>OZ007591.1:254924327-255540577 GCA_963931845.1 Maratus michaelseni
TTCATCATTAGTTAGAGAAGATGAGTTGCTGAATAAAATTTGTCACAGCAAATACATATGAAAACTGCCGCATTATCAAATATGATTTATGCTTCTGATTATCTGAGATTATTCATTAATTTAATTTAATTTTGTCTGTAGTGCACTTAAAATTAAAATAAGCTTGTAATGCACCAGAGATTATTCATTTAACAATATATTTTTTCTATGTAATGCTGAAGAAAAAATAACATTCTGTCTTATCTGAAATTTTTTTTATACATCTTATAAAAAAATAAAGTGTTTATCTTTATTAACCTTAATTATAAATAAACCAAATGCATAAGTCAAATATGTTAATAAATAAATTTTCTTCTCTTTTTTTTTTTTTTTTTGGTAATCATTTTCATTCAACAATCCATCATCGCTACAAAATACTGGCAATATTAAAAATCTGCCTTATCTGCAGATTTCATTATTTATTACAGAAATTATCTTATACATTTTTTATAATAGTTTTCATTCAGCATTTCATCTTATCTACATAATGCTGGGAAAACATTAAAATCTGTCTCATCTGCAGATTTTATTGATACAATTTATCTTATATATGTTTTATAATTATTTTCATTGACAACCCATCTTGTCTATATAATACTAAGAAAACATAAAAAAATCTGCCTCATCTTCAGATGTTATTGATACAGGGTGTTTGATAAAAATTATCTTAAAATAAAAATGATCATCACTAAGCTTAGACACTCATCCACTTCCATGTTAACAAAATCTGCCAATAATAGTTTTTTTTATACATTTTTATGAACATTTTACATTCCTGCCCCTATTTTAGGTAGATTTCGTAAGAAATACTACCTATCACATTCTCACCTAAGTTTGAATTTTTGAAAATTTTTTGCAGATCTAAGCCGATCATGACTCCCAGAACCCAAAACCACACCCAGTTCAAAACTTTATATACAGTTGAACCTCGTTAACGCGAACACGCAAGGGGAAACTTTTTTTGTTCGTGTTAAAAGTAGTTCGTGTTATCCGAACTCAAATACATTACATACAACTGGATGGGGCAATTGGAAACAGTTCGTGCTAAAAGTAATTCGCGTTAAGAGTGTTCGTGTTAACGAGGTTTGACTGTATATATATATATATGTCACTTTTTTATGGACACGATAACTGGAAAAATTTTGCATAAATCTCTTCCAAACTGATATATAAAATCAAGGGGCATAAAATCTCGGTCAAGTTTGTTAATGTGGGGTTTTTTGTGAAAACAGAAAAAAACCCCATAATTTCTTAATTATGATACGTATTGAATCCGTTTAAAGTTATTATTACTTCTAGGAAAAGGGCCAAAAATTTATATATGACAGATTTTAGATATCAGTAAAAATGGTCCCAAGGACCCAAAGGGGGGGAAAGGAGGGGTTTTAGAAGAAAAAAAATCATAACCTCGTCAATTCACAAGATATCATATCCGCTTAAATTTATTATTAATCCTCTTAATATTATCTAAAACTTTTATATTGACAAGTTTTTTATAGGACCAACCTTTATAGCAAAAAAAAAAATAAAAACAAAAAACTCTCTGTCGGCAAATAAATTAGGTTTCGAAGTGGGCGGTTTCCATCTGCCGTATCATGGCAAAAAGGTCATTTCTTCCACAATTCCCAACAAACAGGTGCCCCACGGTCTGCATCTTCGAAATCTACCTATGCCTGTAGGCCGAGCCGTCAGGGATTTTTTTTTATACTAAAAGTATGCATAAACATTCACTATCTTGGATATATTGCAGTAAACCTGGATGACACTATGCTGTTTGAACAAACAGGTTGTCATTTTCTAATTAGCTGAAAACTACATAATAGTCTAATTGAAATGAGTTGGAAAAATATCAGGCTGATTGAGAAATAAATGGACAACTTCAAATATTAGTCTAACTCTCCACAGGCTCTTTGCAATAAGCATAAGCCTGAAAAATATCAGCTGGATTGAGAAACAAATGATCATTTTCCAATTAGCCTAAAGTTGCTTACGCTCTTTGCAATAAGCCTGAAAAATATCAGGCTGATTGGAAAAAGGAAGATGATTCTCCAATTAGCCAGGCTCTTTTCAAACAGCATAGGCTCTTTGCAAAGAGCTGGATTTTTCAATTACCTACGAGATATATACTAAAACTATTTTCTTCAATAATTATTTTAATCAGAAAACAGTCCTATTCATATAAGTATTGGAATGTTTTGAATACACAGCATCTATAAATTCAGCAAGCAGGGCATTGCATCTTCTGCACTCTCACAGAAGAACTTTCAGATGTCCTCAAAACCCAAGATGTCTAAAAATAGATTTTAAAAATATATATAAAGTGTTCGAAGAGGTCCCTAAATGACACAATGCCCGTCTTTTAATTTTAAGTATATGAAAGAATCCATTAACACTTTTCAACCTATTTTGGTATGGGGAGGGAGGCTTGGGATCAGCCCTGTGCCCCCCCCCCCCACCCACCCCTCTCTCTTTCTTCCCATGGCCGGGGCCACCTTATTGTCAATCATGATTTCTGTTTAAAACACAATCCAACGCTTCTCGCATGGCAGAAAACATAATCGAGTCAGTCTCCCTGATATTAAATCCTAGATATGCCACTGGTTTAGACTGATCAAAGAATTGGAAGATTTATGTCAGTTAAGAATAATCTCGGTGTCAATATCTCAAAGGACACAATACATAGACACGTACGAGACTGCAAGAACATTGTTTCATAAAAGATGTCTTTCTTGCAAACTATGCTTAAAACTAAACCATAAACAGACCAGAATACAATCAGCTTGACTGTACATGCTGTAGGGGAGACTGGTACACAGTGGACCACTTTTTCAGCTAATTTTTTTTTTTACTTTAACGGACAGACTGATCTACCTGAAAATATTTTTATATATTTCTTAAACCTTTTTACATTCATCCTAATTTTCTCAGAACATAGCTTTCAATACATTTTTCTATATATATATATATATATATATATATATATATATATATATATATATTCATATATATTTATGTACGTACACCCGTAAAGTGGACCGTTATTAGGTATTATCTGAAATATACAATATAAATCTATTTTTCATTAATCTAATTTTTCTTTATTTCCCCTTTACCTCCAAAATAACATAGTAATATAAATTTGCAAGTAGCATTTTGAAAAATAAATAAATATATAAAAAATTATTATATTTTGAAAATAATAACAGATTAGAAAAAATTGCAATTTAGATGAAGTTATTAATTAAGTACAAAAAAATCAACACACATTAAAATTTGAAAATGAAATTTTAAAATACTTATTAGTAAGGTTGAGCCTGGAATTTTCCTGAAATAGTTTTTGGGTCTACTAGGGTCGATCCAGGCAAAATTTGGGGCCCCTTCACAGAAATCTATTTGATAAAATGGGCCCTTTCACAAAATTCTTTATAATAAAACAGGCCCTTTCACAAAATTCCTTTTACTAAAATAGGCCCTTTCGCAAAATTCTATTCTATAAAAACTTACTATTTATTATTTTGTGATGTTTTAATTGTGTAACTTGTAAACAAACAAGTTCACCAGAGACAAAAACTTCAGCAAAAGGATTTTAAAAAGTTTTTGTTTATAAATGCTTGGTTCGAATTTAAATAACTGGATTTCAACTTTCATTACAAAATGTTATTTTTCACAAAAATATAATAAATTTCACAAAATGGGCACTAAGAAGAAAAAAAAAAAAACTTGCATCGACCCCTGGTCTGGAACCAACATTACCAAATTATTAACATCAACAACATATTCACCAATTAGGCTACAGTTTATTTTTCAAAAGCAGTAAATACAAAACAAAATATTTCTTACTATGTTAAATAAATTGTTATTTTTCTTTACTTTATTTTACAGGTAAATAACTACTTTAAAACAATATTTATTTATAAACAAGAACGAAAAATCATGCGTCAAGCATAGATTATGTAACACTTTCCAACGCTTCCAAAATAATTTTACAAATCATACCGTTTAATAAGCTGAAAGATGACATCTAAGTAAACAATTTGGAAAACGCATAATATATTTAAAAACATAATTTCAGGAATTTCCAACATATACAATATTCAGAAAAATATACGAATACTTTTATTCAGCCCTGTATAGGATCTATGGACCTGTATATATACTACATAGGATGCTAAATTTTAATTCAGTTAGGAAACGCGTAGCACAGTTTAAAATTCTCCGTCTGGAGTTTCTGTCACTAAACGGAAATGTGTCCGCAAACTTTTGTGCTTCCCTGTATAGGATCTACAGAATTTATACACATCACGTAATAGACAAAAAGCTAGTTAAAATTAAAATTGTGTTCAGTAACTTAAAACGCACTTCCAGGAATTATTGTTAACAGACAGTTGAGAATTCTTTTGTGTGTCCCTGTAAATGAACGATGACTGCTATACACACAATATTCTGTTGTAAGCCTCTTGTAATGCACCTTAGTGATATTTATAAATTTCAATGCGTTTAAAATAGTGAAACATTATTTAAATAAACCGCAGACGATTTTTCTCCATAGATGTAATGTAACGGAATTCTTTTGACTGTCCCTGTAAAGTAACTATAAGTTCTATGCACACCCTATTCCATATTAAGTTTCTTCAAATGCACCTTAGTGATATATATAAATTTCAATGCGTTTAAAATTGTGAAACATTATTTAAATAAACCGCAAATGATTTTTCCCCATAGACCGCAATGTAACGGAATTCTTTTGAGTGTCCCTGTAAAAAAACTATAAGTGCTACACACTTCCGTTTAAATAGGGAACATGCTATAGTTAACGACAATAACATATAAAAATTGCAGAGCAATCCGAGCATATTTACGGGAGTTAGAGCACGGACAGACAAACCGAAGTCATAAACACTTTTCAACTAGGTTGGAAAGTGTTAAAAATAAGCAATTATTAAATATTTTGAACATTCTGCATTACAGGAGCAGAGTGGATGGTGGACCACTGCCCCGGTAGTGGGTGGTCCACTGTGCCCCATGTTGAAGTTCAATAAATAATGATATTAATATTGTTTATAGCTTTCTTTTAAACATATTAACTTTAAAGTTAAATAAAGTCTCTGATGGTTTGGCAGGCGATTAACTTTAATGACGACACCTGCCTGCTATTTCTCCATGGGAAATAAAGTATCAAGAGACACTAGAGCAGGGTTATCTACTCGCCATATACTAAAAAAAACCAGGTTATTTTTTTTTTTTGTTAAACCACCTAAAAAACCCCTCCAAAAAACAGAAATGTTAGGTTTTTCCATTTTTTTCAAACTTTAACATAATTTATATTTTTGTTTATCATAAAATCAACAATATAATTAATTAAACACTAAAGAGAAATAAATATAACCAAATAATAATATAAAAGCAAATTTAATTTGAGTAGTGTATTTAATTAAAAACTAAAAACATATTACACGGTTATTGTTGTAAAAAGTATAATATTTAAATTTCTTCTTCATGTTCTTTTCATTCTTTTTTACTGTTTAAAAAACTGTGCACTTTTACTAATTTTTGTACTTATGCACAACCCAATCTATTACGAAGTTTAGACAACACCAATCCACAGGTGGAAAACACTCTTTCTATTGATGATGAATGAGCTGAGCAACTAGTCAACACACTCAAAAATTTGCAGAAAGCTTGGACATTCTCATTTGTTGAAAGTTTTTTCAATATATTGCATCACTGTGCAGAGCTAAAACTTTTAATTACATCATACACAAACATTGATAGAGGATATATTTGTGTATCTTTAATTTTGAATGCTAAAAATGGTACTAACTACTATAACCCTTTCATACAGGGGTGTTTGTTTGTTAACCATGATTCTGCACCTTTTTCTTGCTCAGGAGATAAGTGTTTCTCTGCATATTTTGAATTCATTATATTTGCTAGGTAATGAATTGGAAAAAAGAACTTCACACATCCTTCTCTGGATATTGTTTTTATGCATTTGTAAGATCAGAACATTCTGCTAAATCCAGCCAAAGTTCCACATCAGAAATATTTATGTTTTCAGCATGCATATGATCAAATATTTTTCCTGTGTATTTCAGCTGTGTTTGCATTTGGATACCTTATTTATAAGCAAGCATTTGATTATAGTACTATTATTAACATAACATTATATTAAAAATCTGAGACTCAAGTGCATCAGGACAGATCTAAGGCTATCCTCTTCCTCACCTAAATTTTCGCACTATTTTCCTAGCCATCACATGCACACACACAGCGAAACTTTCTTTTATTAGTATAGAGAGATATCAGAACCTATTTATGATAAAATTCTATTTAAAACTATCTTTCTTATTGCTATAATATACTGTTAGAGATTGATTTTAACCCTTTCAGTGCGGAATTTTTTCGGGGGGTGTTAATGCCCTGTGCGGAATATTTTGACCAAAAAAGCAACATTATTTATCTGATTGCCGGGCAGAATTTTCCGGTACGAATTGATTTTCCCAAAGGGACACGACTTTCCGAACGACCCAATACAAAACTAAAAATCATATCTTATGGTTATACGAAAAGCACGCTACTGGTTTTGGTTATAGCCAAATTACTGCTCTATGTAGGCACAATATGTCATCACTCCTAAGCCCATGATGTACTACAGTGAGCACAATACACGCCGTGAACATCTAGGTGACTTTTGTCGACAATTAATGTAGTCTACAGCATCCAACTCCCTAGATGTCGACATTAGTCTACTCCCACACTAAAAGGGTTAAGAAAATTTGTCCTCTTTCTAGCTTTCTTTTAAAAATATCTATGTCTCATATTACTCAACTGTAAAAGTTATTTTGAAATCTACAGGCTTTCAATTTGAGTGCAGTGAAATAAATAATAATTTCTTTATGTTATTATTTTCTTTTTTACCTTTATATTCAACACAATTCAGATAAAATGTATCAGCATTTTATCAAAACTGTCATCAAACTGTTCCTCTGTTACATAGAAAATTTACTATAATCCACAAAAACAAGGCCATTTTCCAAATGCCAGCTTAATTATAAAATCAAAGTCTCAAAAACAGGAAAATTGCAACAGGGTAATTTGTAGTGCTAGTGCTTCAAATTAAACATTAAAATTTGAACAAAATAGAAGAAAATTTTCTTTACTAGATGCTAAAAAATAACATAATTTAAGATTTTATTATGTATTGCTTTTTTAAACCACAAGAAACTAAATTTTTGATTTTTTTTCTTTTTTAAAATCATGGGAAACATTAATTTTTAGCTCACAGGCTATCAAAGCCTGAGAGCTAATGTGCCCGCCCGTTCTGTATATATGTACACTACGTATTTATGTACGTAACGCAATAACCTTTGATAGAAATAAGCGTTTTGCTTCAAATTTGGAATATAGGTTCATTCTGATAAGGTGATTCCCTGATTAGTTTTGGGCATGCATTGGTAAAGTATAAAGGGAGGCTAATCCCCCACCTAATTTAGATAAATGGGTTTTTCATGCAGAATTATCCGATTTTCTTCAAATCTTGTATATAGGTTAATTGTGATAAGGCACTTTCCTGATTGGTTTTGGGGATTCATTGTTTAAGTATAAAGGGGGGTAACGAGGGGATAATACCCCTTAATTTAAATAAATGGATTTTTCATGCAGAATTATCTGATTTTCTTCAAATTTTGTATATAGGCTCATTGTGGTAAGCCGCTTCCCTGATTAGTTTTGGGAATTCATTGGTGAAGTATAAAGGGGGGAACGGGGGGCTACCTCCCTCCCCCGTTAAGTTAGATAAATGTATTTTTCAGGCAGAATTACCCGATTTTTTTTAAATTTTGTATATAGGTTCATTGTGATAAGGCACTTTCCTGATTAGTTTTGGGGGTTCTTTGGTTAAGTATAAAGAGGGTAAAGGGGAGGGGGGCTTATCTTCCCCCCTTAATTTAGATAAATGTGTTTTTCATGAAGAATTATCAGATTTTCTTCAAATTTTGTATATAGGCTCATTGTGGTAAGGAGCTTCCCTGGTTCGTTTTGGGGATTCATTGGTTAACTATAAGGGGGTGGGAACGGGGGATGATTCCCCCTTAATATATTGTTGATTTCTTTATTTTTCGAGGGGGTTATTTCACATTCTTTGAAATAAGAATATAATATACAACTAGTGTGAATAACCTGTGTGCTCAATGCCCTCAGTTTAACTGGCCAGATTTCTTTTTTATTTATTTTCTTGCTTTTTTTATGTTATTAAAAAAAAGAAAGGAGAAAACTTTTAAAAAGTATATCATATGTACCTACTGTTCATTAATTTTATAATGCATTACTCTAATCATTTGCAAATTATTAGAATACTCAAAAAATAGAAAGCTCTGAGGCCACCAGTTGATCTTTAAAACAAACTGATTTTATTTTTTTATATTGGTGAATTCATAAAATGTTAAAAATTGTCTCTTATGATTGAATGTAATTTAAAAGTTATTTTCAGAAGATTATCATGGTGACTTATGAGTCTCCAGTCAATAAGGTATTTATTTATAAGTAAATTGAAGTATTTAAATAAAATAATGATTTAATAAGATTATTTTCTTAATTATATGCTTTATGAATTTTAAAATCTGTTTGTTAAACTTATAATAAATTTTTAAAAAGCTCAGCAAAATACAACTTTACAAAAAAAAAAAAAAAAAAAAAAAAAAAAAGATAAAATTACAAAGTCCTGTATTATAATAGTTTCATATTTAAGTAAGGATGAACAATAATTAATAAATAATGGCGTAGCTTTTAAATAAACTAACAAAGTGTACAAAAGACAAGATAAAAATATTTAACAGCAAATCCTTTAGAGTCATTCAGCTCACTGTTTACAAATATCACACCATCAATAACTTTTTAAACAAATAATGATATCGACTCTATTAAATGCAAAATCACAATCAAGATTAAGGAACTACATATTTTTGCTTCACATATACATTTAAAACTATTTTGAGACATTTTTTGTACTTACAGGCAAACAATCCACAGCAGCACAACACAAATAATAAATAAAAGTGTAGAGTTTGACACTTCCTGTCAAAGATAAAACTTTCCATGCTATATTTAGCTTCAGGTTTTTCTCTTAAACCTGATCTTTTGATTTTTTACGTCGCGAAAATTTGTACGATCGCACCAAAACATTACTGAATTAAATATATAAATAACCTTAATAATAATTAAACACCGTTAGCAACGGTACTCGCATTTTGTTACCGCTACCGCTCGCTATCTCAACAACAGTGACGCTTTTTGGTAAAGTTGACATGTTTACGGCTGGAAATTTTTTTTATTAGTAGTAGTTATAAAGTGGCAACAACCTGAAAGGAATTTCAGCACAAAACTTTTTCTGTTATATGCAGGAATTTTTCCAAAATCAACTACTATTAAAGAAAAAAGAAAAATATGACTTTGGTTAAGCATTTATCTATTGTCCAAATACCTCTCAGCAGCAGCCTTAGAGTACTTTTATATAAGAGTGGCAACTTCGGGCAGAGAGATTCTAAAAGATAGTCACGTTTTAGTATTATTGGCTTGAACATTCGCTGTTATCAGTGTCATAAGTGTCATAAACGCTGTTGGTGTCTGGCGTTTTATGCTGCGTTTAAAGAGAACAACGATAATGTTTCTACTTATGGAACTAAAAGCGGACTAGCTTCTCAATATAGAAAGGGCTCCTTCTGAGAAGCTGCAGCGCATGAATAGGGTTGCTGTATTAGGCAGTTTATCGCTTGTTTGGCTAACTGAATTTAATATTTGTATAGAAAATAAGCATATGGAAGAATTGGCTCTCACTGAACACGAAAAGAGAAAGAAAAAGGAAGCATTGATTCCTACTCTGCCAATGAGAGGAAAATAAGTGTTTCGTGTAGAAAAAAAGTGTTTATGTTTAAAGTTGTATTTATATTTTATCTTTAATAACATAAAAATATACTGAGCAAGAATAAGTTTATTTATGAGAATGTTAATGTTTAGATCAAGTAGCAGGGGTCGATCCAGGAAAAATTTGGGGCCTATTTAGGGCCCCTTCACAAAAATCTATTTAATAAAATGGGTCCCTTCACAAAAATAAATTTGGTAAAATGGGCCCCTTCACAAAAATCAGTTTGATAAAATGGGCCCCTTCACAAAAATCAGTTTGATAAAATGGGTCCCTTCACAAAATTACTTGGGGGTTGGGGGGGGGGGGGTCTGTTAAATTCTCTTCTGTTAAATAGTTTAGGAAACGTAATTTTTCAGCAGTTTTATTTTTAAGAAACAATTTCAATGCCAGATTTTTATAACATATAGACATTTTTTGTAGGTGATTGATAAGAGAATACTGATGCATAAAAAATTAGTGTTAAATAATTTATAATTTTTTTTAGCAATTTTGATTTTGAAAATTTAATGTAACTCATTACAATTTTTATAATATGTTATATGGACCCTTTTTTCTTTCATTTAATACGAGAATAAATAAAAACTAAGTACGTTAGATAATTTAGAAATTTTAATAATTCTTTAATATTTTCAGTGTTTAATTCAGGCATTCTTCTCCATAGGGGGTGGGGTTAAAGTTCTAACTTTGGTGGTGGTGGTGCATGTGGAGAATTTGCACTTCAACACCATTAATAAGAATCAAATTAAAACTCTTCCGGGGAGGTTGCGCCCCCCCCCCTCCCCACGCGCACACCAGGGCCGCCTCCTGAATTTATCCTTGAACATTTTTGTCTTATTTAAAGTTTTAAGGGAGAAAAAAAAAAGAGAAAAAATATTATGCACTACAATAAAACATATTTAAAAGAGAGCTGTTGAAAAGTTAGATTAGAATAATGCAAGTTTATTGTAAGAATGGAGCTTGTGGAGAAGAACTTTATATTTGTAATTTGTGTTTGACATATTAGGGATGGCTGTTCAGTACAAATTATGATTTAGAGCAAATACACTTTTTAAAAAACCTGGCATGTTTTATTTCATTACAAAAATGTTGATTAACAAGCAAATAAATAAATAAATAAATAAAAATAAAAAATAAATAAAAAGTTGCAGTAAGTTTTATATCTATTCTAGTATATGTCTGTTTGTGTCGTGATATTAATTGGGTACTTTTATGTTAGCCGGGTGCCAGTGATATATATATACATACATATATATACATAGATATAGATACAAATTTATATATATGTATATGTATATATATACATATATTTGTATATATCATTGGCGCCCGGCTAACATAAAAGTACCATTGATTGTGTAGTATTTCAGTTTATATATGTATATTTTTTATCAGATATACAGGGATATTTTTTATGAGTGCCCTGTTTTTTAGATTTCAGAAATGCAGACAAAGTATAATTTTTCTTTCTTTCTTTCATCAGGGTAAAAGTAACAACTATTCCTAAAATAAAATATTGTAATTTTAAAAATCTTGCAAATTATTTATCCAGTGAACTTTATTGAGGCTGCGAGGAATCTTCAGAAATTTTTGACAAAATGGATGTTTAAAGCCAATTATACGCTTGGCATGAAAAGGTGGACTTACTTTATGTAATAGATCCTACAGTATTTAATAAGGTATACTCTATGCATATCTAAGGTCTCTAAGGTGTACTCTATGTATATCTAATATTTATTTTTCCAAAATGAAATGCTGAAAATGACTTTTGGCTGAATCATGAAAAATTTTGCACATAAAAAAATATTCAGGAATAAAAATAATATTTGTACGAACAAAATCATTTTGAATATTACTTTATCATATAAGATATTACCTTCATTCAATTTTTTTTTAATTTTATCTTCAAAAAAATGAGTATATTTTATTTGCTTTAAAACTAATTTAATTTTTGAGTATTAAGTTAAAAATAATAAACTTAAATAAAATAAGCAAGCAAACAAACAGAAATGGAAGGAGATAGGGTTGAAAAAATTTCTAATATCACAATATTACAGAATACGAGAGTAACTTTTATGTAATTTAAAAGTAATTTAATTTCTAAATATTAAGTTAAAATCAATGAACACAACTAATCTACTGAAAGTAGTAATCTAATGAAATAAAAGATTGCATTACTACTTTAAGTACTTATTAATATTTAAAGTTTGTTACATTATTCACATTTAAATAATAAAAGCTAATTGTCACTTATATATAGAATGTATGCTAAACAATATTGTTGAAGAGAAATGTGGATATTTAAATTTTAGAGTATATGTTACGATTTGGGAACATCTCCACTTCACACTGCAAAAATTACCATATATTGGGTTGTATACAATAGTGCCGTATTCTTCCTTATAATCTAAGGATAAAAATGTTGTATCAATCATGATTGTTCGATCACTGTAAGTTGATCTGTGAATTACTGTTCATTAATCAAGCAAAAAAATTCATCTTTTCTGTGAAAAAAATTTAATTTTTGTCCTTATTGAGGTAAACACGGATAGTGTAATTTCATTACACTAAATATACTACACTGTATAAAAATGAACTCTACTTTGTTTTTTCATAACTCAAAATAATAATAATAATAATAATAAACTAAGCTCATAAATTTATAAACATGTATTTATGAGCTTAGTTTATTATCATTATTTTGAGTTATGAAAAAACAAAGTAGAGTTTATTAAAACATTATAATATTATAGTATAGTAGTAAAAAAAATTTCACTTAAGAAATATTCAGTTATAAATAATTATATACGGTATTTAATAATTACTGTCTTCTATAAAGTTTTAATGAAATAAAAACATTATATTAAAAGCTATATTCAGTTACAAATAGTTATATACGGTATTTAATAATTACTGTCTGTAAAGTTTTAATGAAATAAAAACATTATATTAAAAGTTATATTCAGTTACAAATAATTATACACGGTATTTAATAATTACTGTCTGTAAAGTTTTAATGAAATAAAAACATTATATTAAAAGCTATATTAATTAATTTTGTATACAATTATTGTATTGCTTTGAATGAGTAACATGTTATAACTGTTAATGTACATTAACATTTACACTTGCAAATTATGTTACTGCTCTTGTTTCAAATTATGTAGGTGAAAATAAAATATTATATTAAGTAATATAATTAATGTTGATTTAAACGTATTCATGAAGCAAACGTGATAATACAAATTTATTCTCTTTTTTTTTTTCTTTTTTCTCAACCTATTTTGACGTTATTGCGCTCACCCTTACAATCAGCAGAGAGAAAAGTTTGTTTAGAGCTTTTCGCTCTTCAGCTCTTTGGCGAAGACTTCCGCAAATCGCCAAGTAATAAGGCAGCAAGCAACACGCGCAAGCGCCGTACATGCTCCCATCAAGAGCTCTTTCTATATTGAGCTTCTACTTAAAAGCGGTACCTAGTATAGTGGCGTTTTCGGTTTTATACTACGTTCAGATCGGATAGTTAAGATATCTTAGACCGCTGAACTCACTGAGTGAGTTCCAGAAACTCACTTAGTGAGTTCGAACTTTCCATTGCTAGATACAGTCAGTACCGCTCACTCTGATTGGCTCTGGAGGCCGATTGGCTGTTGAGTTTGCTTTTAACATATGCGCATGCGCACTGGACACGGTGATGTTGAGTGAGTTATCTTAAATGCGTTTGGCGGTGTGGACAGGTATTCACTTCCGGGGAGGTACCACCTCAAAAATGGTGGTCTAAGATATCTTAAATGTGCGATGTGAACAGGGTTTTTGGGACATTTGGGGAATGTAGTGTCCTCTATTTCCGGTTTCGACTGACAATTATAGAGAAGTTGCAATCAGCTGATCAACAATTGTACTTCACTTGGAGGTCAGGGTACTTCCACCAATCAGAGCTGTCTATTTGTAGTGTGTGACCTCCAACCTGACGTCAATTGCAACCGCCCTATTTACCATGCTCGAAACCAAAATGCAGGAAGAGCAGACGACAATTTGTCATGTTTGACAGGTCACATGACCGGTATTTGGGATCACCAGCACCACAAACCGGGTACTAATCTCCTGTCCATGTTCTGATCTTGAAAGCCTATCTTCACGGTTCTCCTTCTTATTTCTATCTCCCTCGTTTACACTATGGCTTATCAGGTCTAGGTCTGCGAGGTCTGTCTCAGGTCCAGGTAGATTTGGCGCACTCCTATGTGTCTTGGAAACTTTCGAAAATTGAACAGTTTACAAATATAGTTTCAGTTTCGTTTTAATGACGGCCCTTGATGTAGATGTAGATGATATCAAAAAAATTTAAATGCTACATCCTACCTGGTGTCCGATTTTCCTCTCTTAAATGTAAGTAATTAAAAAAAATGACTAATAATAAATGTTAATTAGAGCATGGCCGCTATCCATACTGTTGATTATTATTACCCCACAGCAAACAACTGTAAATTATTTAAAAAGCTGTAATTTTTCTTTATATTGTGCATTTCGTTTAAATGTAGATTTTTAAAACAGGAAATTTTATAAAATGAATTGAAGTTTGAATACATTATTTTATGTTAATAAATTTAATATTAAATCATGATTCTGTTTTTTCATAGAAATTAACATAATTTAAGGCAACATAGAAGTTAACTTAGAAAAAGTTATCTACCTTCAACACCAGAAAAACGACAAAAGAAAAATTCTGTAAGAAAAAAGCGTCAATAAAGTTTTTAAAATTATTACCTAATTTTATCAAGTTTGGATAAAAATGGGGAAGGGACAAGCGTCCCTCCCCCAAATTAATTGGGAAATGAATTAATTACCATGTACTTTTATTTTAAAGAAAGGCATTGTAGCTAAAAACCTATAAGGTTCTCTCCCCCATCAGTATGAAAGTAAAAAAAGTTTCTTCTTAAACACTCTGTTATAAGCATTGAATGTTTATTGTAAAAATCCTGCCTAATTTCATGACTGTAACTCATCTTGTTCCAAAAAATTTCTGTTACAATGTGTTAATTTGATGTGTGCCCCGATTATGGAAAATTCAACGCTTTGATTTATGCTTGGTAGAAAGTGCAAACTAGTGAATTTATTAAGAATTAAAATTTTTGCTCTGTTTCTTGTTTTAACATATGCTAACAGAAAAGAGAAAAAGGATTATTTAAATTATCTATTCAGGATTTCTAAATTGTTTACATAACGTATAGTCATAATTTAATTTAATTTTTAAACTATTAATTGATAAAAGCATGTTTTTAATTAACTCTTTATTTTTTATTTATATTTTACTTTTTAGTGTTTAAATATTTGAGAGAACATGGTTTGGCGCTTAACCTTCATTGTTGTTGTAACTCGTTTACACTTGTAACTATAGATAATATTTGGCAATTTACCAGCTTTTTCCAGCTCCCGCCTTAAAATTAATTTTTAAAAAAAAGTTCTAAAAATATTAAAATGCTGTACGGTCATCAGAAACACACCTCCTGTGTGTCATTAGTGAATGAAAAATCGGTTTCAAAATTCCATCTTTACATGAACCAAGTTAAATTAAATAAAATATTG
Source organism: Maratus michaelseni (assembly GCA_963931845.1). Lineage (NCBI taxonomy): Eukaryota > Metazoa > Arthropoda > Arachnida > Araneae > Salticidae > Maratus > Maratus michaelseni. The sequence goes on from OZ007591.1 coordinate 254,939,863, forward strand.
TAAAACCTATTGCAATCATGCAATAATCACGTAACCATGTTTAATCACAATAACATGCACCTTTTGATATTTGCATTCTATATACGTTTTCTTTAAATTCTTACCTTATTCAAAGATTAGAGGAGGGGCAAGACGCTTTCCTCTGTACACTCCTGCGTACGCCTATGCATATTAAGGTTATTCGGAAAATACAGCCCCACCAATCATTCCTAAAATGGACTCCTCCATTTTTTTTTTTTTTTTTTTTTTTTTTTTTTACTTTTTAGTGTTTTACAGAATTTTTAAATGTTCAATTTTTTTCTTTTTTTCTTTTGTTATAAGGACAAACGGCATTAGGAAAACTTTTGCACTTTATGTTCTATTTATTATTATTATTACTAGTAAATCTACAGATCAGAGGCCTCAACGTCAGCTCTATAAATCATTGTTCATTAATCTCACTAATTTTTAATATAATCTGCATAATATTTGATATCCTAAAATACAATTTTTTAAAGTTATTTATACATTTATAAGAATATAAGATTTATTGAAAGTTCCAAAAATTTTAGAAGTATCAGATTAAACACAATTTTATGTCGGATAAATGATAGGATAAACTACTTATTACGGTATTTTTTTTTCAGAATAAGATTACATATTTTCAGGGGGGCGGAGTGTGGGGATCTGGCATCGCCGAAAACTTAAAACCAGCTAATGAGCTGGGTCCAGAATTTCGGATGTTGGATCCATGGTTTTTCATCTGTGCTTAACGGGAAACCGCACGGAACAAGCCTTCGCCGTTGAGCGGGAAGAAACAGTTAGTTGGACTCTGGACTGCCTGTTGAACGCACGTATTTTAGCGTGCTAATGTAACGATTAATGCTGAATTGCCGCACGCTGGTGCGAAGAGTGTATTTTGAGTTTAAATATAATTTATTAAGTTTTAAATGTATTCTTAATTTGTGAAGTGCAATATTTCATTTAATCGATAATTAGTAATCGGGTTTAGAATGCCCGCAACTAAAGTGGTGACCTCGGTGTTTGAACAGTTCGTCTGATAATCTAAGTGCATCGACCTTATAATGGCCTTAATTACGGCGTGTGTACATCATTAGTGACCCAAGCGGATATATTTCTCATATTTCTTCAAGAGTTTGTGTGAAACACGATTGTGTGCATTATCGGTAAACTGTGTTGTTAATCACCTATTGGCATGTGGAGACATCAGTGCTACGAGGTAAAGAGCGATATCATCGGCTCGTAAATCCCGAATCCCGGTGAGTCGTATCTATTTTGATGGTGTTCAAATCATTAATACCCCTGTGTGTGCATATAAATTTTACTTGCCCCTGGATAAATTCGACATTAATTTTTTTTGCGCATTTTATTTAATTTTTGTATATGTATTTATATTGGTAATAAGCTTTCAGTACAGCATTATTTAAGTGCTTTCAAATTGAATATTTTTTGTTTGTTTTGTAATATAGGCTTATTTTGAAATTCGGGGTATGACGCGATTTATTTCGACATACTATCGTTAAGCCTGGCCAGATCAAATCGCATGTTTAGGTGATCCAAAATATGGTTTATCGTATTATATTATGCTAAAATTTTTGTTTCCATACTTTTCCTTGCATTCTTATTTTTTATTATGTCTTAAATAGCATTTGTGTACATAGTTTTTGGTAGGGTTGTTGAAACCAGTTTTTTCTGTATACAGTATATGTCCTGCATTTATATTTTTTTTCGTGGCTTAATTGTGTAGTAAAATTCAAAAAAATGTCAACAGAAACACCGGATACTGTCGTTCCAGGCATTCATAGGGTTGGGGTAAAGGCGACCCCATTTTGGAGTGCAAACCCGAAACTTTGGTTTTTTTATTTGGAATCCCAATTTAAGCTGGCAGGGGTTTCCGACAGTGTTACCCAGTTTCACCATTTAGTTGCAGCAATGCAACCGGAGGAACTGGCGATAGCAGGCGATATCATTAGTGAGCAACCCACGGATCAGCCATACGAAAGGCTCAAAAATCGGCTCGTAAATCAATATTCCATGAGTGAGGATCAGTGCATTCGCGAGTTGATTTCTGGTTTGCAACTGGGGGATAAAAAACCTTCCCGTTTGCTCCTTGAAATGCGGAGTAAGGCTGGTAGTCAGGTCAAGGATGATTTGCTGAAAACCTTATTTCTCCAGCGCCTACCCACTCATGTGCGACAAATATTAGCAATTTCGAATGACCCACTTGACAAATTGGCCGAAATGGCCGATGGTATCATTGCAGCGAATGGTCCACCCCCCATGGTTCAAAATATCCAATCGGGTAATGAGGAGCTCAAAACATTAATTCTTGCACTCTCCACACGCTTGGAGAAGTTGGAAGTGCAGGGGAATAATAGCAGGCAGAGTCGTTCCAAGTCCCGTGACCGTTTTAGGCATTATAAACGTGATAAAAGTCAAGAAAGGAATGCTGTTGGAAGGAATTTATGTTGGTACCATGCTACTTTTGCTGATAAAGCAAGTAAATGCCGCAAGCCTTGTTCATGGGAGGGAAACTAGTACAGCCGTCACTCAATTCTGGGAGTGACGGCGCAGTTCAGATAAATAGGCTCTATCTCAATGACAGAACTACTCATTTGAAATTTTTAATTGACACGGGGGCGGACGTGTCTGTCTTACCTGTGACAAAAGCTGATAGAACACGTACAGCACATAAGCTACAACTTTTTGCCGCTAATGGCACGATCATTCCTACGTTTGGTCAGCAGCTCTTAAAGCTAGATTTAGGCCTGCGCAGGGAATTTCATTGGCTATTTATCCTGGCGGATGTTTCGCAACCAATTATAGGGGTTGATTTTCTTCGACATTTTGGTTTACTCATTGATGTGCGTCAGGGAAAGTTACACGACCCCATTACTAATTTGCAGGCGCAGGGTATAATTGATAAGTCAAATAGTAGCAATATACGCACGGTTTCTGAAATGACAACATTCCATACGCTGCTCAACAAATTCCCTAGCCTAACCGATACTTCAGCCTCCCTTAACCCCCCAAAGCATGATGTGCAGCATATTATTGAGACCAAAGGTCCACCTGTGTTTGCTAAGCCTCGCAGACTTCCTCCAGATAAGCTTCGCGCGGCTAAGCAAGAATTTCAGTTTATGATGTCGGCCGGTATTTGCAGACCTTCTAGCAGCTCTTGGGATAGCCCGCTGCACATGGTACCCAAATCGAAAGGCGATTGGCGCCCGTGCGGGGATTATCGTCATTTAAACGCTGCTACAATTCTGGATCGCTATCCTGTTCCTCATATTCAGGATTGTACACAAGCGCTCCACGGTACAAAGATTTTTTCGACTTTAGATCTGTCTAGAGCATATCATCAAATTCCGGTACGACCTGAGGATGTTCCAAAAACAGCAGTCACAACTCCGTTTGGTCTTTTTGAATTTTTGTATATGCCGTTCGGTTTAGCCAATGCTGCTGCGACGTTTCAGCGATTTATCCATAGAGTGTTATATGGGCTTGAATTTTGCATTCCATATTTTGATGATGTACTAGTAGCATGTCAGACATTTACAAATGGTGTTCGAGCGTCTATCTCAATATGGGGTACGTTTAAACCCATCTAAGTGTGTTTTTGGCCAATCTAATGTTAAATTCTTAGGGCATAACGTCTCTGCGGATGGTATTAGCCCGCTTCAGGATAAGGTTAACGCGATTAAAAAATTTCCCCGTCCCGAAACCATTAAAGAATTGCGACGTTATCTGGCCATGCTTAATTTCTATCGCCGGTTTATCTACCATGCTGCGCACACACAGGGGGTTTTAAACAAATATTTGCAAGGAGCCAAAAAGAATGACAAAAGCATAATTCAGTGGACAGAAGAATCTAATGATGCTTTTGTACGAAGCAAGGAAGAACTTGCAAATGCTGCCACCTTGGCATACTTCATACCTACGGCACCTCTATCTATTGCAGTGGATGCATCAGACTTTGCAATGGGTGCAGCCTTGCAGCAGCAGATGAATGACAATTGGCAACCTCTAGCATTTTTTTCAAAATCTCTGTCACCGGCTCAACAAAAGTATAGTGCTTATGACCGCGAACTTTTGGCGGTGTATTCCGCAGTACAACATTTCAGACATATGATTGAAGGTCGGAACTTTACAATTTTTACTGACCACAAACCACTTATTTTTGCATTCAGACAAAAAACAGACAAATGTTCACCGCGGCAAACTCGACAACTGGACTTTATAGGCCAATTTTCCACGGACATTCAGCATATTAGTGGTGTGGAAAATGTTGTGGCTGATGCTCTCTCCAGGATAAATATCTCCTCCATCAAGTCTTGGAGCTGATGGCCAAATTACAAGCGACCGATATTGCTTTACAACATGCGAAGCAAGACAACATTAGCTTAAAACTTCAACCAATGCCAGTAGGTGATTCAGCGGTTGAATTACAGTGTGATATTTCCACGGGTCGCATTAGACCTTTTGTGCCAGCAGACATGCAAAAAACAGTGTTTCAGAAATTGCATGAACTGTCCCATCCTGGTGTCAAAGCGACACAGAAACTGATTGCTGAACGCTATGTTTGGACTGGAATGCAGAAAGATATTGCTTTATGGGTACGATCCTGCATCTCCTGCCAGAGGAGCAAAGTACACCGGCACACGAGAAGTGCTATTGGCATATTTGAACAACCGTCTGCTCGGTTCCAGCATGTTCACATTGATTTGGTTGGACCATTGCCACCGTCTAACGGGTTTCGGTTTTGCTTAACATGTGTTGACAGATTCACCAAGTGGCCAGAAGCAATTCCATTGGCTGATACTACTGCTGAGAGTGTGGCGGAGGCCTTCTACGCCAGTTGGATCGCCCGTTTTGGACCACCTTTACGTCTAACAACTGACCAAGGTCCCCAATTCGAATCATCACTATTTTCGGCGCTGAATCGTTACCTGGGCATCTCGAAAGTTCATACTTCCCCATACCATCCGGCAGCGAACGGCCAGGTGGAGAGATTTCATCGACAGCTCAAGGCTGCAATTATGGCCCACAACACCACGGATTGGGCCCGAGTTTTGCCAACTGTACTCCTAGGCATACGAACAGCGTGGAAAGAAGATCTGCAGGCTACAGCAGCGGAAATGGTATATGGTACCACCATCGCCCTTCCAGGAGAGTTCCTTGTTCCAGTAGCCGGTTCACCTAACCCAGTCGATTTTCTTGGCAGGCTACGGGAGGTGATGCGACGATTACAACCAGCCACTTCTCGGTTGACACCTGAGCGTAAAATTTTTGTCAGCAAGGATTTGAAGTCTTGCTCACATGTTTTCTTGCGCAGAGAGGGTATTAAGAAGAGTCTGCAAGCTCCATTCGAGGGGCCTTACCAGGTTCTGCAACGGACCGACAAAAATTTCACTGTTAAGATCAACGACAGAACTGTTACGGTAAATATTGACAGAGTAAAACCTGCCTTCTTCTGCACTGAGGAGCAGCCGTCGAATCCTCAATCCGAAGAAAACCACTCTAAATTAGATTCACCAGCAGCAACAGTCACAGAAGAAGCGGAAATTCCAGCTCCAAGAAGTCCAGTAACTACTCGTGCTGGTCGGCGTGTCAGATTTAACCCTCGCTACCTCTGATGGTGAAAATTGTTTCGCTATCGCTCAGGGGGGGCTACTGTGGGGATCTGGCATCGCCGAAAACTTAAAACCAGCTAATGAGCTGGGTCCAGAATTTCGGATGTTGGATCCATGGTTTTTCATCTGTGCTTAACGGGAAACCGCACGGAACAAGCCTTCGCCGTTGAGCGGGAAGAAACAGTTAGTTGGACTCTGGACTGCCTGTTGAACGCACGTATTTTAGCGTGCTAATGTAACGATTAATGCTGAATTGCCGCACGCTGGTGCGAAGAGTGTATTTTGAGTTTAAATATAATTTATTAAGTTTTAAATGTATTCTTAATTTGTGAAGTGCAATATTTCATTTAATCGATAATTAGTAATCGGGTTTAGAATGCCCGCAACTAAACGAGCCCCCCTGAACCCCCCGTTGTCACTTTAATTTTATATTATAAACTAGCCGCCACTGGCGACCAGTTTGGTCTCCCTTAAATGTATGTTAAACATTGCAACACGTTACAGTTATTCATAATTTTCCCTTAATCATTCGCAAAATCGGAAGATTCTGATAGACAAATCATGAACTTTTGCGATCATGGTAGCAGTTCGCGTATTTTTTGGGCATAGGTGTCACATACGCACGTTGGCGCGATTTTTTCGGCCGCCAATTTGGCGAAAATTTTGTTATGGAAATTATTGTTTATTTACTTTTATTTTTTTTAATTCTATAAATTATTTTTGATATGTATATCAATATTTATTTACATCAAACTATCATTTATTTATTTTTATTTCCTTTTTTAATTATGAGCATTTTTGTTAGCCGGGAGCAGATGATAAATCGCCAAATATCGTTCCCATCAGCATCATTCATACTACAATTAATTTAATTTTAAATTATAAACCTGTCACTCATTTCATTTAAAATACTTAACTTTAATCTAAAATGCTTATATTACATAAATTTAAAATACTTCACACTTTTTATTTAAAATAGAAAATAAATAAATAAATAAGAAATAATATCATAAATCAAAACATTTGCTTTCAAAATCAAAGTACCGTTTCTAATTTGTACACGCGATAAATAAAAGCTGTATTAGCGATTTTTAAAATGCTAAAAATCTGATTCATTAAATATTATTACATGAGTTCAATTGACGTCAAGAAAAGGTCCGGCAGGAAGTTGGGTTGTATAGCACATAATGACATAATTATGGTAAACTTTGATTGTCTCACTGGTGCGAATATTTTTTTGACGCGAGGCTACAGAGCCTAGAATACATAGTGTGGAAACCGGCTACAAAATAGTACTAAAAAATTGAATCCAATAAATGTACAACGTTGCTGAAAAGATTACGATGGGATCGCAGCGCCATCTGCTAGCTATAGACATTGTATTAGAAAGTTTCGGCTGGTGGTAAGTATTTTAAATACTTAAATTATAGCCTTTTCTCCTCTGACTAAGTGACTTTTATAAGCTTTTGTAAAATTATGAAAGCATGGCTAAAAAACGTGATACGCATTTTTCTGTCTCTGGTTGCAACATTATCGTAGGAGCACCGTTGCACATTTATAGGTTACAACTTTTTAGCACTTTTTAAAGCATTACACCATTTGCCGGTTTCCACACTATATATTCTAGGCGCTGTAGCGAGGCAGCGGTCCAAAAATTCATTCTCGGAGAACTTGCTTTGCAAATGATTACCTCCATGATTTAATATTTTAAATGTTCATGACGAATCAATCTTTTTTTTTTTTGTTTACTTTCATGAATAGAGAATTTGAACTGCGAATCTAATTTCGACTGAAGTTATTGCAGAATATATACATAATTGAACGTAAGTCATCTCTCAAATATTAATGTATTTTGAACGATCTTTCTTTAAATGTAACTTTTATGCAGTTTTATTCGAAAAAATAATTTTGAATAAAAATGGCCGCCTGGCATATGAAAAAGTAAAATGGCCATCCCGGAACTGTTGATGACAGTCACATGACTTACGCTTTTATTTTAGAAGATGTTCAGTAATTGTGCGCTTTCATTAATCGAGTGTATGTCTGAGTGCATTTACTATTTTAATTTCATTAAATTAACCATCTCTTTGTATAGAAGGTTTTATCCTATCCTTAAAAGAATACTTATTTTTCAACTACTAAATATCATATGTTGCTGAAATTGAATAAAATTCCGTGTATTAAATATGCTTATACAAATGTAAATTTCTCTTATGAGACTTATATTCCATTTTCACATTCAACGTTTTTATATTTTTCGTTTGGAAAGCCGATTTGGCCATCTTTCTTTAGTAGTTAAAATAAATTCTCATCTATTTCATTAGAAAAAGCATATTAAAAAATTAAATCACCCGAAAATTAGCTATTTTTAACAGACTTAAAAAAAGGAGGAGGTTATCAATTCGACCCGTATGTATGTATTATGTTGTTCACGCATAACTCTCGTAAATGTGCATCGATTTTGATAATTTTTATTTTGTTTGAAAGAGTAAGGGTCCAAGGTGGTCCCATTTCAAATTCGTCAAAATCTGATCATTAGAACAAATTATTTTATTCAAATTTCCATTATTTTGATAATTTAATTTATATTTCAAAAAGTCCATTATTTGAATTGTTGCCAATTTGTAAAATAGCGCACATAATAATATTCCCTTTCAATTAAAAAACGTATTTACACGTGACTATCAAAAACAGAAATAAAACTTTAAAACAATAATTAAATGATCACGTGTTAAAAGCAGTAAATGTAGAAAAATAAGTTATAAAAAATATACTTGCGCGTGAATATTAAACAAGAACGAAAAATCATTCTTCAAGCATAGATTATGTAACACTTTCCAACACTTCCAAAATAATTTTACAAATCATACAGTTTAATAAGCTAAAAGATAACATCTAAGTAATCCGAATACTTTTATTCAGCCCTGTATAGGATCTATAGATTTGTATATATACTACATAGGATAATAAATTTTAGTTCAGTTAGGAAACGCGTAGCACAGTTTAAAATTCTCCGTCTGGAGTTAAATAATACGGAAATGTGTTCGCGAACTTTTGTTCTCCCCTGTATAGGATCTACAGAATTTATACACACCACGTAATAGACAAAAAGCGAGTTAAAATTAAAATCGCTTTCAGTAACTTAAAACGCACTTCGAGGAATTATTGTTAACAGACAGTAGAGAATTCTTTTGTGTGTCCCTGTAAATGAACGATAACTGCTATACACACGATATTCTGTAGTAAGCCTCTTGTAATGCACCTCATATAAATTTCAATGCGTTTTAAATATGGAAACATTATTTAAATAAACCGCAGACGATTTTTCTCCATAGACGTAATGTAACGGAATTCTTTTGACTGTCCCTGTACAGTAAGTATAAGTGCTATGCACACCCTATTCCATGTTAAGCTTCTTCTAATATACCTTAGTGATATATATAAATTCCAATGCGTTTAAAATAGTGAAACATTATTTAAATAAACCGCAAATGATTTTCCCCCATAGACCGCAATGTAATGGAATTCTTTTGAGTGCCGCTGTAAAAAAACTATAAGTGCTACACACTTCCGTTGAAATAGGGAACATGCTATAGATAACGACTATAACATATAAAAATTGCAGAGCAATCCGAGCATATTTACGGGAGTCAGAGCACGGACAGACGGCAGACGGCCAGACAAACCGAAGTCATAAACACTTTTCAACTAGGTTGGAAAGTGTTAAAAAGAGAAATAATTAAATTATTACACATTCAAAACATTAAATGGGAAAACTTACGTCATATATTTAAAATGCTCAAATAACATTACTTCCAAACAGTTTCAATTTAAAAACATATTTACACGAGATATCAATTTATTTGTAGCTGATATATTATGTATACTATACTACGAAAAGTCCTTCTGGTCTATACCGGCAGGAAAAGACAGCCTACCTATTCCTTGGTTTTAAGATTTTAGCTAATTTTACTGCAAAACACCAAGCTATAAAAATGGATGGAACCCGATTACAGAAGATTCAGTCGCAGTTCTCGTCAATATTCAATTTGAATCAAAATTTCGCCAAATATGTTAGCTATAGCCAAGTTGGCTTCATTTATGGCAACTTGTTTTTGTCGCCAAGTTTGTTGATATTTCGCCAAATATTGCCTAGCTTGGAGAGAATTTAACGCTGGCGAACATGAATATATAGTGTTGAGCATGTGAGAGTTAGAACGATGGTTACAACAATGAAATAAAACTTGCGAGATAGCATGTTCACTAAAACTCTTAAATTAAAACCGTTTATGGAGGAATCCTTCTGTCTTGTTTCAAAAATGCTATATCTCAGGCATTTTTTAAGGTAGAGGCAAAACAAAAATTGTTCCGGTATCCTTGGATCAAGGCTGAACATTCAATTGAAAAAAACCTTTAGGATTTCTAATATTTTTAACGATTTTGTACATCTTTTTGAGTTTGAAATCTTTAAGTGTCTATCATAGCGCCTCCTTCTTGCCGAATATCCCCAAATTCAACTGGGACCTGCAGGCCATAGCAAAAAACACATACAAAAAATTTGGTTCAGTACTGTAGTTAACCTAATACACTTTTCGATGATACAATAATTTAAATGGAACAAAAATCGCTATCACAGCGTCCGCTTTCGGCAGAATATCCGCAAATTCAAGTGGGACCTGCTGGTCACAGCCAAAAAACCTATAAATGAAATTTCGTTCAATTCTAGATTGCTTCATAATTTGACACACTTTTCATTGATACAAAGAGGGCACGCACGGACAGACAGATATTTTGTAAAAACATGTTTTTCGGAAACTTTGACTCCTAAAACATATAAATCCGTCGAAAACCGGAAGTTGAAAAAATTTTGATCACAATACTTTCTTCTATTTAGATAGAAGAAGGTGAGAAAAGGAGGATGTTAATAATTTGACCCAATGTATGTATGTATGTTTTAGTCCTGTTCACGCATAACTTTCATAAATGCGCACCGATTTTGATATATATATATATTTTGTTTAAAAGTGTAAGACACCCTGGTGGTCCCATTTAAATTTCGTCAAATTCTGATGATTAGAACAATTTTGTTGTTAAAAATTTTTCAAAATTAAAAAATGCGTGGATTACAGAAGATTCATTCCCAATTCTCGTCAATCTGAATGAGAATTTCGTCAAATTAGTCAACTATAACCACGTTGGCTTCATTTATGGCAACATATTTTGATCGCCAAATTTGGCGATATTTCTCCAGTTGTCGTCCAGATTGACAAGAATTTGATTCTGTCAAAGATTTTATTAAAAAATATTTATTTAATGGATAAATTTGGTAAATTATAATTTCTATTACAAATTACTTATTTATTCAGCAGATGTTGAAATCAAGATAATTGTCTATTACTGTATTAATAACTAAAAAGTAGGAAATAAAATAAACTTTTACAAAAAAAATATTAACCGACTTAAAAAAAAAAAGCACTAAAAAGTATTAAATAATTCTTTAAAATTCTCTAATGACAAAATGTTATCCATTAACCACAAATCTGATATCATGTGTCGGAATAAAAATGATAAATTTAATATGTAGAGTTTAATACCCACCAAACATGGATTTTCGAGAGAATATATTTTACAAGAGATGAATATACAGACTTATGATTCAGTTTACGAATATATACATATGAAAAGCAATCAATTACTTTTTGAAGTCGGTGCCAAACAACCCCAATCGATAAATTAGTAGATACTAGGTACAATATATTCACAATTCTTACTAAACTTAAGGTAGTTTGGCACCGACTTCAAAAAGTAATTGATTGCTTTTCATATGTATATATTCGTAAACTGAATCATAAGTCTGTATATTCATCTCTTGTAAAATATATTCTCTCGAAAATCCATGTTTGGTGGGTATTAAACTCTACATATTAAATTTATCATTTTTATTCCGACACATGATATCAGATTTGTGGTTAATGGATAACATTTTGTCATTAGAGAATTTTAAAGAATTATTTAATACTTTTTAGTGCTTTTTTTTTTTTTTTTTTAAGTCGGTTAATATTTTTTTTGTAAAAGTTTATTTTATGTTAATAACATTTCGCGTCAAAATAATTCATTTGAATTTTCCTTTGTTGTTATTCTTTGAAATATAGTTGCTTAGCAACCATTTAATGAAAGAGAGAAAGAAAATGCATTGGAATTTTATGTAAAAAATGAGAAATTAAAATTTTCATATCTTTCAAATTAATGCGTAAAATTTCCCAATAATTTATACAATTAATTTAGAAATTCTAATAAATATATTAGGAAATTTTCAAAGCGATCAAATTAATTAAGATATCCAATTAGTAAATTTAATATCCATAATTTAGCATTTACAATTATCCCAATGCGTGATTTTCTTTTCGCGGAATGTTAAAATTAAAAAATCGTCTGACTTCCCATTGAAAAGCATTATGACTTAAAATAAAATGTTCTATATTTTTCGAACGAATGAACCAAATTTAACCAAAAACTATACAGCTAATTCCGGGTACCTCGCCAACATACCCACCAAAAATTAACCTAATCGGACCCTTTTTGCGGCAGTTATCGCGGAACAGACAGACAGACAAACAGACAGAAACCAAAAACTTTTCGGATCTCAACAGTGAGCCTTCACTGACGTTTCGGCAACAAAAATTAACCTAATCGGACCCTTTTTGCGGCAGTTATCGCGGAACAGACAGACAGACAAACAGACAGAAACCAAAAACTTTTCGGATCTCAACAGTGAGCCTTCACTGACGTTTCGGCAATTATTATTAGAACTAGTAAATCTACAGATCAGGAGCCTCAACGTCAGCTCTGAAAGTCAATGTTTTTTTTATCTCACTTTTCATAATATTTAACATCTTACAATCCGCAAATTAAATTTTTTAAATTACTACATACATATTTATACGCTTTTAAAATAATTTGAAGGTTTCAGAAATTAGAAACGTTTAATTAAACACGGTTTATGCAATAATATTCTGACATTCTTATGAACTTCTTATTCTATGTTTTAGATTAAAAAAATACATTTCTTCAGGGGGCAGAGCCCCCCTTAACCCCCCACCCCCTAATCTTAACAAATTTATATTCGTGATTTACTATTGATTGTGTGAATGATTCTAGTATATCTTGGATTTCGTTCTACACAGTGGTTTTATTAGAATAAGCAAAAATTTCGAAAATAATTTCATGTTATCCTAATGCCTAAATAGCAATATTTACTTACCTGCCAACCACGAAACACTCGCATCTGATACATAGGTTGAATAATATCTCGTGTACAAAAGCAACTTATGGAAATGTAAACTGAATCTTTTCACTTATATCTATTTCAGAAATCTAGTGCTATTGCAACTTTTGTTTCGGTAAACAGTTTTGATGGTCATTCTATAATATTTCTTTTACCTAAGTACATCCTGATCTAACTCTATGGCAATAGCATACTAAAATCTCCCCAAAATAGGCTTATTTAGAAACTTTTAAACTTATTGGGTAATCATTCATAATCGTGCCCACTGCCAATTCACTAAATAGCAACCGTGGTTTGGCGCTATAAAGTATTTTTTGTGATAACTTTGTATGATCTCAGTTTCCAGTAATAGTGCTATTTCAGGCTGTATCAAAGGGCTGTATGGATGCGTTTTACTAAGCTAACTTCTTTAGATTAACCATCTCGTTGTTCGAGATATCCTTATATATTATTTCTCCTGTCAACATCCCTTTTTCTAAGAAAATATGAAACGCAGAACAACGAATGAGATACCATATGAAAGGTTTTTGAACCGGCTTCTGACATAGCCCACTTAACAATTCGTTAAAACATGTTTTTGATTAAAATTTGCTGAAAATTACAAATTAAATCGGCATTGTTTTCATAAAAAAAATGAAAGGTTTTCCTGAAAATATTGTTGCCAAAAATATAAAATACCACATTATATGATGTTCAGCAATTATTATAAAAAACACCGCACGGGTTTATTTTATACTTATGATTAAAAAGCGAAATTGAAATTGAAATGTTTAGATTTATATTTCTAAGTTCCATGTTTTTCCCGAAGCGGATGAGGTCATCCTCTAATGCAGTCAAAATACGATTGTTAATTTTTTTTCTCGCGCGTGCCTTTAGCAATTTTGGATCAGTTTTTAGTCTTTGATGGAATAAATTAAATGATATTCTGGCTTGACTAACAACTAAATGTTGTTTGCAGATATATTTATCCTTGCTTTTTCTTTAGAAGTTTAAACCTGTATCTAATAACTATTACATATTGATAAAAAATGATACTTTTCTATTATCCCGTCGACCATTTTTCATAACAAAAAACTATCGCCAAATAAACGGGAGAACGTTGCCATTGGAATATCAAAAAATAAATAAATAAATAAAATATAAGAATTTAAGGACACAATTGTTATTTTAATTAATAAAATAACTACTTTATCAGTAAAACATAATGAAAAATACACGCAAATGTCGAATGTAAAACCACTAGATGACGTAACAAACACGCATAATGATTCTGACATCAAGTAAATGGGACTGCATTTTTGGGCGTTTAATCTTACAGTTTGGCGGTAGTTTTTTGTTATGAAAAGTGGTCGACGGGATAATAGAGAAGTACCTAAAAAATATTAGATTTCAGTGCGAAATCCTTGCATGGGCCGGGCCCTCTGGTTATATCCTATTTTAAAAGTAATACTAATTTTGAACCACGAAAAATCCATATCTCTTCCAGAAAATGAATATCTCATGTAAAAATGTTTCGGTTATCATTCTATAGTAGTTAAAAGGTAACTTGTTTCAAAATAAATTCTTATTTATTTCAATAAAATATTAAAATCACTTAAAACTATTTTATTTTGCGAATAAAATATTGTAGCAAAATAGTTTGAGTTATTTGAACTTTATTATTTTGATATTCTTTAAAATGTAGTTGCTAGGTTACGATTAAATTAAAGAGGAAAATAAAAATAAAAACATTTTATAATTTGCAAAAAATGATAGAATAAAATGTATTATGTTATTAGAACAGATGTATAAAATTGCATCAAACATTGTACACCTAATTTAAAAAATCTGACGAATGTATTAACAAAATTTCAAATTAATTTGAATAATTTAAGACCTGACTTTATAAATGTTAGCCTTCATAACTTACACATTAAATACATTAATCAAATGCGCCATTTTATTTCAATGGATGAAAATTTTCAAAATCGTCTGAATTCCCATAGGAAAGCATTATGACCTAAAAAGAAATGTTTTATATTTTCCGAACGAATGAACCAAACGTAACTAAAAACTATACAGCTAATTCCGGGTACCTCACCAACATACCTACCAAAAATCAAACTAATCGGATCATTTTTGCGGCAGTTATCGCGGAACAGACAGACAGACAGAAACCAAAAACTTTTCGGGTCTCCACAGTAAGCCTCAACTGACGTTTCGGCAATAAAATTCGGCAATAATCATTTTATTATAAACGATTCGCGAATATCAGCGAGTATCATATTATAAACGGGTCTGTACATTCGAATTTTTATATTGTCTTAATGTTTTAACTTGTGGGTTTTTTTAATCAATATACGATTATATGTTTGATTTCTTTAAAAATGAGATTAAAAAGGCAACATTAAATTGGCAATCGATCTTTTTTGCATTATACACATATTTGTGTAAAAAAAGAGTTGAGCCCCACCAATAATTTTCACAACTGTATGCGTAATGCGAAATACCATCAGATTCATAATAAGAAAGTTCTTCCGGCCTGTACCAGGAGGGAAAGGTAGCTTTCATAGCCCATGTTTTTAAAAATTCAACTAATTTTACTCAAACGCCCGAAGCTACAATGTTTGCAACCCGATTATAGAAGATTCAATCCTGGTTTTCGTTAACACTGAATTTGAATGCGAATTTCAGCATGAGAGTTACAGCATAACAAAAATCAGATTCTACTCCAGTCCAGTGACATTACAGTTACAGGTCGAATGTGCCCGACCCGACACCACTGCAAACGGGCTTGTCGGTTTGCAGAGGTCAATGGTAGTCGGCGCAGCACCGTGAGCTCAGCCCCATTTCTCTGAGGCGCCTATTAATGGTCCTTGCGGTTACTGAAGCACCAGTTGCACGTAGGATCGATGATAAATGATGAATCTGGGGCTCTAAGTGCCGCTCTGACGATTGATCGGTCCTCACGTTCAGTCGTCTCTCAAGGTCGACCGCGACCTGCGTTGGCCGTGCATAACGTAGGTCGCGGTTCGGCCATGGTTCACCCATTCCTGCCAACATCGTCTAATAGTGGCATCGTTCCTATTCAAATGTCGAGCAATTCGCCGATTAGACCAACCGGCTTCTTTGAGCCCAACTACTACACGTCCTCTCTCTTATGCTGACATCTGCGCATATTGTTCGCGCACCTGTATGCGAGGCATAGTTTAACTGTCTATCTGAGTACATGGAATGAAATTCGCAAAGAACCTATGACCAGGAATCGAAATTTCTTCTCTTTAATATCCTGCCAGTTGCGCAGTTATGCGCTGCAGCGTCACATGTTCATTGATTTTCCGCCAAACTTTAAAATTTTGCACTTTCCGTCGAAACGGGTATGCATATCCATTTGTGTCCAATTTGCATTACTCCTTCTTAGTGCGTCGTTTTTTTTTTTTTTTTTTTTTTTTTTTTTTTTTTGTCTTAGAGTGTAGTTTGGGAAGTAGTGACAGTTTTTACTTAATCATTTCATACCAGCTGACCTTCAAATATGTAGTTGATCTTAATTAATGAATCTCGAAAATAAGCCGCCAGCTGTGGTGACAGTTGAGGATGCAGCCTCGGAGGCTGCAACAATTACCAAGTAAAAAGGCAACCCAATTACGGAAGATCGTCACTGGTGGCGGTAATATCATTAAATCTTCCGTAAGTAGTTGACATTCATTTTCCTTTAATTTGGAAATGTTGCTGCTCACCAGGGCCACATTCATCGCTGTCGCGACATGTTACATCTGTTTTTGTGACTGATTAAATAAGATCAATTACATATTAGGAAGATCAACTTGTATAAAATGGTTAGGTAAAAAAAAAATCCCAGCCTCTCGGATTATAAATTTTTAATATTGATTTCGATGCGGCACGATTATGTTTTACAGTTAATACAGATTAATAAATGAGATAGAAGTCAAATTTAGTATTAAAAAAAATCAGTAAAAATTCTATAAAAAAATAATTATTTATTAAGATATTTTTATGCGTACGATATATATATATATATATATATATATATATATATATATATATATATATATATATATATATATATATATATATATATATATATATATATATATATATATAACCATAAATGAAACATTATCATAACACCAACTTAAACAATGAAATAATAATTAAGTATGTAATAATTAGTTGACATTGAAAGATTCCCCAACACACTGAATATGGAAACAAAAACATTAAAAGAATAAGAAATTAAATAAAAATTGAATAAATAGAATTAAATGAATGAAATGAAATGAAATTTGTGGAATTTAGACAGAATTATAAAGTCCTAAATGCCTAAATACCACAAATAAAATGAAATGAGATTTTTCATCATCATATTAGCCATACATTGCTAAAAAATATGATTTTGGGACTACATCTCATAAACAATGAAGCAAACCAGTGATAAAATAAAAAATAAAATACAATATTAAAAAGGAAAGAAGCCAAACTTATAATATACAGAGAAAACATTAAATAGAGTCAGTAAGTATAAAATCCATAAAGATTAAAAAAGATACCTGTGCACCTCAAGAACCAGCATGAAACTCAACCATGACTAGGGAATGAATTGCAAAAAAAATCATTACATGTTGCCAGTTTTAGAAATATAAAATGCTTTACAATGATGCCAGAAATAATGTTAGAATAATATGGATTGTAAAGCAAACAGGAACATTAGTGCTGCCATCTATTGGTAAAAGTGAATATAATCTGAATCGAAAGGGATCGAAATTAATGTTTAATAATTAAACCAAATTACTATCTTATATGATACCAATTTGTTATATAATGAATAAATGAAATTAATTAATGAATAGAATATCGAATTACATTAAAGTAATAGATGTATTAATGAATAATTGTATGTTATAAATAAGTAGTAAGATGGAAAAATTAATAATTAAAGCAACATAAAATAGTGCTGCCATCTATTGGTAAAAGTGAATATAATCTGAATAGAAAGTAATGGATGGAAATTACTGTTTAATAATTAAACCAAATTACTATCTTAATGATAGCCATTAGTTAAATAATAAATAAATGAAATTAATTAATAAATAGAATATTGAATTACATTAAAGTAATGGATGTATTAATGAATAATTCTATGTTATAAATAAGTAGTAAGATGGAAAAATTAATAATTAAAGCAACATAAAAATATATGTACCATTAAATGACAAAAACGATTAAATAACTGTACCAAAAATGCAACATCAAATAAATTAAATTAAAATAAAATACTAAATATTTGAATTAAGATACAAAGAATTTAAAATTAATATTGATTAAATATTGAAATGAATTAGTCACAAATAATGTTCCTTTATACAAAGTAAATAAAATATAAACACTTAATATAAGTGGTAAGGGTGGAACGTTTAATAAAATTAAAACATATTATTAACACTGTAGAAAAGTAAACATTATAAGAAGTAAATATGATATTGTCCACCATAACTATTAATCCAAATCATTAGATTAGAAACATTCTTAATATTAATTAATATAAATTCATTTAAATTAATTAAATAATGAATATGTAAATCTAACTAAATTAATATACATATAAACATGTCACAATATATATATATATACATATATAAGTTAAGATGCTTTTGGCACGTCAGAATACTGGTACATACTAATTCTAAAATTTTTGGCACGTATACGCAAAAAGATTCGTCATTCCTGATCTAGACCGACAACTCTTATAGAATTGCCCATCTTAAACCACCTTTATTCCTAACAATTAATTTATCACTAACATTGACAGTGATTTCCTGATTAGTTTCAAGTCAAGGATAATCTTTTTCAGACAGAGAAAATAAAATATTATAGACATAGGATTAATTAGCTTTCATTTGAATAAGTATCCTTTATTCCCCAAAATTCTTAATATCAGTATTTTTCTGATATAAAATTATGTCCTTTTTTTAGCTTTATTTATTTATTTATTTCAAATGCCCTTAATTATTTTACTTTTATAAATAGCCCTTTTTTTTAATGTAATAAATTTGCTATGCAGAAATACTTTAAAATAAGCTTGTTTGAATTATATATTTATATGGAAAAAATTGTGGGGTTGTAATTTCTGATTATGCCTTATATTTTATTTGACAGTGTTTTCCAATTTTTTATTCTTCTCCCTTATAAAATCGAATATTTTTGACATATTCCCAAAACAATTTTCATCCTTAAATACATGAAATTGATAGACATAAGCATAACTACTGAAGCGCTTTAGAATCGAACAGCTTTTTCCATTTCCCTGTAAATGCTTAAACACTACCCACGAGTGGCAACAGACGCGCCTCTGTGGGTATATACCCTCAGAAAAAGATTATTTATTTGACATCAAGGAAGCAGAATTGAAATATCTTTCACCCCTATTGGTGTTTATTTCTATATACCTGCAGCTGATGTGGCATGGGTAATTACGGTGTGGCATGGGCTCTGTAGATAATCTTGAATTATAAACGATTGTGATTGAGTTGGAGTTACAACTTCTCAAGAATGTAAAAAATCCAAAATTCTGTTCAAAATGTCAACTTTAACAACAACCATTGTCTGGAATACATTTTGCTTTCGTAAGAATCTGAGAAAGACTGTTCGATTTCTCGGTATCTCATACATGTAAGTTTCATGCCTTTATAAATAATAATAACGTCATGAATGTACCTGAATGTAGTAAGGGGGGGGGGTAGTGGGAAAATTATCAACGGGAGTTTGTACAGTCGGCCAAAAGAAAAATAAAACAAGAACGAAAAATCATGCGTCAAGCATAGATTATATAACATTTTCCAACGCTTCCAAAATAATTTTACAAATCATTACCGTTTAATAAGCTAAAAGATAACATCTAAGTAAACAAATTGGAAAACGCATAACATATTTAAAAACATAATTTCAGGAAATTCCAACATATACAATATTCGAAAAAATATCCGAATACTTTTATTCAGCCCTGTATAGGATCTATAGATTCGTAAATATACTACATAGGATGCTAAATTTTAGTTCAGTTAGGAAACGCGTAGCACAGTTTAAAATTCTCCGTCTGGAGTTTCTGTCCATAAACGGAAATGGGTTCGCGAACTTTTGTGCTTCCCTGTATAGGATCTACAGAATTTATACACACCACGTAATAAACAAAAAGCGAGTTAAAATTAAAATCGCGTTCAGTAACTTAAAACGCACTTCCAGGAATTATTGTTAACAAACAGTAGAGAATTCTTTTGTGTGTCACTGTAAATGAACGCTGACTGCTATACACACACTATTCTGTAGTAAGCCTCTTATAATGCACCTTAGGGTATATATAAATTTCAATGCCTTTAAAATAGTGAAACATTATTTAAATAAACCGCAGACGATTTTTCTCCATAGACGTAATGTAACGGACTTCTTTTGACTGTCCCTGTAAAGTAACTATAAGGGCTATGCACACCCTATTCCATATTAAGCTTCTTGTAATGCACCTTAGTGATATATATAAATTTCAATGCGTTTAAAATAGTGAAACATTACTTAAATAAACCGCAAATGATTTTTCCCCATAGACCGCAATGTAACGGAATTCTTTTGAGTGTCCCTGTAAAAAAACTATAAGTGCTACACACTTCCGTTGAAATAGGGAACATGCTATAGATAACGACAATAACATATAAAAATTGCAGAGCAATCCGAGCATATTTACGGGAGTTAGAGCACGGACAGACGGCAGACGGCCATCCGGCCAGACAAACCGAAGTCATAAACACTTTTCAACTAGGTTGGAAAGTGTTAAAAAAAAGAGCACATCCGCATACATTTTAATCTAAAAATTGTCAGAAAAGAAAATCTAAAATAGCCATTCGATTGGATTGGTTGGTTGGTTGATTATTGACGGCCAATTATCTACACTTGGGATATAGGCCCGAGTGAGTGCCCTCCGTAGGGGTCTTTCTAAGGGAACCTAACCCGTATTTACGCATGGATAAATCTACGGCTCGAAGAAAACCACGAAAACTCCGAACGATTAGGCCGACGGGCGCGATTGGGATCGAACCCAGCACCTCCCGTCTACCAGCTTCGAGAGCAGAACCTCTCAGCCACTGGTGGGGCGCCATTCGATTGGAAATTACGTTTTTTTTTTTCATTTTATGATAAGGCTGTTTCTAAATCCAAACTGGCTACTTTTTGACACATGTTTTAATCCATGTTTGTTCGCAAATGCATGAAATTAGCAGGTGCTCTTACTCAGAAACTTTGTAATCGAACAGTTTTTTTTCAATTTTGAGGGGAAAGGTAGAAAATATTTCAGAAACTGCTGTCAAATTTGACTTTTTAATCCAAATTTCTGGACGAGACAGCACGGGAAAGAAAATAAAATGCTGTCCTAGGACAACAGTCTCTTATAGCTTACTATATAATTAATTTATTTAAAAAAGGAAAAAAACTATTCGATTCCAAATCATTTCAATAATCATGTTTGAAAGTTTTGTATTTTTACGTTTAACAAGAACGAAAAATCAAGCGTCAAGCATAGATTATGTAGCACTTTCCAACGCTTCCAAAATAATTTTACAAAATATACCGTTTAATAAGCTAAAAGATAACATCTAAGTAAACAATTTGGAAAACGCATAACATATTTAAAAACATAATTTCAGGAATTTCCAACAGATACAATATTCGGAAAAATATCCGAATACTTTTATTCAGCCCTGTATATGATCTATAGATTTGTATATGCTAGGATGCTAAATTTTAGTTTAGTTAGGAAACGCGTAGCACAGTTTAAAATTATCTTTCTGGAATTTCTGTAAATAAACGGAAATGTGTTCGCGAACTTTTGTGCTGCCCTGTATAGGATCTACAGAATTTATACACACCACGTAATAGACAAAAAGCGAGTTAAAATTAAAATCGCGTTTAGTAACTTAAAACGCACTTCCAGGAATTAGTGTTAACAGACAGTAGAGAATTCTTTTGTGTGTCCCTGTAAATGAACGATGGCTGCTATACACACACTATTCTGTAGTAAGCCTCTTGTAATGCACCTTAGATATATATATATATATATATATATAAATTTCAATGCGTTTAAAATAGTGAAACATTATTTAAATAAACCGCAGACGATTTTTCTCCATAGACGTCATGTAACAGAATTCTTTTGACTGTCCCTGTAAAGTAACTATAAGTGCTATGCACACCCTATTCCATATTAAGCTTCTTCTAATGCACCTTAGTGATATATATAAATTTCAATGCGTTTAAAATACTGAAACATTATTTAAATAAACCGCAAATGATTTTTCCCCATAGACCGCAATGTAACGGAATTCTTTTGAGTATCCCTGTAATAAAACTATAAGTGCTACACACTTCCGTTGAAATAGGGAACATGCTATAGATAACGACAATTACATATAAAAATTGCAGAGCAATCCGAGTATATTTACGGGAGTTAGAGCACGGACAGACGGCCAGACGGCAGACGGCAGACGGCCATACGGCCAGACAAACCGAAGTCATAAGCACTTTTCAACTAGGTTGGAAAGTGCTAAAAATGAGTCAGAAAGTTTCGTGTTGTTGAGTGGGGGGGGGGGGGATATTTTTTTGAGAAGGCAGTCGTCTTCATACTGAAATTGTATCAAACTCAGAAATTTTCGATACGAACACCTAATTTTGACATAATGTTTTGGCTCGTTTGGTAAATTTTATCGTAGGATACCAAACGGGAAGTTATTAGGTCAAATAGTTTAGGAATTATGAAGATTTAAAGTTTGGAACTCCTAATGTTACATTCATTTGTAATCCTTGCAAAAAAAAAAAAAAAAAAAGATTATAATATGGGTAGTTTTTTTAATAAATAAGTTAAGAACTATTTGGCAGAATAAGCTTTAATTTTGAATTGGCATATTTGGAGCATCTACAGATTGATTTCTATTAAAATAAATTATAGATTACAATTCACAATTCTTTCGAAAATGCATATTTTTTAAATTAAATTTTGGGGTAAAAATAGATATTATAACTTATGGTTATTTAAAAAGAAAGTCATTTCTTGAAACTTCGAATATGTCCATCTAAAATTACAGCTTATTCCGCTAAGTAGTTTTTGAATTACACATAAAAACCCACGATAAATAGAATAGTATTTTAACGGTAAGTATTCTAAGTATACCATGTAAAAAACTACCCGCAGTGAAACTACCCGGATTTTGTTCTTCCTTATAATTTCAACATTTTTACTTTCTTCTATCTATATAATAGAAGAAAATATTGTAATCGAAATTTTTTTTGACCCGCAGTTTTCTACGGATTTACACATTTTAGGGGTCAGAGATCCCGAAAAACATGTTTATTTTACAAAATGTCTGTCTGTCCGTGTGTGTGTCCCCTCTGTATCATCGAAAAGTGTATGAAGTTATGCACAGAATTGACCCAAAATTCTTAAAACTGTTTTTCGCTATGGCCAGCAGGTCACAATTGAATTTAGCGATCTTCCGCCGGAAGGAGGAGCTATGATAGCAATTTTTGTTCCATTTTCATTGTTGTACCATCAAAAAGTGTGTGAAGTTATGCATAGAATTGAAGCAAATTTCTATATATTTTGACTATGGACGTCAGGTCTCAGTTGAAAATGGGGTTTTCTCCCGGAAGGGGGCACAGTGATAGTGCCATTTTCTCGATTTTTTTGCCGTTTAAGGGAAAAATTTGTGAATATTTTTCAACGAAATTTTATATTTAGATATAATATCAACCGAAAATTGGATTAAAATTTTAATAAAATTTGGCTGGAAGATGGCGTTGTGATAGCAAATTTTGTTCGATTTTCGAGACGGGCGACGAAGCAGTTGAAAAAAAAAATCGTGTTAAATCACCTAAATGTCCAATATAGGTTTTATTTGCATAATTGTAAATAAACAAAAAATTCCACCTTTTTTGATATATTACCCGTTGATTAGACTTCATTACGAATCCCCCGCCCACGATTTAAAAAAAAAAATTATTGACAAAAAATTTGAAGTGTAATCAAAAGATAAATAACAAATATGTTTTGAAGTATTAACATGTATGATATAGAAGAAATTTTTTTGGATTGGCGCATCCATCTACTGATATATTATATATTTGAGTGGGAATCTTTTGGAAGCCGTGGTTTGTGGTGTACGTGTGTTCTGCTCCATCTCATGAAGGAAGCAATTAATTTCTCCCAAAACTATAGTGGTAGTTTTTGTTTCTCTCATTCTCTTTTTTCTTTTGCCAAATAAGTTTTTTATTTTTACCCGAACAAATTTTCATTGCCCAGTTTCCCTTCACTATGCTGCATTTTGTAATTTTGTTTCATGTAAAATAATAATAATAATAATAATAATATGAAAGGTTAAATATTTTTATAAGTTTTTATAAGTTAATATATTATATAAGTTTGAATTCGAATTCCTTTTACGAATGTCAAAAAAGTGCCGCAAAACGCGAAAAGACACTAAAAACGCTAAAAATTCAAAAATTGGACAGAACACACTTTACGATAGTGTGCTAAAATTTTGAAACCAAATATCTTTAATTAATTTCAAAAAGTCGCCGCGGAAAGCAAAAAAAACGCTGAAAATCCCGTTGAAAATCACATTAAACATCGCTAAAAATTCTAAAACCGCGGACGACAAAATTTACTATAGTGTGCTAAAAGATTAAAACAGAATTCCTTTTACGAATGTAAACAACTCGCCACGGAATGCGGAAAACGCTAAAAATCGAATTAAAAATTGCTAAAAATTAAAAAATCGCAGAGGACAAAATATATTAAAGCGGGCTAAAACATTTTAACTGGTGTTCTTTCACAAATGTCAAAAAATTGCCGCGGAACACGAAACATCACAAAATGTCGCAAAAAATATTTAAAAATCACTAAAAATTCAAAAAATAAATATGCCGAGGAGCACCTCTTCGAGGACAAAATCGATTAATGAAGCAATGAGTGCCTCAAATTGGTATTGATAAAATCGATAAAAAAGCTCGACATCGATTAAAAAAATTCATAGTATCGATAAAATCGATTTAGCCACAGTATCGATAAAAAGATCGAAATCGCCCGCCACTACTCTGAATGATTCGTCGTTAACACATATAGAGTTATAGAACAATAAGCACGTGAGTATACTTATATGTGAAATATTAAAAGGAATATATTAAAGATAATTAGAGTGAATTTACAATAAAATATTGTATCATGTATTCTATAAAAAGTGATGTTTTGTCATCTATAGTGTTGGAATGAATTCGAAATGCTTACATTTATTTATCTTGCAGATGTTTTCCAACTGTAAGAAATACTTTTCAAATAAATGAAATTTAAAAGAACACATGCAACTCCATACTGGTGAAAAACCATATACTTGTAAGCACCATCAGAATTTATTTAGAGGAAAGCATGAATTAAAACTGCATCAGTCGTTATATGATAGCATATTACCTGTTGTATGCAAACTTTCTGAATTATGTTTTACCAGAAAATGTGGACTATCAGTTCATATGAAAACACATCCTGTTAAAAAAATGTTTCAGTGTAAAAAATGTGAGAAAATCTACAATCTTCGTAATAAACTGAATAGACATATGACCATTATGCTGAACTTGTCTAAGATAGTATCCCAAATCATATTGAAGAAAGATATTCAAAAATTAAGCAGTCGCATTTGCGGAATTTAACAGTCCAAGGATAAGATTGGGTACTTCGAAAAATTGACTGTATAGAATTTTGTTACCCATAATTTTCTAATTGATATAAATGTATCGTTTAAAAGAGCATAATAAATATATTTTGTGATCTATTACATATAATATGTGTTTATTTTTTATAAAACCTATTTCATTATTGGAACATACTGTAAGATTTTTATCTTTAAATTTCTACCTGCTAACTAATAACTAATTTTACTTTACGGGCGACTTGGAATATATCTCATAATCTTTTCAACGAAACAACATTTTCACCAATGAATATCCAGTTTACATGTATACATACGAAAATCAGCTTTTGATAATACGAAGCAGCAGATTAATGAAAAATATATGCAAGTCAACAAGAAAATATACAAGTTAGCATAAATTTTTAAAACAGTGTTAAAAATGTCACAAATTAACAAAAAAAAATTTTAAAATTTTAAAAAAAATTAAAAATTTTTACAAAAAGTTTAAGAAATTTAAAACGTGACAAAACTTTTTAAAAAATTGCATGTGTTTAGTTACAAAAAGTTACAAAAAATTACAAAAAGTTTAGAAAAATAATTACAAATTTACAAAAATTTCAAAGTTTTCGAAAGATATACAAACAGTTTACAAAAGAATATCACAAGTTAAAAAAAGTTAACAGATGAATGAAAAAATATACAAGTTAGTAGAAAAAGTTTATACAAGTTAATAAAAAATATACAAATTTGTAAAAAAAACTTTAAAACAGTTTTTAAAATATCACAAATTAACAAAAACTTTTTAAAGTTTTAAAAAATTCACAAATAGTTTTAATAAAGTTACAAAAAAGTACAAAAATTTAAAATAAGATTACAAAAAAATACAAAAATTTAAAATAAGATTACAATTTAACAAAAAAAATAAATAAATAAATAAAAGATTTTTTAATTACAAAATTTAAAAAAAAAAATTCCAACTTAACCAAAAAAATCAAGTTGGTGAAAATTTTTGATTGAAAAATTAACTAACAAGTTACTACTAGAATACAGTCGATTTCAATTCTTAACAAAATTTCAGAGTTAGACATTTACGCAGATTATATATATGAAAATAGGAACAGCGTGCATTGTTAAAGTGAATCGTCTGAACACACCTACCATAAGTTAAGCAGCAGCATATCACAGTTTTATGTTACTAATTAAGATTAACTATTTTATCGAATTTAATTAAAAATAGTTTTCGAATTACACTATCAATAAAATATTTCCCTTAGTGAAAAGAAAAATGAAACCCCATTCAGTTTTTTCAGATTTCTGAATTGATCGTGTGACCAATGTTGAACAGCAAGAGCAAGCCTACGTCTAACATCGCATTTTTTCGACTTCGTTTGTTAAAAGCATTATTTTAAATATTAGTATAAAAGTTCGACAACCATTATACTAGTATTTAAAATAACATGCTTTTAACAACCAAAGTCGAAAAGGTGTAATTTTTTTTATGTAATTTTGTATAAGTTTTTTGTTAAATTGTATTTTTTTTTTTTTTTTTTTTTTGTAATTTTGTTTAAGTTTTTTGTTAAATTGTATTTTTTTTTTGTAATTTTGTTAACTTTTTGAGATTTTTTTTAAACTTAATTTTTTTTTTTTTTTTTTTTTTTTTTTTTTCTTTGGTTAATATGTATTTATGTTATTATGCTCATTAGAAAAATGAAAAAAAAAATTCTTCGGTTCAAATATTTACTAAAAATATTATTACTAAAAATTTTGCATAACTAACTTTATTTATCATTCTTAAGAATTTTTATTGCCGGAAGATCTATAATGCAGTCAACAGCAATTTAACATTATTTAATGAAACGTAGTTTGGCGTGTAATTAACTTCATTTTGTAGCTAACACTGATACCTTTGTAACCATATCTTACGAAAGACTTCTAATGTTTAACTTCAAACTTGGCTGTGGACCCGATTACGGAAGATTTCAAAGACTTTATTGGATGCAAACTAGAGGATTATTTTTCAACCAGAATCAGTTATAGAGGTTTTTTCCAGGTTAATGGTTACATGATTGCCACTGGTATATAAAATGGAAAGGCAGTGAAAATGACGTTATTTTAATTTTATTCAAACAATTCGGCTTTAAAAATCCACTTTTTTTATGATTGTCATTTCTTTTTAAATATGAAAGTTAAACACTGTTCTTTGTGTGCAAATAATATATTACATTTTTGACTGTATTTACTCCGCTGGAATCCAAAGATAGAATACTGTAGTAGTCTTGCTAGAAGATGACGCATATTACGAAATATAATGTAACGTAGAGTGAGATTATATTTAAGCTACCAGAACCACACATAGAACCAAGATGAGAAGCCCGGAGTTCAAGAACTAACAAACGAAAATGAATAACTCGAACATTATTTAAGTTCAATGGTCAATCTCTGCAATAATTATAATGCTCACTTTTTTAGTAGTGTGGTGACTAGAGAACCTTTTAATTTCTGTTGGTCATAACGGCCACATTTCTCTACCAAACTATACTCATAAATGATCAAATAAAAGAGTTGTTTCTGAATTGTCCGAATTTTGTCTAACGCATAAGTTAATATAAAAGCGCAATGGCGCTCACATTGTATTCAGCAATGCGGAAGGACTTTCCAGAGGAAGGTCCATATTACTTTAAAATACAAGGTTGAATTCACCATTTCGTTTGATTCAAGGTTCATTTAGAAAATGGACCAGCGCAAAGGGCATAGCCTGCTAGTTTATTTAATAAAAATAGGTGTTTAATTCATCTATTTAACAATTTCAAGACGAGTGACACGTATATATTCCATATAGGATGGGCAGGATTTTTAATTTTTTGTACCAGAATATTTTAGTCGTAATTTTTACCTTGTCTAATCGTAGGATTCTTGGAATAAATACGACGCAAAAATGCTAATAAAAATTTTAATGATATTATATGACGTACGACCTGCAGGGGATAAAACTTATATATATATATATATATATATATATATATATATGTGTGTGTGTGTGTATATGTATATGTATATATACTTCAAGTTTCATATAATAAGCATGGCATTATGAAAATAAAATTATATATCTCCGTTACAATATTATTAAGGACATTACACCCTAAATCTTTATGAAATAAATTAAGCACCAAATAATGAGATACGACTACCTACATAAATCTTAAAAGAGATGAAAAATAAACTATGAATATTAATAAAATATAAAAATTTTTGGTTTAAATTTTTTTAATTGAAATTTTTTACGCGTAAAAAGTAACATTTTTCATAGAATGGCCCTTCAATGTCCTTTGCTTCTGTCTATAAGAGTCGAGCATTAACTGTTATTATCTTTTTATATGTGTTATCGGTGATAAAGAGCTTCTTCCTTTTCGTTTTGATCATGGCAGAAGGTCAGGTCAGTGCTCCCCGTCACTTTCCTATACATCTTTTCCCCCTATATCTCCAAATTTTTGCCGACATATGTTTATATATATATCATCTCATTGATATCATCATATCATCATATATATAATATAGATATATAGATGAGCTGCTGAATGCTTATCTATAACATGTTATTTCTTCAGTAAACAATCTGGGTGCTGGTAAATATTTGATTTAGCCGCATTTTCTGGAAAGAAAAAAAATATCCATGTCATTTGCGTTTGGGCATCTGGATAATGCGAGGTCGTCAAAGATAAACTGTTGACAGAGAAAAAGCGCTAGTCGCGTGCACAGATAATATTTTGATTATTATTTAAACTTTGCTCTTTTTAGACAAACTGTATAAAAAAGGAGTGTGAGTTTTATCACTGTAGTGCTGACCGAGTTATGACATGCATTCTGATCTGATGTGATTATAATGAATAATGTCTAAAAATAATTGAAACTATGTAGGACTTTTTTTTTCCCTTATAAAAATGTTTAGTTGTACTCCCTGTTTAACCCAAGAATATCACTATTTTGGCGGCCTGCCTTTGAATGATTCCTGCTCAGAGTAAATGTAAGCATCTTCTTTGTCAAACAATTATGCATAAAATTTAACAAATCGAATAAATATTTGCAATATTTTTGAAGTTCGTTTAGAAAAATTTTCAATTTTTTTTCTTGTTAGATTCATAAAACGCTTGCGGTTACACGACTCCCCCCCCCCCCCCTCAGAAAATATATCTTTTATAAACAGTGGCGGTGGCGTAGTAATTCAAAAAAGTATGGCAGAGGCTCAAGTAATCATATTTAAATAAAACTGGACAAATAAGATGATAGATTATTAATAAAACTTTGCAGTGAATAATAAATCATTCCAACTACTTTTAGATGCCATAAAATTTTTAAATGCGACCCCCCCCCTCAGCCCCCCCCCCCCAAAAAAAAATAAATCTTTTATAAACAGTGGTGTAGCAATTCAGAAAGTATGGCAGAGGCTCAAGTAATCACATTTAAATAAAACTGGACAAATAAGATGATAGATTATTAATAAAACTTTTCAGTGAATAATAAATCATTCAAACTACTTTTATTGATGCCATTATCACAAAATCTTTAATTAATTTAACTAGTAAATCTATAGATCAGGAGCCTCAACGTCAGCTCTGAAAGTTAATGATTTTTAATCTCACTTTTCGTAATATTTAACACCTTACAATCCGCAAATTAATTTTTTTTTAATTACAACATATATATTTATACGCATATAAAATAATTCGAAGGTTTCAGAAATTAGAAACGTTAAATTAAACACGGTTTATGCAATAATATTCTGACATTCTTATGAACTTCTTATTCTATTTTTAGATAAAAAAAAATACATTTCTTCAGGGGGGCTCTGCTCCCCTGAACCCCCCCCCCCCCCCCCGTAATCTTATTAAATTTATATCCGTGATTTCCTATTGATAGTGTGAATGATTCTAGTATATTTTGGATTTCGTTCTACACAGTGGTTTTATTAGGATAAGCAAAAATTTCGAAAATAATTTCATGTTATCCTAATACCTAAATAGCAATATTTACTTACCTGACAACCACGAAACACTCGCACCTGATAGATAAGTTGAATAATATCTCGTGTACAAAAGCAACTTACGGAAATGTAAACTGTGAATCTACTATATTTCACTTATATCGATTTCAGAAATCTAGTGTTATTACAATTTTTGTTTCGGAAAAACAGTTTTGATGGTCATTCTATAAAATTTATTTTACCTGAGTACATGCTGATCTAACTCGATGGCAATAGCATACTAAAATCTCCCCAAAATAGGCTTATTTGAAAACTTTTAAACCTATTGGGTAATCATTTATAATCGTGCCCACTGCCAATTCACTAAATAGCAACCGTGATTTGGCGCTATAAAATTATTTTTGTAATAACTTTTTATGATATCAGTTTCCACTAATTGTGCAGGCTGTATAGATGCGTTTTACTACGCTAATTTCTTTAGATTAACCATCTCGTTATACGAGATATTATATCATATTTTAAAAATAATACTAAATTTCAACCACGAAAAATCCACATCTCTTCCAGAAAATGAATAATATCTCATGTAAAAATGTTTCGGTTATCATTCTACAGTAGTTAAGTAATAACTTTTATCAAAGTAAATTTTCTTTTATTTCAATAAAATATTAAAATCACACAAAAATATTTTATTTTGCGAATAAAATATTGTAGCAAAATAGTCTGAGTTATTTGAATTTTATTATTTTGATATTCTTTGAAATATCGTTGCTACGTTACGGTTAAATTACATAAAAAAAATAAAAATAAATGCATTTTAAAATTTGCAAAAAATGATAAAATGCATTATCTATACTACTAGCCGCCACTGGCGACCAGTTTGGTCGCCCTTAAATGTATGTTAAGCATTGTAACAAATTATTTTTATTCATAATTTATTTTTTTCCTTAATCCCTCGCATAACTGGAAAAATCTAATAGACAAATCAAGAACTTTTGCGATCGCGGTAGCATTTCGCATATTTTTTGTTGTTATGTATTTCATCTTTCTTGACAAAAACCGCTTAACCCACTTAAGAATTTATGCTTCATGTCCGTTTGCTTATCACTTGCAATATGCTCGCTAATGCGGAGATTCTTAAACATATTTGGCGCAAAACAAAAATCGCGCCAACCCCGGTGCGTCCGTGACAGCTGTTTCAATTTAAAATACATGACGTTCACATTTTTCATTTAAAATAGAAAAATAATAATTATCATAAATCAAAACATTTGTATTTTAAAAACACAAATTGCACAAATTGTGCTTATTAGTCGCTAAAATCAGTGTAAAATTTGTTTTAAACTCATAAAAGAGCTAAAATCCTACATGTTTCGGCTTTAAACTTAAAGCCATCATCGGGGAAGAGGAACAACACAAACGACTACTGATCTTTTACTTTTCGACACGAGAAAATTGAAATCTATTATTCATTTCAATTTTCTGGTGTCGAAAAGTAAAAGATCAGTAGTCGTTTGTGTTGTTCCTCTTCCCCGATGATGGCTTTAAGTTTAAAGCCGAAACATGTAGGATTTTAGCTCTTTTATGAGTTTAAAACAAATTTTACACTGATTTTAGCAACTAATAAGCACAATTTGTGCAATTTGTGTTTTTAAAATACTAGTTAACAGTGTAGTGTCCAAATGGATTCAATTGTCAAAACATTTGATTTCAAATTAAAGTATCGTTTCTAATTTGCACGCGCAAAAAATAAAAGCTGACAATTCTTTTCGAAATTTGATCCATTAAATATTATTACATGAGTTCAACTTACGTCAAAAAAAGATCCGGAAGTTGAGTTGTATGGAACAGAATTAAGGTAAACTGACTGTCTCACTGGTGCGGATTATTTTTTTTACGCCAGGCAGCGATCCAAAAATTCATGGTTTAATATTTTAAACATTCACAACGAATGAATCTTTTTTCTTTGTTTACTTTCATAGATAGAGAATTTTAACTGCGAACCTAATTTAAACTGAAGTTATTGCAGAATGTATACATAATTGAACGTAAGTCATCTCTCAAATATTAATTTATTTTGAACGATCTTTCTAAAAATGTAACTTTTATGCAGTTTTATTTGCAAAAATAATTTTGAATAAAAATGGCCGCCTGGCATATGAAAAAGTGAAACGGACATCCCGGAACTGTTGATGACAGTCACATGACTTACGGTTTTATTATATAGATTATTATTATATTATATTATATAAAGAGGAAACGGTGACTGACTGACTGAGTGACTCATCAACGCCCAGCCGAAACTACTAAAGTCAGGGTCACGCAATTTGGACTGTAGATTGCTGTTGTGGCCTAGGCAAGCAATAAGAAGGGATTTTTGAAAATTCCCCCCCGAAGGGGGTTAAAGGGGGGTTCGAATGTTTTAGGTCATTTTGCCATATCTCAGCAGCAGTTATAGGTAGAGCTTGAAATTCCAAAAAACAAATCTACTAAAAAAATGATTAAACACCTATTTCAGCGATTTTAGAAATTCCCCCCAGAAGAGGGTTAAAGGGGGGTGGTCGAATGTTTTAGGTCATTTTGCCATATCTCAGCAGCAGTTATAGGTAGAGCTTGAAATTCCAAAAAACAAATCTACTAAAAAAATGATTAAACACCTATTTCAGCGATTTTAGAAATTCCCCCCAGAAGAGGGTTAAAGGGGGTGGTCGAATGTTTTAGGTCATTTTGCCATATCTCAGCAGCAGTTATAGGTAGGAGCTTGAAACTCCAGAAAACAAATCTACTAAAAAAATTATTAAACACCTATTTCAGCGATTTTAGAAATTTCACCCAGAAGGGGGTTAAAGGGGAGTGGTCGAATGTTTTAGGTCATTTCGTCATATCTCAGCAGCAGTTATAGGTAGGAGCGCGAAAATCAGGAAAACAGATGTACTAAAAAATGATTAAACATGTATTTCAGCAATTTTAGAAATTCCCCTCCCGGAGGGGGTTAAAAGGGGGGGGGGGTCGAATGTTTTAGGTCATTTTGCCGTATCTCAGCAGCAATTTTAATTAAGAGTACAAAAATCAGGAAAACAAATCTACTAAAAACATGACTAAACATGTATTTCGGGGATTTTAGAATTTCCCCTCCTGGAGGGGTTAAAGGGTCGAATGTTTAGGTGGTTGAATGTTTTACGTCATTTCGCCATATCTCTGCAGCAGTTATAGGTAGGAGCGCGAAAATCAGGAAATTAAATCTACTAAAAAAATGATTAAACACGTATTTCAACGATTTCAGAAATCCCCCCCTGAAGGTGGTTAAAGGGGGTGGTCAAATGTCTTAGGTCATTCCGCCATATCTCTGCAGCAGTTTTATGTAGGAGCATGAAATTAAGGAAAACAAATCTACTAAAAAATTGGTTAAACACGTATTTCAGCGAATTTAGAAATTTCCTCCCAAAGGGGGGGTCGAATGTTTTAGATCATTTCGTCATATCTCTGCAGCAGTTTTAGATAGGAGCGCGAAAATCAGGAAAAGAAATCTACTAAAAAATGAATAAAACACGTATTTCAGCAATTTTGGAAATTCCCCCCAGAAGGTGGCTAAATAGGGGGGGTCGAATTTTTTAGGTAATTTCGCCATATCTCAGCTTTTATGTAGAAGGGCGAAATTAATTAAAACAAATCTACTAAAAAAATGTTTAAACACGTATTTCGGCGATTTTGGAAACTCCCCCCAGAAGGTGGCTAAAGGGGTATTCAAAAGTTTCGGGTCATTTCGCCATATCTCAGCAGCGGATTTAGGTAGGAGCGGGAAATTCAGGAAAACACATCTACTAAAAAATGGATAAACACGCATTTCAGTGATTTTAGAAATCCCCCATCGAAGGGTTTTAAAGGGGGTGGTTTCGAAAATTTTAGGACATTTCGCCATATCTCAGCAGCTGTTTTATGTAGGTGCGCGAAATTCAGGAAAACAAATCTACTAAACAAATGATTAAACACGTATTTCAGTGAATTTAGAAATCCCCCACCCTAGAAGGTGGTTAAAGGGGGATTCGAAAGTTTTAGGTCATTTCGCCATATTTCAGCAACAGTTTTAGGTTGGAGCGCGAAATTCAGGAAACGAATGTAATAAAAAAATTACATTGTCTACCCGTGCAAAGCCGGAACGGGCCGCTAGTATTATTATAACTGATGTATAAAATTTCACCAAAAATTATACGCCTAATTTAAAAATCTAATGAATGTATTAACAAAATTTCAAATTAATTTCAATAATTTAAGACCTGATATGATAAATTTTAGCCTTCATAACTTAACGTTTAAATACATTAATAAAATGCGCCATTTTATTTTCAACGAATGAAAAATTTCAAAATCGTCTGAATTCCCATAGGAAAGCATTATGACTTAAAAAGAAATTTTCTATATTTTCCGAACGAATGAACCAAATGTAACTGTAATACAACTTTAATAAATAACCCTTTTTCTTTCGGTTTCTACTCGATCACATTTTTTTTAAATTCAAAGGCAAAATTTTATGAATACCATTTTGTTCTTGTATTGCTACTGTCACACAAGACAAGAATGCAGCTAATTGACAATAAACCAGTTTATTGGGACACCACGTCACGCAGAACATGAAGAACACACATAAATATATAAAGATGAATATTTGTAGTAGCAGCAGCAGTTATAATAATCTTATTCCTTCTATCAAACCATTCAATTTATTTCCATAACATGCCCACCGCATGCACACAACCTTCCACTTTGGCCTCCCGCCAAAAACTGGTCCCGTCTCCCTTACTCTGCAGTAGAAGAGAGAAAAAAGGGGTTGCCATAAACCTGACGTCACCGGCATGACACCCCCCCCACCTAAGATTGCAAAAGGGGTATGCCACATTTGCGATCTGAAATCCAGACTGGTGACGTCACTACATTTCATCCTCTACCAGTCAACTACTATTAAATAATAATAAACTACAATATATATAAAAAGAAATACAAAAAAAAAAATACTTAAACATCTCTGAACCATTTCTGTAAACTCCTGCTAGCTACTGCAATATAAAAATACAATTAATGTTTCATAATATATAATACTAAATACAAATAACAAATGAGGAACAAAATGCAAATTAATATGAAATACAATTTCAGCTGCAGCATACACAAAAGTGAACTATCAAAAGTTTTTGCTTTTAACAGTCATTAATTGTTCATCGAAAGTCTACAGTCAATTTTATTAGTCTGTTGTCTCCAGTCTAGATAGTGCATCAGCGTTCGTCAACTTTGCACCAGGACAGTGTGAAATCATAATGTCATACTTCTACAAAGCCAATGCCCATCGCTGTAGTTTGGAAGATTGGGGAGCATTTTTGGTGATGAAAGTCAGTGGGTTGTGATCGGTGATAAATTCCACGGGCGAACCAAAAATCCAGGTTTCGAACTTCTTTAGACTCCAGATAACCACATAGGCCTCCCGTTCAATGGTCGGCCAAGCCTGTTGAGTTTTGGTGAGCTTTTGACTGGCATAACTGACTGGATATAGTCTCTCATCTTTCTGTTGAAATAGACATGCACCGATGCCTATTGCAGATGCGTCACATTGAATGGTAAAAGGTAGCCCTATCACAGGTGTATAAAGACTGTGCCTCAACGAGACCCCTCTTTAGTTCGTTGAATGCTTTATCATGTTCCTCCAACCAGCACAATTTCACAGGACTGTTCTTTTGAGTAAGTTCTGTCAATGGGTATGCTGTTTCGGCATACTTAGGCAGGTAATCGCGGTAGTAATTGCACAATCCGAGGACACTCTTAAGTTGTTTTTTTGTCTGTGGAACGGCTAACTTTCGTATGGCTTCAACTTTCTCTGGATCGGTTCGATGGCTGCCGGACCCGATGACATGTCCTAAATACTTAATCTGGTTTTTTGCAAAGGCACACATCTTCAGATTGACTGAGAACCATAATTGTCGAATTTTAGAAAATATCGTGTCCAGATGCGTAATGTGTTCAGACCATGTTTCTGAAAAAACAGCTATATCATCTATATACGCTCTAGCAAAGTTCCTGTATTTTAAAAGTGCTTTATTTATTTCTCTCTGAAAAGTGCAGCTGCGTTCCGGAGCCCAAAAGCCATCACTTTGAAGCGATATTGAGCCCTGTGAGTCTTAAAACATGCCAAACCCTGGCTTTCTGCTTCCAGCGGTATGGCCCAATATCCTTTTAGCAAGTCGATTGTAGTTATTACATTGGCCCTGCCAATGTTGAACAAAAGATCCGTTGCGTTTTCCATCGGGAAATCGTCGGTTTTTGTGATTGCGTTCAATGCTCTAAAATCTACACACAGTCGAAGAGCCCCATCTTTCTTCAGCACGCACACTACCGGGTGTGGCGCCTCCGCATCACTCTCTTCAATCAGTTCTAACTCTAGCATTTCTTCGATTTGTTTATCTACTTCTGGCTTCAACGCCTGTGGGATTCGATAAACATATGGCTTTTTTCATTTCTGAGCCGTTTAGTCTAATTTTGTGCTCTCCTACCTTAGCTATTTGTACCTTTTTTTAAAATAAATCTTTATATTTGTATAATAAATCTAACATCTCTTTTCTTTCTACATTTCCTAAATGCTTCAAATCTACTTCTTCTATGTCAAATAAATTTGAGTTATCTTTCACACTGGGGGTGGGATGGACTTCTCCTAATTCTTCTTCATTTTCAAAGATTACTCCCACCGCCCGTACCCTAGGAATAATTTTTTTTATCTTATTTACATGAATATTCTTAACATTCCCGTTTATTAATTTTACTTTGTAAGAATCAGGCTTACAGCGTGCTACAATTTCGGCTGGTCCCGTCCACCTAGCATAAAGTTTGTTCGTGGAATCCGGGATTAATAGATATACCTGGTCCCCTGGTCTAAATTCCTTGTAAATCGCTCTCCGATTAGCGTACTTCGCATACGAGCCTTGTTTAAATTCCGCTACTATTGCTGCTTGCTCCGCCGCCCTTTCTAAATTAATTTTTAACTCCTGAAGATATTCAGTTGCGCTCTTTCCAAGATTTATGGGTAGTGGTATTTCCCCTGACCACTACCCATAGATTTCAATACTGCTAATGGGCCCCTCGCCTCCCTTCCGTACATTAATTTGAATGGCGATACTCCCGTGGTACTATTCGGAATTTCTCTATAGGCAAATAATAAATAAGGAATGTGTTTATCCCAATTTTTGGAATCGCTCCGAATTATATGGTGTAGCATGCGTTTCAGAACCTGATTATATCGCTTCACTAATCCCGAGCTTTGCGGATGCCCTGGCGTCGCAAATCTAGGAGCCGCTCCTAGCCTAGCATGAAACTACTGTATTAAACCTGAAACAAAATTCCTGCCCTGGTCACTCGCTATTACGCGGGGTATGCCAAAATATTCGCATAAAATAATGTTCGCATAAATATTTCTAATAATGCATCGCACGTAGCTTTAGCCGTAATTGTTCTTAACGGGACCGCCTCCGGCCACCGCGAATGCTGATCCACTAAGGTGAGTACATATTGGTGTCTACTCGCTGAAGGTGGTTCAATTTTTCCAATTATGTCAATATTTACAACGTCGAACGGAAGTTCCGGTCTCTCAATATGGACAATGGGTATCTGATCGCTAGCCCTCTCTCTGCTCCGTAACTGACAGTCTTTACAAGATTTACAATAATCCTGTACATCCCGTTACATATTCGGCCAATAAAATGAATAACGAATTCTTTCTTTTGTTTTTTTCATGCCAAGATGATTAGCAAAAATCGATTCATGCGCAATTTTTAAAATTTCCCCCCTCCTTACCTTTGGTACAACTAATTGCGTAACACAATCCCCCGTGACTCTTTCTCTATGATAAAGCAAATTATCTACTATAACAAACCCGTTTTACCATTTTCCGGGTCTTTGAAAGCACCCTGTAATGTTTCGCAACTCTTCTGTTGCTCCCTGTATATACTTGCATCTGATCGTTGACCTGCGTTCAAATCTCCGCTATCATCTTTCCTTTCAATACAACTAATCATTAATTCTCTCTCCGCGTTTTGATTTTCACCTCGCCAGCATAAATTTTCAATATTTATATCATCCCCCTCTGTTTGGTTGTCTTCCCCCTTTTTCCTTTCAATTTCATTTCCCTTTTCCGAACGCGTATCATTTACTGGCGCCAAAGAACATTTCTGTCTATCATCTTCCAAAGAACATTCCTTTCCCCCGTCGTTACTAGCTAACTGTAATATTTCATAAACTGCCGGTGTTATTATAATACATGTCCCATATAATTTATCCGTAACGGCAAACAGTACGTCTACACTGTTGTTAAATATACAATTTGACTCACCAGATTTTAAAGCTACGGGTAGTGTCATAAGATTAGCAGTTATTCTTTCTACAAAAGCCGATATTAACTGAATTTTTGAATTTTCATTATTTCTAAATGAATCCGGTAATTGATTAGAGTTTATTACGGGTATTTCTGCAGCACTATCTAAAATACATTTGATCTCCTTTCCCCCTATCCACAAATGTTCAAATCGAAGTGGTTGCGTACTTATTGGCTCGTTTCCAAAACAGAGTGTTCAACCTTGGCGATTATTTTATCATCCTGCTTATTTTTCCGACAAAATAATCTTTTTTCGTTTGATTTTGCAAACTTCCAATTTTATCTTTTTCTCTATTATTCGGACAAAATCGCAAATGCGTCGTCTGTTTACAAAGTCTACATTCTTTTGATGTGTTTAATTTTCTATCGCTGCGAAAATTAAAATTATTTCTAACATGGGGTGGTACATATTTTTCATTATTGTAACTTATAGCTCACGATTCATCATGATTGCGGGGTTTTACCGGTTTATCATATAATTCCGAAAATGTTCTGCCCTTTGACGTAAACCAATTATCACATAATTCCGCAATTTGTCGGGGTTTTAACCAATTATCTAATTGTTTTATCCTGACATAACTTCGCGTCTCCGAATCTAGTGAACTTAATAATCTGTCGCTGACAATTAACTCATTAAGCGTGTCAAAATCATTTACTTTTCTCAGTTCACAATAGAAATCTCAATCGGCTCTGAGCCTACTCGCGAATTGCATATGATTTTCATTTCTCGATCTTTTCGCAAAAATAAAGTTTTCTAGGAAAGCCTCTGGTGTAGGTTGAAATTCTTTTAATATTAACGCCTTAACCTTTTGGTAATCTTTCATTTCTTCCGTGTTTGCGTACACTAACAAATGCGCTGCGCGTTCTCCTACCAAATTGAACAAAATCTCAACCTTTAATTCCTCTGCGACATTTTTAATTTCGAATGCTTTCTCGAGCGAAGTAAAAAATAAATTCCATGATTCAGGCCTGCTGGGGACTGTACTAGTGAAAGTTTTGACGCTTTTGATTAGTGCTTCTAACGAATTAGGTTTAAGTCCATCCACCCCTGTATCAGAATTTTTATACTCGTTCTGGATTTTAGCCATTTCTATCTAAGCTTTAACTAATTCTAGCTTAGTTTTTTCGATTTCCAATAACGTATCTTGTTCCGACTTCGACTTTTCTTTGTCGAATTTCGCGACTTCTGCTTCAGGCTTTTCTCTTTCTATGCGGTCTGACACCGTTGTATTTAAAAATTCTTTTATAAATTCATTATCTTTTGAATACTGATCGCTTCCCTCAATTAATGATTTTAAATCAATTATCCTGTGCTCACTTTCTACTTTTATGCCCAATTCTGTGGCAACAACAATTAGGTCTTCTTTTCTTAACCCTTTAATACTAAACATTTTACGTTTTCCTCTTAACACTTATCTATTAGTACTATAAATATACTCTCAAATAACTCTCATGTTACTAAAGTTAACACATTGTTTTCAATCACAAAATATTTCTTAAATATCAAATAACTCATAATACTACAGTTAACACATTGTTTTCAATCATACAATATTTCTCAAACATTATTCTATTCAACTCCTTTTTTTTATTTACATCAATAAGAAACATAAGGAATCATGCGACTTACTTCATTCGTAAATCCATTCACTGATTCTACGAAATAGAGCGTGTAATATGACTTTAATAAATAACCCTTTTTCTTTCGGTTTCTACTCAATCACATTTTTTTAAATTCAAAGGCAAAATTTTATGAATACCATTTTGTTCTTGTATTGCTACTGTCACACAAGAATGCAGCTAATTGACAATAAACCAGTTTATTGGGACACCACGTCACGCAGAACATGAAGAACACACATAAATATATAAAGGTGAATATTTGTAGTAGCAGCAGTAGTTATAATAATCTTATTCCTTCTATCAAACCATTCAATTTATTTCCATAACATGCCCACCGCATGCACACAACCTTCCACTTTGGCCTCCGCCAAAAACTGGTCCCGTCTCCCTTACTCCGCAGTAGAAGAGAGAAAAAAAAGGGTTGCCATAAACCTGACGTCACCGGCATGACAGTAACTAAAAACTATACAGCTCATTCCGGGTACCTCACCAACATATCTACCAAAAATAAAACTAATCGGATCATTTTTGCGGCAGTTATCGCGGAACAGACAGGCAGACAGACGGACAGACAGAAACCAAAAACTTTTCGGGTCTCCACAGTGAGCCTCAACTGACGTTTCGGCAATTATTTAAGATTTAAGAAACTCTAGAGAGATGTGATTATCAAATTAATGAGACTACATGGGTAGAGGTGATTCAGCGGGACGAACCTTTCCTGATATAAGAAAAAGTTTTCTAAACAAAAATCCGATCTGGAGTATTAGTGCATGCAATTGTATTTCGCAGTATAATTAAATCTCCTAAATTAAATCACTTGAAACTACTTAATGATATACTAATATGAAAAAATAAATAAATTGTGTGTTTAGAGTTTCAGATAGTAAATAAAATGACTTCAAATTAATAAGGTAACGTTGAGACCCCGGATTTATGATTTACTCACTAAAATTTTAATCATTATTTAAAGTACTTTTTAATATACAGAGTTTTTTTTTTTTCAAAGATAAATTATTAACCAAAGAAGACAGAAAATAATAATCTTTGGATCAGCTTATGTTATTTAAAAAGAACTGTCTTCATTTGAAAGGGGAGGGAGTAGGCCTCATTAGCTCTTCCCTTTCATATGCCCTTATTCAGAACCATCCTTAGGAGTCTGTGACAGGTGCAACCGCACAGGGCCTCGTACTTAGAAAGGTCTTGCATCTAAAAGAAAATAATAAGTTTTCCAAAATGAGTTTGTTTTTTATTTAATAGAAATATTTACGTATTTGGCATTCGTTTGGTTGCATTTAGCATTCGTTTGTTGTTTCACAACTATATATATTTAAACATGTTTATTGATAAAATATAAAATATTGTAAGCATAAATCAAACACTTTGTGCGAATTTTAATTCATAAACGAAAACCTTTAACAACGTTATAACGCACAAATATAAAAAATGGCACAAAAAAGCACGTACGGCCGTTTCGAGAATTCTTGAATCTCCTTCCTCAATGCGAAAAAAATAATAATAATAATAAATGGGTTCAAAGAACTCCTCGGTTCCCGAGGGACCCGGTTCCGGGAGGTTCCGGTTCCCGAGTACTCGGAACTCCCGAGTACTGGCTTGATTGAAAAGGCCAAAGCAAAAGTTTATATATCCCAAAGAAATGACGTAATTAACCGGAACTAACTGAAACAAGTGGGTAAGTATGATCGAAGATCGCACAAAGTGTTTCATATAATATTCCTTTCAAAACACTTTATCCTTTCTTTAATAAATCCAAATAAATTTCATTTTCCCCCCAAAAAGAAAAAAAAAGTCATTTTTTCTCGTTTTTTCGAATATCTGAACCGGCCCGATTGCGGGCGAAGCCCGCTATTATACTCTGTCATAATAATATCTGTCATGTTAGACTAAATGCGATATTTAAAAAAAAATCAATTTCATGACTAAACATGTTGTATAGAGACCTTCAAAATGTTAAAATATGCCAATATTTCCATAATCGGGTTTTTATCATGATTCAATACGCTCCTCAAACTCATATATTTACTATTCTCTATTACTTATATTGATACTCTATTTGTATTATTCTCAAACATTTGAAAAATCCGTTAAACTTCCAATATGACGTCAGATTAATTATCTTTTTAATTCTCTAATGATGTCATATTAAGCTGCTTTCTGTATTTACACATACTCATATTACTCCTTGTATTATTGAGAAATGTTTGAAAAATTCCGTTTTATTACCAATATGATGTCCTATTAATCTTTTTTTCAATTGGTGAAACTTTTTATTTCATTTTCATTTTTCACGTGGAAATCTTTCAATAGAAAATTAATTACTGTAGAAAAAATTTTATTGTGGATTTTTAATTGTTGGCAACTGCTATAACGAAAAATGCTTAAATTTAATAGGAAAAGGTTGTTAGATTTTTGGTTTTATATCTCTGTATATTAAATTAATACGAATTTTTCAAATTTATGATTTTGAGCTTCATAGTAGATATTCAGCTATAAGTACACAAAATTTCATGCTTGTAAGTTATATAGTTTTTGAGAGCCGGCTCTGTGACGGACAGACAACGAAGCGGGAATAATAGTGTTTCGTGAGATGAACGAAACACTTAAAATGAGTCACTGCACAGGATCGCACTGAGGAAGGGGATCCAAGAATCCTTGAAACGGCCGTATGTGATTTTTTGTGCCATTTTTGCATATTTGTGCGTTAAAACGTTGTTAAAGGTTTTAGTTTATAAAATATTTTATCAATAAAAATGTTAAGCGCCGGTACTCGAGAGAATAATA
The DNA here is from genome assembly GCA_963931845.1 of Maratus michaelseni. Taxonomy (NCBI): domain Eukaryota; kingdom Metazoa; phylum Arthropoda; class Arachnida; order Araneae; family Salticidae; genus Maratus; species Maratus michaelseni. The sequence continues at coordinate 254,983,304 of OZ007591.1, forward strand.
TATTATTCATAATTTATTCTCAATTATTTGATTAATTATTTGTATTTTACATATTTACTGTTCAGTAAAAGATAAAGATATTTTGTTGTTAACTCTTTCGGGACGATCTGACAGCCTCAAAAATTTCAGTTATGTTAACAGATAGTGCCTCCTGGCGGTGGAAGGTGGAACTAACGGATTTTGCACTAACTCGGGTTCTATGGGTCCACCATAACGCGGTTTGGCTCATTCGACTCGACATCGGCAGACTTACAGATTTTAGTTCCAAGTTTCACCACAAGAGACGCTTTCCTAACTCGGGTTCTATAAGCCTAATTACGACGGGGTTTGGCTCATTCGACTGGATTTCGATACCTTTACAGATTTCGGTTATGTTCATATAGGACAGATTGCGACCCCTGGCGATGGAATGTGGAAATAATGAATTTTGCTGCGTGTGCGCAGCACGCCTGCTATACGGTGTGTGATATTATTTTGAGGAGATGGTTGAAATATATTATTTTATGATCGTGATTAATTAGTACAATTGCAGTTGAGTTATATACAATAACCTCACCTTTAGATATTTAAAGAGTTCTTTAAGGACACTGAGAAAATATATAATAAAAAATTGATCTCACCCAAACTGTGGTGTGTTGAAGGAGAGACGACATAAAGAAGACCTTGAATCTTAATTACAGTTCTTTATTTATTTCTATTCAAGATGAAGAATGATAGTCCTTCCTCTTGGCCACCATACGAATTATAAAAACCATCCTGGTTTTATTTTTACACAAAGACTTCGTCGTTCTGCGAGGCATTATCCATTAAAATTGTAACTTGAAAAATAAAATGCCAAAAAAATAAAAAAAAAGAAGTAACATGTCCAATTCCGGCGACTCCCATCAGACAAACTGCTTCAAAAAGTAACGGAAAAATTATATATATGATGCATACGGGAAAATCCAAAGTGAAATCATGGGCCTTTCAATTTAATTGATTAAAATTTAAAGTCAACGGTAATAAACAAACGAATCGCCGCTCTCAAAACGAAACCAAAAGTAAAATTATTCCCTATTCGCTGACACCGATACGCGTCGATGTTTTGAAAATCCCACGTACGCTGAGATTTAAAAAGCCGCTCCAACGAATCAAGGTCAGAGCCATGCATACTGTGCATGCGCGACCGCCGCCGATGGAGGAGAGAAATAACAGCTGCAAAGAACTAACAATGCGCGTGCGCCACTAACGAGGTTCCGATGAAATGTAAACAAACAGCCGATGGGGACAAAGTATCGCTAAAAAGAATGAATGAAGCAGTATTTTAAAAGGCACGAGGGCTAAAATAAAGATAAATAGCGAAGCACCGTCATACGCACGCACAAAAATGCCGATAAACAAAACATTAAAAGAACGGCAAATAAATAATGTGAGAATTCATCTCACAATACCCCCGAATGACGAAAAAAATTTTGATGTTCCCGACAGATGTAAAAGGCAGAACCTTTTACAGCAGGATGGGAAAGCAAAATTTTGTAAGCCAAATAACAGACCATTAAAAATTCCAAAAAATTAAAATGCAGTGGCCAACTAGGAAAGAGAGAGAGAAGGGAATACATAATTTTTACATCAATTCCATATATATATATACAAGATATAGAGTTATAAATATTTAACATATGTATCTTCGTATTTCATTACTTTAAAATATGGCTAGCCAAACAAAAAAATTGTGCACATCTATATACATAATATTAACAAATATAACATACCATAAAAGATCTCGAATCAAAGAACCATTACAATAAAAGTTCTTGCTTTTGAATTAAGCAAATGGCTAAAAGAGATCATGAAAACAAAATAAATTTTCTTTATTCCAAAAATATACTAATAGTTGCAACTTTCTTAGTAATAATCATAATCTTTAAATCATACAAATTTAGATGTATCAATAATTCATGTAATCTTTATTACAATGCTGTTATCCAATATCAATAAATAAATATAATATTAATACTAATAGACAGCATATCAAACTCTGAAAAACAAAAAATCAACATCACCAACTTTTCTCTAAAAATGTAAACATAAGTAAATAAAAACTTTCAACTATATCAACTTCAATAAATATGTCATAAAATTGTACAGAGATATCAATGTAACTTTTCTTTCAACATAAATAAACTTTCTAATGTCACTAACTTCAATAAATTTGTCATAAAAATGTCAAACATCAATAATAAATTTCATGAAAATAAGGGAGAGAAAAAAAAATAATAATAAGGGGAAAAATGAATGGGATTGGAGATCTAAAAAAAAAAGGGAATTGATTAAGTCGTGGAGCATAAAAATGAAAAACTGTACCAGAAATAAATAACTTTTTTTTTAATATTGTGAGATTAATTTACATGAAGTCAAGAACATTACTAGGAACAATTTAACTTAATGCAGACTTTTAAGGCAGGTACAGCAGCATAACCCTGGCCACAGGTTAATGGCTACATACCTGTAAAATAGAAAAATAATTATTAGTTTATATGAAAAAATACACAGTTGTATTTATATTCTGTTTCTTAAGTTATATCTATGTGATGGAGGAATTTGTGGACCGGGAGGTTGTTGCAACATTCAGTGTTGGTGACGTTTCTGTGCAGGTAAGACTCTGTTTACATTTATGGTGAAGGACTGATCAAGTTCGTCTTCTAACACTTTAACTGAGAGTAGCACATCAGATATGACTTTAACGACTTCATAAGGACCAATGTTCCTAGGTTTAAAGGTATCATTAGTTCTAATGTAAACAATGTCACCACACTGGAATTTTCGTAATTTAGTACGCTGATGTTGACGCTGATTACGTAAATGTTGAGCACCCTTCATGTTGTCGTAAACTCTCTGGTAGACATCTTTCATTGAGGACATATATTGGTAATAGTCATAAGGATATGTCAATGCTTCGAGATCAGAATACTCAAACAAATCAAAGATGTTGGATAAGGATCTACCAAAATGAAGATATGCTGGTGAATATCCTGTAGACGAATGCACTGTTTTGTTGTATAGGCTTTTGTGAATCATTAAAGCCTGTTCGAAATTGTAGCCTTCTTGAGCTAGTGTTGCAATAGAGGCTTTAATACTGGTATTTATCCTCTCAGATGATCCTTGTGTCTGAGGGTGTCCAGAAGATGAATGAACAATGCTAATTTTGAGGCTCTCTGTAAAGTTATCAAATATTTGAGCATAAAACTGAGGTCCAAGATCAGACATTAAAATGCTGGACGACCGAAGATAGTGATATAATTGGTCAAAGACTTGACAACAGCCTGTGCAGTAGCATTTTTAATGGGATACAGCTCTAAATGTTTAGAAAAATGATCAAGAAATGTCAGCACATGATATTTATTAGAAAATGGACCAAGAAAATCCATTGAAACAAGCTCACTAGGTTTTGATGGTATAAACATTTCTTGTAATGGTGCTGGTGGTATTCTTCTATGCTTATATTTAATGCATAAATCACAGGATAGAACAAAATTTTTCGTATCCTTATAAATTCCTGACCAATAGAACTTCTTAAGTAAACTTTTGTAAGTATTACAAATTCCAAAATGAGGCATATGGCAAATGCGTAAAATTTTAGGTTTTAAGATATGAGGCACAATAATTTTAATATGGCGTGAATTTTCTAGTTGCAAAAATTTACGTTTAATCATAAGTAGACCTGTATCCGGGTGAATGAAATAATTTTTGAATTTAGGATCAGGTTTATCAGATGTAATGGAAACGATTATTTTCATAATTTTCGGATCATTTCGCTGTTCACAAAGAAAAGTAGATTCGAAATTTCCATACTCTGGGACTGTTGGTTTTGTTGACTATTATTATCAATATGATGCAATTCGATTGTTGGTGACTTTGTGGTTATTGGAAGAATATTTTCATCATTTATTAATTCAGGGTTAGTATTAAGGTCTTGGGAGTGGTTTGTAAAATCTTCACGAGAGAAATAATCTGCTAACACATTACTCTCACCTTTAAGATATTCAAACGTAAAATCATAATTATAGAGATCAACCAACCATCTGGTAGTAAGATCAACTGGTGAACTAGTACGCTTGTAATGTTCAATTGGTTGACTGTCACTAAGGATAGTGAAATGTCTATTGTATAGAAAATATTTAAATGCATTAATTGCTTTTACTATTGCCATGAGTTCTAATTTTAGAGCAGGATATTGCTTTTCAGAGGGAGATAAGGTTTTGCTAAAATAGCTGACAGGAAGTAGTTGACCATTTCTTTCTTGTAAGAGCACACCAGAGATAGCAGTACCACTTGCGTCAGTGTTTAGATAAAATGATTTAGACCAATCAGGTAAGGAGAGAAAAGGCTTTATGAAAAATATATTTTGAATTTCTTTGAAGATTTTATCATGATCTTCGGACCATTTGAAAGGAACTTTAGGTGAAGTAAGTTTAATTAACGTATCCATTAGTTTTGAGTATTTAGGAATAAGTCTACGATAAAAACCACAAAGACCAATAAATCTTTTCAAGTGTTTTTTAGTCCTAGGAGCTGGAAATGAAGTAATTTTAGTTATGTTAGAAGATATTGGCTGAATAGTATGATCCTGTAAGTGAAAACCAAGATAGTCTATGGCAGTTTGATGAAATTGACATTTAACAGGAGATAAGGTAAGATTATGTTTTTGCAGAATTGAAAATAAAATCTGTAGTTTTTCAATCATTTCTTGAAAGGAATTACTGGCAACAATGATGTCATCTTGATAAGCATATACACCTTGTAATTTACTTTCTTCTATTATGGCATCAATTAGCATTTGAAAAGATGATGCTGCGGATCTAAGTCCAAACATTAAACGAGAAAAACTGTAAATACCCCATTCAGTAGTAAACGAAAGTCTCTTACGGAATTCTTTAGGGAGATTTATTTGATGATATGCAGAAGGAAAATCTAATGTTGGGAAATATTTATATTTAGAAATATTGTTAATTATAGTATCAATTCTAGGTAATGGATATGAAGAGCTTCGAATCATAGAATTAATTAATCGTAAATCAAGTGCCATTCGAAATTTAGGTTTTTCATTTGGAGATGATGCTTTCTTCTTAACCATTAGCATCGGACGTGCCCATTCAGAAATACTTCGCTCAATAATTCCAGCTTCAACCAACATATCCAATTGTTGTTTCGCCTCTTCTTGTATTGATTGTGGAACAGGGAAGGGCAGGGTTTTAACCGGAACATCTGAGATAAATTGAATATGAGGTATGACTCTATCAGTATGACCCAAGGATTTCATAGAAGAAGAAAAGACTGTATCATATTTTGACAGTAAATTTTGTAGATCTGCTTTTTGATATGGGGTTATATTTAGGCTGAAGTTACTAAGTTTAAATTCTGATTTTCTTAATTTTAAAACATCAGCTGAAGCTTGAATTATATTAATTTCTTGAGGAGAGATAATTGTTTCAGGATCAAAATCTTCTTGAATATCATCTATTTCATAAATTGTACCTGTTATGATTTAAAAATTTAACTCTTAATTTATTCAGTATTTTACATTTAACTTTAATTTATTCTTCAATTTAATTAAATTCATTAACTTAATTAAGCTAAATTTCATTTTTGCATTTTAAATCTAACATTCTTTCTAAATTGTTTACTTTTGGTGAAAATATAAATTAATTTCAGAATCTTTCCATTACATATGTTTTAGGATATTTATTCATTCAATTTAATTTACATTTTATTCACTTTGCAATATTAATTAAACTTCATTTCAAATTATCTAAAATAAAAATATTTATAACTTACTTTTTCTAACTTTTAAATAATATACAGTCTAAAATAAATTATTCCAAAATATAGTGTATTTCCTTTTTAATAATATTGATTAAAAATTGGTTAATTGTTAATTTTATTCTTTTCAGAAAGTTCAAATTCATTTATTTTAATTCAGGCAAATTCTTTCAGAATCGCGAACTTTTCCATATTTCATTTCAGAATTTCTAAGTCCAATAATCATTTTTCAAAATTTCTTAATTTAAATATTTTACTTTCAAAAACATATCTGGTGGAAAGAAATTTTAATTTTATTTAGATTGCTAAAATTTCATTTGTTTTCATCCATTAGATTGGCAATTATAGATTTTTAATTACTTTCGTTTTTTCTGTTTTGAATTTCGTCGAGATTTGCGATCGGACGCCATTGATGAGTGTTTGGATGTTTCGGGTAAACAAGCAGGCATTATTTCTTAGTTCCCGCGCATTTGTATCTGGGTCAGTGACTCACGAGAGGCAAGGTCATTATCAGTCCGATTCAAGGTGACAGATAGAAGCTCATAGAACATTCGCAATGACGTGTCGTCAACAGTTAATATTTGACTTTGACCGCGTGGGTAAGCTTCTTCAAAAAATCCATCAGGTGGTGTTACAAGCGCGACAGTTAGATTCGGAACCGTTAGGAGATGCTCTTTTCTGATTGGCGGAGATTTCAAATCTCAGAGAGAGATCGTACTTTGAGTATTGAAGGAGAATCACTTCGCCAAATTCGTTTGATCGACTAACAACGTTTTTTTTTTAGGCTGTCGGGCCTCTGGCCTGGCGGCAGTTGAGTTTGTTCCAGCACTGGATGAAGTTATTCACTTAGTGGGTGGAAATGTGTTGTGATTTTCTCGAGAGATAGAGATACTAAAATTTTTAGATGCTACGGAGCAGTGTTACCATCTCTTTTCGACATCTTGAGCTATTTATTAGCTATCGCTAATTTATTGAAGAGTATTTACGATGTATTAAATTGAACCAGCAGAATTAGATGCTAGCCAATCTACTTTGACATCTAGACCCACCTACATTCTTCAGCGTGTTCGGAGAGCCAGTCCGTGAATTTTCGTACATCCCTGGGTGATTTCTCATTAGATAGATGCAAGCTTGATAGAAGAAAAACGTTCATATTCTTTATTTTCCTATTCCAACAATGAACTCCATTTCTTGAATTTATCCATATATAACAATAGCATTTCACTTCAAGTATAAATAATTATGTTCATCGACAACTGAGAGCACCTTGTAAAAGAATCTGCCATTTTTCTGAGAGACTTTTTTTTAATCTTCAAGAACATCCTTAATGACGAACATTAAATTTTGAAACAATAAACTTATTTAAACGAATAACATTTTAAATTAATCTAAAAGGACTGAACATCATACATTTTGAATGTATTCTCATGATTTAAAATTATTAAAAATTATCTGGTAAGAATTATTGTGAAAGAAGAAAGAATGTGAATTAATATAATCAAATGAAGTTCTTTGCATATTAATATTTTGTGAGTGCTCTTTCTGCTTCAAATAAATCTATGTGTGTCATCTATTTGGTGAGTTATTTATTTTCTTAATTTACATTTCACCGATTTCAGATGGATCAACTTTGGTAAAAATGTTTATCATTCTTAAATTTTACAATTAAGCTTTCAACTTAAATTCTAATTATTCCAACATTAAATTTTAACCTTTTTAATTTAACTTATTTCACAACGCAATGTTACTGTCACTTGAGATTACGCCATATAGAGAGATTTTGGGATAGTTAACTTGTACTATTTTCAAAATTGAATTTTCAGGTTTGGATTCAATCGGAGTATTTTTCGTGAGAATCATCACTTCATTAATTTTTCCCGGTATAAGTTCTCCGATCCCTAAATCTCGCTATATTTAATTGGCGCCGTGTACCAGTCACGATTTGGGTTGTGTTCCTATTTAATTGGTGCCGTCGACACAGTCTTTTTCTTGGGTTATTAATATTTAATTGGCGACGTGTACCAGTTAGGATTGTGGTTATGATACTATTTATTATTATTTATGACTCTTTTTGTGCTGTATTTTAATGACTCAAGTAATTATTTTGAGTTAGGTTAATTTTTTTTTACCGTAGTTGGAAACGGTACTTAAAGTAAAATTTTTTTTTACTCCCAGTTTATTTAGTGTGAAAATAATAGTCAATAACTTAAAGTGTTATTTTTTTTTCAAATTAATTTAATAATCTTATTATTCAGTTGATCCAGTGGTAGATATGATGTTATTTTATAAATAATTTTGAGTTTATATTATATTTGAGATATTGATAGTACTTTGCAGATAATGTTTTTTCAAATGTTGAAGAGAATCTTAAATTTAATAATGCAATTTGATGATCGATTTCTAAGATTAGGAAGTGTACATATGTCTTAAATTATTTATCATTTTTACTTTATCTGGATATCCATGTGCTATATTTATTTTTTATCATTTCTCCAGTGTTTTTCTTAATTATTTATATGTGATTATGAATATATTTTGGTACTTTTATTATTGAAATTGATAAGGGATTTAATTTCTTTAAACATCTTTGAAAAATATTTCATATTTATTTATATTCTATTATCATTTCATTTTAGTGCAAAAATTTTGGGATTGCAATAGATAGGCGAGAAAATTTTTGAGATTTGTTAAATAATAAATTTTTGGGGAGGTGTATAAAATTTTTTCTGGATAAACATGAACAACCATGATATCCAATTTCAGGCATTGCTTGCTTCTTTGCCAAAATTTCACGGGAAGGAGGATGAAAATGTATCTTTCTTCATTAGGCACATTGCTGATGTTTGTAACATTCAGCACTTGAATAATGAGAGTAGAGTACTTTTGCTCAGACTGCATTGTCGCGATAAAGCTGAGGAATTTATTTCTGGAGACCCAATTGCTAGGAATGAGGAGGATTTTGACGCTTTAGTCAGGCTTCTGAGGGATAGATTCAAGAAGGAGGAAACTTTTCAGGAGGCTTCATATAAATACTCCACTACTTGCCAACGTCCCAAGCAGACTGTTAAGGAACTTTCTGATGAGATCAGAAAGATTGTACATCTGATGGTCCCCAATAATGAGGATATTCCGCAAATGCAGGCTCTTAAAATGAACCTTATGTTTACAAAATTTTTAGAGGCCCTAAGATCAGATATCAAAACTGAAGTTTTGAAGTTTGGGACAGATAATTTTGAGGATCTAGTCGCTAAGGCTATGGATATTGAGAAGGCTTTTGAGCAGCAGGCATTTATGGTTAATAATATAAATGCTATTCCATCCACGAGTCAAAATACCCAGGATTCTTTAATTCAGGTATTATTAAAACAGCAGGTTGATTCGAATAAAATGTTGCTAGATATGGCGGAACAGTTGAAAAAATTAAAAGAGGATAAGGACGTTTGCCATATTTGCAATAAGCCGCATAGGACTAAAGATTGCTGGTATTTTCCACAATCATACAGTCATGGGAGTAGCTTGAGGAGAGATGATGGTCAAGTAAACAGTCAGGGTAACTTATCTCCACATATTCAAAATTCTCCAAGTCAGGGTGGTAATTTTCCAGGTTTCAACCGTAATCAGGGAAATTTTTCTAGAGGCAATGGCAATCGCAGAGGAAACTTTGTACCGAGATACAACAGAGGCAGGAATCACGGAAATTTCAGGCCATATAATCGCAGTCATCGTAGGAATTTAAACTTATAAGGGGTTCTGGGCATCATTCAAAATTTTCCCCTCAATTTCACAGGACCCTTGATGATAAATGTTCTTTTAATGAGTTTGAGGGTGTTGATACTTTTATTTCTAATGTTAACTCAAAATATTTAATGTCTTGTAATGTGGATGCTTCTGCCTTACCACTAATTAATCTTCATTTTGGTAAGAATTCGTTCTATGCTCTTTTAGATACTGGTGCTAATTTATCCTTAATTCAACCAAAAACCATTGAAATACTTAAACAATACATAAAATTAAATTTTCTTTCTAGGTCAGTCAATATTAAAACAATTAATAATGCTTCAATTCCATATTTCTCAGCTGTACAACTTAATTTTAAAATTAAGAATACATGGTTCCATAATGTTTTTTTTGTGACTCATGATAATTGGCACTCTAAATATCAAATTATCTTAGGTTATGATTTTCTCAATAGAAACAAAGTTTTACTAGATTCTGCCAATTCTCAACTTATCATGGGCAACTTAACTTTTCCTTTTGACAATAAAAATCCTGATTCCATCCAAAACTCTTCAACTAATGATATTACTGTTAATGATTCTGATAACTTAAATAATTCTCTAAATTCTGATAATACTTCTAATATTAATTCTCAGATGGCTGATACTAATTCTTCTAATGATACTAATGCTAATGTCAACTCAAATGTTCAATATAATTCTGACTACACCAAAAACTATGTAAGACCTAAACATAGAGTAATTCTAAGACCAAACCAAGGCAAAATAATTAAACTTAGAACTTTTCATAAACTTAACAGCTCATCAAATTATTTATTTTGTCCATCAACCACTAAATTACCTCTAAATTTAAATTACAGTCTCCATGAATCTAATGATAACAACTCTATTTTAATTTATATTCATAATAACAATAGTAAAAAAGTAATCTTGGATAAAAGAGTAAAATTAGGATATTTAAAATCAGTTAATAACAATCAAATTTCTAAACATGGAGATTCTCAAACTTTTCAAGTTAATTCATTGGCGACTCAGGATATGTTGCAACTTAGGAAAGAGCAATTAAGTGTGGATAATTTTCAAGTTAATCATTTATCAGAGACAGATAGAAAACGTGTATTGAATATTTTAATGAAAAACTCTGCAGTATTTTCTACGTCATATCAAACCTTAGGGTGCACAGATAATGTTGTTCCTGAATTTAATCTGCTTCATGATTTTGCTTTACAAACAAAACCTTACCCTATTCCGAGAATTGCTAAGGACTTTGCCAGACAGGAGATTGCTTCACTTTTAGAAGCAGGCATAATTGAAAATTCATCTTCAAATTATTGTTTTCCAGTCATTTTTGTGAAAAAGAAATCTCTTCCAACTGATGATCCATCCAAACTTAAATTCAGAATGGTTATAGATTATAGACTTTTAAATGCAATTACTGAACCTTATAAAATATGCTTACCCAGAATCAACGATATTATGCAAAACATTGCAGGTAAAAAATACTACACTGTTCTTGATCTCAAAGCTGCATTTTTTCAAATTCTTTTAAATAAGAAAGATAGGTCTAAATTAGCATTTGCTACTGAATTTGGGAATTTTGCCCCTACCAGAATGCCTTTTGGACTTGTGAATTCAACTAGCTATTTCCACACAGTGATAAATAACTGCTTACATCCTCTTAAAGGACAACATGTTCAATATTTTTTGGACGATATCATTGTGGCTGCAGATACTCTTGAGGAAATGTTGGATTGGCTGCAGAAAGTATTCGATAGGTTGAGAGAATTTAATTTAACTTTAGACCCAGCCAAGCTTCAGATTTGCAAGGAAGAAATTACTTACCTTGGTTTTAAATTACATGCCAATGGTCATTCCCCAGCAACTGATAATGTTAACAAAATCAACAAATTTCCCGTTCCCACAAATGTTAAACAAGTACAAAGTTTTCTAGGTATGGTTAACTATTTTAGACACCTCATTTTTAATTTTGCTGAAATTGTTCATCCCATAGTTAATCTCACAAAAAAGAGTACAAAATTTAATTGGAGTAAAGAGTGTAATGATTCCTTTCTTAAAATTCAAAGTATATTATTAAATAGTCCTACTGTTAAGAACTTCGACGATAGTAAGGAGGTTTGTTTAGTTACAGATGCCTCAATGCAAGCTATATGTGGAATTCTTATGCAAGTTCATGACAATAAATTTTATCCTATTGAATTTTTTTCGAAACAACTAAATCCTGCAGAATCAAAATATCCTTCAATTAAACGAGAATTTTATGCCATTTATGCTTCGATCAAACATTTTCATGAATTTCTCTATGGTAGACAATTTAAAATCTTAACTGATGCAAAAGCTCTAACTTATCATCTTAATCTAGAGAAGCAGACTGAAATTATAACTAAATGGTGTATGTATCTACAAGGTTTTAACTACAGGGTTGAGCATATTCCAGGTTTCAAAAATCCAGCTGATTTTCTTTCACGTGTCATTGATAGATCTGATAATCCAAATGCTTATGTAAATTCATTAAATATTTTCATACCTACTAATAATTCCTTAACTACTGAAAATATTCTTAAAGAACAATTAAATGATACTAAACTTAAAGACATCAGAGATAAAATAATTGCTAAAGAAAAAACTAATCCTAACTATTCTATTAACCCAGATAATGATTTAATAATGTTTGCTAAGAAAAAACCAGGCAATGTAAATAGAAGTAAGAAAATAGTTATTCCCAAAACTTTAGTCAACAGTTGTATTGCTTTAGCTCATCAAGCACATTTTGGAATTGCTAAAACTATAGATATGGTGCAAAAGAATTATTTTTGGAATGGGATGGTGCAAGATGTTCAGAACTTTGTCAATAGTTGTGATAAATGTTTACCGCATAAAAGTAAACAGACTAATACCAAACCCGCATTCATTCCTAAGAGTGATTTAGCCCCTGGTGAGATAATAGCGATTGACATAGTGGGAAAGCTTCCAAGATCTCATGATGGGAAATTTTTCATTCTTACTATTGTTGATCATTATTCACGCTTTCTAGAAGCAGTACCTTTAACCAATGTAACTTCTCCATCCATCATTAAAGCTCTAAATTCTTATTTTTCTAGATATGGTATACCTAAATTTATTTTATCAGATAATGCGAAAAACTTCAAATCTGATTTGTTTGATCAATTCCTAAAAACTCTTAATATTAAGCAAAGAAATTCTTCAATTTATTTTCCGAGATCAAATGGTCTTTTGGAGAGGATTCATCGCTCTCTTAAAGAGTCGGTTGCTTCGCTCTCAGATAATGTTATAGAATGGTCAGACAGGCTAAAATTTTATGTTCTTCATTATAACAGCAGTAAACATGCAGTAACTAATTTCACTCCAGCTCAATTATTTTTAGGTAGAGATGTTAATTTACCTATGGATAGCTTTTTACCTCCACGGTCTGTACAGGATCCCCCTGTATATTTTCAACAACTGCAAGAGCATATCAAGACCACTAGAAATTTTGTCAAGCAAAATGAACAAAAATATTTTAGCTTGAATGAAAAATTTCTGAAAGGTCGCTCTCCTCCAAAACTATCCATTGGTGATACTGTATATCTTAAAAATTTAATACCTTCAACAACTTTTAAACTTAAAAACTCTGGTCCATATAGAATCATTGGAGCATTCAGGGGTGATAATTATTTGATAAAACATATAAATGATCAGACAGGCAAAGAAATTAAGGTGAATGTAACGAAACTCATTCACGCAGGGTATTAGTATATGTGTTAGTTTTTGGATAGATTTATTTCCTTTAGAATGGTACTTATTTGTATATATTTTTCTTCTGCAATATGTTATATCTACAACTATTTATATATATATATATTTTAAATTTTACTGGTGCAATAGTGTGGTGACTATATATACTTTCTTTGGTCATTTATTTTGTTCATAACACCTGATGCACTACTGGCCAGGGTGATGTCAGGTGTGTTCAATCTGAATTGACGACTAATTTTATGAACTCTAATTCTTCACGAACATTCGTCAACTTATTTAACATTTACTTAGAAATATGGCTAACTACATCAAAGATTTACTATTGTTTGTTATATATTTAAATTTTATTATCACAAAATGTCACTACATTCAGTTCTTATATTTATTTTATCTTGCCATTCTTCAAGGGAAATTATTTTTGTTTGAATTCTATACATTTGCTTCAGAGATTAGCTGATTGGTGTGATGTAATTTGTTTTGTATTATTAATGGATCCGAAAATTTATTTAATTTCTACAAGTAACAACATGATAGTAGAAAGAATGAAATAAAAAATAATATGAGGAAAATTTTGAGACAAATTTTTATATTTAAAGATAATTGATATATAAAGAAATATATCAAAATAAATTAAAAGAAATGAGAAAGAGGATTAAGAAATTTTTTAAATCTCTATTAAATGCGCATACCTACATGGTTCAGTGAGAGATTGTTTTATAAGAATACGATGGAGCAATTGCTCTAAGTTTTTTTCTTGTTTTTTTTTCCTATAGTTTACAGTGAGCACACACGGAAGGGAAATTCAGCTAGTTCGGGGTTAAAATTACACAAATCTGCCCTTCTGACAAATCCTTCAAGGTGCAACTGTTGCATAATTTATGGGAAAATTTTTATTTGTAAATTTGATGTGTCCTAGACTTCTTTTGAAGTTCTACTAATAAATAACTTTTAAGATTAATTAAATCTTTCGGACACTACTACTTTTTCAGTTGAGGTGTGCTCACGCTTTTCTCAATTTAGAATTTGTAGATTTTGCAAATATGATGATTGTATGAAGTTTGATGGTTATTTGTCTCAGCATCACATACCAGCAGCAATTTTTACATCCTGTTCTTTTGAAACTGTTTTATTTTGTTAAAATCTGTGCAATATATTTTTACTTGCTTTTGAGAGGTTACTTCATTTGAGGAATGTTATATTGTATATAAATTACATTTTTTTTGGGTTCGCACATTGGATATCTCAGATAATTTTTTTCAATGTTTTCTTAAAATTATGTTTGGATAATAACTGCAATAGAAATACCTGCAATACAATTAAAATGTTTTGTGCAATAGTTTTCATACTCCTATGTATAAATTAGTATTCTTATTTATCCTTATGTTTCATGTTGTTAATGTATTTGAATCTGTGTTTATATAATCAATCATTTACTTTTGAATTTTGAATTGTTGGCATTGTGTATATAATTTTTATCTCTCATATATATATCTACTTATTGTTTTTTGAATGTAATCATACTGCTGATTCTATTTGTAACGACTCGGCAAACAAATCTCAGGGAGATGAATGGTTTAAAATTGTATTTATAAAATACATGTTGTAGGTTTTGATTTTGATTCACATTTTCGTTCATTTTGCTGTATTTTATTTTATGTATGTAGAGTTATATCTACAATTAATGCAATTACAATTTCTACTGATGAATCAATGTGATGCAGATTTTGTGTTGGTAAGATGTTCAGTTCATTTTTTTTTCTCATCCCTTTGGCTTAAAATTTTTTTTTTCCTTTTTTTTTCCATTTTCTGGAGGTAAAATGTTATGATTTAAAAATTTAACTCTTAATTTATTCAGTATTTTACATTTAACTTTAATTTATTCTTCAATTTAATTAAATTCATTAAATTAATTAAGCTAAATTTCATTTTTGCATTTTAAATCTAACATTCTTTCTAAATTGTTTACTTTTGGTGAAAATATAAATTAATTTCAGAATCTTTCCATTACATATGTTTTAGGATATTTATTCATTCAATTTAATTTACATTTTATTCACTTTGCAATATTAATTAAACTTCATTTCAAATTATCTAAAATAAAAATATTTATAACTTACTTTTTCTAACTTTTAAATAATATACAGTCTAAAATAAATTATTCCAAAATATAGTGTATTTCCTTTTTAATAATATTGATTAAAAATTGGTTAATTGTTAATTTTATTCTTTTCAGAAAGTTCAAATTCATTTATTTTAATTCAGGCAAATTCTTTCAGAATCGCGAACTTTTCCATATTTCATTTCAGAATTTCTAAGTCCAATAATCATTTTTCAAAATTTCTTAATTTAAATATTTTACTTTCAAAAACATATCTGGTGGAAAGAAATTTTAATTTTATTTAGATTGCTAAAATTTCATTTGTTTTCATCCATTAGATTGGCAATTATAGATTTTTAATTACTTTCGTTTTTTCTGTTTTGAATTTCGTCGAGATTTGCGATCGGACGCCATTGATGAGTGTTTGGATGTTTCGGGTAAACAAGCAGGCATTATTTCTTAGTTCCCGCGCATTTGTATCTGGGTCAGTGACTCACGAGAGGCAAGGTCATTATCAGTCCGATTCAAGGTGACAGATAGAAGCTCATAGAACATTCGCAATGACGTGTCGTCAACAGTTAATATTTGACTTTGACCGCGTGGGTAAGCTTCTTCAAAAAATCCATCAGGTGGTGTTACGAGCGCGACAGTTAGATTCGGAACCGTTAGGAGATGCTCTTTTCTGATTGGCGGAGATTTCAAATCTCAGAGAGAGATCGTACTTTGAGTATTGAAGGAGAATCACTTCGCCAAATTCGTTTGATCGACTAACAACGTTTTTTTTTAGGCTGTCGGGCCTCTGGCCTGGCGGCAGTTGAGTTTGTTCCAGCACTGGATGAAGTTATTCACTTAGTGGGTGGAAATGTGTTGTGATTTTCTCGAGAGATAGAGATACTAAAATTTTTAGATGCTACGGAGCAGTGTTACCATCTCTTTTCGACATCTTGAGCTATTTATTAGCTATCGCTAATTTATTGAAGAGTATTTACGATGTATTAAATTGAACCAGCAGAATTAGATGCTAGCCAATCTACTTTGACATCTAGACCCACCTACATTCTTCAGCGTGTTCGGAGAGCCAGTCCGTGAATTTTCGTACATCCCTGGGTGATTTCTCATTAGATAGATGCAAGCTTGATAGAAGAAAAACGTTCATATTCTTTATTTTCCTATTCCAACAATGAACTCCATTTCTTGAATTTATCCATATATAACAATAGCATTTCACTTCAAGTATAAATAATTATGTTCATCGACAACTGAGAGCACCTTGTAAAAGAATCTGCCATTTTTCTGAGAGACTTTTTTTTAATCTTCAAGAACATCCTTAATGACGAACATTAAATTTTGAAACAATAAACTTATTTAAACGAATAACATTTTAAATTAATCTAAAAGGACTGAACATCATACATTTTGAATGTATTCTCATGATTTAAAATTATTAAAAATTATCTGGTAAGAATTATTGTGAAAGAAGAAAGAATGTGAATTAATATAATCAAATGAAGTTCTTTGCATATTAATATTTTGTGAGTGCTCTTTCTGCTTCAAATAAATCTATGTGTGTCATCTATTTGGTGAGTTATTTATTTTCTTAATTTACATTTCACCGATTTCAGATGGATCAACTTTGGTAAAAATGTTTATCATTCTTAAATTTTACAATTAAGCTTTCAACTTAAATTCTAATTATTCCAACATTAAATTTTAACCTTTTTAATTTAACTTATTTCACAACGCAATGTTACTGTCACTTGAGATTACGCCATATAGAGAGATTTTGGGATAGTTAACTTGTACTATTTTCAAAATTGAATTTTCAGGTTTGGATTCAATCGGAGTATTTTTCGTGAGAATCATCACTTCATTAATTTTTCCCGGTATAAGTTCTCCGATCCCTAAATCTCGCTATAGTACCCAAAAGAGAATTTTTATTGATGTGAAAAACTTCTTCAGTATTATTAGTGATAGGTACAGAAAAATAAATGCTTGGGTTGTTATCACCTTTTGTTTTAGAATTAATTTCAGCAGAAATTATGGATTGATATGCACATGTAGGTAAGTCATGGTTGTTAGGTTCAAACAAATATTCTTGGTTACAAGAAGAAAAGGAAGACACCACAGGTACGTATACAGTACTGTTAGGTGGAATGACCACTTTCTTTCGAGAATAACAAGAACTATTTGAAGACTGGGAATGACATACTTGACTATTGGAATTTACAAATGCTGAGTTGATTTGCTTGGAAGAATTAAATGAAGGAGTATGTTGATGTAAGCTGTGAATTTCTAAATTCTGTGTTTTATTAACTTCTTGTGCAGAGACAGAGTCCAAGATATCTAGTACATTGTTGTTTATTTTTATTTGACTATTGTGTAGGTCAATAATAACTGTATTAGATTTCAAGAAATCAAATCCGAGAATACCAATGAATTTCGAGTTTTCAGGAATATCAATAAGAAAGAAGGAATGCTTATAAAAATGTTTTCCTATTTTGAATGATAAATTTATGCAGCCTGAACAAATAACAGCAGAATTTACAGTAGTAATCTTAACATTAGAGGCGATTCTGTTATAATGAAGAAATTGTTTTATCTTATGGAAGTAATATTTTGATAATAATGAAATACTCGCACCAGAATCGAGGAGAAAATTGGCAGGATTTTTATTGATAGACAATTGAATGATTGGAAGAGTGGGTTGATCAACTTCAGCATGAAGAAGAAATTCTATTGATTCAATAAAGACTGTGTTATTGTCAGAAGTAGTAGTTTGCATAGAGGAATTCGAAACAACAGGAATTTCTTTAGTTGTTTGGATAGCAACAGATTTTACAAGTCTCTGTGATGAAATTGGATACTGGGACTTAGTTAATGGGGATCTTGGTACAATAACTTCATTGTTAACTTCAAAAGGAGAAAAATTATTAGTGGAAGATGAAATATTTATATCAGTAGGTAAATGTTCATTAACTATATCAGAATTGAAAAAAGTTCTTGTATTATATACTATTGGAGGAGTAGAAGAGTTCATATTGGCATACTGGTTTATGTTATGGGAAGAAGTGGTTGCTGACTGCGGAGAAAAATGACACCGGTATGAAGCAGCTCCACACCTACTCCGCCCCAAAATGTGTCAACCCTTTTTGGGATTTTTATGCGAGTTGGTCTGATGGGAGGCCGAATTAGAAAAATGTCTAGGAGCAAATGAACGTGTATTACCATTAGATGGATGTTGTCGCCATTTTCCAAAAATGTTCTGATTATTACTTGAAGTTCGATTTGATCGGAGTTTGAAACATTTGTTTGCTGAATGTCCAGGACGAGAGCACCATTGGCAAATTACTCTTTTATAAGATGATTTGAAATTGTGAGCTGACTGTCTTTTTGAAAAAGGAGTGTGCCTGGTGTGTATATCACGAGAAGAGCCATCATTAGAAGCAGACGAGAGTCTGTTACATTCCTCTGAAGACGTTGCAGAATGATGAACTTGAGATCTGATCTCAGGAATGTTATCATGTAAGGTATTTAATACATTATAGGATGTAGGAACAACACTGGAATTAGAAACCTGCACTGAATCTATAATTTCTTGATATACTGAAGCAGCTTCTACCATTTTGTCAAAAGTATCCAGATGTTGTGTAAGAATATGGAGTTTTATATGGTTGGGTAATAAATCTGTAAATTTAGACATGAGAATAGGTTCAATGGAGGAATCAGGTAAGGTTGGGAACTGCTTGCGTACAATGTTGTCTAGTCTGGTTGCAAATGCATGAATAGATTCTGAGGGTTGAAGTTTAATGCTATTGTATTTAATAGCTATTGTGTTAGTTGACTCGGTTTTGAAATGTTTTTTGAAGATATTAAATAATTCTTCAGGAGTGGAAGAGTTTTTGCAAGCAGTAGAAGAAATATAGAATTTTAATGCCTGGTCTACAAGTTTAGACTTTAGAAATATAAGGGCTTGATCATTATCCCAGTTGGAATAAGAAATTACAGCATTACTTTGCTCTATGAAAAAATCTAAAAGTTCAGGGTCTCCTGAAAAAGGTGTTACAACTACTCTCAGGGGCTTCTTTTTTTTGAGACATGATATCAGCAAAAAAAATATATCTCAAGCAACAATTCAAATTAAATAAATAAATATATCTGCTTCAAATAAATAATAGTATATAACATTCAAATAAATTTATAAAATGTGCCTCATTTGCCATATGCCATAAATATACTTGTTATAAATCATAAAATTGAAAAAAAATGTATGTTCTTCAAACATAAAGAGATAATAACAACAATGTATTCTAAGAACAACAAAAAAATCTCATACTTTATGAAATATATTATAAATAATCTTTCTTCAAACAATATCTAAAATTTTCTATAACATAATAACTTTGAAATAAATTAACAAAATAATAATTCTTCTAATACCATATAGATGAAATGTCTTAAAAAAATAATTTTCTAGGATTCTCATTACATTTTTTTTTTTTTTAAGTGCAAGAATAATTATTTCCATAAATTTTCTCTTAAAGCACCAAATTGTGATATTATTTTGAGGAGATGGTTGAAATATATTATTTTATGATCGTGATTAATTAGTACAATTGCAGTTGGGTTATATACAATAACCTCACCTTTAGATATTTAAAGAGTTCTTTAAGGTCACTGAGAAAATATATAATAAAAAATTGATCTCACCCAAACTGTGGTGTGTTGAAGGAGAGATGACATAAAGAAGACCTTGAATCTTAATTACAGTTCTTTATTTATTTCTATTCAAGATGAAGAATGATAGTCCTTCCTCTTGGCCACCATACGAATTATAAAAACCATCCTGGTTTTATTTTTACACAAAGACTTCGTCTTTCTGCGAGGCATTATCCATTAAAATCTTAACTTGAAAAATAAAATGGCAAAAAAATATAAAAAGAAGTAACACGTCCAATTCCGGCGACTCCCATCAGACAAACTGCTTCAAAAAGTAACGGAAAAATTATATATATGATGCTTATGGGAAAATCCAAAGTGAAATCACCGGCCTTTCAATTTAATTGATTAAAATTTAAAGTCAACGGTAATAAACAAACGAATCGCCGCTCTCAAAACGAAACCAAAAGTAAAATTATTCCCTATTCGCTGACACCGATACGCGTCGATGTTTTGAAAATCCCACGTACGCTGAGATTTAAAAAGCCGCTCCAACGAATCAAGGTCAGAGCCATGCATACTGTGCATGCGCGACCGCCGCCGATGGAGGAGAGAAATAACAGCTGCAAAGAACTAACAATGCGCGTGCGCCACTAACGAGGTTCCGATGAAATGTAAACAAACAGCCGATGGGGACAAAGTATCGCTAAAAAGAATGAATGAAGCAGTATTTTAAAAGGCACGAGGGCTAAAATAAAGATAAATAGCGAAGCACCGTCATACGCACGCACAAAAATGCCGATAAACAAAACATTAAAAGAACGGCAAACTAAATAATGTGAGAATTCATCTCACACGATGCAGCATGCAGCGGGACACATGCATGAGGTTTGTATAGAACAGATTGCAACCCCTGGCGGTGATAGGTGGAACTAATGGATTTTGAAGCGCATGCGCAGCACGAGGTTTTATACAATTTGAAGCCCCGATGTAAATTAGGGACACGCTAGCGTCGAAGCCAGCTAGTTTCCTAGGGGCTGTTCAGAAAAGGAGATCAGGCGGCGCGCGGGCGATGGAGATTTAAATATAGAGTGAGTCTATACTGTGAATGAAATTGAAAGGCCTGTGTTCATTATCATTGATTTGGACGTCCAAATCAATGATAATGAACACGGGCCTTCATTTGACTAATTCGCGTATTTTAATGATATTTTGTTGAAATTTTGAAGTGAATTTGATAGCCGAAAGGTTAGAGCACTGCTCTAGATTCTGGAGTTTGCGGGTTCGATTCCCCTAAAATTCTATTTGATTTTTCCATTTAAAAATGTTTTATCGGTTGCTTTGTATTTTTCATGATTAATGGAATATATTTTATAAAATTAAAATTTGATATTATTAACAATTACTTATTTAATTAAATACGACAAATTCAGCTATTTTACGATTAAAATTTTACATTACAGTGCCTTTTAATATTTAAACATTATTTTTCTTTCTTTCTTTCTTTTAGCAAATGTAAAATAAGTAATGAAAATATAATCAATTTGCACAAATTTTTCCAGGTTTTTATAATGAGTACTTCAACAGTGAATTTTTAGTACGAATAGAATGCAAAGCATATTTTACAGTGTAAAAAAATTATAAAAATAAAATATAAAAAATATACATTATTTTAAACTAGAAATATCAGTGTTTATTTTTGTAAAGAGGTAAAATGCACGTGGTTTACCGTTTTAATGAATATGCATAAAATCTAGTTAGAATGTTTATAAATTTTCTACTGAATGTATAAGTATTTTAGCATTTGTTTCTCGTGTTTTGTGATGTTTATTGCAATATAATAAATAATGCAATTTACATCAAAAAATGAATTTCAAGAAAAATTTTTAGAAATTAATAATTATGTTTCAACAATGTTGTTATCGAAAAATATATTTTAATAAAATGTTCAAAAGCATTTTTATCAAATTTTAACAAAGATTTTATTTTACTATTACAAATAAAGAAATAAATCTTTTAACATGTTGGTATCACGACCTTGATTTATTAACATTCTATTTATCCCAAAAAATATAAAGCAACTGATAAATCATTTTTAAATTAAGAAAAATAGGGGAAAAAAACTGAAATAAATGGCGAGCATGGGCTTTGTATGTATATGGAACCTGGAAGGTATACAATCCAAACGTCAGTAAAGTACGTAACAATTTTTGGTATTTTAAGGTTAGCTGGGCGACAGTGAAAAAATATAAATATATATATACAGATATATATCTACATATATGTTTGTGTATATATGTATGTATATGCATATATGTGTGTGTGTATATATATTTATATTTGTTTCACTAGCGCCCAGCGAACCGAAAAGTAACCTTTTTTTTTTTTTTTTTTTTTTTTTGAGAATTTACATTAATTTTATTGAAACCAATACTGTGATTCAGGAATTCGGTGATCCGAACGTTCTCTCCCTTGTTAGTTAAAGGTGCACTGTTTATAGAAAATTAAACTTTATTTTATTATATGCATTGTTTTGTACAATATATATATTTATGTAACTGCTGTCAATTAAACTAATCCATCAGTTTTAGTAGGTGCTGTAGTTTTAGAGACATATAAGTTGACAGCAGTTATGTAACTATATGATGTACACACACACACACACATATATATATATGTATATATATATATATATATATATATATATATATATATATATATATATATATATATATATATATATATACATCATACTTTGGTATTCTATTATTTTTATGTTGGATCATAAGGCTTAAAAAATCATTTTAGAATGTTAAAAAGTTGAAAATTTTCAGATATCCGATCATGCTGCTACAGCTGTATCAATCAACCTACCAAACCAAGTAAAACTATAAACACAAAAAAAAGTCCAATCACGTGATCAAATCACCCACAAATTTTTCCTGGGTCGATCGCGCGCCGCGCGGGCGAAATGTTTGCGAGTTATGAACGCCGATCGGGCTATCTGATCACGTGATGCTTTTCATGAATGTTTCGGGGGTTTGTTATGATGAAATAAAAATAGATATTCCTATTATAAGATCCATTTTTTTTTTTTAAAGATAAAGATGTGTAGTTGCTAGTTTCACCTAATCCGAGCCACAGAAGCTTAAAATAATTGAAATAATTAAATTATTTCAATATATTAAATTACTTCAATTTCCGATAAGACCTACTCCATAACCATTCTCTCCGTCGCCCGCGCGCCGCGCGATCTTCGGTCCTGAACAAAGCCCTAATAATAATTTCGTTTCGTATGAGTTAAGTTGCGTGTTATATATTTGTCTCTCAGCGGGCTGCAGCGGAGTTGAATTCCTTGACAAGATAATTTCTGCAGTGCTTTGACAATTGGTGGAGTAGCATATAAGGGGAGGGGGAAACGTCTTACAATTTTTAAATTTTTTTTTTCTAACATATGATGCAAACAATTTTAATTAAGAATTAAGATACAAACAAATTCAGATACTAAAATAAGAAAAGGCATTATAGAAAAATACCAAATAAGATTTTTTTTTTTTCCGAACAATAACTAAAGTTAAGGAAAGTTAACGGACCCGATGCCAATTGCAAGGCGGGAAGACGTCAATAGCTGGCATGGCATAGGCGTAGCGTGACCGGAAATTTTGGGGGCACAAATGCTTATTAAATACACACACACGCACGCACACATAGCCATTATATGGTTCATATATGACTATGTTTTTTTTTTTAGCCATACAGTGGTTTCTTGGTAAAAAATGGCCTCAGTTAATGACGTTGCGGCAATTTTACCACATTGGGTAAAAGGAATTCAGTTTCCATCTTCTAGCCCAATATAATGAATTTTGTCTTAGTTTCAAAAAAGTTTATTCGGAAATCGTGCAACAATTTTTGAATATTTCGTGAAATGTGGGATTTTTAGTGTTTTTTCGCGTTTTGCAACAATTTAATAGCATTTGTGTTAGGAATTAAGTTTCAATCTTTTAACACAATTCAGTAAATTTTGTCCTCTGCATTTAAAAAAATTTTTCGTGAAAATCTTATGGAATTGTTAGCATTTTTTAGCTTACCATGGTGATTTTTTAAAAATTCGTAGGAAAAATCTATTTTTTTTTTTTTTTTTTTTTTTTTTTTTTTTTTTAGCCGATATAGTAAATTTTCTACTCTGCTATTTTTTAATTTTTGGCAAATATATGATGCAATTTTTCGTATTTCGCGGCGATTTTTTTTTTTTTTTTTGACATTTGTAAATGGAATTCAACTTTAATCTTTTAGTCCGATATAGCAAATTTTGTGATCTGCGATTTTTAGATTTTCATGAATTTTTTATGCGAATTTAATCGTTTTTTAGCGTTTTGCGACGATTTTCTTAAACATTCGTAAACTACATCTGGTTTCATTCCTTCAGTTCAATATACTAAATTATATTAAATTTTGTCCTCAGCGATTTTGAAAAATTTCGCAAAATTTTTATGCGACGTTTAGTGTTTTTCCGCGTTTTGTAGCAATTTTTTAACATTTGTGATATTAATCTGGTTTCAACCTTTTAACCCATTATAAGAAATTTTGTGCTCTGCGATTTTTAAATTTTCCATTAATTTATGATATTTTGCCGTTTTTTCGCGTTCCGCTGCGATTTTTAAACCCTTGTAAAAGGAATCCAGTTTTAATCTTTCAGCCCATTATAATAAATTTTGTATCATGTAACTTTTTGCGTTTTTTTTTTTGTTTTTTTTTGTTTTTTTTTGCGTTTCGAGGAACTTTTTAACATTTGTAACAGGAATCCGGTTACACCCTTTTAGCCCAATATAGTAGATGTTGGCCTTTTTTCAATAAAGTTTATTCGGAACTTGCATAGCAACTCTTGAATTTTTTGCTAATTTGTTATGCGGTTTTTAGCGTTTATTCGTGCTTTGCGGCGATTTTTTGGCATTCGTAAAAGGATTACAGCTACAATCTTTTAACTCAATATAATAAATTTTGTTCTTTGCGATTTTTCAAAATTTCGTGAATTTTTTAATACTATTTTTCATTTTATTTTTACTTTTTATTTTATTTTTATTTTTATTTTTATTTTTTTAAGTTTTGTGGAGATATTTTCACATTCGCAGAAAGAATCTGGTTTCAAACAATTTTTTTCTCGTTTCAAAAAGTTTATTCGGAATTAAAAGAATGATTTTAACAATGATTTTTATTTTTCATGCGATTTTAAAGTTTTTTCATGTTTCGCAGCGATTTTTTGACATTCGTAAAATAATTCCAGATACAATCTTTTAACCCAATATAATAAATTTTGTCCTCTGCGATTTTTAAGTTTTTCGCGATTATTTTTTGAAATATTTACGTTTTTACACGTTTTGCAGCGATTCTTCCAACATTCGTAAAGGAAATCTGATTTCAATCTTTGAACACAATATAGTGTTGTGGAGTTTTGGGGTTCTTTCTAAAACACAACTTACTTAAACTTAAAAAGCTCATTTATTACTCAATCTTCACTTGACAATTAAATATTTAGAAAAAAATAAGTATACCCTGATTAGCTCCACTGAAATCTGTTGCCATGGAAAAGGTAGCAAATTATATTAAACTAATCAAAATATCAAAACTTAAGAATCCGAATAGGTTAATACAACAATGATAATTTTGAACTCATCATTTTAAGACAATATTAAATGTAGTAAGGGGCAACAGATTTCTAAATCAAGTAGCATACTGGATTGCATAAAGAACACCCAACTCCACTCCAACCCG
Source organism: Maratus michaelseni (assembly GCA_963931845.1). Lineage (NCBI taxonomy): Eukaryota > Metazoa > Arthropoda > Arachnida > Araneae > Salticidae > Maratus > Maratus michaelseni. The sequence goes on from OZ007591.1 coordinate 255,009,137, forward strand.
ATCAAGCTCAAATCTCCATACACATTAAATTAACAAAAGTGTAATCATCATATAATTTGGAAAAATGCAGACAACCTGAAATTCCTCCAATATGAGGACCAAAAGGGGAAAGAGTTAAATCCGTTAATAGAATAGGGATATGATGATGTACTAAAATTTTAGAACAACCATAGAGATTCTGAACAAGATCCGATCGGTTAACCAAGAATCGTATAGTGGTGTATAATGACTGGATATTTTTTTTTTTTTTTTTTTTTTTTTTTTTACTTTTTAAAATAAAACAATTTTGGTGTATATTTTAGAAAAACAATGTTTCTGAAAGAGGAGAGTTAAAGCTTAATTTAACATTTTATGAAATTAAATTTAATATTACTGTTTCACTTATTAATCTATCCATCCTTAAATCAAGATCAAAAATACGATTGTATAACATTGAGTGAACTTCAATTTATGTTCATTAAAACAGTCAGTTATGAATTTAAACTTAAGAAATTTTAAAGTCCTAATTTAATAAAGTTGAATTTTCTCTCCCTTTTTTTTTTTTTAAATTAATCACAGAAAGGTTAGGCCATTCTTATAGGTCTACTGTGAATATAAAAAATTAAATATTTAGAGATTTATACAAAGAAAAACATACCAACTTTGATAATAAACAAAAAAAAAAACACAATTTATTTGAACATTTAAAATAATGAAGCAACTAAGTTATCAAAAATAATCTTAATAAAACAATATAACAGCTGATCTTTTAAGTTGAAACCACTCACTGGTTACTTTTAAATTACACATCATATTTTTAAAATTACCATCATATTACCATTTAATGGTCGTTCAAACATACAAACATTATATATTAACCTACAGACTATTTCTGTTCATAATGTTTATTCTTATTGAAATTATCCAAAGATATTCATTTCACTTTTAAACTCTGGTATAGCAAACATATTTTTTTTTTTTTTTTTTTTTTTTTTAAAGAGGTACAAATAAATAAAAAGAAAAACTATGCAAATAGTACTTACAACAGGTAGAGAGTTCTACAATTTTAGTCAATGGGCACTTAGGAGCATTTCCTCCTTTTTCAAAATCTGATGAAGCACTTAAGCTGGAGTATTCAGGCTGGGGAAAAATTCAGACGTGGTTTCAAGCTAACATTCATCAATCCTCTCATCTCACTGCATCACTTGCCATCAACTACTAGGTCCATCATCTAGTCCGGAGGGGAAAATCGTTCTACGGTCCAGAACTTCACCGTCGGAGTCAGTAATTTCACCTTCCTGAAGCATGTGTTTTATTCGAAGATAGCCATCACCGTAACTCAGAACACTACGACTTCTAACGACCGGTTTAGTTCAATATCTATGATCACTTCTGATGGTTAAGAAGTCATAATCTTGGAGCGCCACTACGCCAAAAAAAAATAGGCTACACATATCTTCTTCTTAATTTCTCGTTAACAGTTATAGATCCGCAATTCGAAAATGCCCTTATAGCCTCTTTTCATCATAACATCATGATTTAGGATGGTTAATGTAGGGCCATCAATGCCCCACTCTCAAAAAAAAAAATCTTCCAGAAACCTGTCCGCCTTCAACAACTTCGCGATCCAGCCCACAGGCCAATCTTCGAGCCCCGTAATAAGTCGAATTTTTTTTTACGAGTCAAACGACAGGTCTCTTGGCCAAGCAACAAGTGTCGTAAACATTCATTCTCCCGCGCTGCTTGAAAAACGGGACCGATCCACTCTGCCAGGGGTACGGGAATGGAAACAAAAGGAAAAATGGACTCATCGTGAAGACTACAGCTTGCCGCTCCACTCTGCCGGCCGCTTCATGGGGGAAGGAAACCGTGCATCACCCCCATGGCGTGTGCTGAAGGGGGGTCCTGTTAGCCTCTGTTTACATGGGCGCCAGCTATCCGCCTGATAGCAGAGCCAATTGAAGCCTGACGTAAACTTACAAAGCCTAATTGCGTGTATAGTACACTCATAAGATAACGTAATTCTTATACAGGGCGGTCGGTCATTCTTATATCAAAGTCAGACTAGATGACTCCAAATTTTCCACCTGTGCAGTCTACTGACAAAACATCCCTCCCTTGCTGTCTGCTTTTCGTATTTGAAAAACAGGAAGCTACGTTAGACTATAAACGTTGAAATTACTTTGCAAAAAGAAAAAGAAAGAAGAAAAAATAAAAACTGATTTTATTATAATTATTACAATTACTTTTATTTATTTAAATTTTTATTAGAAACAGAAAAAAAGAGTGCTTTTAAATAAATGTTGAGAAAGTGATTTAAATAATTAATGTAGATTAAAAAAAAAATTTGTTGAAACCAACCGTAACAAGATTGCTCCCCCCGGCTAATTAAAAAAAAAATTTTTTTGAGAAAACAAATTATTTTTTTGAAAGGTAACTTGGTACCACATGGCATGCTGGGACCTCAACACTGAAAAAACTGACCCACAAACACAGATCATACATCGATCCGGGACGGGATCCAGAGAGTTCACCGCTGAAATACCACCCTGACAATATATTCCGGATATATACAACCAGAGCTCGCACATCCGTAGAAACCATTACCTAAAATATTACCTGAAACATGACCATAAAAGAGTACTACCAGAGGAGGGACCACAAGGCTGATTTTACCACTAAAATGACCAAGATATTTTCTGCACCTGTAAAAGAACACATGTTCCACCTGATTGTGAAACCTCACCTCCCTACTACTGTCATTCCTACGCATAACTGCATCCTTCCTGAGACTTCTGGCAACAGAACTGTAAATAATACATAAATTGAATTTTGAAAAAAAAAAATTAGCCGAAAAAGAAGAGAAGTGCCCACTGATTAATTGTCACTATACTGCTTATATACATAACTTCAATAATTGGCATCACAGTATATTACAACACTATCTATTAATGTAAATAAGTACTAGTAATATCATAGTTACAACACTGTAAATGTCAATGAAATTTGTAAAACACATATTAATTCTATTATACAAAAATACACAAGAGCAACTGGTGACACACAAAAAAAAATATATACATATACATCTGTAAGACACAAATTATGGTATCACAGACCATGTTAGAGAATTACGCACACAATTGTAACAATTTTATATGAGAACACATGTTTGTTTTCGAACACAGTCTAATGATTCGGGATATTATGTAGATTTTACAAATGCACGTACAAGTAATGTGCATGGGAAAGAGTATCTCTGCCTCTGTGCTACTTATAGCAAAAAGCAGTTTCGGGCCTTTTGGGCACTACAGGGAAAACATTCCACAAAATAAAATAAAAAACAGGGGTGGTGACATATATCACCAGGAAGGAAAACACACATTCCACAAAAATAGGAAGTAGAATAAATAAAATAGTTAATTTTAGCACTTTTAGCCACACACAACAACATACAGGCATGTACATGAGACAGTATGTACTAGAAAAAGAAAAAGGGCCCACACTCCTTAAAGTTTAAGCTCAAATAAAACCACAAACTGTATAGTAAATAATAAATCTATCTAGTTAAAATGTAGAAATTAAAGTAAACACATACTTAAAAAGTTATATACAAAACACTGATGCATTAAAAAAAACTGAACTAAACAGATCTACCTCGGCAAAAGGGCATACAAAACACAACATCCTAAAAAAATTTTAAAGTAACAAAAATTACATTCGTTTTTTTTTTTTTTTTTTTTGCAAAAATATACCCAAAATCTACGAAAACGGGGTGCGGACGGGTATATACCACATAATCTACCATAAAACAGACAAAAACCTTAAGTATAGGCATAAAAAGGGTTAAAAATGCCTACATGAGAGTATCAACACACAACCAAAACAAACCTTTAATACGCTAGAAAAACTAAGTTCCGTTTTAAAAATGTCAAAAAAAAATAATTAAATATACATACACATTAACTAAACTATAAATAAATACAAATAAACAAGGTAAAATTGAATAAAAATGCTTGAATAACGAAAAAAGGTAGTTAGTATTTATAACTCGGACGGTCTCTTCTATCCCGTAGCGAATAGTCGGTTCTAGAAATCGATATTGAACGACTACTTCTATTCGATTTAGCAGCTGGACGAATCGATGAACGAGACCTGCGCGAATCGCTGTGCTCAGCAGTTGAACTGCTTTCTGCCGTGGCTGAATTTTTACCTACGCGCATTTCACTGCCTTCTGCCGTTGCTAAATTTTTATTTACGCACATCTCGTTATTCTCTGCCGCTGCAATCTCCGGAGAAATGGGAGGTGGGGGAGAGGGATTTATGATTTCAGTCGCGTCGCTGTCTGTTTCCTCCACTTCCGGCGCTACCGGAGTTTCGTTATTGTTGACGTTCACTACTGCTGGTGCGCGGTTACTATCATATGGTGCCCAGGGAATGAATCGGTTACGCTTACACCTGCGTACAGGAGGAGAATCGCGCGGTTGGTGTGGTGAATCGATGGTCACGTTTTGAGTCGATCCCAGGCCAATTGTTTGTTTTGGTTTACTGGACCAGATGGGGAGTCTGTCTTTGAAAGAAGACAACCTGTCAACATGGACAACCTGACAATTTTTGGGATTAGCAACTAGCGCTATTTTAAAATTAACCTCATTTAGCTTCTCAATTATAGTAAAAGGACCATTATTTTGCTTGCTTAATTTTTTTGTATTACCAGGGGCGACTGTGGGTGTAAATAACCACACAAGATCTCCTATTTTAAAATTTTTATCAACAGCTGTCTTTTCACGGTATTTTTCCTGCTGCTCAGAAACTTTAATTAAATTACTATGTACTTCAGTGTATACTTTTTGAAGAGCTGGGATTAAGAGTTCGCAAAAAGAGGGTGCATCATTATAATTAAAAGAAGGTGGTTGAGAAAAGAGATTATATGGTAGATTCATATTTCTGCCATACATAACTGCAGCTGGGCTAAGTTTAGTTGAAGAGTGGACAGCTGAACGCATAGCTAGTAGTGCAAATTTGAGTTTAGTGTCCCAGTCAGATTGATTTTGGTTGACTATGTGACAAAGTGCATTTTTAAGAGTACGATTCTGTCTCTCCACTTGCGAGTTGCCAGCCGGGTGATAAGATGAGGTCTTAATATGATTAATACCAAACATTTTATATACGTGCTCTATCGCATCTGAAATTAGATTCTTCGCGTTGTCCGTCGTAATAAAACAGGGCGCACCGTAGCGTGATATGAAATCAGCTAAAGTGTCCGCAATGACATCTGAAGTGGTTGAACTAACCGCATATGCTTCTGGCCACTTAGTAAATGAATCTATATATGCGACAATATACTTATTTCCCGAAAAAGTTTGCGGTAAGGGTCCAATGAGATCCAAATGAACCTTGTTCATGGGAAACTGGGGGGTCGGCATACGTTGCAGAGGGGCGAGCTGGTTCGCTCTATAAGCTCTCTTCTGCTGGCAACTAATACATGACTCCACTAGATGCTTGACATCTGACGACATTCCTGGCCAATAGAAGTGCTCACGAATGCGATCAATGGTCTTTTGAAAGGCTTGATGACAAGCCGCTAGGGACTCATGTGTTAGTGCAAAAACTTGAGTAACCAAATCTTTTGGCACGACTAACTTTACAGATTTATTCAAAATAGCTGACTCCCTTGTATCCTCACAAACTAAAATGTCATCTCTAAAAAAAAATTTCATGTATTTAGGAGCAATTTCTACACCTTGGTCTAGTTTTCTTGCAATCTCGCAGCATTTCTTGTCTGATTTTTGTAATTCACCAATTTTTTCAAGTAGATTAGAATGAGGCATAAAAGTAACTTCCTTTTCGACTTGTATACAAAAATTACAATTAACAGTATCATTGGAGTTATCATTGTTGACATACATCGAAAGGAAATCTGCGACACTGTTACACTTACCTTTAACAAACTTGATTGTAAAATTAAAGTCTGAGAGAGTGCAGATCCATTTAGCCATGCGAGATGTAGGGTCGTGAATTTTTAACATAAATGTTAGAGGCGCATGGTCTGTATAGATGAAAAAATGGGTATTAGCAATGTAACATTTGAAGTGGGCAGTAGCCCAAACTAAAGCTAGTAATTCCCTTTCAGTGGTGGAGTAGCGGGTCTCAGCATCTTTCAATTTTCTGCTGGCAAAGGCAACAGGATGGAGCATGTTATTTTCATCTAATTGTGATAACACTGCCCCTAATGCTTCGCCACTGGCATCAGTATATAAATGGAATTCTTTCTCAAAATCAGGGAGTGCAAGACATGGTTTTGAAATAAGAGCCATTTTAAGGTCTTCAAATTCTTTCTGTGCATCTTCATTCCACGAAAATTTTCCTGTCTCTTTCGTTAAGTTGATTAGATTTTTAGCTCTCTTAGTAAAATCTGGTATAAATCTCCTATAGAAAGATAGAGTTCCAATAAATGATCTAACAGCCTTTCGGGTAGTTGGGGGTTTAAAATTTTCTATTACGGCAATATTTTTATTGATAGGTGATACTTGGCCACTACAAATCTCAAAACCTAGATATTGTATTTTATTCGAAAGGAAAGTGCATTTACTGGGCTTAAGTTTAAGTTTATGCAGTCTTAACCTTTCAAAGACCATGCTAAACTTCTCAAAATGAGAATTAACATCACTGGAGGCAATTACAATGTCGTCGATATAAACAAGAATTCCAAGATTGCCTAAATCACCGAAAATAGCATTCATAAGTCTTTGGAAACTGTTACCTGAATTTGAGAGCCCAAAACAGTTACGGGTCCACTCAAAAAGTCCTTTGTGGGTGATTATAGCAGTTTTATGCCTATCCTCTGGGCGAATAACCTGTTGAAAAAACCCACTAGTTAAATCTAGCGTTGAAAAAAATTTAGCCCCACTTAAAGCATCAACAGAGTCGGTAATGTTAGGTATTGGGTAAGCATCTTTAACAAGATTTTTATTTAATCTTCTGTAGTCAACAGCAAGTCGATAGGAACCGTCTGATTTCCGAACCAGAATAACCGGAGAAGCAAATTCAGACATGGAAGGGGAAATTATGTCCGCCTGTAACAAAGTATTAAGTTGGTCTTCCATTTCTTGACGTAATTTGTAGGGGACTCTATAAGCTTTGCCTTTAACTGGTTTATTTGAAGTTAAGTTAATTTCATGCGGGATTGTATCACAGCCGGGTAAATCTAAGACCGATGCTGCAAATACATCCTTGTTTTTGTCTAGAAAATTTTGCATTTTAAGTTTTAATGGGGGTTCTAAATGATCTAAATTAATTTCAGAGCTCCAAGTGAGATCAGCGTGATCAAAGTCACCAATTGGAGGGGCCAAATTTATATTATAGGTTAATTTATTATCAGTTACGGGTATATTTGACTGGTCTACACATTTTTGAATTTTGGCAACAAAGGTTCCTTTATTTAAATGAATACTATTGTCTGAAAAATTTGCAAATGAGATATATAGGCCATGTTCTTTAGTGCAAATGGCTCTGGAGGTAAGGAGACCTTGATTTAAATTTTTCGCCAAAGGTTCTAACATAACAATATCATTTTCCTTAATAAAATTTTCCTTATAACTTTTAACCTGGGCTAACATTTTTGACTGCGGGGGAATTGAAATTTTGCTACATAACACAGCGAAACTTATATTTTTATTTTTATTGGTTTTATCACTACTGCTATCTTCATTGCTCTCCTCCTCGATTTCAGGTACCTTATCCTCTATACTTACCAAATCTTCACTTTCATCAATATTACAAATTTCAGTAGTCTCTTCAGCTAAATTACCCTGAGTTACCTGACTCGCTGCTGAAAGAATGTTGTCGACACTTTGAATACTTGAAAAATTTTCAGTGTTATTACCCTCAGAGCTACCGCCTGATGTTGTTTGCATGCAAAAGTTCTGCGCAACACTTTCAACTTCCTTATCTGACTCAGTTTGAATGACTATCTCAACATCTTTTCCCATATTACTCAACTGCGGGTCCTGAACTACCATATTTTCACTACTATGATTCCCATTTTCAATATTAACTGAGTCATGAACTTTCTCACATGCACAATTTTCAGGAGGGCTATTGGCATTACTACTTTTTGAATTCTCCCCTACTTTGTTGACACATTTTATATTTACAGAATTATTTTTAACACAATCATTATTTATACAATTATTATTAGAATTTACACTATATACAGAGTTAGAAATATTTACAGAATTAGTAGCAAGACAAGTATTACACCCTGAAGTATTACTTGGGGTTTCTACGCTTTGTTTACATTGGCCTGAAACTGGCACTTTAAGAGCGACAGCATTTGTATCACAATTTATACTTGCCCGGTACTCTTTCAAAAATGGCATTCCCAAAATCATATTAAATTCCTCTGCTAATTTACCTTCCACTACATAGAATTCAGCTTGACATTGAACATTATCAAAAACAAATTTTAAAAATACTTTCTTATTTAGGTGAACTTTCTCACCGGTGACAGTCATAATGGGGATATTGCAATTCTCCATTTCAATATTCTCTAAACAGTTACAATCAGTACCACTCAGGAGATTAATTGCAGAACCCGTGTCACATAATGCATTTAGGCAAACTTTATTTATGTAAATTCTTGCAGTTGGTAATGTATATGATTGGGGCTGAAACATACTATACACAGTTGGGGGGTCCAGGGGCCTGTGGGGGATCGAGTTGACCACATCTGATCCGGCCACTAATAGTTTAAAGCCTCACTTTCACTGTTAGCTACTGGGGTGTTATTTACCGTCTGCACTTCATTTCTGTTCGCAGCTGTGCTCCTATTGTTTTGGTAATAACCACCTCTTCTTCCCCTATATCCGCCTCGCTGATTGTGGTTCCCTCTAGGATTTTCACCTCTGTTTCTATAATTTTGCCCACGGCTCCTGAAATTTTGACCACCTCCCCTTCTAAAATTATAATCGACAAAATTTAGTGGACAATCTCTGGCATAGTGGCCTTGTACGGAACACCTATAGCAGGTTACGGGTCTTACTTCCTGGTTATTTTCCTGCATATCCCTAGCCCTAAGATCAACTAAACTGTCTATCTTAGCTGCTAAAACATCAATTTGAGATTTTAGTTGGTCTATCTCCTTCTTTTGTGATCTATCTTGCTGAAAAACAGCAGCACAGGGTAGGTTTTGGGTCAAATTATGGTTGAGAATTTCCTCGCGGTGGTTGTAGAAAGGGTTAATGCTCCTATAAGCCTTTTCCTCAAGAAGCGCAATTTTGAGGACCTCTTCTGGGGATTGTGGATTTCTCGCAATTACCCCCTTTCGCACTTCTGGTGTAAGATTGCTCAACAGCATGGAGTGTAGTAGAGCCGTTCGGCTTTTATCGACTACTTCACCCTGGATACCTTCAATTACAAGGGCTCTTAATGACATATCATATGCCTTGTCATAAAACTCCTGAACACTCATATTGGGTGGCTGTTTAAAATTTAAAAAATGACTGAGGGCAACATCTGGTGTGGCCTGTGAAGTATAACTCTCTTTTAAGATTTTTAATAGCTCATCAGATGTTTTTGCTTTGTGAATTTTTATTCGCCTAGAAGCAGCTCCTGATAATCTAGCTAACAAAACGAATTTTTTCTCCTCCTCATTCCAGTCGAATAATTTGGCAAAACTCTCAAATTTCTCAGAAAAATCTGAGAAGCAGACTGAGCTGGCCTCTCCATTGAATGGGGGAATGTTTGACAAATTATCCACTAAAGCATTTTTTCGCTGAATAGTGGCAATTGCTTCCGAGTGCTTATCAGCCATAGTTAGAGTTAGAAAATGACAAACAAACCAAAAAGAAAATGAAAAAAAAGGGGGGGGGGGGACAACTTAAAAATGAGAAAAAGAGAGGGGAAAGGAAAACCTTATAAATACATAAAACTTAAGTACAGGACTATGCTTTTTGTAAATAAGAAAAGGTTATGCTCACAAGGCATAATTTTGACTGGGAATTGTAGCTTACTAGCACAGAGAGAGAGCCTAGACCTCTTTTTACACTTGAACATATAAATAAAATTTTAATTGCAAAAACACCCAGTTGCTCTTTGATACATAAATACATACAAGTAAAAAAAAATCAATAACCCAGAGACCGAATTGTTACGGCTCCATTTGTTGTGGAGTTTTGGGGTTCTTTCTAAAACACAACTTACTTAAACTTAAAAAGCTCATTTATTACTCAATCTTCACTTGACAATTAGATATTTAGAAAAAAATAAGTATACCCTGATTAGCTCCACTGAAATCTGTTGCCATGGAAAAGGTAGCAAATTATATTAAACTAATCAAAATATCAAAACTTAAGAATCCGAATAGGTTAATACAACAATGATAATTTTGAACTCATCATTTTAAGACAATATTAAATGTAGTAAGGGGCAACAGATTTCTAAATCAAGTAGCATACTGGATTGCATAAAGAACACCCAACTCCACTCCAACCCGATCAAGCTCAAATCTCCATACACATTAAATTAACAAAAGTGTAATCATCATATAATTTGGAAAAATGCAGACAACCTGAAATTCCTCCAATATGAGGACCAAAAGGGGAAAGAGTTAAATCCGTTAATAGAATAGGGATATGATGATGTACTAAAATTTTAGAACAACCATAGAGATTCTGAACAAGATCCGATCGGTTAACCAAGAATCGTATAGTGGTGTATAATGACTGGATATTTTTTTTTTTTTTTTTTTTTTTTTTTTTTTACTTTTTAAAATAAAACAATTTTGGTGTATATTTTAGAAAAACAATGTTTCTGAAAGAGGAGAGTTAAAGCTTAATTTAACATTTTATGAAATTAAATTTAATATTACTGTTTCACTTATTAATCTATCCATCCTTAAATCAAGATCAAAAATACGATTGTATAACATTGAGTGAACTTCAATTTATGTTCATTAAAACAGTCAGTTATGAATTTAAACTTAAGAAATTTTAAAGTCCTAATTTAATAAAGTTGAATTTTCTCTCCCTTTTTTTTTTTTTAATTAATCACAGAAAGGTTAGGCCATTCTTATAGGTCTACTGTGAATATAAAAAATTAAATATTTAGAGATTTATACAAAGAAAAACATATCAACTTTGATAATAAACAAAAAAAAAAAAAAACACAATTTATTTGAACATTTAAAATAATGAAGCAACTAAGTTATCAAAAATAATCTTAATAAAACAATATAACAGCTGATCTTTTAAGTTGAAACCACTCACTGGTTACTTTTAAATTACACATCATATTTTTAAAATTACCATCATATTACCATTTAATGGTCGTTCAAACATACAAACATTATATATTAACCTACAGACTATTTCTGTTCATAATGTTTATTCTTATTGAAATTATCCAAAGATATTCATTTCACTTTTAAACTCTGGTATAGCAAACATATTTTTTTTTTTTTTTTTTTTTTTTTTAAAGAGGTACAAATAAATAAAAAGAAAAACTATGCAAATAGTACTTACAACAGGTAGAGAGTTCTACAATTTTAGTCAATGGGCACTTAGGAGCATTTCCTCCTTTTTCAAAATCTGATGAAGCACTTAAGCTGGAGTATTCAGGCTGGGGAAAAATTCAGACGTGGTTTCAAGCTAACATTCATCAATCCTCTCATCTCACTGCATCACTTGCCATCAACTACTAGGTCCATCATCTAGTCCGGAGGGGAAAATCGTTCTACGGTCCAGAACTTCACCGTCGGAGTCAGTAATTTCACCTTCCTGAAGCATGTGTTTTATTCGAAGATAGCCATCACCGTAACTCAGAACACTACGACTTCTAACGACCGGTTTAGTTCAATATCTATGATCACTTCTGATGGTTAAGAAGTCATAATCTTGGAGCGCCACTACGCCAAAAAAAAATAGGCTACACATATCTTCTTCTTAATTTCTCGTTAACAGTTATAGATCCGCAATTCGAAAATGCCCTTATAGCCTCTTTTCATCATAACATCATGATTTAGGATGGTTAATGTAGGGCCATCAATGCCCCATTCTCAAAAAAAAAAAATCTTCCAGAAACCTGTCCGCCTTCAACAACTTCGCGATCCAGCCCACAGGCCAATCTTCGAGCCCCGTAATAAGTCGAATTTTTTTTTACGAGTCAAACGACAGGTCTCTTGGCCAAGCAACAAGTGTCGTAAACATTCATTCTCCCGCGCTGCTTGAAAAACGGGACCGATCCACTCTGCCAGGGGTACGGGAATGGAAACAAAAGGAAAAATGGACTCATCGTGAAGACTACAGCTTGCCGCTCCACTCTGCCGGCCGCTTCATGGGGGAAGGAAACCATGCATCACCCCCATGGCGTGTGCTGAAGGGGGGTCCTGTTAGCCTCTGTTTACATGGGCGCCAGCTATCCGCCTGATAGCAGAGCCAATTGAAGCCTGACGTAAACTTACAAAGCCTAATTGCGTGTATAGTACACTCATAAGATAACGTAATTCTTATACAGGGCGGTCGGTCATTCTTATATCAAAGTCAGACTAGATGACTCCAAATTTTCCACCTGTGCAGTCTACTGACAAAACATCCCTCCCTTGCTGTCTGCTTTTCGTATTTGAAAAACAGGAAGCTACGTTAGACTATAAACGTTGAAATTACTTTGCAAAAAGAAAAAGAAAGAAGAAAAAATAAAAACTGATTTTATTATAATTATTACAATTACTTTTATTTATTTAAATTTTTATTAGAAACAGAAAAAAAGAGTGCTTTTAAATAAATGTTGAGAAAGTGATTTAAATAATTAATGTAGATTAAAAAAAAAAATTTGTTGAAACCAACCGTAACAATAGTAAACTTTCTCTTCTGCGATTTTTGAATTTTTCGTGAATTTTTTTGTGGGATTTTTTATTTTTACGTTTTGTGGAGATATTTTTACATTAGTAAAATTAATCCGGTTTCAATCTTTTTAACCCAATATAGTAATTTTTTTTTCTCTCTTTTGAATAAAGTTTATTCAGAATCCGTAGAATGATTTTAATTTTTCATGCGATTTTAACATGTTTTCGCGTTTCGCAGCAATTTTTTAACATTCGTTACAGGTATCGGGTTTCAACCTTTCAGCCCAATATAGTAAATTTTGTCCTCTGCTTATATTAAAAAAAGGTTAGATTTTTAGGGTTTTTTCATATTCCGCGGCGGCGTTTTTTAAACATTTATAAAAGGAATCCGGTTTCAACATTTCATCCCAAATACAATAAATTTTGTCCTCTGAAATTTTTGAATTTTTCGCGATTTAAAAATCGCATAAAAATTTGTATGCGGTTTTCTGCGGTTTTTTGTGGTTAGCGACATTTTTTTAACGCTTGTAAAATGAATGCGTTTTCAAGCTTTTTGACCAATATAGTATATTTTGTGAATTTAGTATATTTCTTGAATTTTTAGTGTTTTTTCGCCTTTTGCGGCAAATTTTTTGAAATTTTCCCCCCTCGAAACGTAAAGAACTAATTCGCTGCTAAATTTTGCTCTGCTGGGATTAAATTAAAGTTGGAAGAATACAATATCGTCGTAACATGAACTACAATGCTCGAAATATTAAACTAATATGGGTCGAAATAAAAAATCGCAAAAATTCAAGGTTAGTTTGATTCGAAACCAGAGCAGACATAGCCTGTACGTGTGTACGCTGAACCGACCTGGAAATGAGGAAAGATCCACCAGTTCATTTTATTGAAATTAATATTTTTGCAACAAATATCTATACTAATAAAAGAAAGATTCGCTCTGTGTCTGTCTGTCTGCGATGCCTAGGAAAATCTAGCGCTACTAGAAGTCTGAAAATTTAAACAAGGATAGTTCAAGGCCTCTTCTGGTGCACCTGAATCTCAGAATGTTAATATTTTGAAAATTAGAGTTGTGATTAATAAAATACTATTAAAGATCACAAAAAAATAAGCACTCTTCCGAAACCCGCGCGCGCATGCTCAGAAGCTCTTTTCCCCCACTTTCCGTGAAGAGAAGAAACAAAGCGATAGTCAGTCTGTTTCTTTTCCCGTTTTTCTAAATTCGGACGGAAATACGAAAAAACCGTCTACATATTCTCGAAGAACGCATTTTTACGTCTCGAACGATCCGGTCAGTTCGAAAAAATTTCACATTCACTCTCAAAATAATAATAATAATAATAATAATAATAATCAAGAAGCGTTGAATTCATGTTTATTATTTTCTACCGTTTTCCGAGCCTCGCATCTGACGAACTACAAAAGATACGGGAAAACAGAGTGCACCAAATTAAAGATCTGACTTCGCCCTTTCCAAAGTCCCCTTTGGTTTTAAAAAATACGAAAGTTAACCCTTCGAAAATATATTTTTTCTGTACGCCGTTTCCCGATTTTTGAAAAATTGCATCTGCGGTTTCGAGCAAGTTACGAAAAACTAAAAATACCAGACAATATGCACATTTGTTCCTTTTTCGACATTTGCAATTGTTTTCGAAAAATACGAATATTAACCCTTCGAAAAAAATGCGCGCGCAGGACTCACTTTTGCGAATCTCGATTTTCTGCGATTTATAAAATCGCGCATCGGCTCTGTAAAATAACCAAACAAAAAACAAACACACCTAAGGACATCTACGTTCTATCGGGTTCAGGCAGAAACCTTTAGTTAAAAAAAAATAATAATAACATTAACCCTTTCTAAAACGTTTTTTACCGTAAATCAATTTCGCATTTTTAACGATTTCTCCTGTCTTTAAAAATTTGAATCTGCGCTTATAAACAAGATACGAAAATCTAAAAATACCGCGGCTAATCTACGTTCCTTTGCTTTTTAAAATCTGGTATCCGTTTCGAAACAATTGAATTTTAACCCTAAGGGAAAAAAATCGTTTCCAAAACTCACTCACGCGATTTTCGGCCCAGGTTTAAAAATCGGCATCGACTCTGTGAATGTGAATATGGACAAACAGAAGACACCAGATGATAGACTCGTTCGTTTTTTCAAAATGCACCGTTGGGTTTTAAAAAAAATCCACACATTAATCCTTTCGAAACTTGTCGTTTACATAACCCACTTTCGCGATTTCTGCTATTTTGGCAATGTTTATCCGTGGTTAAATTTCAATTCTACTAGGAAATTTGGTTGGGTCGAGTAAAAAGACTCATTCAGAACAGATTGCGCCCCTGACGGTGGAAGGTGGAACTACAGGAGAGTATCTCTGGTTATATGGGCCTGATTACGACGGCGTTTGGCTCATTCGAATTTATATCTATTGCCTTAAATATTTTAGTTGCACTTTCTACCACCGGACTGCGCTTTCCATCTCGGGTTCTATGGGCCCGATTACTAAAAAAAAAAAAAGAAGCGTCGAATTTATGTTTTAGGTACATTTCGTAGGAAATACTTACACATTACATTCTCCCCTAAGTTGGAATTTTTGAAAAAATTTTGCAGATCTACGCCGATTATGACTCCCAGAACCCAAAACCACCCCCAGTTCAAAACTTTATCTATCTATCTATCTATCTATCTATCCATCTATGTCACTTTTTTATGGACACGATAACTCCCATAATTCTGCACAAATTTCCAAACTGATGCATAAAATCCAGCGGCATAAAATCTCGGCCAAGTTCGTTAATGGACAAAATCGAACCAAGGGGGGGGGGGGGGGTCAAATGAGGGGGCTTTTTGTGAAAACAGAAAAAAACCCATAACGTCTTAATTTTTATACACATCGAATTCATTTAAAGTTATTATTACTTCTAGGAAAAGGGCCAAAAATTTATGTATGACAGATTTTTGATTTCATTAAAAATGCCCCCAAAGGGGGGGGGGGGAAATAGTGGTTTCAGAAGAAAAAAATTCATAACTTCATCAATTCCCAAGATATCAAATCCGCTTAAACTTATTGTAATTTTCCTTAAAATTATCTACAACTTTCATATTGACAAGTTTTTTATAGGACCAACACTTACGTCAAAAAAAAAAAGTAAAAGCAAAAAAATACCTGCTGGCTCCGCCCACAAGCAGAGGTGAAAACAGAAAAAAACCCATAACTTCTAAGTTTTTATACATATCGAATCCGTTTAAAGTTATTATTATTTCTAGGAAAAGGGCAAAAACTTATATATGACAGATTTTTGATTTCATTAAAAATGACCCTAATAGAGGGGGGGGGGGGGGGGGAGGGGTTTCAGAAGAAAAAAAAATTCATAATTTCGTCAATTCCCAAGATATCAAATCCGCTTAAATTTATTATAAATCTTCTTAATATTATCTGCAACTGTTAAACTGACAAGTTTTTTATAGGATCAACTCTTACGGTAAAAAAAGAAAAATAAATAAATAAATTCCTGCTGGCTCTGCCTACAGGTAGAGGTATATTTCGAAGTGGGTGGTTCCAACTGCCACATCATGGCAAATAGGTCTTTCTTCTGCAATTCCCAATAAACAGGTGCCCCACGGTCTGCGTCTTCGAAATCTACCTGTGTCTGTAGGCCGAGCCGCCAGGGATTTTTTTATTTTTCCCGTTTTCCGTGACTCGCACCCGCCGGACTACAAAAGATACGAAAAAACCGAGTACACTAAATTAAAGATCTGCCTTTACCCTTTTCAAAGCCACCATCAGTTTTAAAAAATACTAAAGTTAACCCTTCAAAAAAGTATATTTTCTGTACGCCTTTTCATGATTTTCGCAATTTTTAAAAATTCGCATTGGCGGTTCTGAGTGAGTTACGAAAAATTAAAAATACCAGACAATATCTACATTTGTTCCCTTTTCGATATCTGCAATAGTTTTTGAAAAATACGAATATGAACCCTTTGAAAAAAATTCGCGCGCAGGACTCTATTTTACGATTTCCGATTTTTTGCGAAATATAAAATCGCGCATCGGCTCTTTAAAATAACCAAACAAAAAGAAAATACACCTAAGGACTTCTACTTTCTATCGGGTTCAGGCAGAAACCTTTAGTTATATATATATATATATATATATATATATATATATATATATATGTTATATAAAAAATTTATTTCCTGCGCAAATCCTTTACATTTATTTTGCATTAATCTTTTAAATTAATCTAACTTCTGACATAGTCAGCATTTCCTTAATTCTTAATAATATTTATTCCTATTTAATGTCCTTTTAAAAATAAATACCCGTATATTAATAATTATCTTATTCCAAATCTTAATCTAAAATTTTAAGTTCATTCGTAGCTTTTATCAGCTCCCCAATCTATAAAATTGCGAGACGCGTTCTCATTTCGAATGTTTTTTAAAAAGCCATTTTCTTTTTATTATTATTATTTATTTTCTCGGTTTCGCGCGTTGGGTTTTTCACTTCAAAATTGATACGCGCCCAGGTAAGGAACTCTTTACTGTTTTAGCCTCGCCCTCTAGCCTCATTCGCTGGTCTGGAAGTCGCCTCTCACTCATTGGTTTGTGCGCAGGTGACGTTGTTTTTTGTATGTCTCCGCTCAGTGAACAAAACTGGCTCGCATCCGTCGGAGTGCAGGATTTTTGACGTTTTTGGAAGTATAAACAAATATGTATCTGGTGTTTTAGTCCCGTAGAATTTTCATATCAGCTTTAACATCTATTAAACAATGTAGTGAACCATCGTGAAGCCTGAGGGCTATAAGTTTTATACCTGTGGGAATTGTCGCTGCATCGCTCGTATTCTAAATAAACTATTTGTCTGCAAATTGGCTGGTATTTACTGGAGAAACTCTTGTGAACGCATTTCATTGCCTCACCTCTTCGCCGTGATTGATAATATCGACTGCTACTTGCTATATCTTTGACGGACTGCCATTTTCTCATGGAATATTACATCTCGTGGCATCTCATCTTCGTCAAAACGCCATATATATATATAACGTTAATCCTTTCAAAAACGTTTTTTACCATAAGTTCATTTTGCAATTTTAACGATTTCTTCTATCTTTAAACAAGAACGAAAAATCATGCGTCAAGCATAGATTATGCAGCACTTTCCAACACTTCGAAAATAATTTTACAAATCTTTACAGTTTAATAAGGTGAAAAATGATATCTAAGTAAACAATTTGGAAAACGCATAAAAAACCCAATTCTAGGAATTATCAATAATATTCGGAAAGATATCCAAACTCGTTTGTGAACCCTGTATATGATTTGTAGATTTGCACATATACTACATAGAATGCTAAATTTTAGTTCACTTAGGAAATGCGTAGCACAGTTTAAAGTTCTCCTTCTAGAATTTCCGTCAGTAAACGAAATGTACTCGAGACCTTTTGTGCTGCCCTGTATATAATCTATAGAATTTATACACTCACCAAGCAATATACAACAAATGAGTTAAATTTAAAATTTAAAAACGCATTCCGCAACTGAAAACGCACTTCCAGCAATTATTGTTAACAGGCAGTAGCGAACTCTTTTGCGTATCCTTGTAAATGAACGATGAATGCTATACACACACTATTCTATAGTAAGCCTCTTGTAATGCCCCTCAGTGATGTACATCAGTTTCAATATGTTTGAAATAGTCAAACATTATTAAAATTAACCGCAAACGGTTTTTCTCCATAGACCGTAGTGTAACGGAATTCCTTTGAATGTCCCTGTAAAGGAGCTATAAGCCCTATGCACACCATACTCCATATAAGCCTCTTGTAGTGCACCTCAGTGACATATATCAAATTCAATATGTTTGAAATTGTGTAACATCCTTAAAATAAACCGCAAATGATTTTTTACCATAGACTGTAATGTGACGGACTTCTTTTGAGTGTCCCTGTAAATAAAGCTATAAGTGCTACACACTTCATTTTCAATACCGAACATGCCATAGTAAACCTCAATAACATATATCAATCGTATGACAATCCGAATATATTTACGTGAGTTAGAGCACAGACAAACAAACCGAATTCATAAACACTTTTCAACTATGTTGGAAAGCGTTAAAAAACGTTCTGCGTTTATAAATATGATACAAAAAACTAACAATACCGCGCCTAATCTACGTTCCTTTGCCTTTTAAAATCTGGTATCCGTTTCGAAAAATTTGAATTTTAACCCTTCGAAAAAAAATCGTTTCCAAAACTCACTCACGCGATTTTCGTTTTTCGGCACAGGTTTAAAAATCGACATCGGCTCGGGAAATGCGAATACGCACAAACAGAAGACACCAGACCACTGTCACGTTCATTTTCTTCAAAACGCACCCTTAGGTTTAAAAAAACAGGGCCCGATTAACCTCTGAATCTAGTAAGCACATTCAAGGAAACTCATCAATGTAACAAAACAAATATCATTCCCGGAAGGGACAGCTGAGTTCAGATACCTCATCAAACAGCTTTTTTAATGTTTATCATCATCATCATCATCATCCCAAAACATGGTTTTAGGCAATAAGCCTGTTCCGGCCTCAATCCATCTTTTTCGCGGCCTTCCTCTGTCTCTTTTCCCCCTTGGCTTATAATTAAAGGCTGCCCTATGTATACGATCAGTATCCATCCTTTCGATGTGGTCCCTCCATTTCCTTCTGTAATTTCCTATTTTATTTAATATTGGTATAATTTCAAGCTCTCTTCTGATGTAATCATTCTTTATTTTATCTATTATTGAACATCCCTTTACACTCCTCAAAAATTTCATCTCTGAGGATTGTATTTGTCTTTCATCATTTTACTTACCCATCATACGTAGTATAGGGTAAGTCTTGTAATCGTTTTGAAAATCGAAAAAAAAAATTTGACGGATTTACACGTTTCAGACACTGGAGATTCCGAAAAACATATTTTTAGAAAAAAAAATTTGCCGTCCGTCTGTGTGTCTGTGTGTGTGTCTGTAAACGCTCTATCTCCCGAAAAAATTGAGATAGAGACTTGCAATTTGTATGTACTTAGTATGTAATAATGGGAAGAAGCCTATTCATTTCAATAACCTCGATTAACCGGAACTATTTTTTTCGGACTCTCAAAATATTCGTTCTGATAAAAGGTATATAAAAATTTTCGAAATTGGTTATTTTAAGAAATGAATTAATTGGAAATTTGACGCTTAATCAGATGCAATAAACCGCTAGTTAATAGGATTATTATTTTTGGAGTTATAAGGATGTTTCTTTCAAGCAATTCAGTAATCGAGCCTTTAAAGTTTATGACGTCATCAAGCCACGATTTTATTCAAATTGCAATGCATTTTATAAGTAGTTTACACATTTTTTATTTTAATATTTTACATTATGCATATCCATGATGGGTAAGTATTACGGTGGCCCCAAACGACTAGTTTTGTGAGTGTCCATACCTAAACTTCCGTATAATAAAGTTGGTATTTCCATTGTTTTAAAAAAAATTATTCTTGTGTCTTTTCTTGTATTTCGAAGAGTTCTTCTTATATAATAGTACCACAGATGTATTGAAATTTATAGAGCTTATTTTGTATATCGTTGTCATAGTCATAAGATATATCATATCCTAAGTAATTAAAATGTGAAATCTGCTCTATACGCCACCGAAGTGATTACGTCATTCGTGTGCTTTCGTCTGCTATGGGCCACAAATGGCTGAGTTTCTAGTGATAGATAACATGAGAAATTATTTTAAAAAAGCGTAGTAAAACAAATATTTTGTTTCTGAAATTTTCATCTCTTGATTTGCATACATTGATATAAGAGGTATCGTTTTCTGAAATGTGATTAAATTATTTGTAGCTCAAATTTATGTTTTTCAGTTTTAAAATTTAAAAACGCCAAAGTTCCTAGCAACTTAAGATTTAGGGGTAGCGCCATCTAGGATCAGTAATCTCAAAGAAAGTACAATCAATCTCGGATATTTTTCTCGGATATTTACACATTATACGTATTTATTAATTTGTTTATGATCGATTTAAATGATTTTTTAATAACTTATTTACATATATATTTTTTTACTGACTATTTAAGTTTTTGAATCATTTAAAATTTTTATAGAACAGAATCAATATTTTAATGATCTAATCATAAAATACAAATTTATTTACTTTGCAATGATAGAAAATTTTGTATTTAGTAAAAACCTTAGGAACTAAAAAGTGTTAATGTCATATTGCTTTTCCATACATATATTTACAAATATGACAGTCAGATTAGAAATGTGAGAATGTTAAAATTCAGCGATTATTTTATATTTTGTAAAATCACGTTTACTTATAAAATTTCCTTTGATAGTTATTTTGGGTAGATTATTAGCTCTTTTTTTTTTAAATTAAAGATTATGACATTAGTAAATTATTTTTTACTAGCCGCCACTGGCGACCAGTTTGGTCGCCCTTAAATGTATGTTAAGCATTGTAACAAATTATTTTTATTCATAATTTATTTTTTTCCTTAATCCTTCGCCAAACCGGAAAAATCTAATAGACAATCAAGAACTTTTGCGATCGTGGTAGCATTTCGCATATTTTTTGCTGTTATGTAATTCATCTTTCTTGACAAAAACCGCTTAACCCACTTTATAAAAATTAATCATTGTGTGTGTTTTATAATAAAATTGTGCGTTTTTTTAATGTAAAATAAACTATTTCATAATAAAATTAAAGTACATGCTGTTTTAGTAATCTCTAATAGGTACCTGAAAATGGGATTTTCTCGCCAAAATGGCGCAAAACAAAATCGCACCAACCCCGGTGCGTCCGTGACAGCTGTTCCAATTTAAAATACATAAATACATCACGTTCACATTTTTCTTTAAAATAGAAAATAGACAAATAAGAAATAATATCATAAATAAAAATATTTGATTTCAAAATTAAAGTATCGTTTCTAATTCGCACACGCAAAAAATAAAAGCTGACAATTCGTTTCGAAATTTGATCCATTAAATATTATTACATGAGTTCAACTTACGCCAAGAAAAAATCCGGAAGGAAGTTGAGTTGTATAGAACAGAATTATGGTAAACTTTGACTGTCTCACTGGTGCGTATTTTTTTTTTTTTTTTTTTTTTTTTTTTTTTTTTTTAACACCATGCAGCGGTCCAAAAATTCATGGTTTAATATTTTAAACGTTCACAACGAATGAATCTTTTTCTTTTTGTTTATTTTCATGGATAGAGAAATTGAACTGCGAACCTAATTTAAACTGAAGTTATTGCAGAATGTATACATAATTGGACGTAAGTCATCTCTCAAATATTAATTTATTTTGAACGATCTTTCTAAAAATGTAACTTTTATGCAGTTTTATTCAAAAAATAATTTTTAATAAAAATGGCCGCCTGGCATATGAAAAAGTGAAGCGGACATCCCGGAACTGTTGATGACAGTCGGTTTTTCACCGGTGTTTCAGACAGACTTACGGTTTTATTATAGAGATGTTACGGTAGTTTGAGGGGGGGGGGATAAAGTATTTATGAGGTTCTAAAGTGTGAAGATTTAAAAAATGTTTTAGCAGTTTATATACATATATTTGAGGCCTATTACTGTACTGTAAATTAATTATTATTTCTATTGCTCAAATCTGATATAGGTATTCCGAAGATATTTTTTATAAGCAAACATGATTTTTTTAAGCATGTTAAATTGTTGAATTAAAAATTTGCTTGTTAAAAAAAAAAATTATTTTAAAGTTTTTTTATGGATATTTTGGATAAAATATTTTTCACGTTTTAATTAAAGATTATGACATACTATAAAACTGTTTTCTTTCTTACTCTCTTTGTCTCTATATATAATTATCACTATTTAGTTTTCTGAGTTTTTATTAAACAACAAATTTTGCACAGTATACAAGGTAAATAAATTATATTTAATGATCAGATTAATAAAAATATTAATTTTCTACTACTCTATAAAACATTTTAAATGATTGGAAATCATAAATATTTAGTAAATAAAAATCTAGTTAAATAAGTTATTTTAAAATAATATCACATAAATTAGAAAATGATGACTTTTACTGATCATAGATGGCGCCACTCCTGAACCGTATTTCACGATGTCTTAGATCGAGACATTACCGTTTTGAAATTTTAAAACTAAATTGCACAACTTTGAGCTAAAAATACGTTAATTACACTTACGCAAATGACACTTCTTATATCAAAGTATCCTAATCAAGGGATAAAAGTTTTAGATAAATAATATTTGTTTTAAAATGATTTTTTAAATAAATTTCCCTATGCGTCTACGTGTCTTGCGTGGCCGGAGCAGACGACAAGTGATAAATGACGTCACACTTCGATAGTGTACGTACACCACCGAACGAGGCTAACGAAAAAGACAGGCTACCGCGGTTCATTCCACTTATCTTTTTTTACAGACCGCTAGAGTGACGTGATGCTCTTTTCGTACACTTGTATTGGTGGATTCGAGCATCACGTGACTCCCGCGGTCTGTAAAAAAAGATACGCGTAAAGTACCGCGGTAGCCTTTCTTTTTCGTTAGCCTCGGCCACCGAAGTGATTACGTCATTCGTGTGCTTTCGTCTGCTATGGGCCACAAATGGCTGAGTTTCTAGTGATAGATAACATGAGAAATTATTTTTAAAAAGCGTATTGAAACAAATATTTTGTTTCTGAAATTTTCATCTCTTGATTTGCATACATTGATATAAGAGGTATCGTTTTCTGAAATGTGATTAAATTATTTGTAGCTCAAATTTATGTTTTTCAGTTTTAAAATTTAAAAACGCCAAAGTTCCTAGCAATTTAAGATTTAGGGGTAGCGCCATCTAGGATCAGTAATCTCAAAGAAAGTACAATCAATCTCGGATATTTTTCTCGGATATTTACACATTATACGTATTTATTAATTTGTTTATGATCGATTTAAATGATTTTTTAATAACTTATTTACATATATATTTTTTTACTGACTATTTAAGTTTTTGAATCATTTAAAATTTTTATAGAACAGAATCAATATTTTAATGATCTAATCATAAAATACAAATTTATTTACTTTGCAATGATAGAAAATTTTGTATTTAGTAAAAACCTTAGGAACTAAAAAGTGTTAATGTCATATTGCTTTTCCATACATATATTTACAAATATGACAGTCAGATTAGAAATGTGAGAATGTTAAAATTCAGCGATTATTTTATATTTTGTAAAATCACGTTTACTTATAAAATTTCCTTTGATAGTTATTTTGGGTAGATTATTAGCTCTTTTTTTTTTTAAATTAAAGATTATGACATTAGTAAATTATTTTTTACTAGCCGCCACTGGCGACCAGTTTGGTCGCCCTTAAATGTATGTTAAGCATTGTAACAAATTATTTTTATTCATAATTTATTTTTTTCCTTAATCCTTCGCCAAACCGGAAAAATCTAATAGACAATCAAGAACTTTTGCGATCGTGGTAGCATTTCGCATATTTTTTGCTGTTATGTAATTCATCTTTCTTGACAAAAACCGCTTAACCCACTTTATAAAAATTAATCATTGTGTGTGTTTTATAATAAAATTGTGCGTTTTTTTAATGTAAAATAAACTATTTCATAATAAAATTAAAGTACATGCTGTTTTAGTAATCTCTAATAGGTACCTGAAAATGGGATTTTCTCGCCAAAATGGCGCAAAACAAAATCGCACCAACCCCGGTGCGTCCGTGACAGCTGTTCCAATTTAAAATACATGACGTTCACATTTTTCTTTAAAATAGAAAATTGACAAATAAGAAATAATATCATAAATAAAAATATTTGATTTCAAAATTAAAGTATCGTTTCTAATTCGCACACGCAAAAAATAAAAGCTGACAATTCGTTTCGAAATTTGATCCATTAAATATTATTACATGAGTTCAACTTACGCCAAGAAAAAATCCGGAAGGAAGTTGAGTTGTATAGAACAGAATTATGGTAAACTTTGACTGTCTCACTGGTGCGTATTTTTTTTTTTTTTTTTTTTTTTTTTAACACCATGCAGCGGTCCAAAAATTCATGGTTTAATATTTTAAACGTTCACAACGAATGAATCTTTTTCTTTTTGTTTATTTTCATGGATAGAGAAATTGAACTGCGAACCTAATTTAAACTGAAGTTATTGCAGAATGTATACATAATTGGACGTAAGTCATCTCTCAAATATTAATTTATTTTGAACGATCTTTCTAAAAATGTAACTTTTATGCAGTTTTATTCAAAAAATAATTTTTAATAAAAATGGCCGCCTGGCATATGAAAAAGTGAAGCGGACATCCCGGAACTGTTGATGACAGTCACATGACTTACGGTTTTATTATAGAGATGTTACGGTAGTTTGAGGGGGGGGGGATAAAGTATTTATGAGGTTCTAAAGTGTGAAGATTTAAAAAATGTTTTAGCAGTTTATATACATATATTTGAGGCATATTACTGTACTGTAAATTAATTATTATTTCTATTGCTCAAATCTGATATAGGTATTCCGAAGATATTTTTTATAAGCAAACATGATTTTTTTAAGCATGTTAAATTGTTGAATTAAAAATTTGCTTGTTAAAAAAAAAAAAATTATTTTAAAGTTTTTTTATGGATATTTTGGATAAAATATTTTTCACGTTTTAATTAAAGATTATGACATACTATCAAACTATTTTCTTTCTTACTCTCTTTGTCTCTGTATATAATTATCACTATTTAGTTTTCTGAGTTTTTATTAAACAACAAATTTTGCACAGTACACAAGGTAAGAAAATTATATTTAATGATCAGATTAATAAAAATATTAATTTTCTACTACTCTATAAAACATTTTAAATGATTGGAAATCATAAATATTTAGTAAATAAAAATCTAGTTAAATAAGTTATTTTAAAATAATATCACATAAATTAGAGAATGATGACTTTTACTGATCATAGATGGCGCCACTCCTGAACCGTATTTCACGATGTCTTAGATCGAGACATTACCGTTTTGAAATGTTAAAACTAAATTGCACAACTTTGAGCTAAAAATACGTTAATCACACTTACGCAAATGATACTTCTTATATCAAAGTATCCTAATCAAGGGATAAAAGTTTTAGATAAGTAATATTTGTTTTAAAATGATTTTTTAAATAAATTTCCCTATGCGTCTACGTGTCTTGCATGGCCGGAGCAGACGACAAGTGATAAATGACGTCACACTTCGATAGTGTACGTACACCACCGAACGAGGCTAACGAAAAAGACAGGCTACCGCGGTTCATTCCACTTATCTTTTTTTACAGACCGCTAGAGTGACGTGATGCTCTTTTCGTACACTTGTATTGGTGGATTCGAGCATCACGTGACTCCCGCGGTCTGTAAAAAAAGATACGCGTAAAGTACCGCGGTAGCCTTTCTTTTTCGTTAGCCTCGGCCACCGAAGTGATTACGTCATTCGTGTGCTTTCGTCTGCTATGGGCCACAAATGGCTGAGTTTCTAGTGATAGATAACATGAGAAATTATTTTAAAAAAGCGTATTAAAACAAATATTTTGTTTCTGAAATTTTCATCTCTTGATTTGCATACATTGATATAAGGGGTATCGTTTTATGAAATGTGATTAAATTATTTGTAGCTCAAATTTATGTTTTTTAGTTTTAAAATTTAAAAACGCCAAAGTTCCTAGCAATTTAAGATTTAGGGGTAGCGCCATCTAGGATCAGTAATCTCAAAGAAAGTACAATCAATCTCGGATATTTTTCTCGGATATTTACACATTATACGTATTTATTAATTTGTTTATGATCGATTTAAATGATTTTTAATAACTTATTTACATATATATTTTTTTACTGACTATTTAAGTTTTTGAATCATTTAAAATTTTTATAGAACAGAATTAATATTTTAATGATCTAATCATAAAATACAAATTTATTTACTTTGCAATGATAGAAAATTTTGTATTTAGTAAAAACCTTAGGAACTAAAAAGTGTTAATGTCATATTGCTTTTCCATACATATATTTACAAATATGACAGTCAGATTAGAAATGTGAGAATGTTAAAATTCAGCGATTATTTTATATTTTGTAAAATCACGTTTACTTATAAAATTTCCTTTGATAGTTATTTTGGGTAGATTATTAGCCCTTTTTTTTTAAATTAAAGATTATGACATTAGTAAATTATTTTTTATGTTACGGTAGTTTGAGGGGGGGGGGGATAAAGTTTTTATGGGGTTCTAAAGTGTGAAGATTTAAAAAATGTTTTAGCAGTTTATATACATATATTTGAGGCATATTACTGTACTGTAAATTAATTATTATTTCTATTGCTCAAATCTGATATAGGTATCCCGAAGATATTTTTTATAAGCAAACATGATTTTTTTAAGCATGTTAAATTGTTGAATTAAAAATTTGCTTGTTAAAAAAAAAAAAAAAAAAAATATATAAAGTTTTTTTATGGATATTTTGGATAAAATATTTTTCACGTTTTAATTAAAGATTATGACATACTATCAAACTATTTTCTTTCTTACTCTCTCTTTGTCTCTATATATAATTATCACTATTTAGTTTTCTGAGTTATTTTATTAAACAACAAATTTTGCACAGTACACAAAGTAAATAAATTATATTTAATGATCAGATTAATAAAAATATAAATTTTCTACTACTCTATAAAACATTTTAAATGATTGGAAATCATAAATATTTAGTAAATAAAAATCTAGTTAAATAAGTTATTTTAAAATAATATCACATAAATAAGAGAATGATGACCTTTACTGATCATAGATGGCGCCACTCCTGAACCGTATTTCACGATGTCTTAGATCGAGACATTACCGTTTTGAAATTTTAAAACTAAATTGCACAACTTTTAGCTAAAAATACTTTAATTACACCTACGCAAATGATACTTCTTATATCAAAGTATCCTAATCAAGGGATAAAAGTTTTAGATAAATAATATTTGTTTTAAAATGATTTTTTAAATAAATTTCCCTATGCGTCTACGTGTCTTGCGTGGCCGGAGCAGACGACAAGTGATAAATGACGTCACACTTCGATAGTGTACGTACACCACCGAACGAGGCTAACGAAAAAGACAGGCTACCGCGGTTCATTCCACTTATCTTTTTTTACAGACCGCTAGAGTGACGTGTTGCTCTTTTCGTACACTTGTATTGGTGGATTCGAGCATCACGTGACTCCCGCGGTCTGTAAAAAAAGATACGCGTAAAGTACCGCGGTAGCCTTTCTTTTTCGTTAGCCTCGGCCACCGAAGTGGTTACGTCATTCGTGTGCTTTCGTCTGCTATGGGCCACAAATGGCTGAGTTTCTAGTGATAGATAACATGAGAAATTATTTTAAAAAAGCGTATTGAAACAAATATTTTGTTTCTGAAATTTTCATCTCTTGATTTGCATACATTGATATAAGAGGTATCGTTTTCTGAAATGTGATTAAATTATTTGTAGCTCAAATTTATGTTTTTTAGTTTTAAAATTTAAAAACGCCAAAGTTCCTAGCAATTTAAGATTTAGGGGTAGCGCCATCTAGGATCAGTAATCTCAAAGAAAGTACAATCAATCTCGGATATTTTTCTCGGATATTTACACATTATACGTATTTATTAATTTGTTTATGATCGATTTAAATGATTTTTTAATAACTTATTTACATATATATTTTTTTACTGACTATTTAAGTTTTTGAATCATTTAAAATTTTTATAGAACAGAATTAATATTTTAATGGTCTAATCATAAAATACAAATTTATTTACTTTGCAATGATAGAAAATTTTGTATTTAGTAAAAACCTTAGGAACTAAAAAGTGTTAATGTCATATTGCTTTTCCATACATATATTTACAAATATGACAGTCAGATTAGAAATGTGAGAATGTTAAAATTCAGCGATTATTTTATATTTTGTAAAATCACGTTTACTTATAAAATTTCCTTTGATAGTTATTTTGTTTAGATTATTAGCTCTTTTTTTTTCTTTTTAAATTAAAGATTATGACATTAGTAAATTATTTTTTACTAGCCGCCACTGGCGACCAGTTTGGTCGCCCTTAAATGTATGTTAAGCATTGTAACAAATTATTTTTATTCATAATTTATTTTTTTCCTTAATCCTTCGCCAAACCGGAAAAATCTAATAGACAATCAAGAACTTTTGCGATCGTGGTAGCATTTCGCATATTTTTTGCTGTTATGTAATTCTTCTTTCTTGACAAAAACCGCTTAACCCACTTTATAAAAATTAATCATTGTGTGTGTTTTATAATAAAATTGTGCGTTTTTTTAATGTAAAATAAACTATTTCATAATAAAATAAAAGTACATGCTGTTTTAGTAATCTCTAATAGGTACCTGAAAATGGGATTTTCTCGCCAAAATGGCGCAAAACAAAATCGCACCAACCCCGGTGCGTCCGTGATAGCTGTTCCAATTTAAAATACATGACGTTCACATTTTTCTTTAAAATAGAAAATAGACAAATAAGAAATAATATCATAAATAAAAATATTTGATTTCAAAATTAAAGTATCGTTTCTAATTCGCACACGCAAAAAATAAAAGCTGACAATTCGTTTCGAAATTTGATCCATTAAATATTATTACATGAGTTCAACTTACGCCAAGAAAAAATCCGGAAGGAAGTTGAGTTGTATAGAACAGAATTATGGTAAACTTTGACTGTCTCACTGGTGCGTATTTTTTTTTTTTTTTTTTTTTTTTTTTTTTACACCATGCAGCGGTCCAAAAATTCATGGTTTAATATTTTAAACGTTCACAACGAATGAATCTTTTTCTTTTTGTTTATTTTCATGGATACAGAAATTGAACTGCGAACCTAATTTAAACTGAAGTTATTGCAGAATGTATACATAATTGGACGTAAGTCATCTCTCAAACATTAATTTATTTTGAACGATCTTTCTAAAAATGTAACTTTTATGCAGTTTTATTCGAAAAAATAATTTTTAATAAAAATGGCCGCCTGGCATATGAAAAAGTGAAGCGGACATCCCGGAACTGTTGATGACAGTCACATGACTTACGGTTTTATTATAGAGATGTTACGGTAGTTTGAAGGGGGGGGGGATAAAGTATTTATGAGGTTCTAAAGTGTGGGTTGGGTTGGGTTGATTATTGACGGCCAATTATCTACACTAGGGATATAGGCCCGGGGGGAGTGCCCTTCGTGGGGGTCTTTCTAAGGGAACCTAACCCGTATTTACGCATGGATAAATCCACGGCTCGAAGAAAACCAAGAAAACTCCGAACGATTAGGCCGACGGGCGCGATTGGGATCGAACCCAGCACCTCCCGTCTACCAGCTTCGAGAGCACAACCTCTCAGCCACTGGTGGGGCGGTTCTAAAGTGTGAAGATTTAAAAAATGTTTTAGCAGTTTATATACATATATTTGAGGCATATTACTGTACTGTAAATTAATTATTATTTCTATTGCTCGAATCTGATATAGGTATCCCGAAGATATTTTTTATAAGCAAACATGATTTTTTTAAGCATGTTAAATTGTTGAATTAAAAATTTGCTTGTTAAAAAAAAATATATATATATATAAAGTTTTTTTATGGATATTTTGGATAAAATATTTTTCACGTTTTAATTAAAGATTATGACATACTATCAAACTATTTTCTTTCTTACTCTCTCTTTGTCTCTATATATAATTATCACTATTTAGTTTTCTGAGTTTTTTTATTAAACAACAAATTTTGCACAGTACACAAAGTAAATAAATTATATTTAATGATCAGATTAATAAAAATATAAATTTTCTACTACTCTATAAAACATTTTAAATGATTGGAAATCATAAATATTTAGTAAATAAAAATCTAGTTAAATAAGTTATTTTAAAATAATATCACATAAATAAGAGAATGATGACCTTTACTGATCATAGATGGCGCCACTCCTGAACCGTATTTCACGATGTCTTAGATCGAGACATTACCGTTTTGAAATTTTAAAACTAAATTGCACAACTTTGAGCTAAAAATACTTTAATTACACTTACGCAAATGATACTTCTTATATCAAAGTATCCTAATCAAGGGATAAAAGTTTTAGATAAATAATATTTGTTTTAAAATGATTTTTTAAATAAATTTCCCTATGCGTCTACGTGTCTTGCGTGGCCGGAGCAGACGACAAGTGATAAATGACGTCACACTTCGATAGTGTACGTACACCACCGAACGAGGCTAACGAAAAAGACAGGCTACCGCGGTTCATTCCACTTATCTTTTTTTACAGACCGCTAGAGTGACGTGATGCTCTTTTCGTACACTTGTATTGGTGGATTCGAGCATCACGTGACTCCCGCGGTCTGTAAAAAAAGATACGCGTAAAGTACCGCGGTAGCCTTTCTTTTTCGTTAGCCTCGGCCACCGAAGTGATTACGTCATTCGTGTGCTTTCGTCTGCTATGGGCCACAAATGGCTGAGTTTCTAGTGATAGATAACATGAGAAATTATTTTTAAAAAGCGTATTAAAACAAATATTTTGTTTCTGAAATTTTCATCTCTTGATTTGCATACATTGATATAAGAGGTATCGTTTTCTGAAATGTGATTAAAGTATTTGTAGCTCAAATTTATGTTTTTTAGTTTTAAAATTTAAAAACGCCAAAGTTCCTAGCAATTTAAGATTTAGGGGTAGCGCCATCTAGGATCAGTAATCTCAAAGAAAGTACAATCAATCTCGGATATTTTTCTCGGATATTTACACATTATACGTATTTATTAATTTGTTTATGATCGATTTAAATGATTTTTAATAACTTATTTACATATATATTTTTTTACTGACTATTTAAGTTTTTGAATCATTTAAAATTTTTATAGAACAGAATTAATATTTTAATGATCTAATCATAAAATACAAATTTATTTACTTTGCAATTATAGAAAATTTTGTATTTAGTAAAAACCTTAGGAACTAAAAAGTGTTAATGTCATATTGCTTTTCCATACATATATTTACAAATATGACAGTCAGATTAGAAATGTGAGAATGTTAAAATTCAGCAATTATTTTATATTTTGTAAAATCACGTTTACTTATAAAATTTCCTTTGATAGTTATTTTGTTTAGATTATTAGCTCTTTTTTTTTCTTTTTAAATTAAAGATTATGACATTAGTAAATTATTTTTTACTAGCCGCCACTGGCGACCAGTTTGGTCGCCCTTAAATGTATGTTAAGCATTGTAACAAATTATTTTTATTCATAATTTATTTTTTTCCTTAATCCTTCGCCAAACCGGAAAAATCTAATAGACAATCAAGAACTTTTGCGATCGTGGTAGCATTTCGCATATTTTTTGCTGTTATGTAATTCTTCTTTCTTGACAAAAACCGCTTAACCCACTTTATAAAAATTAATCATTGTGTGTGTTTTATAATAAAATTGTGCGTTTTTTTAATGTAAAATAAACTATTTCATAATAAAATAAAAGTACATGCTGTTTTAGTAATCTCTAATAGGTACCTGAAAATGGGATTTTCTCGCCAAAATGGCGCAAAACAAAATCGCACCAACCCCGGTGCGTCCGTGACAGCTGTTCCAATTTAAAATACATGACGTTCACATTTTTCTTTAAAATAGAAAATAGACAAATAAGAAATAATATCATAAATAAAAATATTTGATTTCAAAATTAAAGTATCGTTTCTAATTCGCACACGCAAAAAATAAAAGCTGACAATTCGTTTCGAAATTTGATCCATTAAATATTATTACATGAGTTCAACTTACGCCAAGAAAAAATCCGGAAGGAAGTTGAGTTGTATAGAACAGAATTATGGTAAACTTTGACTGTCTCACTGGTGCGTATTTTTTTTTTTTTTTTTACACCATGCAGCGGTCCAAAAATTCATGGTTTAATATTTTAAACGTTCACAACGAATGAATCTTTTTCTTTTTGTTTATTTTCATGGATAGAGAAATTGAACTGCGAACCTAATTTAAACTGAAGTTATTGCAGAATGTATACATAATTGGACGTAAGTCATCTCTCAAACATTAATTTATTTTGAACGATCTTTCTAAAAATGTAACTTTTATGCAGTTTTATTCGAAAAAATAATTTTTAATAAAAATGGCCGCCTGGCATATGAAAAAGTGAAGCGGACATCCCGGAACTGTTGATGACAGTCACATGACTTACGGTTTTATTATAGAGATGTTACGGTAGTTTGAAGGGGGGGGGGGGGGATAAAGTATTTATGAGGTTCTAAAGTGTGGGTTGGATTGGGTTGATTATTGACGGCCAATTATCTACACTAGGGATATAGGCCCGGGGGGAGTGCCTTTCGTGGGGGTCTTTCTAAGGGAACCTAACCCGTATTTACGCATGGATAAATCCACGGCTCGAAGAAAACCACGAAAACTCCGAACGATTAGGCCGACGGGCGCGATTGGGATCGAACCCAGCACCTCCCGTCTACCAGCTTCGAGAGCACAACCTCTCAGCCACTGGTGGGGCGGTTCTAAAGTGTGAAGATTTAAAAAATGTTTTAGCAGTTTATATACATATATTTGAGGCATATTACTGTACTGTAAATTAATTATTATTTCTATTGCTCGAATCTGATATAAGTATCCCGAAGATATTTTTTATAAGCAAACATGATTTTTTTAAGCATGTTAAATTGTTGAATTAAAAATTTGCTTGTTAAAAAAAAAATTATTTTAAAGTTTTTTTATGGATATTTTGGATAAAATATTTTTCACGTTTTAATTAAAGATTATGACATACTATCAAACTATTTTCTTTCTTACTCTCTTTGTCTCTGTATATAATTATCACTATTTAGTTTTCTGAGTTTTTATTAAACAACAAATTTTGCACAGTACACAAGGTAAGAAAATTATATTTAATGATCAGATTAATAAAAATATTAATTTTCTACTACTCTATAAAACATTTTAAATGATTGGAAATCATAAATATTTAGTAAATAAAAATCTAGTTAAATAAGTTATTTTAAAATAATATCACATAAATTAGAGAATGATGACTTTTACTGATCATAGATGGCGCCACTCCTGAACCGTATTTCACGATGTCTTAGATCGAGACATTACCGTTTTGAAATTTTAAAACTAAATTGCACAACTTTGAGCTAAAAATACGTTAATTACACTTACGCAAATGATACTTCTTATATCAAAGTATCCTAATCAAGGGATAAAAGTTTTAGATAAATAATATTTGTTTTAAAATGATTTTTTAAATAAATTTCCCTATGCGTCTACGTGTCTTGCGTGGCCGGAGCAGACGACAAGTGATAAATGACGTCACACTTCGATAGTGTACGTACACCACCGAACGAGGCTAACGAAAAAGACAGGCTACCGCGGTTCATTCCACTTATCTTTTTTTACAGACCGCTAGAGTGACGTGATGCTCTTTTCGTACACTTGTATTGGTGGATTCGAGCATCACGTGACTCCCGCAGTCTGTAAAAAAAGATACGCGTAAAGTACCGCGGTAGCCTTTCTTTTTCGTTAGCCTCGGCCACCGAAGTGATTACGTCATTCGTGTGCTTTCGTCTGCTATGGGCCACAAATGGCTGAGTTTCTAGTGATAGATAACATGAGAAATTATTTTTAAAAAGCGTATTAAAACAAATATTTTGTTTCTGAAATTTTCATCTCTTGATTTGCATACATTGATATAAGAGGTATCGTTTTCTGAAATGTGATTAAATTATTTGTAGCTCAAATTTATGTTTTTTAGTTTTAAAATTTAAAAACGCCAAAGTTCCTAGCAATTTAAGATTTAGGGGTAGCGCCATCTAGGATCAGTAATCTCAAAGAAAGTACAATCAATCTCGGATATTTTTCTCGGATATTTACACATTATACGTATTTATTAATTTGTTTATGATCGATTTAAATGATTTTTAATAACTTATTTACATATATATTTTTTTACTGACTATTTAAGTTTTTGAATCATTTAAAATTTTTATAGAACAGAATTAATATTTTAATGATCTAATCATAAAATACAAATTTATTTACTTTGCAATGATAGAAAATTTTGTATTTAGTAAAAACCTTAGGAACTAAAAAGTGTTAATGTCATATTGCTTTTCCATACATATATTTACAAATATGACAGTCAGATTAGAAATGTGAGAATGTTAAAATTCAGCGATTATTTTATATTTTGTAAAATCACGTTTACTTATAAAATTTCCTTTGATAGTTATTTTGGGTAGATTATTAGCCCTTTTTTTTTAAATTAAAGATTATGACATTAGTAAATTATTTTTTATGTTACGGTAGTTTGAGGGGGGGGGGGGATAAAGTTTTTATGAGGTTCTAAAGTGTGAAGATTTAAAAAATGTTTTAGCAGTTTATATACATATATTTGAGGCATATTACTGTACTGTAAATTAATTATTATTTCTATTGCTCAAATCTGATATAGGTATCCCGAAGATATTTTTTATAAGCAAACATGATTTTTTTAAGCATGTTAAATTGTTGAATTAAAAATTTGCTTGTTAAAAAAAAAAAAAAAAAAAAAATATATAAAGTTTTTTTATGGATATTTTGGATAAAATATTTTTCACGTTTTAATTAAAGATTATGACATACTATCAAACTATTTTCTTTCTTACTCTCTCTTTGTCTCTATATATAATTATCACTATTTAGTTTTCTGAGTTATTTTATTAAACAACAAATTTTGCACAGTACACAAAGTAAATAAATTATATTTAATGATCAGATTAATAAAAATATAAATTTTCTACTACTCTATAAAACATTTTAAATGATTGGAAATCATAAATATTTAGTAAATAAAAATCTAGTTAAATAAGTTATTTTAAAATAATATCACATAAATAAGAGAATGATGACCTTTACTGATCATAGATGGCGCCACTCCTGAACCGTATTTCACGATGTCTTAGATCGAGACATTACCGTTTTGAAATTTTAAAACTAAATTGCACAACTTTTAGCTAAAAATACTTTAATTACACTTACGCAAATGATACTTCTTATATCAAAGTATCCTAATCAAGGGATAAAAGTTTTAGATAAATAATATTTGTTTTAAAATGATTTTTTAAATAAATTTCCCTATGCGTCTACGTGTCTTGCGTGGCCGGAGCAGACGACAAGTGATAAATGACGTCACACTTCGATAGTGTACGTACACCACCGAACGAGGCTAACGAAAAAGACAGGCTACCGCGGTTCATTCCACTTATCTTTTTTTACAGACCGCTAGAGTGACGTGTTGCTCTTTTCGTACACTTGTATTGGTGGATTCGAGCATCACGTGACTCCCGCGGTCTGTAAAAAAAGATACGCGTAAAGTACCGCGGTAGCCTTTCTTTTTCGTTAGCCTCGGCCACCGAAGTGATTACGTCATTCGTGTGCTTTCGTCTGCTATGGGCCACAAATGGCTGAGTTTCTAGTGATAGATAACATGAGAAATTATTTTAAAAAAGCGTATTGAAACAAATATTTTGTTTCTGAAATTTTCATCTCTTGATTTGCATACATTGATATAAGAGGTATCGTTTTCTGAAATGTGATTAAATTATTTGTAGCTCAAATTTATGTTTTTTAGTTTTAAAATTTAAAAACGCCAAAGTTCCTAGCAATTTAAGATTTAGGGGTAGCGCCATCTAGGATCAGTAATCTCAAAGAAAGTACAATCAATCTCGGATATTTTTCTCAGATATTTACACATTATACGTATTTATTAATTTGTTTATGATCGATTTAAATGATTTTTTAATAACTTATTTACATATATATTTTTTTACTGACTATTTAAGTTTTTGAATCATTTAAAATTTTTATAGAACAGAATTAATATTTTAATGGTCTAATCATAAAATACAAATTTATTTACTTTGCAATGATAGAAAATTTTGTATTTAGTAAAAACCTTAGGAACTAAAAAGTGTTAATGTCATATTGCTTTTCCATACATATATTTACAAATATGACAGTCAGATTAGAAATGTGAGAATGTTAAAATTCAGCGATTATTTTATATTTTGTAAAATCACGTTTACTTATAAAATTTCCTTTGATAGTTATTTTGTTTAGATTATTAGCTCTTTTTTTTTCTTTTTAAATTAAAGATTATGACATTAGTAAATTATTTTTTACTAGCCGCCACTGGCGACCAGTTTGGTCGCCCTTAAATGTATGTTAAGCATTGTAACAAATTATTTTTATTCATAATTTATTTTTTTCCTTAATCCTTCGCCAAACCGGAAAAATCTAATAGACAATCAAGAACTTTTGCGATCGTGGTAGCATTTCGCATATTTTTTGCTGTTATGTAATTCTTCTTTCTTGACAAAAACCGCTTAACCCACTTTATAAAAATTAATCATTGTGTGTGTTTTACAATAAAATTGTGCGTTTTTTTAATGTAAAATAAACTATTTCATAATAAAATAAAAGTACATGCTGTTTTAGTAATCTCTAATAGGTACCTGAAAATGGGATTTTCTCGCCAAAATGGCGCAAAACAAAATCGCACCAACCCCGGTGCGTCCGTGACAGCTGTTCCAATTTAAAATACATGACGTTCACATTTTTCTTTAAAATAGAAAATAGACAAATAAGAAATAATATCATAAATAAAAATATTTGATTTCAAAATTAAAGTATCGTTTCTAATTCGCACACGCAAAAAATAAAAGCTGACAATTCGTTTCGAAATTTGATCCATTAAATATTATTACATGAGTTCAACTTACGCCAAGAAAAAATCCGGAAGGAAGTTGAGTTGTATAGAACAGAATTATGGTAAACTTTGACTGTCTCACTGGTGCGTATTTTTTTTTTTTTTTTTTTTTTTTTTTTTTACACCATGCAGCGGTCCAAAAATTCATGGTTTAATATTTTAAACGTTCACAACGAATGAATCTTTTTCTTTTTGTTTATTTTCATGGATAGAGAAATTGAACTGCGAACCTAATTTAAACTGAAGTTATTGCAGAATGTATACATAATTGGACGTAAGTCATCTCTCAAACATTAATTTATTTTGAACGATCTTTCTAAAAATGTAACTTTTATGCAGTTTTATTCGAAAAAATAATTTTTAATAAAAATGGCCGCCTGGCATATGAAAAAGTGAAGCGGACATCCCGGAACTGTTGATGACAGTCACATGACTTACGGTTTTATTATAGAGATGTTACGGTAGTTTGAAGGGGGGGGGGGGATAAAGTATTTATGAGGTTCTAAAGTGTGGGTTGGGTTGGGTTGATTATTGACGGCCAATTATCTACACTAGGGATATAGGCCCGGGGGGAGTGCCCTTCGTGGGGGTCTTTCTAAGGGAACCTAACCCGTATTTACGCATGGATAAATCCACGGCTCGAAGAAAACCACGAAAACTCCGAACGATTAGGCCGACGGGCGCGATTGGGATCGAACCCAGCACCTCCCGTCTACCAGCTTCGAGAGCACAACCTCTCAGCCACTGGTGGGGCGGTTCTAAAGTGTGAAGATTTAAAAAATGTTTTAGCAGTTTATATACATATATTTGAGGCATATTACTGTACTGTAAATTAATTATTATTTCTATTGCTCGAATCTGATATAGGTATCCCGAAGATATTTTTTATAAGCAAACATGATTTTTTTAAGCATGTTAAATTGTTGAATTAAAAATTTGCTTGTTAAAAAAAAAAATTATTTTAAAGTTTTTTTATGGATATTTTGGATAAAATATTTTTCACGTTTTAATTAAAGATTATGACATACAGTAAAACCTGTGTAAGTTGACCACTTGCGGTGCCCCACTTCAGTGGTCAACTTAGAGAGGTGGTCAACTTAGAGAGGTGGTCAACTTATAAAGGATGATGATAAATTTACTTTTTTTAACGTAATATTCACACCATATCATTCTTTAACACAAAAATTTCATTTATTGACAGGGCTATAAAATAATATTGTATTACCATGCATATTTCTAACACCTTATAAAAGAAAAGATTAACTACAAGAATGAATTAATAGTTTTGTATCAATTTTAAAATCAATTAATATACTACTATTTATTTAAAAAACAATCAATCAATATACAGTCAATTAGTGATTCTGCAAACTATACTAGTTATTACACATAATTTATAAAAAAAACATTTAAAAAAAAACTTGTTTTTTTAACATGTTAAGACACATACACATTCTAAAATTTAAAATTTAAATACATTACCTATTTGTCCAAGAAAAACTCTGTTATTGTAGTTTGACGCTGGTTTTTGGACTTTACATCAGCCCAATGTTTTTCAATGCAAACATGCAGATCCATTATCTTTTCAGAAATATCAGGCTGCTTATCAGAAGCATAGCCCATTAAATGTTGTACACAGTCTAAAGCTTCTGAAAAAGTTAAAGGATTCTTCCTTGTGTTTTCATTAACGATCTCCTCTTCACTGTCTTCTTCTTGATCATCTTCTAGTTCTAGAGGTTTTTTCATCTTTGATAAGATATTAGCAGCTATGTCCTCTGCATTCTCTGCAACTTCTTCATGCACAATGATGTCATTGTCAAATGAGAGAAATGATTTTTCATCGACCAACTCTTGCTGAATACTTACTGACAAAGCTTGAATATCACTCTTCAAACAAAATTCAGTCTCTTCTTCGTTCAATATTTCATCCACACTTTCAAATCCTGCTTTATAAAATGATTTGGAAATAGTTGAAGAAGATAAGTTTTTCCAAGAATCATTAAGCCAACGAATTGCGTCCCAAACATTTACTGATTTAGTAAAGTCTGAAACATCATTGCAGTGGTCAATTTTTGTAATGAGGCACTTCAACATTAGTTTACAATAATGCAACTTAACTGCACAAATAATGCCTTGATCTAGAGGTTGCACGAGTAACGTTAAATTTGGAGGCAAAAATACTATTTCAATATTGGTGAAAGATTTGGAAATTTTATGACTGGATACATTGTCAATAAATAAAATTATCCTCCTACCCTGTTTTTTCATTTGGGAATTAATATCGCGAAGCCATTCTTCAAAAATGGATGAATTCATCCAGGCTTTTTTATTATATTTCCATGTCACAGGTAGAATCTCAACTTTAACACCATTTCTTTTAAAAGCACGAGGGTTAGCAGCGTTTCCAATTACAACGGGTTTCAATTTTTCCCCTGTGACACTACAGCAAAGTAAAACAGTTAGTCTTTCTTTCTTCATTTTACCTCCAAAACATTTTTCATTTTTTGATACAAGGGATTTTGTAGGCAATTGACGGAAAAACAGCCCTGTTTCATCTGCATTGAATTGGTTTTCAGGAGGATAATCTTTCACAATTTCAGTTAATTTTGCTTTCCAGTCTTCTGCAGCATTACAATCTGCTGAAGCAGATTCACCACAAAGAGTACGGAAATTTATATTGTTTCTTGATCTGAAGGATTCTAGCCATCCATTACTTGCATTAAATTCAGAAATTCCCAATTCATTTGCAATATCTTTAGCTTTAGCCTGTAGCATAGGTCCTGAAACTGGAATATTTTTGGAACGACATAGCTTAAAAAACTCCCAAACTGCCAGATTAATTTCTTCATTTGATGTTTTTCTCAATTTTCTTTTTCTATCACCACTACAGTTCTCTAACCACAATTTAGTTATTTCTTTCCCATTCTTTGATATGTTAGACACTGTAGTTTTTGAAATTCCATATCTATCAGCTAATTTTCTCTGGCTTTCTCCTTTTCTAATTAAATTTAATATTTAATATTTTTTATCATTTGAAAGTTCAACTAATTTTCTTTTTGCAGCCATTTTAGGTTAACAAAATCTTCCTTGTTAAAAAGCAATTACAAAATATAAATGCGCTGTACTACCTCAACACCCAGTTCACTGGATGAAAATAATAATCCTTCTGTACTACAAGACAGTTCTAGTGTAACTCATCACAAATAATTTTCTTAACTGGGTTGTTACAATTGCCACAGACTTTTGCAACTTGTGGAAATATTTCTGCTTACCAACTAACACCTGGGGTTATTGAAAGAAGGGAAGGAATGATAAGAGAATGGGGAATAGAAGAATGAAATCTAGAATCAAAGAATGGAGGGGGAGGGTTGAAAAGCCAAATCCACAAGAGCAACAATGTAAGAATAGATAAGCCTTGAATTATATTTCCCTACACCTATCATTACTAAAAGCATTTCCCAGGTTAATACTATTTCACCCTTCCAGAAATTCTAGTTAAAAAGAAAAAAAAATAGAAAATACTTGGAGAGTTACTTTTTTTTATTATTCATGATTTGTTAGCTTTTTGGGTGGTCAAGTTATAAAGGGTTTTGATGGGCACTTTATAATAGTTCTAGTCTAATCTGAATAATTTCAGTGGTCAAGATACAAGATAGACAGGTGGTCAGGTTACAAAGGGTTTGTCTTATAGTTTTGTATAGGATAAATTTGGTTCCGGACAACAGAGGTCAACATAGACAGGTGGTCAACTTACAAGGGTGGTCAACTTTACAGGTTTCACTGTACTATCAAACTATTTTCTTTCTTACTCTCTTTGTCTCTGTATATAATTATCACTATTTAGTTTTCTGAGTTTTTATTAAACAACAAATTTTGCACAGTACACAAGGTAAGAAAATTATATTTAATGATCAGATTAATAAAAATATTAATTTTCTACTACTCTATAAAACATTTTAAATGATTGGAAATCATAAATATTTAGTAAATAAAAATCTAGTTAAATAAGTTATTTTAAAATAATATCACATAAATTAGAGAATGATGACTTTTACTGATCATAGATGGCGCCACTCCTGAACCGTATTTCACGATGTCTTAGATCGAGACATTACCGTTTTGAAATTTTAAAACTAAATTGCACAACTTTGAGCTAAAAATACGTTAATTACACTTACGCAAATGATACTTCTTATATCAAAGTATCCTAATCAAGGGATAAAAGTTTTAGATAAATAATATTTGTTTTAAAATGATTTTTTAAATAAATTTCCCTATGCGTCTACGTGTCTTGCGTGGCCGGAGCAGACGACAAGTGATAAATGACGTCACACTTCGATAGTGTACGTACACCACCGAACGAGGCTAACGAAAAAGACAGGCTACCGCGGTTCATTCCACTTATCTTTTTTTACAGACCGCTAGAGTGACGTGATGCTCTTTTCGTACACTTGTATTGGTGGATTCGAGCATCACGTGACTCCCGCGGTCTGTAAAAAAAGATACGCGTAAAGTACCGCGGTAGCCTTTCTTTTTCGTTAGCCTCGGCCACCGAAGTGATTACGTCATTCGTGTGCTTTCGTCTGCTATGGGCCACAAATGGCTGAGTTTCTAGTGATAGATAACATGAGAAATTATTTTTAAAAAGCGTATTAAAACAAATATTTTGTTTCTGAAATTTTCATCTCTTGATTTGCATACATTGATATAAGAGGTATCGTTTTCTGAAATGTGATTAAATTATTTGTAGCTCAAATTTATGTTTTTTAGTTTTAAAATTTAAAAACGCCAAAGTTCCTAGCAATTTAAGATTTAGGGGTAGCGCCATCTAGGATCAGTAATCTCAAAGAAAGTACAATCAATCTCGGATATTTTTCTCGGATATTTACACATTATACGTATTTATTAAT
The DNA here is from genome assembly GCA_963931845.1 of Maratus michaelseni. Lineage (NCBI taxonomy): Eukaryota > Metazoa > Arthropoda > Arachnida > Araneae > Salticidae > Maratus > Maratus michaelseni. The sequence goes on from OZ007591.1 coordinate 255,051,709, forward strand.
TTGTTTATGATCGATTTAAATGATTTTTAATAACTTATTTACATATATATTTTTTTACTGACTATTTAAGTTTTTGAATCATTTAAAATTTTTATAGAACAGAATTAATATTTTAATGATCTAATCATAAAATACAAATTTATTTACTTTGCAATGATAGAAAATTTTGTATTTAGTAAAAACCTTAGGAACTAAAAAGTGTTAATGTCATATTGCTTTTCCATACATATATTTACAAATATGACAGTCAGATTAGAAATGTGAGAATGTTAAAATTCAGCGATTATTTTATATTTTGTAAAATCACGTTTACTTATAAAATTTCCTTTGATAGTTATTTTGGGTAGATTATTAGCCCTTTTTTTTTAAATTAAAGATTATGACATTAGTAAATTATTTTTTATGTTACGGTAGTTTGAGGGGGGGGGGGATAAAGTTTTTATGAGGTTCTAAAGTGTGAAGATTTAAAAAATGTTTTAGCAGTTTATATACATATATTTGAGGCATATTACTGTACTGTAAATTAATTATTATTTCTATTGCTCAAATCTGATATAGGTATCCCGAAGATATTTTTTATAAGCAAACATGATTTTTTTAAGCATGTTAAATTGTTGAATTAAAAATTTGCTTGTTAAAAAAAAAATATATATATATAAAGTTTTTTTATGGATATTTTGGATAAAATATTTTTCACGTTTTAATTAAAGATTATGACATACTATCAAACTATTTTCTTTCTTACTCTCTCTTTGTCTCTATATATAATTATCACTATTTAGTTTTCTGAGTTTTTTTATTAAACAACAAATTTTGCACAGTACACAAAGTAAATAAATTATATTTAATGATCAGATTAATAAAAATATAAATTTTCTACTACTCTATAAAACATTTTAAATGATTGGAAATCATAAATATTTAGTAAATAAAAATCTAGTTAAATAAGTTATTTTAAAATAATATCACATAAATAAGAGAATGATGACCTTTACTGATCATAGATGGCGCCACTCCTGAACCGTATTTCACGATGTCTTAGATCGAGACATTACCGTTTTGAAATTTTAAAACTAAATTGCACAACTTTGAGCTAAAAATACTTTAATTACACTTACGCAAATGATACTTCTTATATCAAAGTATCCTAATCAAGGGATAAAAGTTTTAGATAAATAATATTTGTTTTAAAATGATTTTTTAAATAAATTTCCCTATGCGTCTACGTGTCTTGCGTGGCCGGAGCAGACGACAAGTGATAAATGACGTCACACTTCGATAGTGTACGTACACCACCGAACGAGGCTAACGAAAAAGACAGGCTACCGCGGTTCATTCCACTTATCTTTTTTTACAGACCGCTAGAGTGACGTGATGCTCTTTTCGTACACTTGTATTGGTGGATTCGAGCATCACGTGACTCCCGCGGTCTGTAAAAAAAGATACGCGTAAAGTACCGCGGTAGCCTTTCTTTTTCGTTAGCCTCGGCCACCGAAGTGATTACGTCATTCGTGTGCTTTCGTCTGCTATGGGCCACAAATGGCTGAGTTTCTAGTGATAGATAACATGAGAAATTATTTTTAAAAAGCGTATTAAAACAAATATTTTGTTTCTGAAATTTTCATCTCTTGATTTGCATACATTGATATAAGAGGTATCGTTTTCTGAAATGTGATTAAAGTATTTGTAGCTCAAATTTATGTTTTTTAGTTTTAAAATTTAAAAACGCCAAAGTTCCTAGCAATTTAAGATTTAGGGGTAGCGCCATCTAGGATCAGTAATCTCAAAGAAAGTACAATCAATCTCGGATATTTTTCTCGGATATTTACACATTATACGTATTTATTAATTTGTTTATGATCGATTTAAATGATTTTTAATAACTTATTTACATATATATTTTTTTACTGACTATTTAAGTTTTTGAATCATTTAAAATTTTTATAGAACAGAATTAATATTTTAATGATCTAATCATAAAATACAAATTTATTTACTTTGCAATTATAGAAAATTTTGTATTTAGTAAAAACCTTAGGAACTAAAAAGTGTTAATGTCATATTGCTTTTCCATACATATATTTACAAATATGACAGTCAGATTAGAAATGTGAGAATGTTAAAATTCAGCGATTATTTTATATTTTGTAAAATCACGTTTACTTATAAAATTTCCTTTGATAGTTATTTTGGGTAGATTATTAGCCCTTTTTTTTTAAATTAAAGATTATGACATTAGTAAATTATTTTTTATGTTACGGTAGTTTGAGGGGGGGGGGGGGATAAAGTTTTTATGAGGTTCTAAAGTGTGAAGATTTAAAAAATGTTTTAGCAGTTTATATACATATATTTGAGGCATATTACTGTACTGTAAATTAATTATTATTTCTATTGCTCAAATCTGATATAGGTATCCCGAAGATATTTTTTATAAGCAAACATGATTTTTTTAAGCATGTTAAATTGTTGAATTAAAAATTTGCTTGTTAAAAAAAAAAAAAAAATTATAAAGTTTTTTTATGGATATTTTGGATAAAATATTTTTCACGTTTTAATTAAAGATTATGACATACTATCAAACTATTTTCTTTCTTACTCTCTCTTTGTCTCTATATATAATTATCACTATTTAGTTTTCTGAGTTTTTTTATTAAACAACAAATTTTGCACAGTACACAAAGTAAATAAATTATATTTAATGATCAGATTAATAAAAATATAAATTTTCTACTACTCTATAAAACATTTTAAATGATTGGAAATCATAAATATTTAGTAAATAAAAATCTAGTTAAATAAGTTATTTTAAAATAATATCACATAAATAAGAGAATGATGACCTTTACTGATCATAGATGGCGCCACTCCTGAACCGTATTTCACGATGTCTTAGATCGAGACATTACCGTTTTGAAATTTTAAAACTAAATTACACAAATTTGAGCTAAAAATACGTTAATTACACTTACGCAAATGATACTTCTTATATCAAAGTATCCTAATCAAGGGATGAAAGTTTTAGATAAATAATATTTGTTTTAAAATGATTTTTTAAATAAATTTCCCTATGCGTCTACGTGTCTTGCGTGGCCGGAGCAGACGACAAGTGATAAATGACGTCACACTTCGATAGCGTATTGGTTTATTTTCTAAAATAATATTTGTTCTTATAGGATCTTTGCCCCTAAATGCCATTACCTTTGTCTTATTCTTTGAAATCCTTAAATTATAATCTTTTCCAGTTTTGTTTAAAGTAAAAATTGCACGTTGTAAATTGTCTTCATTATCCTGAAATAAACAAAGATCATCTGCAAATAGTATATTGTTAAACAGGATGTTCCCGATATTCCAGTTTTGATTTTATTTTTCCAGATTCTCATAACATGATCATTATATATATTAAACAGATGTGGTGATAAACTACATCCTTGTCGTACACCTTGATTAATGATTATCTTCTCTGAAACTTTAAAACCCAGATCCAAAACAATGAAAGTTTCTTTATATAGGCTCTTAATACATTTGATGAGATGGGGAGGGTATCCCATGTAATCCATAATTTCCCATAATTTTCCTCGATCTACTCGGTCAAAAGCTTTTTCAAAATCTATAAAAGCAACATGCATTTCCAGATTGAATTCTGGACGTTTTTCAAAAAGCTGTTTCAGAGTGAATATACTGTCTATACAAGATCGTCCTTTCGTAAAACCATTTTTTTCCTCTAGCAATAGAGAATGCGAGATATTTTTCAACCTGTTACTTAAAATTCTTGAATAAATCCTATATCCAGTGTTCAGTAGGCTAATGCCTCTGTAGTTATCACATATATTACGACTCCTTTTTTAAATAAAGAGACAACTTTAGCGATTTTCCAGTCATCATTTTTAATGTTCACTGTATATAAAGTAGACAGAATTTATTTACGGTACGTATATGTAGTTGTATGTTTTGTCAATTAGGTACTTTGTAACTAACACATCTGGAAGCTAGCAGACTTACAAATCTCACTTAAATCACCAGATTATAAAAGTTTCATGAAGATGTGTGGATATTCTCTTGCATTAGGCAAGCTTTCCCTTCAAGAAAATTTAAAACGCAATGTAAAAAATATATAAAGGGAACTAAAGGTTCTATTTCAAAGTCATTTTGGGGCCCCTCTGAAATTTTAGAGGGGAAGCTCGTCCTTCATGTGCCTTTTGGAAAATCAGGCACTGTTAAAAAATATCTACATTAACCCTTTCGAAACCGGTCGTTTACGTAACCCACTTTCGCGAATTCCACTTATAATGATATTTGGGGATCGTGATGAATATAAAAAAAAAATTAATAAAAGGGGTGAATCACCAGCGACTTGCACCGGAGTGATTCATAATACCTAAAAAAAAAACAATTTAGATGAACATATATTCAACACTTTCCCCAAACACCATTATAGGCATGATCGATAGTGGTAATACAAGGTGAAGCCAATAAATATATAAGTTTAATATTAAGTTAAGATTCAAGGTATTATTTAGCAGAAGTAAATAAGTGAAGTTAAATTAGTATATTTACTTGATCCTGGTAAAATGAAAGATAAAAAAGAAAAAGAAAAACTCACCAGATCAGAAGAAACACAGATTTTATTATCTCATCAAAAACAACTCGTTGTAAATGATCCCGCCAAGCCACAAACCTAAAACGTCAGTCATAAAAAGAAGTGATATCACATAAAAAGAAGCTATATAGAAGTGCATACTCCGAGTCCCGTGTAAAAATCTATCACCACTCATAATGTTTCCAAAGGACTCGGAGTGAGGGACAGTATGTGAAAACTGCTTGGCGACCTGCAGGCTTTTATAATATATGCAGTATATCAATTTTGAAAATTGAAAAAATAAATTTTTAATTTTTGTTATATCACTTTTATAAATATATTTGCATGCTAAAAAAATGTAAAAACAGAAATAGTTGAGAAACAAGCAGGAAAAAGTATATAAGTGTGATAATCATTACAATTATACTTTCCAATATTTCTTACCATAAAATTTAATTACAAATATTGTTAAATCACCGTTTCTAAGGGAACTGGTAAAATGGGCGAAATTATTTCTTATTCCGGAATTATTTCTTTAAAAAAAAAAAAAAAATGCGTTTCCAATACAAAGAATATTATTGCATATAATACTATTACAACAGACTAGAATGGCTTAAACAGAACGGATTTTTCACCAGATCTATGTGATTCCGCTTACCCTAGAATTACTGCAATATATCTCAATTCAGTTTAAAGTTTATTGAAGGTGCATTGTTATTAATATGCGTATGACCATTATGTATATATATATATATATATATATATATATTACAAACTCAAAATCTTTACATGTTTACTTAAAAATCCTCTTCGTAAGAGTGGTGTTTCTAGTTTAAATAATGGTAAATAAAATCAACAAATTGATTTTTCAATCTCATAAATAAGAAAGGACATGCAAACACAGAAACTTCAACTTTTTACAATTTTATGGGAGCAAAATAAATAAATAAATAAATGAAATAAAATAAAATAAAATAAAAATAATAACATATTCATATGTAATTTCAGGAAACGCAAACATTATAAAAGGCTGCAGGTCGCCAAGCAGTTTTCACATACTGTCCCTCACTCCGAGTCCTTTGGAAACATTATGAGTGGTGATAGATTTTTACACGGGACTCAGAGTATGCACTTCTATATAGCTTCTTTTTATGTGATATCACTTCTTTTTATGACTGACGTTTTAGGTTTGTGGCTTGGCGGGATCATTTGCAACGAGTTGTTTTTGATGAGATATCACTCCTTTTTGTAAGGTATTTAATTTCAATTATACAGATTACATTTTTATTCAGAAAAGAAAAGATGAAAGGGGCAAAAAAAATAATAGTGATGCTATAAACAGAATTATACATCAGAATTATACATTTTATTGAGTGACTCATTCCAATGTACATGTCGCTACCATAACAACTGGGAAACTTTTATATTAATTTCCTTACATTGTATTCATCAGATTATTTATGACATATTTATTTTCCTTTTTCTTTTGTTTATATCACTCTTCCGTTTATATACATTCAAAAACAAAAAATTACACAATTTTACAGTAGTTTACAAACTAATTAAAATACTACAGTTTCAGAAAAATGTGGAAAAATAAGAAGCACTTTTATTCTTCGGTCAATTATAACGATAAGTTTATGGAGCATACTTTACCGAGAATAATCAACATTTTTTTTTCTACGAAGCTATTTCTATTAGTATAAAAATTCACAGCGATTTGTATACTAATATATTAATTTTGAAATTAACTGAGCACCTAAGAAGTTTTTTATTTGTTTAAGTTTTTTAACTCAACGTTTCGAGAATTTGAAAAATATAAAATTCGCAACGTTTGCAAAAGTATAAAAACTATTAAAGTGATTTCTGTTCATATAGTCTGTTCATTCCAATTAGGTGATCCTAAAATATAAGTCCCCCCCCCCGGCAGTCCATGAATTAATTAGGACATATGTATGCAACTATTAAAATGTTCTCCAAGTTGACAATAGAGGCAATAAGTATAGCTCTGCAAATATGAAACACGGCATTGCTTCATCATGACTTTGTTTCATGCGAGGTGTTCGTTCTCCGAACATAAAAATCTCTCGAAAGTGTTCGTTAACCGAACATGTGTTCGTTCTCCGAACAGAAAAATCTTACTCAAAAGTGTTCGTTAACCGAACACTTCGTTACCGATCACCTATTGTATACGAAATTTAGCATTTTAAATTTTTATGGAGAATATAAGAAGTTATTTCCTATTCACTGTGCTCTAGGCCCGTTTTTAGAGCATTTTAAGTTCGTCATAGCTGGAGATTCGATGAACGGCAAATATTTAAACGCAAATATATGAGCGGGAAATATTTAAATCTTGGGGTAGCAACATTTTTACATTCTATTACTTAGCGTATGAATGTAAAGTTGGAATTTTGTAATCGCTATTTCAATCAATACCTGATACGCTAGAATTATATATTTATAAATAAACACAGTTTTTTAATCGATGAAAATACTATATTTTAATAGATTTAGAGCTTAACATCGACGAGATTTCAGACGGACAAAATGAACTCATATTAAATTTTAAAGCAAGATAATAAAGCCATACAGAGATTGAAACAGTGTAAAATCATTAAAATACATCTCTCTCAGTAAATATACATCGGTTGTAATGTAATCAATATCTTCTAAGAGACTCTGTAAACGAAACGTATATGCTTCAATGCCGCTTTACAATAAAGAGTTTAAATGAATCGGATGTAGTAACATATTTGAATATCTTGTGTATATAGCCAATTTGACAAAAGTTATGCAATTTACTATTGTTTTTCCTCTGTGTTAAGTACAGGAATCATGTACTTCAACGTAAAAATTCGCTAATTACACAACTTTTTAGTCTTATTAAAAAATCTTTTGAGTTACCCTGTAAACGAACAGTAAATTCTACAAATCTGTTTTACAATAGGAAGCTAACTTAGGTCGTTCGTAGTAACATATTTTAACACCATGCGCATACGTTCTTTTTGAAAAGAGTTAGACCATTTAATATTTCTTTGCTTCATCTTAAGTATAGGAATAAATAACTTTAAAGTGATATACATAAAAAAATAATTAATATATTTACACGAAATATTAAACATTTGAACTACTCCTAAAAACATTTCAAATTCTGCAAACTGCGTAAAAAACGGATAATTACACAACTCTTTAGCCCTATATCAAAAGATCTTTTGTGAGACCCTGTAAACGAACCTTAAATGTTACGATTTTTTTTATAATAGGACGCTTACTTGGGTCGAGTGTAATAACATATCTTAATATCATGTGTATACGACCATTCCTAAAAGAGATGGGTCATTTATTATTTTTTTGCTCTATGTTAAGTATAGGAATCAATAACTTTAATCTGATATAAATCAAAAACTAATTAATATTTTTACATGAAACTTACAAAGGTTTGAACTACTCATAAAAACGATTCAAATAACGTAAAGTGCGTAAGAATCCGATAATTACACATTGCTGTAGCCCTGTCAACAGTTTTTGGCCGGAACAAGATTTAAAAAGGGCAAAAAACAGCACTTTTAAAATCGCATTTACTGAAAACCTATTCGTCAGATTTTGCTTTACTTTTGAATTCTGAGTCACTGGGCACGCCCCATTCCATAGAATCAAGAATTTTGTTTCTATCATAAATAGAACGCGAGATATAGATGTGTCAAAAACCCGTTTTGTCCCGTCCGCAAAATATAAACTAGACAGAGTTAAAAAAAAAAAAAATTGTAAAATCGTTTGGCATCCATTGGCGGAAATTCCTTTCATTTACGGTTCAATGCATTGCTGTTTCTTATGCTTGGCGAGAAACTCTGTCGAGTTTCTATGATTTGTCCCGTCCGCAAAATATAAACTAGACAAAGTTAAAAAAAAAAAAAAAAAATGTAAAATCGTTTGGCATCCATTGGCGGAAATTCCTTTCATTTACGGTTCAATGCATTGCTGTTTCTTATGCTTGGCGAGAAACTCTGTCGAGTTTCTATGATAATTGTTCAGTTTTTATGAACTTCAGAATCAGAAGTTTTTAGATGTAGGGTAAAAACATTCCATAACTTTATCACAAAGTAAAGTTTATTTACAGTTCTAATTTGTACACTCGTACACTCGTTTGTTTTAACTCACAAAACTATACACAGCAATACTTATGGCGTAATAATATATATTAAATTTCTCAAAATAAAAGAAATAGAATCTCAAAGCCATTTTAACTGCGTATTAACAAAAAAAGGAAAACATGAACACAAGACTGTTGCCATCGGCAACGTAACTTACAAAATATCAAAAACAAAGATAATAATCATGTAGAGTTTTAACCCAACATCCTCCCACCTAAGTTAAATTTTAACATAAAAGTTAACTTACAATTAATAATAGTCACAATTACAATAGCAAAATTATATAAATAGTTCACAAGTCCAGTCTATGAGGCATTTTAATGATACGGCCACTTCTAGTTTTCCTTGCCTCCTCAGAAGATTCAATATTGCAGTCAATTGATTGACTGGCTGTTGGTTTCTCACTTAATTTTGTACCTGCCAATTTTTCTCCAACTAGAAACGACTCTGATGCTGACACTTCTAAAGGATAGAGACGTTGTAGCGGTCTAAGCAACTCTCCCCTCGCAGTTTTTAGTCTCACAAGTATTGTAACACCATCTTTCCCGGGGATTACCTCGATTATTTTCCCAAGTGGCCAACTGATACGTTTTGTATTGTCGCTTCCAATTAAGACAACGTCACCAACCGCTACTTTGGCAGCTCTTTTATGTTCTGGTCTCTGAAGTAGAGCTCCCAAGTATTCCGATCGAAATCTATTTCTTAAGGCCTCTTGTAAATTTTGACGATACTTAACACGTTGGTTAAGACTCCGGTGATCAATTCTATCACAGTCAGGAACACCACTCACTTTGATATCTTGTAGGAACATTGAAGGAGTCAATGGAACAAGCTCTGCGTCGTTATCTGCGACATACGTCAACGGTCTTGAATTGATTATGGATTCGCAATCACACAGCACCGTCGTCATTTGTTCGTAAGTTAAAGAAGATCGGCCCAGTACTCTTCTCAACAATTTTTTAAGAATACCGACCAGTCTCTCCCACCAACCACCCCACCAAGAGGCAGTCGGTGGGTTGAATTTCCACTTAATAGGATGAAGAGCAGTGTCACTTACAATAAGGTTCCAATCCAGTGCACTTAGCAGATTTGAAGCACCCACAAAATTGGAGCCATTGTCACAATAGATAGTGCTGCATCGTCCTCTACGGGCTACGAACCTGCGCAAAGCTAGTAAAAAGGAAGGTGTAGATAAATAATCCACTAATTCAATGTGTACTGCCCGGTAGACGGCACATGTGAATAGACAAACCCAGGATTTCTTATTATCTCTGAGAAACAGTGGCCCCGCCAAGTCAACTCCACAGATCTCAAATACAGCAGCGTCTCGTATACGGTCCTCTGGAAGAGATGGAGTGAGCGTATCGAGCTTTTTTACAGAATGTCTCCTACAAACAATACATTTGGATAAGATGGATCTCACTGTCTTCCTACCATGCAGAATCCAGAATCTCTCTCTTAAAATGTTAAGCAGCATTTGAGTCCCAGCATGAGCATATTTTTCATGATAGTATATCACTATACGCTTTACAACTTCATGTTGAGATGGTAAAATTGCAGGCATTATAAAATCTTCACTATCTTGTCGATACAAAAGTTTTGTTTTCAATCGGATAATATCGTTTTTATCCTTGAAAGCTCCCAGAGTTTTTAACTTTTCATCCTTTTCATTAACGAAGCTTTCTTTCTGTATTATTCTGATAACTCTATACTCAGCTACAGAAATTTCTTCGGAATCAAGGCTACCATATTTTCTACTACTTCTCGGAATACGACTATTATTGATGAATCGAAGTAGCCAGGCAATAATTCTTACAGTTTTGTTGTAGTTCGAAAACTTATGGATAAAGGAACTATCTATATTTTGAAGGTTCACCATAGATGATACTATTTCCTTTCTCTTTTCCTTTAACACTTCTTCTTCATTTACTGAGAATTCTGATCTAGGCCATTCATCAGATGGGTAATACAGCCAAGGAGGACCTTTCCACCACTCTGTCTCCAATAATTGTCGAGCGGAACAACCTCTGGAGGGTAAATCCGCTGGATTGATCGACCCAGGTACATAATACCAATTTTCTGGTTTACTCACTAATCTAATTTCTCGCACTCTGTTATACACAAATGGTGTCCAGTTTTCGCTACCCTTTATCCAATATAATGCGTTACTGGAGTCAGTCCAAAAGAAGGTGGGAATATCTCCTAATTTTAAATCTGCTATAACTCTTTGCCACAGTCGGGTACCAATAGTGCACGCTAACAACTCTAACCGAGGAATTGTAATAGACTTCAGCGGAGCTACTTTAGATCGTGCTTGAACTAGTTGACATGAAGTTAAGTTCTTACTTTCACTCCTTAAATATATGCAGGTAGCATAAGCTACTTTGCTCGCATCACAAAAGACGTGTAAACTTAAATTGCAGGTATCATCAGGGTCTTTTATTAAGCATCTAGGTATAGTAACTTCTTTTAGTAGATCCAGCTGTTTTCTCCACTTTTTGAATTTTTTAGAAATTGCTGATGGCAGCTCTGCATCCCAAGTTGTTTTCATTTCCCACAGTTCTTGTAACATTAATTTCGGATATAAGGTCACTGGACAAGTATAACCAATAGGGTCAAAAATTTTGTGGACTTCTGACAATATTTTTCTTTTAGTAACAGGTCCATTATCTTCACAAACTTCTTTTAAATTTACAGAAAGAGTATCTGAGTTCAAGAACCACTGCAGGCCTAATACTGGGACAACTTTATTTTTTGTACAAGAAGCCTCTTTTGTTGAGGAATGGGGATAATTGTGCTCCCACCCTCTAAGGTCAAACTTCCTTTCTGACATAATATCTGTAGCTACTTTAATGAATTCATGCAATTCTGTCTCCGTTTTTACACTAGTTAGACAATTGTCTACATAAAAGCTGTTCTTAAGTTTCTGGACAATATCCACAGGGTATTTTGAGTTTCCAAGTTGTGCTTCCTCCAAAATCATTTCCAGATGATACTGAATCACAGAATTAAGTAAGAAAGGACTACTTGAAATTCCGAAGACGACACGACAATGTCTATAATATTTCAGTTCATTATTTTCGTCATACCAAAGAAATCTTAAATAATCTTTATCGCTTTCTTGTAGGCGAATTTGTAAAAATGCTTTACGGATGTCCGCCGTAACTCCAAACTTGTTCATCCGAAAACGTGTTAATATTGTAGGAATTAACTCAACAAGGTTTATCCCTTTCTCCAGGCAGTCATTTAAGCTTGGGAAAGCTCTCAGCTTTGCTGAAGCATCAAACACAGGTCTGATTCTAGTTGTGCTATTTTCTTTCACGATATATCTGTGTGGTAAATAATGAGACGGTAATTGAATCTCGTGCTTAGGAATTTTTTCAATTATTCCTTCTTTTTCCCATTCTTCAAATATTTTATTATAATCATCATATAAATTTTCTTCTTTCAACTTCCGTGCAGTACCTTCCAGTCTCTTTAAAGCCAAGTTATAATTGTCAGGTAGTGGAGGGTGATCGGCAAGCCAAGGTAAATGTACCACAAAACGATTGTCTTTGTCGATTTGAACTGTGTTAAGAAAATGCTCTCTGGCGGATTCATGAAGGTCTTCTTTAGTTTTCTTCTCAGAAGGATCTGTAATACCGAGAGTGTCAAGAGTCCACAATTCTGTTATTGTTCGAGTAGTAGAAAGCATAGAATTAGCTACTGAGATTTCATTTACCTCTGAAGAAATCTGGGGTATACGTCCCATTGTGGTCCACCCTAAACGTGTTTCCATTGCTGTTAAACCACATGATAAGGATTTGTAACCACCGGTAATGATTTTTCCGGCTACATCGGCTCCTATTAAGATTTCAATAGGACCTATATAATCATCGTTGACACAAATATTATAGTCAGTAAGCTCTTTTAAATGAATCGCAGGTATTGTCGGTGGAACGCTCCCACAGATAACAGGTTGACTCAGTACTTTAAAATGACAGTTATAAGATCCATCGCAACTTGTCAAATATAAAGTAAACACATCATGCTTGCACACTCCTGTATTTTCTCCTCCGAACAGAGAATGCTGAAGATATTCATAGTCTTCCCTTTTATATTTCATCTCTTTGGCAGTGTTTTTTAAAATGTAAGAGCGCTGCGAAGCAGAATCTATGATGGCTCTTGCCTTCCGTTTTCTCCCATTACCTCTGATTAAAACCGTTAATGTTAATAACATAACACTAGGGCTTTTGGATATATTCGCAAGTGCTTGATCCTCTTTTGAAACATTATCTAACTCTGTAGTTTCTTTTCCGGTTGGTGAGAATGCTGGTTGCTTTATGTTACGACAGAGTAATATATGATGTCTTTTTCCACAACCCAAACAAGTTATCTTTGAATAACACTTACGAACTTGATGACCCGGTTTTAAGCACAGAAAACAGCACCCTGATTTCTCTACGAGATTTTCTCTATCTTTCATCGTCATTTTCCGTACCTTCAAACAGTCAGTGGAATTATGGAAATTGCGGCAAAATATGCACTGCTTTTGTTCATTCGAAGAGGTCAAAAGCTCAGCTGCACTAGCTATTTGACGAGTGTCCCCGTATTTGTGTCTATCATTTCCAGCCCTCTTCTCTTTGAACAATTTAAAATTACTCTTGGTCTCAATCCCAAAGTTTTGAGAGGCTAGGATTATGCGCTCCTCTGCCTGCACTTCATCTTGAAGAAAATCAAGAATTGAATCGAGATCAGTCTTTTCAGTAATTTTAGATGTATTTTGATCCTCCTCCTCATGTGATCTATGACTTACAGATCTATATCGTTCCCAAGCTAGAAGCGTTTCCTCAGGTAAAGCAGATTCGACAAGTGGTAAAAGCATCGACGCATACTTATCTCTCGTTACCCCTAGTATTTCAAGCGCACGAAGCTTTGTTTCTAATAAATCATAAAGATTTCTCAAAGATTTTTTCGACATATTCTGCTTTTGGATAACCAATGACAGAAGATCCCTAACATACACCTGTATAAGTAGCTCTTCTCTCCCAAAACGTAATTTCAATTGTTCTATTGCTTTCTCATAACTATTTCCCCCGGGTGGAAAACTTTTAATTAACTCTTCGGCAGCACTTCCCTTCTCCATACATTGGGATAGATATGCAAACTTATCATGCAGATCTAAATTAGGGTCTTTATTAATTTTCTTAAACTGCCCCCAAAAACTAACCCAGTTCCTTAGATTTCCATTAAATGTAGGCAATTTTATTTTTGGGTAACGTAATAACGTATTTTTCTGAGAATCACTACAATTCGAAGAAACGTCTTCTCTTTCTGAAAGCAAAAGCTGACTCAACTTAATCTGTAATAACCGCCAACGGTCTATATAACATTCGGATTCATCGATCTCTTTTTCAATTAAATCATCTGTAATGTTTTCAGAATAAAGAAACTGTTTAACATTTTCTTCAGAATTTAGCATTAGCGTAGCTTTCTCCTCAATAAGTTTCAGTTTAATTATTTTGTCAGAATTTGTTAAGTTTGTTTCTTCAGTATCGAACTCGTTACAAGCTTTGCTAAACAATCTCCTATGCTGAGTTCTAATTTTCTTTGCTGCTTCCATATCAACTCAAAAATAAGACAAACAAAACAAAACTTACTCGATAATCAGCAGCCGAATCCTGTCGCGGACGCCAGATGTTCAGTTTTTATGAACTTCAGATTCAGAAGTTTTTAGATGTAGGGTAAAAACATTCCATAACTTTATCACAAAGTAAAGTTTATTTACAGTTCTAATTTGTACACTCGTACACTCGTTTGTTTTAACTCACAAAACTATACACAGCAATACTTATGGCGTAATAATATATATTAAATTTCTCAAAATAAAAGAAATAGAATCTCAAAGCCATTTTAACTGCGTATTAACAAAAAAAGGAAAACATGAACACAAGACTGTTGCCATCGGCAACGTAACTTACAAAATATCAAAAACAAAGATAATAATCATGTAGAGTTTTAACCCAACAATAATCACATCAATGCACAGATCAAATTATAATAACTGGAGAATGATGACACTTTATCACTATCATATACCAAGATATATTTCTATATTCAATTTAATAATATATATCCAATTCTTATTATATCAATATCTATGTAAGATTTCAGTTCATTTTAATTATTAATTTTAATTTCGGTATGATTGATATTATAATCAATAAGAATATTATTATGGTTTTTAATGCGATAATTTTCACTGAAGTTCTGATGAGATAAATGTAGTTATTAAGGTGACGTCTAGAGAATGAAAGTTTTTCCATTGATAAGTTCATTAGTAGAGAGTGAAAGTTCTTCCAAAGATAAATTCATATTAGTACAGTAATTTAGATGCTAATGATGGAGGATACAGCATATGATGGGACTTTATTTGCAGGACATTAGTTGAAATGTCTCTAGGTCGATTCAAACGTAATCATATTATACGGATGACTGGATTAGATGTTGCTCGCCAAGATCGATGTCAACCAGGAATTCCACTTCTGGATTTGTCTGGCGTGACGAAGATTATACTGATAGGGAATCCTCTTGTCGCAAACGTCATTTCATCAAGTGTAAGCTGTTACTATGAGACTATTAAATTGTAGTTGAAATTATAAGAATCAAGATATGGTAAACGTAGTCTCAGTCCAATCTCCATATTGAATGAATATTTCAAAGAAGTTGACGCTCAAAAGAATGCCTTCACTGCCTACCGCTACCCGCTACCGGACCAGAGGTCCAGCAGCTTCAGAAAAAAGGGTACTTCACATGCTGGTGTTTCGTTGAGAAGTGAGCTCACACGGCGCTTCCGAAATACTGGAAAACTTGCGGTTTTAAATCTCCCTCCAATCAGATAACAGCATTTGCCAACGGTTCCAAAATTAACTGTAGCGCGCGTGACACCACCTGACGGAGTTTTTGTAGAAGCTCACCCACGCGGTCAAAGTTAAATTTTATCTGTATCGCACCCCTGACGACACGTCATTAAAGATGTTCTACGAGCGTCGATCAGTCACCTTGAATCGTCTAAAAACTGACCTTGTGCTACATGAGTCATTGACACAGAAAAAATGCGCGCGAAAAGGGTTCTTGTTTACACGAATGCATCTGAAAAAATTTCAATGGCCGTTCATAGCGAAAATCTGCAAGCTTCAAAACAAAATCAAAGAAAGTAATCAAAAATCGATAACTGCCAAACTTATGGATGAAAATAAATGAAATTTTAGCAAACGTAATAAAATAAAAAGTTCTTTCCAATAGATATGTTTTGAAAGTAAAAATATTTAATTTAAGGAAATTTGAAAAAGTGATTATTGGACTTAGAAATTTTGAAACGATATGTGAAAGTTTCGCGATTCTGAAAGATTTTGCATTGATCAAAATTAGTGAATCTGAACTTTCCGAAAAGAATAAAATTAGCAATTAACCGTTTTTAATAATTATTATAGAAAAGGAAATACGCTATATTTTAGAATAATTATTTATTTTAGACTGTCTGTTATTAAGAAAGATGGATATTATTTAAAAGTTAGAAAAAGTAAGTTAGAAATATTTTTCCTTTTAGATAATTTGAAATTAAGTTTAATTAATATTGCAAAGTGAATAAATTGTAAATTAAATTTGAAATGAATATCCTAAAACATATGTAATGGAAAGATTCTGAAATTAATTTATACTCTCACCAAAAGTAAACAATTTAAAAAGAATGTTTGATTTAAAATGCAATAATGACACTTAGCTTAATTAAATTTAAATGAATTTAATGAGTTTATTTACCTGGATGAATAAATTAAAGTTAAATATTAAAATACTGAATAAATTAAGAGTAAAAATTTTAAATCATAACATTTTACCTCCAGATAATGGAAAAAAAGAGTAAAAAAAAATTGTAGCCAAAGGGGAAAAAAAAAGAAAATGTGAACTGAAAACCTTACCAAATACACAAATGTTGTAGTATACTGATCCACAAGTTCAAACTATATTTGCATAAATCATAAATATACATAAAATAAAGTAATAGTGCAAAATAAATTATATGAGATACCATTGACCAGTTATCAAATTAATTACAATATTAAAAAAACTGACTTTTCTGAGAACTGACTGTTAAAAGTTACAAATAACATCAGCTGAAAGGACTAAAATGTGATTTTTATCATCTCAGAAATATAAGTTATATAAAAATTTCCAGAAAAAAATATCTATTGTACCATTATGAATTCATCTATCTTTTTCAAAACACATAAGCAAATAATAAAATTATGCCATTTACACAAAACAAAATATTGAATCGTTATAAAATTTGAGAAGAATTATATATATATAGTAAATAAGGAAGATTGAAAGTTACCCGTAACTATATACAATTGAAAATTTACAGATGTCATCAACATTGAAGTTATAAGAATCAAACAGTTGTAAGTAATAAATATAAATTAATTAGAAAATAAATACAATTTAAGAATAAATTTTATATTGCAACAGAAATGAGAAATACATTTTACAAGGTATGTGTACTAAGAAGTTAGAGATATATGTGACTATGAAAAATAAAAATGAATATGACTCTCCAAGATTGCAGTTAAAAGTAATAAAAATTTTATATGAATAAATAATATTGTGAATCATTGTTGTTCAATGATTTTTAAATAAACTATAAAAATTTCCTAAATGAATAAATAAAATTTTATAACTGTAAAATTTTTGCACACCACTCCAAATCACCAGAGACACTATTCGGCCAATAACAATATCCCTAATAACCCAAAATCCTACGCAAAATATATCAGAACAAATATGTAAAAAAAATTTTAGTAAAGAAAATCAGTTGTAGAAATGCAGATCTATAAAATTTTAAAATAAGTACAAATTGATTTATATAAAAGTAAAAATGATTTGCTGAGGATAATAAAAGCCGAAAAACATTGAGACTACCATATTTTAATGGTCCACCTCGCCTATTGTTTGTGTGGTAAAAGAACTTACCGATTCTCAGCATAGTATTTACCAACAATGGCGGAAAACAAGTCATGATTCCATTTGTATCTCTTGGATACATTAGCCATCCACAATTTATTAAAGTGTGCACACTGTAAAAGGAAAGAATCTGTTTATTATACCCAAACTTAGAGTAGCCTGTACACAACTATTGATCTCCAAATTTAGTTAAACTCACAAGAATCTTTAAAAAGTACAATTCGCCTCAATTTGATAGATACTGTCGGATCATATAAATGATATCAAGCGATGTATGACAGCCTGAGGGAAAGGAAAAGAATTTTGAATGATCATGACATTTTATATATATACATTTTATTTTATTTTTTATTTATCAATCATTATTTTTGATATATTTCTTTATACATCAATTTTGATTGATTTTTCCTTTATTTTTATTTACAATTTATCCTTCATCACATTTCTCCAGTCTCAATAAAATATTTTCATCATATTAATTTTCCTTTAGGAATTATGAATTGTACTCATTTTATATATAATGATGAATTTTCTATTTACAAAAAATTTTAAACATTAATCCCCAGCGAAATCGAATTCTCTAGACACCCAAAAATCTAAAATATATTGTACAAATAGAGGATATCAAAAATTTAAAAAGATAAAATTGAACTATAGCAAATGAATTTAGAAAAAAAAAATAAAATCTTTCACTGAAAATTCTATGCCATCAACCGAACATAAAAAGGTCCAATGAGGGCCATACTCATTTGTGCGGAGCCTAAATTATTCGGCGGATCCAAAATTTTAGACAACATAAAATGACAGCAAAAGTAGGAATTTAAATTTTATCTATATGATCAACAGAAATGCTTCATGATTTCCTACCACCTGAGATTTCAAACTAGTGACAACTCTCAAGGGTTAACACAATACATTTTCACAATATAAATATTGACTTGTGCCTTTCTAGTGGCAGTAGATGCAAGAGCACTTTCCTTGTAATTAAAACTATATATATATGTAATATATATGAAAAATAAATTAAGGAGGCATAATTTTAAATTGCTATAGTTAAAAAAAAATCAATTCTAAGGAATAATGGTGTCATGAGGTAATTTTACAAAAGTTGTTTAATAAATGAATTTTTTAAATATTTTTAATAGTTTTTTAATCAAAATAGTAATTTTATATCCAAAATGTTTAAAAAACATATCAGAATTTCCAAGATCAATAATGTTCACTCTAAATCATAAGGCTGCACCGTGAAGGATTTGTCAGAGGGGAAGAATCTAGGATTCTCCTTTTAAATTCCCATGCTAGGCTGAATTTCCCTTCTGTGGGTGTTCGCCTACTACAATTCTTTGTAAACAAATTAAAATTTCCAAAAACATCTATATTCAATTTTTTAAATAGATATAAATAGTATTTTATTTCAAATATTTTTTAAAGAAAATCTTTTATATCAAAATATCACTTTTATGAATCAAAGAAGTATTTAGAATTAATAAATATTTATAATTTTAAAGTCAAAGTAAAATAAAACAACTTTTAGCTTCTGCAAATATAAATTATTAGTTTAAGCCATTTTTTCCTAGATTTAATAATTTACAAAATTTGTGGCTTTTAAGTAGTTGCCAGAAGATTCTACTTAACCTGATTTTCACTGAAATAGAAAATTTATAGACTGAAATTTATTAAATTATTAATGAAATTATTAAAAACTTAAAATTTTCAGTCAAAATAATTGTCAGAATTTTTTTTTATTTATATTCATATAATCTGACTATAAAGTATTTATTTTAAATTACTGTAGCAAAATATTTATTTAAGAATAAAATCATATCAATCTTTTAATGGAGAGTCAAACAAATAAAAATGAATATGACTCTCCAAGATTGCAATTAAAAGTAATAAAAATTTTGGCAATGTTTACACTTCCGTCGCAGGACTTTTTTTTATCGCAAAATCCGGGGCCCCCCGTGGCCGAGTGGTTAAGGCAATACTCCGCTAATCGCTTGAGAGCGTAGGAGTCAAGGCGACGGGTTCAACTTCCGTCACCTCTATTGCACACTCATTGTAGAGGTCCTGGCTGTAATTCTTCGGTGATTAATTTCCTTATGTCTATCCCGTCCTCATCAAGAAGATTTATGCAATTGTCGAAATCATGTATGTGTTTCTGTGAATAAAAATATGTGGCTCATTCGAGACAACAGCATGTGTAGCTATACGCCTCAAAGCAACTCTTTCAAATGTAAATGTACGCAAAATCCGACAGACGAAGCTTAAAGTGAGTACATTCAGGTGTAGAAAGATGCATTTGGCTTAAAAAAATTCGAATATTATCCATTTGCAAAAAAATCTTTATTTCTGCAGATTTCCGTTTTTTTCTGCGTAAGCACAGATAATTAGAAGTTTAAAAAGTGTGTTTGCTTTCAGCGTAATTTTCTTGTTTATTAACGATGCAAACCAGAAATCGTTGTTCATTTTGCATACAGAATTGAACGGGCTTGCCGGGCGACAAATTCCCAATCACTCAACATCCTATGCACTTGACGCCAACCTCTATAGCCAAGCGCTTTGGCGAGAAAATGAACTTGTGCATGCCATGAACGTAGGTAGGTTCGTAGGTACTATCAAGGCAGCACTAGATACCGGGCTTGCTCATTCACTCTCATAACGTCACAAATAGTGGCTGGCCGCGACCAGAGATTGGTACAAAGCGACGCGCCCATCGTTTTGTCCCAATCGCTGTATGTCTTTCATCGCGGCTAGAGCTCCTATAATACAGGCTGAATCCTACCGCCATTTAATAACCCAGCGGACCAAAAACCAAGCTAAAACCGGTTAGCTTACCGTACTAGTGGACGGCGAGTGACAGTAACAGAACGGCAAAAACCTGCTCAGGCGGTTTCCTAATGCTGAGCTAGGTTGCAATATGGCGGTTATTTTGGGAAACAGAATGGATATGCGTCAGCTCCCCTTATAGGAGCCTTAGTCGCGGCCAGCCACCTTTTGTGACGTCATGATAATGAATGAGCAAGCCCGGTATTACAGTGCCTAGAAGTCTACTTCTTCGCACTGTACTGGTATCTAGTGTAGCCCTTACTATCTAGCTTCATGGTGCATGGGCTTTTGGCCGGCAAACTAGGCAATTTTCCTCACAAATAGTCTTTTTCCGTATTTGTAGGGCCTTTGTGCATGAAATTTTGTACACAATTAGCCTGATGTATATGTGTAGAATAAATTACATCCATTATTTGTAATTTCAAAGTTTTTAAAATGTTTGCTAAAATATAGAAATTACTCGAAGATAATTATTACCCCTCCCTATTTAAAAATCTTACTTTTCAGAATATTTTTTTACATTCTCATATGATTAAACTGTAGTTTTAATATATATTTGCTTTATTTATATGAGCATATTCAATAAGAGTTTGGGTATAAGTATAGCCTTGACAATTTAATTGGCTTAAAATGTTATGCATGATTTTACACACATGCTCAAAATCGTACAGGTACCATTAAATAGATAGATGTTTTAGTACAATTGTACATCCTACAACATTCCTCCTACCTTTTTACCTCTAGTTTTATCGTCAGCATTAAACTGCTTTAAAAAATAAATGAAAGCTTCATTTTTTAAAGATATTACAAAGATTCAGTCGGCTATCAAATCCATGAAAATAAATCATTTCATGCTTTATAAACAGTTATATTAAATAAACAATATTTATTTTTATAAAATAAGCTTAGAAGGAAATAAAAATACATTTTATAATACATGATGTAATTTACATTTACCTTTTATACTACTTAATTTAATCTCGAATAAACACGAATACTTATTTATTATATTTAGTTAAACGTTTTTCACTTTTAAATTATTTAAAAAATATATATATCATATTACGAATATTTACCGTCATATGTTGTAGTTGGAGTAAAGTTGATACTAGAAGTAGGAGCACACATGGCCGCACAATGAAATTAAGAACGGTGGGTGTTATTGATGATGTGAAAAATTAGAAGAAGTCGTAATATTTCAGTTGCAGTCTCGACGTGGCCGTAGAATGAAAAAACCAGAGGCGTTTCTCCATGAATCAAACGAACAAGGCTGTTCAATTTCAATCCTTTATTAGGTATTTCTCTTGGGCAGTTTCCACCTAACAATAATAGCCGTGCATCGCTACGTCATCAAGGTATAGAGGGTAAGTAATAGAACATCTTAATTATTGTCAAACGAGCAGCCAGGGAGTTGTTGACAAGTGAAAATTCGACTTATTTCTGAGGGAGCACCGCAGGTGGCTGCTTTTTGTTACCTAGCGTAATAACACAAATTATGACGTAGAACGCGCACTGAACCAATGAGGAATTAAAGAAGACGCGTCATGCTACGTCACGACCAATGCAAGATAATTAGTAAAGAGTTCGGACAGAGAGGTAGTGGATGAATTTTGTAGTAAACTGACTTAGAGCGGGAAAATAAAATTCGGAATAAAAATGAAAATGGCTCTCAAAAAACATTCTAAAACCCAGAAATGATCGGGGATCATGATAGAAATTAAGAATAACTAAAAGCTTTATATTTAAGTAAATTTGGACAATTTAGAATTAAATAAAAGGGAATTTAACAGAGTTAACGATAGAGCTAATTTAAGAATAAGGATTTAATGAATATAGAGTAGTAAATTAGAATAAAACAGGAAAAAATGAGAATTGTAAGAATTTGGAATAATTTAACTAAGGAAAAATGGCGAAATTTTTTATTATTACATATATATATTTAATACAGTTTGTTAAGCATTGATAGAATGAAATACATTCTAAAAGAAAAATACAGCACTACAATAATACCAAATTCAATAATAAAAAAAATTAGCATCGTTAGGTTTTCACTTTTCAAATTCATCGTAATTAAGTGTATATATATACATATATGTTAAATAAATTTGTTAGTAGACTAGAGACGAACCCTAATTGAGCATTCCAATAATGGATACTAGAAAATCTTAAAAATAAAAGAAATTTTGTAAATGGCCTGGCTATTAGTATAAAAAATCCAGTTTTCTATTACTAAAAAAAAAAGAAAAAAAAAGAAAAAGAAAGGGAAAAAAAAAAGAAAAGATAAAAACATGCAATTTTTGTAAGAAAACAAGGAAGATATAAATGAATTAAGTAAAACCATCCCTTAGCTTGTTCAGTAAAAATTTCACTGAAAGACAACTGTGAAGGAATATTTTCTGCTTCTGGGTTTGAGTCTCGAATTGGTTTAATATATGTTTATCTAATGTACTAACAGAAGGCAGCACCATACTGTGATTAAATGAAAAGAGATATGATTTTCCTCCTTCCGACGGAAATTGAATTTGAGCGGCTGTGACTTTGGGATGTGTCGAATGGTTTTTTTAATGGCACAAAAGCAAAATGAATAAAAGGTTGTTGAGTTTTATGATTTTCACTCACCTTATTGAAATATATTATCTTTACGTTTTCTGAGTGGCGATAATATAATATCGGGTAAATTTTTATTTATCGAATCGCAGAGCCGAATCTGTTAATCCAGGAATTTAGACTAAGAATAGAGACAACAGGACTTTATTTTTAGTGTTGCCTCTGGTAAGTTGATGTATTGAGATGTACTTAGTATCTTTCATATCCAGAAATTCTTTAATTAGATCAATTCTAGCAATGGGAGGGGGGGGGGGATTTGTACATGAAGTACAAATTTTTGGTTTTTTTAGCTCTCTAGCTAGAAGTTTTTATAATATATCCCTTCCTGCTGAAACATCGATAGAAATTTGCGATACTCAATTTCAGTATCAACCTGTATTTTTATCCACTGTTTTCTCATTTCAGCCCTAACATAGGGAGCATGCATCTTGATTCGCATTAAAAGATAGGGCCAGTGCTCTACTGACTGAATAAAGAAGGGGGGGGGGGGGATTTAGTTCTTTAGAGGTCCCTGTGCGTTGTCTAGCAAATGCTTCAGAATTGGCACCAGCCACAGATATATTTTTCATAGATTTTCTATTCTAGACAACTTGGAAATTTTCCTCGTCGTCATCTTTATTTCTTTTCAGATTTTGGTGATTGACCGAAGCATCCACTAACATCTTAATTTCCTCGGGGGGGGGGGGGGGGGGATGGGAGGGAAGTCCGGCGATCTCTATAAAAAGAGAATTTAGAAGTTTTTACCTTATATGCGTGCATTTCCGCCATTAGTGAGTTCAAGCGCGACCTACGTTATACACGACCGGTGCATGACGTTTAAAACGTTACATGCAGTGGATAATTTTTGCACGGCGATAGGTGCAAAGTGTCGCGTCCCCCCGTTTTGCACCAATCGTCGTATAAAAATGATCCACTCCATGTGACGTTTTAAATGTCATGTACCGGCTGTGTATAACGTAGGTCGCGGTTCAAGCTGCTTTGATTGCATTAGTCTTCCGCTAACGAAAAAACAGGCTACCGCGGTGCATTCCACTTACCTTTTTTTACAGACCGCTGGAGGCTAACGAAAAAGAAAGGCTACCGTGGTGCTTTTCGCGTACCTTTTTTTACAGACCGCGGGAGTCACGTGATGCTCGAATCCACCAATGCAGGTGTACGAAAAGAGCATCACGTCACTCTAGCGGTCTGTAAAAAAAGATAAGTGGAATGCACCGCGGTAGCCTGTCTTTTTCGTTAGCCTCGCAGACCGCTAGAGTGACGTAATGCTCTTTTCGTACAAGGCTAACGAAAAAGACAGGCTACCGCGGTACATTCCACTTATCCTTTTTTACAGACCGCTAGAGTGACGTGATGTTCTTTTCGTGCACCTTCATTGGCGCATTCGAGCATCACGTGACTCCCGCAGTCTGTAAAAAAAGATATGCGTAAAGCACCGCGGTAGCCTTTCTTTTTCGTTAGCCTCGCTTTTCGTACACCTGCATTGGTGGATTCGCACTGCGGCACAGATTACATATATTCTACATGTATATTTAATCTGTGCCGCGGTGCTTTACGCGTATCTTTTTTACAGACCGCGGGAAACACGTGATGATCGAATTCACCAATACGCCACCGAAGTGATTACGTCACTCGTGTGTTTTCGTCTGCTATGGGCCACAAATGGCTGAGTTTCTAGTGATAGATAACATGAGAAATTATTTTAAAAAATCGTATTAAAATAAATATTTTGTTTCTGAAATTTTCATCTCTTGATTTGCATACATTGATATAACAGGTATCGTTTGCTGAAATGTGATTAAATTATCTGTTGCTCAAATTTCTGTTTTTTAGTTTTAAAATTTAAAAATGCCAAAGATCCTAGCAATTTAAGATTTAGGGGTAGCGCCATCTAGGATCAGTAATCTCAATGAAAGTACAATCAATCTCGGATATTTTTCATATTTTTACACATTATATGTATTTATTAATTTGTTTATGATCGATTTAAATGATTTTTTAAAAACTTATTTACATATATATTTTTTTACTGAATATTTAAGTTTTTGAACCATTTAAAATTTTTATAGAACAGAATTAATATTTTAATGATCTAATCATAAAATACAAATTTATTTACTTTGCAATGATAGAAAATTTTGTATTTAGTAAAAACCTTAGGAACTAAAAAGTGTTAATGTCATATTGCTTTTCCATACATATATTTACAAATGTGACAGTCAGATTAGAAATGTGAGAATGTTAAAATTCAGCGATTATTTTATATTTTGTAAAATCACGTTTGCTTATAAAATTTCCTTTGATAGTTATTTTGGGTAGATTATTAGCTTTTTTTTTTTTTTTTTTTTTTTGTTTATTAAAGATTATGACATTAGTAAATTATTTTTTATGTTACGGTAGTTTGGGGGGGGGGGGGATAAAGTGTTTATGAGGTTCTAAAGTTTGAAGATTTTAAAATTGTTTTAGCAGTTTATATACATATATTTAAGGCATATTTCTGTACTGTAAATTAATTATTATTTCTATTGCTCAAATCTGATATAGGTATCCCGAAGATATTTTTTTATAAGCAAACATGATTTTTTTTTTTTAGCATGTTAAATTGTTAAATTAAAAATTTGCTTGTTTAAAAAAAAAAAAAAAAAAAAAAAAAAAAATATATATATATATATATATATATATATATATACAGTTTTTTTTATGAATATTTTGAGTAAAATAGATTTTTTTTCACGTTTTTAATTAAAGATTATGACATACTATCAAACTATTTTCTTTCTTACTCTCTTTGTCTCTATAGGGCAGTTGCAATTGACGTCACCTTGGAGGTAAACAGTACAAATAGGCAGTTCTGATTGGTGGAATTACCCTTACCTCCAAGTGAATACAATGGTTGATCAGCTGATTGCAACTGCCCTATATATAATTATCACTATTTAGTTTTCTGAGTTTCTTATTAAACAACAAATTTTGCACAGTACACAAGATAAATAAATTATATTTAATGATCAGATTAATAAAAATATTAATTTTGTACTACTCTGTAAAACATTTTAAATGATTGAAAATCATAAATATTTAGTAAATAAAAATCTAGTTAAATAAGTTATTTTAAAATAATATCACATAAATAAGAGAATGATGACCTTTACTGATCATAGATGGCGCCACTCCTGAACCGTATTTCACGGTGTCTTAGATCGAGACATTACCGTTTTGAAATTTTAAAACTAAATTACACAAATTTGAGCTAAAAATACGCTAATTACACTTACGCAAATGATACTTCTTATATCAAAGTATGCTAATCAAGGGATAAAACTTTTAGATAAATAATATTTGTTTTAATATGATTTTTTAAATTAATTTCCCTATGCGTCTACGTGTCTCGCGTGGCCGGAGCAGACGACAAGTGACGAGGCTAACGAAAAAGACAGGCTACCGCGGTATATTCCACTTATCTTTTTTTACAGACCGCTAGAGTGATGTGATGCTCTTTTCGTACACCTGCATTGGTGCATTCGAGCATCACGTGACTCCCGCGGTCTGTAAAAAAGGATTTGCGTGAAGCACCGCGGTAGCCTTTCTTTTTCGTTAGCGTCGACAAGTGATAAATGACGTCACACTTCGATAGCGTATGCAGTTGTTCTGTAAAAAAGTTATGTGGAATGCAGCGCGGTAGCTTGTCTTTTTCGTTAGCCTCGTTAATAACATGAAAAACGCAGGAGGACGGGAAACGCACGTCCTTCTCCCTCTACGACTCAAATGTTTACAGTTCTATTACTAGTTCCATGGTTTATCATTGGCGGGTTGGTAAACATAAATTCTTAACTGTAACCGTTTACGTTGTTTAGTTTTCTCTCTAATGTTGCACATTGAACATGTTGAAATAAATACCCAATTTTATTGTGCTTTTAAAAATAAGCCTTTTGAATTTTTACATCGATTCCATATAGGTTTTATTTATTAAAAGTGATGGAAACATTAAAAGCATTTGAATATGAGCGCTTGAAACAACACCAAACTATGTACAAGGCTAAGACTCCTCCATGGAAAGATGCGTTTCGTGAAGTAATTTACTAATAAAATATTTATTATTATTATTATGAATTCATGTGTAATATAAATAGTAGTTATTTATATTAACTAAAAGTAATTAAAATAATAATTTTAATTGCATAGTTATTTTGGTTATAGTTATTTTTATTACATCTTAATTTCTTGAAAATTGTTATATAGAGAACAGCCATCGGCAGACGCGATTTTTGTTTTAGCGAGTTTCATTTATGTTGATTTTGGCGAGAAAATCCCGTTTTCACCAGTTAGGCCTAGCTTGCTTAATAGCATGTTAGTTAATTTTATTGTGAAACAGTTTATTTTATTATAAAAAACATATACACATAATTTTTATTATAAACTAGGGTTATCTATCCACCCATGTACTCCTACCCCCCCTTTTATTTTTTTGGCTATGATGTCATACACTCACGCACCGTTTTTATTTGTTATGAACTAGACCAACATACGATCCTAAAGACCTGCCCATTCGCCGACTTTCCATTCATAAAAACGTGCCCGTTTCTCCGTCGTCTGCTAGCAGATAGCGTAGAATAATAGAACAACATTCCGCGTTTTTCCCTTTAAATACGTTAGTAATGTTATCTGTTTATTAATATTTTTAGCATATATTTCTATTCAGGATGGATGAAACTGGTGAAAAGAACATATTTAAAGTCGAGAATTAAAGTCTCATTGCAAAAAGTGTTTATTTATTAATAAAATTTTCATATTGTGTAAAAAGAATATCTGATTAGTAAACTACTAGATATGATGTAAGAGCTCAATTAAGATAAGTTTTTAAATATTTCAACAATATCTAGGATTTTCATTTTTGAGACAAATACAATATATCAATAATTTAAAGATCCATCTCAGAAATTGCGTTTTGGCGTGGTTCTATTATATATCCTTTTATAATTTCCTCCTTTATTTTAGGATAAAAGTAATTTCACGACTATTCTATAATTGCTTCGATTTTACATATTTAAATTATTGCTTACATATATAATACACAATGATTTGAGAGTTAATTTTGTTGGGGACAAATACTAAAAAATATGAGCACCGGCAAAATAAAATCTAGGGAGGGGCAAAGTTTTTTAACAGGTGTGCCTATGGCCCAGTTGCAATTTATAAAATTCATTTTTAACATTACTAACATTGATATGTTATTTTATAAAAAATTTCCCTTATTTAAAGATCGATTATATCAGTTTTACCAACTCCCCCCCCCCCCCCCCACCCCAATCTATTAAGATGTTTCAATATATTCCCCTTATTTAAGTCTTTTTTTAAATGATATGCAATTGCTTATTCTATCCAAAAACTAATGGCACTGGATATGAGTCAATTATTAGAATTCTTTGCAGATGTGCTATTTTAATAAACATGTTTATTATTTTTAGTGCATATGAAATGTAAATGTACTGTTACTGAAGGGACATCTCTTGTGATTTTGTTTGTTTACAAATTATACATTTTAAAAGTCAAAAAATAATAAATAGTAAGTTTTTATGAAATGGAATTTTGTAATAGTGCCGATTTTGTTAAAAGGAATTTTGTGAAGGAGCCCATTTTATCAAATTTATTTTTGTGAAGGGGCCCATTTTATTAAATTTATTTTTGTGAAGGGGCCCTAAATAGACCCCAAATTTTGTCTGGATCTACCCTTGAAAACATTTATTGTAAACAGTGCAAAATCAAAATGGATTTAAAACATCAGGTTTATGAAAATTGTGCACTAAAATTGGAAGTGCCCTAGAGCCTCAGCCCATGTTTCCTTCAGGCGCTGATTGAAAAACAATAAGCTAACATTCATTGAAGGCCAATAGTATTTACCCCTTTCATCATATTTTGACCAGTAAATATCCTTGAAACGTTTTTTTTTTTTTAAATATGAACTTTACAGAAAAATGTAATCACTTTTAAGCACCTTAAAAACTATTTTCAACTTTTAAGGGAAAGTTTGCTTTACATCTTCTGTATGAATTTGAGAAAAAACTGGGTCCCCGCTTTGATGCCCCTGACAAAATTTCATCCCATGAAAGTAAACACTTCATA
The DNA here is from genome assembly GCA_963931845.1 of Maratus michaelseni. Classification (NCBI taxonomy): domain Eukaryota; kingdom Metazoa; phylum Arthropoda; class Arachnida; order Araneae; family Salticidae; genus Maratus; species Maratus michaelseni. The sequence goes on from OZ007591.1 coordinate 255,080,986, forward strand.
AATATTTCATCTCCATAAGATTTTAAATATATAACTTGTAATTTAAAAAGTTCATTATATAAAAGAAAACTTTCACAAAAATAACTTCATTAAAACAAAACAGTGCAACAATAAAAAAGAAAAATCTTTCACTAAAAAATCGACTAACAGCATTACAACTTACACACCAAGGGTCGATCCAGACAAAATTTGGGGCCTTTTTAGGGCTCCTTCACAAAAATCAATATAATAAAATGGGTCCCTTCATAAAAATCAAATTGATAAAACGGGACCCTTCACAAAATTCCTTTTAACAAAATAGGCCCCTTCACAAAATTCCATTTCATAAAAACTTACTATTTATTATTTATTTATTATTCTTTGACTTTTAAAATGTGTAATTTGTAAACAAACAAGTTCACCAGAGAGGAAAACTTAAGCAAAAGTATTTTAAAAAGTTTTTGTTAAAACACAGATTCACAAAACACCTTCACAAAATTCCTTTTAACAAAATAGGCTCCTTCACAAAATTCCATTTCATAAAAACTTACTATTTATTATTTATTTATTATTCTTTGACTTTTAAAATGTGTAATTTGTAAACAAACAAGTTCACCAGAGAGGAAAACTTAAGCAAAAGTATTTTAAAAAGTTTTTGTTAAAACACAGATTCACAAAACACCTTCACAAAATTCCTTTTAACAAAATAGGCTCCTTCACAAAATTCCATTTCATAAAAACTTACTATTTATTATTTATTTATTATTCTTTGACTTTTAAAATGTGTAATTTGTAAACAAACAAGTTCACCAGAGAGGAAAACTTAAGCAAAAGTATTTTAAAAAGTTTTTGTTAAAACACAGATTCACAAAACACCTTCACAAAATTCCTTTTAACAAAATAGGCTCCTTCACAAAATTCCATTTCATAAAAACTTACTATTTATTATTTATTTATTATTCTTTGACTTTTAAAATGTGTAATTTGTAAACAAACAAGTTCACCAGAGAGGAAAACTTAATCAAAAGTATTTTAAAAAGTTTTTGTTAATAAACGCTTGGTTCGAATTTGAGTAATTGGATTTTGACTTTCATTACAAAATGTTATTTTTCACAAAAATATAATAAAATTTCACAAAAATAACCTTTACTTTTCACAAAATAGGCCCCCAGAAAAAAACCTGCATCGACCCCTGCACACACACAAAAATAAATAAAGAAGACAAAAAATGGACATTTCCTTAAAGAATTAAAGTGATAGGAATCAGGCAAATAATGTTTCTTTGGGAATACGTTATCAGATGCTGACAATCCTAAATACTGAATATATGCTTGCATTATTAATAGACATATAAAAGGAAATTAACGCAGTATTATGCAAGTAATATTGTGATATTAAAGCTATTCTAAAATTTTTTGTTTTCTATCATTGGTTTTCAAAAGTTTCAATTGTACAAAATAAATTAAAAATGCTGAGAAAATTCAAAATTTACTCATTAAAATATAAAATATTGATTATCTTTGAATGATTCAAGTTGCAAAAAGATTAATTTAAAACGTCATCGCAATAAAAGTTTTTAATTCAAAAGATTATGTTACACATGGGTGAATTATTATAAACGTCACTTAAAATTAATAAAAAAAAATCCTGAAATACAAAAGCCAAAAAATACAGAAATCAGGATAATTTTCTATGCACATCCCTTGGCTACATTGATAGATAAAAGAAAAGTTTGATTGTATAAATTCTTAATATTAGAATGTTTTAAAGATTTATGATTTTACAAATGTATAGCGCTAGCCACACATGTGGGTCTAGGTATGGCGTGCTTGTGATGAAAAAAAAAAGCAGTTTTATTTTAATAGCCATAATGTTTAGAACAGATATTTTATTATTCTATAAGTTTCTGTTCCTTTTATAGTAAAATTATGAGCCATATTATTAGATTAAATGCATAATTAACATTTAATAAACTTAAATAAAATAGTAAAAGGTAAATAAGCATACCTTGCCTGCCGATTGCTTGAATCCATGCTTGTTTATTTTTTCCTCTTTTGGAAAATAATGCATCGAAATTTTATTATCATCAGGGTCAAAATAGTCTGCCCGACTCTCAATACTACAGAAAGGCACACAACATCTCATAATTATAAGGATATAGCAACCAGAATAAAAAAAAATCACATAACTATAACATTCACGTGTTCTATAAACTGCAGTTTGTTGTTCTAGTGCTGACCACGAGACGGCAAACGCCGCATCCCGAAACTAGCACGCAGAAAATCGGCGAATGGTCGGGTCTTTTAGGATCATATGTTGGTCTAGGTTATGAAAAGAAAAAAAGTCGCCAAATTTTGAGGATTTTTTCCGGCAGTTACGTATTATCCGGACCAGGAGATAGATCGCCAAAAATGGTTGTCAGTTGCTCATCTTGCTTATTGTAGCGAATCATGTTCTAAACAGTAATTTAACATTATTAAATACATAACATTGTTCAAAATGATAAATAATAGAAAATAAATAAATAAAATATTATAAATGAAAAGAAAATTAACAAAAAAACTATATACTATAATAAAAAATAAACTATAAATTATAATAAATAAATAAACTTTATAGTTGACAAAAAATAAGGGTTAGGGGAGACTGGTACACAGTGGACTACTTTTTCAGTTAATTTTTTTTCTCTTTAATAGGCAAACTGATCTGCATGAAAATATTTTTGAATATTCCTTAAACCTTTATACATTCATCATAATTTTCTCATAACCTAGTTTTCAATACATTAATTTTTTTTTTTATATATATCCACCAACCGGGGTACAGTGGACTGCTATTTGGTATTATCTGAAATACAATATAAATCTATTTTTCATTAATCTAATTCTTTTTTATTTTCCCTTTACCCACAAAATAACATAGTAATATAAATTTACAAATAACATTTTGAAACAAAGAAAAAAAAATTATATTTTGAAAATAACAACAGATTAATACAGGAACAATTACAGTTTAGTTTGTAGTTATTACACTTAAGTATAAAAAAATCAGCACACATTAAAATTTGCAAATGAAATTCCAAAATAGAGTAAGATAGAGCTTAGAATTTTCGTGAAATACTTTTTGGGTCTGAGAGCAACATTACGAAATCATTAACATCAACAACAGATTCCCCTACAGTTTTCTGAAAAAATAAACTGATTTCCTTAGAATTTGCATCTCATGAATGAACTTAAATAGATTCATCACCAATTAGGTTACAGTTATATTTTTCAAAGGCAGTAAATACAAAACAAAATATTTCGTGCTATGTTAAATAATTTTTTTTTTTTTTGTTTACTTTATTTTACATTTAATAACTATTTTAAAACAATATTTGGCTATGATTTCATACACTCACGCACAGGTTTTTTTTTTTTTAATCGGTTATAAATAGGAAAAAAGTCACCAAATGTAGGGGATTTTTTCCTTTAATGGCAACCTAGCCATTGTATTAAGTTATTGGTTTGGCGCAGGCTTGAAAATCGCGCCAACCAAAAAATAGCCAAACATCTCTACGTGAGTGTAAAGCATCTGTTCCCAATATTTCTTTATAGTAAATAAGCAATTATTAAATATTTCGAACATTCTGCATTACATGTGCAGAGTGGATTGTGGACCACTGTGCCCCAGGAGTGGGTGGTCCACTGTGCCCCATGCCCCTTTCACCAAGACCATTTATTTCAGGATGTATCCCACTGATTATGTGAAAGAATAAGCATTATGAGAACATCATTAATATCAGATGTAAGAAAATATAAAAGTATGACTAGATAGTAGACATGATTTTTTTTTTTTTTTTTTTTTTTTTTTTTTAATGGATATAACACAACATCTTGACTTATAGAAAATCAATTAAATATGTCTGAGTAGAAAAGGTTAAAATACAAATATTTAGTTTTTTGTATTGAAATAAGAGTTTTACAATAAAAATTAAATTCAAAAAGTACATTTAATAGTGATAATAATGAGTTCTTATTTTAGTTAAAATGTAGGATGAATTGCATGTATCTACAGATAAAATTATGCTGTATTAGTAATTTAGATTTAGTAAAAGTCTTATTTTATTAATCAGCATCAAGTTCAAATATAAAAAATAGATCAAGTTGTTTAAATATTTAACATACAAACAAAAAACAATACAAGATAAATTTTTATTTTACTTTATTTCCAATTTAACCCTTTAAAAATAAAATTATATATCCTTTTTTTTTTATTAAAGTTAGTATTCAGCCGAATGATTATCTATCCGTTATATTCCTAACAAAAACTAAACATGCTTATCCACAAAATAACTAAAAATAGGTTATGTGCATCGTGTGTGATGTGTAGCAGTTGATAACTGCGAATGGCAAATCTGATGCCATGATTATTCAATGGCATTGAATCATACTGTTTGCCAACAGATTTTATTTACTGAAAATAGTCAACAAGAAAGTACACAAGCACCAGAATTTCAATAAAAGAAACATCTTCGAGTTGTTTAATTGTTATTATGAAAAACAAGTACTTTCAGATTAAATATTTTCAGTATTTAATCATGTTTTGCTTAGTAGAATATTAAAGTTGATAACTTAAAGTGTATTTCACAGGCATGAAATTTTCTGCATTTTCGGTAAGAATCTGCTTTTTTGAATACCTTTCTAGCTGTTTTTGATATTGATACATAACCATTGAGAACAACTTATGCTGTATATATAATACACTGCACATTAATATTTTGATCTTGTATTTGTGTTAAGTTCAACTTTTTTATCCAGATTTCGTTTTCATGCTTGGTTTCATATGCATTTTAAAAAGTTTATACCACTTTTCAATTTTTATTTCTATTTATTTAATGGCTTCTATTATTTTTTTTTATAATGATTGTAATAATAACTTTGTTTCTTTTAAGAGATGTATTCAAAGACTAAGGAGTAATCGTAGCCGTCTTGTTGACAAATTCCGTGGTTTAGCTTTGGGAGCTGATGGAACTATTGATGTTGTAATGAAAGAAGAATGGGAATCATTCAGTGGCAAGCAGAATGATTTACCTAGAATATTTGGAGTTGACCATAAAGTATGATTTATTTTTCAGATACTTCTTTGTTATAGTGGCCCCCATAATTACAATAATTATGCCAAAGTTGCAGTCATTTTCACAAAGGTCATAACTAAGCTTATGAAGGGCGAACATAGCATGTACATATAATATAGATATCTGGGGTCGATCCAGGGAAAATTTGGGGCCTATTTAGGGCCCCTTCACAAAAATCTATTTAATAAAATGGTCCCCTTCACAAAAATCAATTTGATAAAATAGGCCCCTTCACACAAATCAGTTTGATAAAATGGGGCCCCTTCACAAAATTATGTTCCATAAAAACTTACTATTTATTTATTATTTTGTGATGTTTTAAAATGTGTAATTTGTAAACAAACAAGTTCACCAGAGAGGGAAAACTTCAGCAAAAGGATTTAAAAAAGTTTTTGTTTATAAATGCCTGGTTCGAATTTGATTAACTGGATTTCAACTTTCGTTACAAAATGTTATTTTTCACAAAAATATAATAAATTTCACAAAAATAACCTTTACTTTTCACAAAATGGGCTCCAAGAAAAAAAACCTGCATCGACCCCTGGATATACAGAGTTTCCCACAGGTTTAAAAAAGGGCAGGGTGCTGCTGGTAAGAAAAGAGCACTTTTTGGATTTTTAAGTTCATTTTTTAAAATTGTTAAAGGTATTCTGTTGATTTTTAAAGCCACTGTTAATATTTAAAAGTCAAAGCACTTTTTTCAAGATAACAATGATTCAATTTTTACTATGAAAGCAAATTTTTAATGCAAAAAGGAGAAAGAGCACTTATTTTACTGAGAGGCAAGAAGGGTGCTAATTATTTTACTGGGTAGGGGGGGGGGCAAGAAGGGTGCTAATTATTTTTATGAGGGGCAAGAAGGGGGCTATTTTGTAAACCAAAGGGCAGGCAGGGTGCAGCACCCTTCTGAAACTGTCTGGGGGAAACTCTGGATATAAAAATAAATATAGCTTTAAATATTGTAATATTTTATGTTAATAAGATTACATTATAATGTTTCCTAGCAAATTCATACCAATGTCTCATAACAGTTTTTTATAAAATGCTTCACAAGAATAACAACTTTATAATATCATGCCTTCCATTATAGTCCATTTTTCAGAAATTTCTTTTAATAATTCAACAAAAACAGTTTTTCTCCTAGGTATTTTCTCACATACATTCTATAAAATATGATTTGAGGTGATGGCGAGCTGTGCCTCTTAGCAGAACCTCACATTACTTCAATAATTTCTGTGTGAACACCCATTGTTGGATCAACAATATTGTATTTATGGTTCACAGTAAAGTGCTTATAACTTGCTTTTTGAAAATCCTCTGAAATGTATTCTTTCTAGCAGCCAGTGTAGATTCTTGATCCATCTTCTACATGTTAAAAATTTTTTTTTCATCAGTGTACTAGCATCTCTATATAAGATTTGAACAAGAAAACATTTTCCATTGTCCCAACGTATTTCTCCAAAATATCCACTGTTATGGAAATACCTTGCTGCTATTGTATTTTTGACATACAAACAAACTTTCATCGGTCTCAAAAATTTTATTAGCACCTGCCAGTGATATAGAAATCTATACTAATAAAAGAAAGTTTCGCTCTGTGTGTGTGTGTGTGTCTGTTGGCGATGGCTAGCAAAATCTAGCCCACCTAGAAGTCTGGAAATTTAGGTGTGGATAGTCCAAGGTCTGGCCATGTGAACCTGAGCCTCAGAATTTTAATATTTTGATAATTAGCCTAGATATTAATTAGATTCTCATTAACCATCGCTTCTAAAATGTCATCTTTTAAAACAAAATGGCGAAAGAAACGAACTGGTGCGTTGGATTTGCGAGCGGAAATGAACAAATTCGAAATTATTTTACTAATTAGCGAATTTTAAGAAAACTAATTGAGATATCAATTTGAAAACTTCTGAGCATATGTAAAAAAATATTCTGCATCTGACCATGTGATTTTTGAAAAATTCGGTCGGTAATTTTTTAAAATTTATGCAAAAATCTGCCGGCACCATTGAAAACGATCCGAGAAATCTTTCAGACATGGATCTGCTTTCATTAAAAACTGAACTACAAAGAGATCTGTTTCTCTGGCCGATCCCTCTCATTTAGTTTGCAAAAATGAAAGGAAATAATAGCCAAATTTTACTAATGAACAAAAATTTAGGTAACTAATTAAGATATAGATTTGAAATTGAGGTCGGGAAGGGGGTGTCATCTGCCGGCTATTTTAGCGTAGCGTCTTAGTTATGTTCTAATTATCAGAAAAATGTAACTCTTTTTTTAATGATTGCGTTAATGTAGGTGACTGTGGTTCTCTTGAACAAATTATTCATTATATTTACGGGTATGGGGAGGGAGGGGGTTAACGCCTTTCTCTGAGATTGTAATTATCTCGGGCCCGGGCGGGTTAGCTAGTTGAGAAATAAAACATAGGCATCAAATAACACCTACTGTAAATATCTTGGGTGTCAAATTAAAAATTTTAGTTGCAATTTCTAAAATTCATTTTTAACATAACAAATATTGTATGCTACTTAAAAAAAAAAAAAAAAAAAAAAAACCCGAATATTTTGTGTTTATTTTAAATTATTGACGTTCTTAATCTCCAAGATTATAATAATTGAAACAATTGTAAAGCTGATGTAAAGCATTTTTAGAAATTAATAGAAAAATGCACTTAATCATGTAAAACAAAATGTTATCCAATGTTAATAATTACAATTGAATTTAGTGGGAAAAAAAACAATAACATATAATACAACTATATTTGAATCTCTTTAAAATAAAATTAAAAAGTGCACTATTTTATTTGTTTTTAATTTTTGTGTGTGTATGTGTGTGTTAACTAGGGTTGATAAAAATCTTGATTTTTTTAAAAAAATCAAAAAAATCGGATTTATTTGATTTAAATCGGATTTATTTGATTTAAATCTGATTTTTTTGATTTAAATAAGATTTTTTTTTATTAATATCATTTGTGTACTGTGCATGTATTTATTCATTTTCTCTGCATAGATTTACACATTTCAATTAATTTTATTACAGTTCCTAGATAAAAATTCAAAATTAAAAAAGATTGTTGCAAACAAATTTGGATTTACTATCATATTTTTCTACTATTAAATTGTTATAGATAAGATATACGTATGTGTCTTGTGTGTATAATTTTTAGTTAATTTACTAAATTTTTCATTAAGGTATTACTCCAATAATATACATAATATCTAATCACATAATAAATGCAGCAAAGAATGCTAAATATATATGTGTATTTCAACCAGAGTTGGCCAATTTTTGCTTAAGTGGAAAAAACTGTCCCGTCAAAAATACTTTTTACCATAATTTTTGCTACTGGCAAAAACTGCTAGTATTTTAAAACAGGGTTTTAAGGATTTTATTTAAATTACATTATCCAATGTTTAAATCATAATTTTTACAGATTAAAATCAGTGATTTTAAATTGCAATCGTGATCAATTTCTGTTTTTTCCACTTTTTGCCACTGTTCTGACAAAAATACATTTCGAAAAATACAAAAATATATTTCCAAAATACATTTTTGAAAGGCAAGAAAAACCAACCTCATTTCAACAGATTCAGATTCACTGTCATCTTTGTCCCATAGACTGTAAGTTTCTTTGTGTTTTTTTTATTTTTGCCACAATCTCCTTCATTTCCACACTACATGGTTTACATATTGCTTTCACACATTTTCCTGAATTTCTTTTTCTCCTGTAAATTAAAGCCACATTGGATCTTTCTTTTTGCTAGCCATTTTTCTTATGTATCAATGTATCCGAAAGCTCTCTGTACTGATATTCTTGTCCCAACTTGTGTTCCACACTATACTATATTAATGATTACAAAACAGTTACAAGACTCAAAGTAATCGCGTAACTAAAAGTACGAAGCTACCAATTGTCAGTGTTATCCAGCCCTCAGCCAATTTCAGCAATCAATTATGCTTACTTAACAGTAGAAATGACTGTTTAGCTTAGAAATAAGGTAAAATAACATATCTTATATTTTCCATTACAGTAAGCTATGAATTCTAGGAAAGGAAAGGGCAAAGGAATCAGTCACAGGGATTAAATTATTTTCAGTTATAGAAGAAACATGAAACTGGAATTCTATAATTCTGTGTTAGACCAACAGTCTAAATATTTATTATGTTACAATTCCTTGGATTGATCATGTTATATGATTAATACATCCCCCATCAACATATGGGATATTGAAATGTTCAGGTCTAAGCAACTAAACATAAAACAAACTTTTGTATCGTGTATAAACTACTTTACAGGAAGTAACTCCTCACTGAAAATGCTATGAAATAAACTACTATTATATTAAATACTTTTATATTGAATATATTTAACTTTAGCTTCAACATCTAACTTGCAAAAATGAAGTGATCATCTAAGAAAGACAGAAGTTTGAAAATGAGAGAGCATTTATCAGTATATTTGTTTTGGGATGCACCATGGATAAATAATATTTTCAATGTAGTGTTGCATTTATTTTTATAAGTTGAAAATAATTATTTTATGAAAGTTTTATTTAACATTTTTAAAAGGTAATTTTAATCTGACATGAATTATGACATTTATTTGAACACGAATGATTAATTTAATCTTTATTCAGCTTGTAAATATCAATGTTAAAAATACTGATTTAAATCAAAGATTTTTTTTAAAAAATCATTTGATTTAAATCATGATTTAAATCACGATTTAAATCAAGCTGATTTAAATCAAACAACCCTGGTTAACCATTAAAATAATAGTTAGTAAATGTTTTTAAAAAGCTAGGCGTCAAATTTGACGACCGAGAATAATTTTGTAGTCGTCGAATGCAATCATTTTGCTGTATTTGACGACTAACGACTGCTAATTTCGAACACTAAGCACCACCAATTCAGTCATTAAATATTTGTATTGTAGAAAACACACTTCTTTCATGTTCCATTTCCAATCAATTGTCACATTTTAATCTATATTTGGTTATTTCTTATACTATTGTATGAATGTTAACTCTTCTGCCCAACAGCACATAAACTTTAAAGCAGTTACAAACAGTATTCTCGAAGCACTAAACCAATTTCTAACACAGTTTTTACAATTTTTTATGCTGCATTTCCATATAGTTTCATCATTAATAACATACAGTTTCATATCATGGCCAATTTTCCATAGCTGTTTGTTAGGTAAAAACTCTCATTTTTGAAAAGATGAGATTGCACCCATCTTATTACAAGGTAAATCAAGTATTGTTTCCATATTTATAAAAATAAATACAGGCGTTTTAAGAAAAAAACACAATCGAACATGCTTTAAAAAAAGAAATATGTTCTGGAACAAAAGCAATATAATAATAACATAAACACATGTTGCTTCTTTAGAACTGCAAACTATTTGACTAAATTTTACAATTTAATTTGGAAATGTGTTCCTGTCACTTGGAGATTCATCCTCAGGACCATTATAACAAACAAAGTAGTACAATTTGAATCTTCGATTATTCCCACCAGTAACTTTTTATTGAAAGCTTTGCCTTATTTAATGATAGCATTTCTGCAATTCTATTAGGCGCAAATTTTCTGTTTTGAAAAACCGGTGGTAAAAGATTAAAAATTCTGTAAAGGATGCTCGTCCCGAAGGGGTTAATAATTAAAATATTATTTTGCAAATATCTCTGTTATTGTCAGCTCTCTCAAACCCATCAACACTCTTTTGTTCCAGCAATTGAGAAATGGTGAATTGTTTTAGTTGCTGAGTTTGAGATGTATTCCAAAATTCATTTGCAATCTGTGTTTATGAAGGATTGACATTTCAATTTTCATATTTTCTAAAACTAAATTAAAATTAATAAATAATAAAATAAAACTAAAAATTAAATAATAAAATAAAATTGAAAATTAATAAATTAAATAATAAAATAAAATTGAAAATTAATAAATTAGATAATAAATAAAGTTAAATTAAAAATTATAAAATTAAATTCTAATCTCCTTTCCATAGAATATTGAAAAAATTTATGAGTATTGATATGAACAAACAGTGAGTATATGTAACAAAATTGTTAATTTTTTGCCGAAACATCAGTTGAGACCCGAAAAGTTTTTGCTTTTCGTTTGTTTGTCGTCTGTTCCGCGATAACTGTCGCAAAAATGATCCGATTAGGTTGATTTTTGGTAGGTATGTTGGCGAGGTACCGGAATTAGCTGTATAGTTTAGTTACATTTGGTTAATTCGTTCGGAAAATATAGAACATTTCTTTTTAGGTCATAATGCTTTTCAATGGGAAGTCAGACAATTTTTTTAAAATTTTAACATTCACCAAAAAGAAAATGTTGCATTAGCATAATTGTAAATGCTAAATTTACGAAATAGAGATCTTAATTTAATCCAATCGCTTTGAAAATTTGCCAATATATTTATTAGAATTTCGAAATTAATTGTATAAATAAATTATTGGGAAATTTTATGCATTAATTTGAATGATATGAAACATTTTAATTTCTCATTTTTTACAAAAATTTCCAATGCATTTTTTTTTTCTCTTTCATTAAATGGTTGCTAAGCAACTATATTTCAAAGAATATCAACAAAAGAAAATTCAAGTGAATCGCATTATTTTGATGCGAAATTTTATTTAAAAAATAGCTAATTTTCGGGTGATTTAAGTTTTTAATATGCTTTTTTTAATGAAATAGATGAGAATTTATTTTAACTACTAAAGAAAGATTACCAAATCAGTTTTCCAAATGAAAATAATAAAAACATTGAATGTGTAAATTGAATATAGGTCACATAAGAGGAATTTACATTTGTATAAGTATATTTTATACACGAAATTTTATTCAATTTCAGCAACATATGATATTTAGGGGTTGAAATATAAGTATTCTTTTAAGGATAGGATAAAATCTCTTGTATAAAGAGATGGTTATTCTAATGAAATTAAAATAGTAAATACATTCAGACATATATTCAAGAAATGAAATAGCACAATTACTGGAAATTGAGAATATAAAATTAAAGCAAAACGGGAGGAAGTAATATATTGTTATTCTGAAAAAATACAGTAATAAGTAGGTTATCCTATCATTGAATAACAGTGTGTTTAATGTTTAATATTCTGAATTAAATAAAGTCATATATGCACAACAAATGTTTCCTTTTAAATAGTATTTACAGCAATAATGTTTCAAGGAATAATGTTTCATATATATATATATTTATTTATTTTGTATTTCACTTAAAGTAATTTTATATGTATGTTGATTGCAGTATGTGTAATTCACAGTTATTAATTTTATTAACAAAATTACAATATGTATAAACAGTTGTTTTGAAGGGAAATATGAAACATTTATTGAAAAGCAGGCCACACACTGAGGCGACAAGAGCAACAAAAGTGGCTTAGAACAAAGTAAATACCAGTTTCAAACCTGTTTTTTCTCCTAAGTTACGAGACATGTTGATCGAGTCGTCTCAATGTGTGGCCTGCCATAGACTATCATCTTTCTCAAAATTTTAAAGCCTCGTTTATATTGCAAGTTTTCTATTTATTTATTTTTGTTCGTCTCCTGCTATTCACAGTATGAGGAGAATCTACTATGCTTATTTTCCAATTCACTTAATTTTCAAATATTCATTGCACAGAATCAGTTAAAATGATAAAAATTTCTTTCTGTGTAATATTGATTTAAAAAAAAATCTTGTTTAAAATAATAATAACAACAAAAAAAGATATAAGACCATTCATGATGTTCTGGACTAATAAATTCTCATGCTTACTGATCCTTAGGACAAATAATATTTATGTTTGAATTCTAATGCTGCTTTTACACTTTTAATGGTGTGTAGAAATTATTCTTCAATGCACTTGTTTGATTTTTTATTTCCTTTATTTATTTATTTTTTCCAAATTTGATACCTATATTTGCTTAGCTTAATTGAAGTTAAAACTTGATTGCATTTATTAATCAAACAATTTATATTGTAGGAAGTGGATGATGCAGAAGTAAATGAATATATCAGCATATTAGAAGAAATACAACAAGAACTGATGGAAGAAGGTGCACATCTTTATAATTTTGTAAAAACCCTCATATGGCATTTATGAACTGCGATGATTTTTTAAAGCCTTTTTTTTTGGGGGGGGGGGGGATATTTGTCTTTTAGAAGTCATTTTTAATGCTAATAATTAATCAGAATATTTAAAAATAAGATTATTAAAATTAAATAAATATTGTCTCTTTTACATAAATTGTTTACATTTCATTAATATATATATTTTATATAATTTGTAATTTTTTAATTTTTTTTACACTTAATATTCTAACACTACTAAATACACTCCAAAAAATAAGAATTAATTTTAATCTTTTGGTAAAATAATTTATTTCTCTATTTCAGCGTTTGGCACTTTTCTGTTAGTGCAGACGATTTTTTGTATAAAGCAAATATTTAAAATTATTTTAAAGATGGAAGACACAAGAATGATGATTAAACAGCTCTTTGATCGTGGATTTTCCGCAGGTTAAATCTTTAAGCAATTAAAATGCCTTGGTTTTATAGAACTTATAAATCGATTATTGGATATTAATAGCTGTTGTGGCAACTCCAACTGCCTATATTACTAATTCAATTGAGAGTTGCAACATGTAAATAATCAATTTCAAATGTAATTGATTTCTAATAAATTTAGTAAGAAACAACTTTTCTTACCTCTAAGTTCCAAAAGGGACATCGGTGCTCCGCGGTCTTCATAATTCCTTATATTTCAAAAAACTAAATCCTTTTTCAGCATGAATACACTATTGACTCAAATAAATTCAAGGTAGTAGAAGACACATCACTATTTAATGACAAATAAGACGACGAACAAATTATTATATACATTTCTGTTACTGAGCGACACGCTCTCTGACAATCATAATCACAAACAATACTAAACTGAAACGTTACAGTTCAAAAACTAAAGTTCTAATAAAAATGTTCTGAAAAAGTTACGTAATAAACAATGTTGCGCGCATGCGTCAAAGTCTCACTGTCTCTTTTCTGCAAATCGAAGTACATCCCTACCTCTACACTGCGTAGGTGCTTTTTATGTTTCAAAACTTTGAGAAGAAAAAGGGGGTTTTGGATGATGCAACAGGAAATGAATTCACAATTACAACATCCTCCCACCTTTGAGTTTCGGGATCTGAAACTCAAATCCAATTCGTTCGATGTTTTATGATACGCCTGTATCTGGAGCGACGAACCGAAACGTCCGATGTACTGTCGCTGACCGAACCACTAGGAGGATTACTAGCACCTTTATGTTCATTGAAATCTTGTTTCTTTTTAATGCCCTTGAAATGGTTTCTCATACTGTCATTATCTTGTGATACTTCTAAGGGTATTAACCTGCTTGTAGGTCTTAAATATTCTCCAGTTTTCATTCTTATTTTCACTAAGCGGATGTGTCGATCCTTAGATGGAAAAATTTCAATCACTTTGGCCAGAGGCCAATCAATTCTTTTATTATTGTCACTGGAAACAATCACAACATCACCTATAGCTATAGGTTTCTGTATTTTCTTCCATCTACTAGGTTGTCGCAATTGGCCTAAATATTCAGATCTAAATCGTTTACGAAGGTCTTGTCTTATTTTCTGTTGATAAACAAGCTTTTTGTTCAATGATTTGGCATCTAGAATATCAATATCGGGTGTACCACTACCTTTCACTTCTAGCAAGAACATGGGCGGAGTGAGAGGTACGAGATCATTTAAATCTTCTGACACATAAGTAAGCGGGTGACTGTTGATAACACTTTCTAGGTCACATATAATGGTTTGTATTTCTTCGTAATTCAGAGAACTTTTTCCTAAAACCTTTCTGAGTATTCTCTTGGTTAGGCCAATCAATCGCTCCAACCACCCTCCCCACCACGAAGCTGAAGGAGGTATAAATTTCCAAATAATTTTCCTTGATGTACTATCATTTTGTACTGAATTCCAGTTTATTTCTTTCAAAAAATTTTCCGCTCCTACAAAATTTTTACCATTATCTGTATAGATAATAGAAGGTCTGCCTCTACGGGCTATGAATCTTCTCAACGTCATTAAAAACACTTCCGTTGATAATGAGGTAGCTAGTTCAAAATGAACTGCTCGAAAAACAGCATAAGTGTATATTACTAGCCAGATTTTCCTATTTTCTTTAAGAATAAGCGGACCGGCATAATCCAGACCAACAATTTGGAAAATGGCAGCTTCTCTTACTCTATCTTCAAGTAAGGGAGGAGTGGAAATTTCTACTGGTTTAAAATCGTGTCGTCTACATCTTACACAGGTTCTAATAATTTTCCTGACAGTTTTTCGGAATTGTAAGATCCAAAAATCTTCCCTTAAATTAGACATCATAATTTGTACACCAGCATGACCTAGTTTCAAATGTCTAGATCTAATTAATTTTTCAACTACAGGATGGTCATGTGGAAGAATAATAGGAAATCTGAAATTCAGAATATCATCTCTCAAATGTATGCGTGATTTCAGCCGCAGAACTCCGGCCGAATCTGTTGTGGTCTGAAATGCTTTTAGACGTTTATCTTCAGGACCAGTAAACGATTTTTGAACTAATTTCAACAATACATTTTCAGCTTCATTCTGCTCTTCTACAGTTAAAATTTAAAATTCTCTCTCTTCTTTAGATTTCTTACAATTTTTGTAAAATCTGTATATCCACGCGATTACTTTTACTAATTTATCGTAGGAAGAAATTCTAGTGTAAAATTCTTCACTGTGAACATTTACATTCGTACCACTAATAATTGTTTTTCTTCTTTCTGCATCGATTGTTTCAAAATCGGGAAACACTTCTGATTTAGGCCACTCGTCCATTGGTTTTCTCAACCACTGCGGTCCCTCCCACCATTTATCTCGGGCTAAAACCTCAGCGGTACAACCCCTTGAAGGCAGGTCAGCAGGATTCAATTGGCCAGGAATAAAGTGCCATTTTGAAGGATCACTTAATGAGCGAATTTCGGTCACTCGGTTGTAAACAAAAGGTGCCCAATTTTCATTTCTTTTTATCCAGTAAAGCGCATTGGCCGAATCAGTCCAATAAAAAATGGCAATGTTATCTAATTTCAAATCAGTTTTAACACTACTTGCTAATCTAGCCCCAATATTACAAGCCAGTAATTCTAACCGTGGAATAGAAATTGTTTTCATAGGAGCAACTCGGCTTCTGGCTTGAACCAACTGACAGAAACCGCCGTTCTCATTTTCGGTCCGTATAAATATACACGTAGCATACGCTACTTTACTAGCGTCGCAAAAAACGTGTAATGAATGCAACTTATCTGCATCTCGAGAAAAACACCTAGGTATTTCAATAGTCCCTAATTTTCCTAATTGTTTTTTCTATTTTTCAAATTTTTTCTTTATAGAAACAGGTAATTCCGTGTCCCATGTCACTTTAGCTTTCCAACACTCCTGTAATAATATTTTAGGTTCTAATGTTACAGGACATGTGTATCCGATAGGATCAAAAATTCTGTGTACAGACGATAAAATGTTTCTTTTAGTTACAAGGCGATCATCCTCTGAAATTTCTTTTAAATCAACTGCTAGTGTATCCCTTCTAAAATCCCACATTAGCCCTAAAACAGGGACATTTTCCCCTGTAAAAACTTCTCGAAAACTATGCTCCCACCCGCGAAGCTCGAATTTAGCATTGTTAAGAAGAGTTTTTGACTCTTCGATAAATCTGTTTAGCTGTTCCTTATTATCAACACTCGTAACACAGTTGTCTACATAAAATGACTCTAACAATTTTAACGCAGTGTTTTTAAATTGTTCAGGTGCATTTTTCAAATGATATTCTAACGTGGCACCTAGAAGGTAGGGGCTACATGAAATGCCAAATACTACTCTTCTATGTTGAAGCGTTATCAACTTTTGAGGGTCCCCTTCTTCATACCATAGAAATTTCAAGAATGATCGATCTTTTTCTTTAATACCAATCTGTAAAAAAGCCTTTTTTATGTCAGCAATTACCCCTATTTTCCCCAATCTAAATCTGTTTAAAACAGAAGGAATCAGTTCTACGAGGTTAGGCCCCTTTTCAATACAATCATTTATCGATGGTGAGTCCTTTTCCCGAGCTGAACCATCAAAAACTGGCCGCACTTTTGTAGTGGAGTTTTCTTTAAACACTGCTCTATGAGGAAGGAAATGCTCACTACCTAACGTTTTCCTCTGATCAACCTTTTCAATTATTTTCTCGTCTAACCATTCATTAAATATTTAATTATAATCACCTAATTTTCCTATCTTTTTTAATGAATCGACACTTTTTTTTAATCTACGTCGAGCGATATTTTCGTAACTGGGTAGTCTAGGGTGGCCCTGTATCCATGGAAGACTAACTTCATATCTACCCTCGTCATCTACTCTTATATTACTAAGAAAATGTTCTTTAGTGGCTAACTCTATCTCTTCTCTACCCTTTTTCTCCCCAGGATCTCGAATTCCTAAAGTGTCAAGGTGCCATAACTCGGAAATTTTTGCCTCTTTGACATGCAGCGAGAAAACTAAATTGTTCATATTTTTATTTTCATAACCTTCAGTTTTCCCGAGAATTGTCCAACCTAAACGAGTTCCCATGCAAACTAATCCGCCCTGTAATTGTTTTAAATTTCCGGTAAATAATTTTCCGGCGACATCTGCACCAATTAACACATGAATTTCATCAGGAGAAAATTCGTATAGTAAATCATTAGTTTTAGTGACTCTATCAGTCAATAAAATTCCGTACCGTTTTATTTCATTAATAAAGGATCCTTCCGGTATAGGTGAAATTTCAGAGCAAATCTTTTGTTGGTCTAATACCTCAAGTTTACATCGATAACTATTATCCATATTTCCCAAATTAATTAAGTATCTATCGTGTAGTTCTTCACATTGTCGACCCCCAAATAAACTATGCACTATTCTTTCTTTACTTATACTATTATATCCTAACATGTTAGCAGCAAATTTTGATATATACGACCGTTGCGATCCCTTGTCATATAAAATTCTAACATTTCGTACGATATCCCCATTGTATATGCGTACAACCAATGTTTGGAGCAAAACCCTTTTTCTAGAAGTTGTATTCGCAAGCATACAATCTTTATTAGGAGTAGAATCCTCTTTAGAATTATCGCCTAAATTAATTTTATTCTTTTCTATACACATGAACTGGTGGTGATTTTTCCCACAATGAGTACAATTAGTTTTAATTTTACAAGCTTTAGCCAAGTGGTTGGCATTGAAGCATCGAAAGCAAGCTCCTTTTTTTAATAAAGCATCTTTTCTCTTCGCGAGTGTCATTTTCCATACCGCTCTACAATTTTGACTACGGTGTTTATTTTCGCAAAAGACACACTGTTCTTCCAATTTTTTATCATCTGCATTATACAGTTCGGCCGCCGTAGGAAGGGAAAAATTTTTATCCTTACGATCGAATCTAAGTTCTCTGTTTACTGAGACATCTTTATCGAAAGAAAACCCACTCTTAGCCAATTTGACCTTTTGCTCCATTTCAACTTCAATCTGTAAAAATTTCATTAAAGTATCTAATTTATTAATTCCCTGATCTTTATCTTTATCATTAACAGATAAAGTGCCAAGATGTCTTTCCCATAATTTAAGAATATCTGAAGGCAATGCTGATTCGACCAATGGATATAAAATCGAAGAATAGTTTTCGCTCGATACGCCTAACATTTTTAATGACCGAAGGTATGTTTCTATTTTATCATATAACTTAACAAGGGACAGTCTCTGGCCTTGTCCTAAAGAATTATTAATAACTAATCCTAGTACTTCGCGTATGTATACTTCGATTAAAATATCTGTTCTACCGAACCGTGCCTTCAACGATTGTATCGCCTCTGGATAGCTATCGGCTGTAGGGGGGAAAGAATCCACGATTTCCCTAGCTCTAGATCCCTTTTGGGTAGCCTGAATAAGATACTGTATTTTATCTTCATTTACTATTTCGGGATCTTCGTGGATTTTTTCAAATTGCCCCCAAAAGGATAGCCAATTTTTTATGTCGCCATTAAAGGGCTTAAGCTCTAATTTGGGTAATTTAAACTTTCTTCTTGTGGCCATACTGTCTAATGACAAAGAGGTATCCTGATTGCTCTCTTTTTCTAATTTTTTGATGTATCTAGATAGTTTATTTTTATTTTCCCAGTAATTTATATTATACTTGTCTATTTGCTCATATTCCGAATCGAAGGCGTCTTGTTGACAATTTTTATCTTCAGATAAATTATCTAAAATTTGTTTATCTATTAATGAGAGCTCTTCATGTTTTGATTCTAACCTATCTAAAAGAGATGACAGACTATCGATATCATCACATTTAGCCTGCAAAGTATCTTCTATTTCTTTTATCAACTTTGTGAAGTTGGAACGCACTGGCGTCCTTGATTTATCCATTCTTAATGTTCAATTCTAGTTAACTAACTTCTAATTAACTTTCTAATCTCTAATTCCAATCATCTACGGAGCCACCGAATCCCGGCAGGGATGCCAGTTATGTGGCAACTCCAACTGCCTATATTAATAATTCAATTGAGAGTTGCAACATGTAAATAATCAATTTCAAATGTAATTGATTTCTAATAAATTTAGTAAGAAACAACTTTTCTTATCTCTAAGTTCCAAAAGGGACATCGGTGCTCCGCGGTCTTCATAATTCCTTATATTTCAAAAAACTAAATCCTTTTTCAGCATGAATACACTATTGACTCAAATAAATTCAAGGTAGTAGAAGACACATCACTATTTAATGACAAATAAGACGACGAACAAATTATTATATACATTTCTGTTACTGAGCGACACGCTCTCTGACAATCATAATCACAAACAATACTAAACTGAAACGTTACAGTTCAAAAACTAAAGTTCTAATAAAAATGTTCTGAAAAAGTTACGTAATAAACAATGTTGCGCGCATGCGTCAAAGTCTCACTGTCTCTTTTCTGCAAATCGAAGTACATTCCTACCTCTACACTGCGTAGGTGCTTTTTATGTTTCAAAACTTTGAGAAGAAAAAGGGGGTTTTGGATGATGCAACAGGAAATGAATTCACAATTACAACAGCTGTAAAGATAGACCTAGGTCTGGTCGTCCATGCTCAGTTTGCACAAAAGACAGCATCAAAATAATTCATGAAAAGATGCGAAAAAATCCACAATGTTCTGCAAATAAAATGGCTGCAGAAGAGAATTTGAGTCGCAGAACTATGCAAATTATTATAAATGAAGATCTGGGTTTTCACCCTTATTGCAAAAGAAAAATTCAAGGTTTGATTGCTGCACAAAGAATTAAAAAATTACAAAGATGCAAGAAATTGCTGAAGCAGCATGGTAAGAAAAGTGTTGACGGAATAATATTTTCTGATGATAAGCTATTTTGCACTGAACAGTGTTATAATACTAAAAATGATGTCACATATTCAGCAACCTTCGAGGATATACCTGAAAACCTTCGAACTGTTAAACGCTTTCAGAACAAGAATTCTGTTATGGTTTGGGCTGCAGTGTCAAACAATGGAAAATTGCCTTTGAAATTCACCGATAAAGGGATAAAAATCAATGCGAATATTACAAACTTGGCATAATGTCTACACATTTAATGCCACATGCTGACAGGCTATATCCCCAAAAGAATTGGATATTTCAGCAAGATTCTGCACCTTTACACCAAGCTAAATCAACACAGGCTTGGCTCCATGTCAGTTGTCCAAACTTTATCATGCAAGAAGATTAGCCACCTTCTTCACCGGATCTAAATCCTTTAGATTATTGCATCTGGGGGATTTTAGAGGGTAAAGTAAATAGCAAACAACACAGAAGTTTGGACTCTCTCAAAGCTTCCATATTGCGTGAATGGGACCGACCACCTCTTAAAATGATTCGTGCCGCAGTCGGACAATGGCATAAGAGATTATCTTTGGTAATAGATAAAGATGGTGGTTAATTTGTGTAAAATTATTTCCTGGTAAACTTTCATCTCTGATGTTCAACATATTAGTGTATTTATAATTCCACCACGGGTAATAACCACCATGGATAACAACATTTTAGGGTGGAAAAAAATTATTCAAACATGGTAGCAGTAGGGGGGGGGGGGGTGGCATTTTAAATTCTCACTTAAGGTGGCAAAAGCACTTAAAAGTTGTCCTGGTCTGAATGTTTATGTGTGTATTTCATATCCCTCTGTCTATATTCTTTTCATACATGTTTAATTTTTTAACAATATTTTAATGCTCTGTGTTAACAGAGAAAGCTTTTCTAACATTAGGCTTATTATACTTTATTCTACTTGAATATTCCTTAATAAAACAAAATAAATAAGGGCGTGATAGCAGGCACTGCAGATTGTTTCTGATCTTGCAGATTAATTTAAAATCTTAAAAAGAAATACTCTGCTTAAAAAAATGCTAAAATTTACTTTTAAGTCTCTAGATTTATTGTAACTTTTTATTATATTTTCTTTGTAAATGCAAATTTCGCTTTTTTATCATTTATTATTATTTTTTTCTGATAGTAGGCATTATTGAGTCTCAGATAAATTTAGCTTTGCTGCAGATTAACACAGTACATTCTGCTGAAGGAATGCACATTACAGTCAGGGTTGGCAAGTTTCTTCCAAAGTGGAAAAAACCGGCCGGAAGAAATGGAAGAAACTGTTTTTCTTTAGGAATTTACCATATAAGTTGCAATTTTGTAAGATACAATAAAAATAAATGCATTTTTCTAATAGATAACCTTAAGTAAATTTAATTAGACATATAAAAATTTAATTAAAAATGATAAATTGATAATTACATCAGTTTTTTAGCCAAGATTACACACCTGTCTAAAGCTTTCCACTCATTGCGCACCTGAATAAAATAAATCGTACCTTTCCGTCATACTAACACCATGCCAAAATGTATGTTAATGTGCATTTATTTCAACCTTGAACATGCAATGAATTTTTATTGCAAACGATGCTAAACATTGTGATTTTCTATTTATTGAACATGAATCTTTTTAATTATTATTGTTATTCCTTACTCATAATCTCACAAAACATCTTAATTTTCTGTTTTTCAAATAGAAAATATTTAATATTAAGTTGTAACTTATATTTATTGTTGACACTGATATCAGTGATGGAACAGCTGCGCCAATTGCTCCAATTGCGCCAAAACGATAATGCTGCGCCATTCTGCGCCAAAACGATCATTTTTCAACAAAATTGCGCCCAACTGCGCCAATTCGATAATTTTCTTCTAGCAACATTTTGCCATAAGATAAGAAAAATTTCGTCATTCTTCGCGGTACGAAATCCCCTCTTTAAAGTGCCTGTTACGATTCGAAACGTGCTCGCGCGCGCCGATCAGTCGATCCTCTGATTGGATTGAGTTTCCTGCAAAGGAACCAACTATATATGACTAGAGCTTAGCAGCTAGGAAGCTCGGCTCGCGAGACACCAATCACAGTCTGCTACAGGTGTGATTCTGGTCCGAATTTTCCGAAAAATTAAGGCAATGGTTTCCGAAAAAAAAAAATATATATATATATATATATATATATCGGTCATAAATCCGAAAATTCGGACATAAAATGTATCGGTATTTCGGCAAATGATCGCCGAAAAAAATCAATCTCGTCATTCGTTCGAAGAAAAGTCGGCAATTTTGTCAAAGGATCGCGGGTAAAACATGACTTTCGTCAGAAAATCGCGAAAAAACGGCAAATTTCGTCAAAAACATTGCAAAAAGCGGCAAATTTCGTCAAAAGATCGCGAAAAAACGGCAAATTTTATCAACGGATCGCGGGAAAAACGTTACTTTCGTCAGAAAATCGAAAAATCCGGCAAATTTCGTCAAAAACATTGCTAAAAACGGCAAATTTCGTCAAAAGATCGCGAAAAAAAGGCAAATTTAGTCAAAGATTGCGAAAAACGGCAAATTTCGTCATAAACATTGCGAAAACGGCAAATTTCGCCCAAAGATCGCGAAAAAATGACAAATTTTGTCAACAGATCACGGGAAAAACGTGACTTTTGTCAGAGCATCGCGAAAAAAGGCAAATTTCGTCAAAAACATTGCGAAAAACGGCAAATTTCTTCAAAAACATTGCGAAAAATGGCAAATTTCGTCAAAGGATCGTGAAAAAACGGCAAATTTCGTCACAGGATAACGGAAAAACCGCTAATTTCGTCAAAGGATTGCGGAAAACCCGCAAATTTCATTAGAAGATCGCGAAAAAACGACAAATTTCGTCAAAGGATCACGAAAAAACGACAAATTTCGTCAAGGGATCGCGAAAAAACGGCAAATTTTGTCAAAGGACCGCGAAAAAACGCCAAATTTCGTCAAAGGAACGCGAAAAAACACCAAATTTTGTCAAAGGATCGCGAAAAAACGCCAAATTTCGTCAAAGGATCGCGATAAAGCGGCAAATTTTGTTAAAAGATCGCGAAAAAACGGCAAATTTCGTCAAAAGATCACGAAAAAACGGCAAATTTCGTCAAAGGATCGTGAAAAAAAAACCGCCAAATTTCGTCAAAAGATCGTGAAAAAACGGTAAATTTCGTCAAAGGATCGTGAAAAAACGGCAAATTTCGTCACAGGATAACGAAAAAACTGCTAATTTTGTCAAAAGATCGTGGAAAATCTGCAGATTTCATCGAAGGATCGCGATAAAACGACAAATTTTGTTAAAAGATCGCGAAAAAACGCCAAATTTCGTCAAAGGATCGTGGAAAAAACCGGCAAATTTCGTCAAAGGATCGCGAAAAAACGGCAAATTTTGTCAAAGGATCGCGATAAAACGACAAATTTTGTTAAAAGATCGCGAAAAAACGCCAAATTTCGTCAAAGGATCGTGAAAAAAACGGCAAATTTCGTCAAATGATCGCGGAAAAACGGCAAATTTCGTCAAAGGATCGAGGAAAAACCGCAAATTTTGTCAGTGGGGTGCGGAAAAAAATCATTGTGCCGGGAGTGGATTCCCCCTCCCCCGTCTCCCTTGTTGTAACCTTTCAGAAAATTTGTTGTGAATTTCAGATTTTTTTTTTTTTTACTCAGAATTACCCCTGAATCAGATGCCAGTTAGATTGTGGTGTAAATCGCCCAACAGGTGGCGCTATTGCACTTCATTTATCACGATTTCTGAAATAGCTATATCTCAAGAATTAATGCACGGAATTTCATCAAACTTCATATTATGTTAAACCTTGACATAAATATATTCTTATTAGATTTGGATGTATACTGACCAACAGGTGGTGCTGTTATTCTCTGTTTTTCAGAATTTCCGCGATAGCTCTATCTCAAGAACGAGTAGATTGTCATTTAATTTTGGTTACAAACGATTTGATTGATATAGAAAAAAGTTGTGTGATAGCTGTAACATAGTTTTTTTTTTTTTTTTTGGTGTGTGTGTACGTTTTCTCTAAAAAGCTTTTTCATGCTTAAAAGAGAGGGATTTTGCAGCTCCATAATAGTTATTTTCTGCTGAAAAACCGTTTTGCTGCTCCGAAATGAGCGATTTGCTGCTCCGAAATGAGTCATTTGCTGCTCCAAAATGAGTCATTTGCTGCTCCGAAATGAGTCATTTGCTGCTCCAAAATGAGTCATTTGCTGCTCCAAAATGAGCGATTTCTGCTCCAAAATGAGCGGTTTGCTGCTCCAAAATGGTGTTTTGCTGCTCCAAAATGATGATCCTGGTGTTCCATCACTGTGATATGGATTTTACAATTAGGCAGTTGTCAGATGATGAAGAAGCTGCAATAAAATTATTTCAGGACTTTGAATACAAAAAAAAAAGTTTTATTAAAAAAAAAAAAAAAAAGGGTCTTCATTTAAAAATTGAAATGTTTACTGCAATAGAGCTGTGCAAGGTGACGTCACGAACAGGTTTTTGCTGCTGCTGTAGGACAGCTATCACTACCTTTATCAATGCTTTTTCTATTTGTGTGTCCTACAGCTTTTTTCATTGTTCTCCGGTAAAAGTCACGTGATGTGAACTGCTCTATGCTAAGAGACAATTACAATTCTATGCTTGTAGTTTAAATTGAGTTTTATTTTATTGTATAATATTTATTTGTTCTTTTATCTTAAGTCTAGATTTGTATTGATTTAATAAAATAGTTTGCGAAAGTCTGTAATTTTCAAATGTTATATTTTAATTGCTCAATTTAGTGCCAACGTTTTTTTTTTAAATGGAATTATTATACATGAATTTCGTTTTATGCCAATTATTATGCTTGGCAATGACAATGGTGTTGGTATAACAGAAATGTAGCAAATAAATTTATCCAAAATACAAAAAACCAATTAAAAGTAATTAAATTCAAAACAGGCATATTTTTTAAAATTATTTAAACTTCTGTAACCAGTAGTAAATAGTATGTGATGTGGATCATTTACCTACTGTTGAATGAAACTCCTTTAAATAAAAGACAGTGCTTTTAATTTACATCCATTTCATTGAAGGGAACTAATACACAATAATTACTGTATTGAAAGATTTCATTAAAATCTCTATTTTCCTTATGGTGTAACATGGTATAACAAAACAAAAGTATTTTAGCAGCAGGATGCTGCAATCAATTTCTCAACTTAGAATGGATGAATGAAAACAATGCAAACATTCAAGTCCTGCAGAACTTGGAGAGTTTAAAAGGATTTTGGAATACCCGTAGAGTTTATTTTTAGAACATTTATCGTTTAAAATCCGGTTTGAGATACGCATGCTAGTATACATAATTACAAATTTGTTTATTTTAAGTGTTGCACAATAGTTTTTGAAATATTGCATTTTATATGATAAACTAGTATATAACCCCGTCAAAAATGACGGATTGTTGATCTGCGTTTCATTTTCATAAGACTTCATACAAACAAACAGCATGGAGATTTATTATTGAAAGGTTTGTATTGTAGAAAAATACATTTTAAAAAGGACAAATGATTTCTACAAACAAAAATAATAAGGATATATATTTTTTTTTTTTCTCTTTTTTTTTTACTTAGTATTAAATTTCTGAAATAGTTCAACGATTGGACAAAATCAAATATTAACAAATAATCCATGTGCGAAAGTTTTTGTAAAAAAGTGTTATCAATGAGTTTTTTAAACAGCTTGACTAACCATATAACTCATTGTTTGATTACATAAGCAAAATTAAATGGAAATTACGCTGTACTATGCATTTCTTATATTTTAATTACGTTTGATAAGAAAGAATCATTTTACAGTATATGACCCATTATCCGAAAATCCAAAATCCGGAAAAACCCGAAGTCCGGAAAGAAAAATTCGAAAATTTGTAAATTTTTACTAAAATTTTAGATTTTCTGAAATTTTTCGAAAATTTTACCGATTCCTAATTTTTTTTCAGTCCATTGTGTTTCAATGTTTAATCACTAAAATATTGTTACTTCAGTGGCGGGGGAACACGCCCCCCCCCCCCCCTTCTCTTCCCGAAATTAAAAACAAATCATTTTTCTCTCAAATTTTAGTTTAAAATTAATTTATTTTACGATTCGTTAGAAACAAAAAATAGTTATGTATTTATTTCATCAGGGGTGATTCTGTTCAAGTTTTCCTAAAAATTTAAGGCATTCGATTTTGAAAATTTAAGTCTTCAGTCCAAAATTTCGAACATAAATATCTCGAATTTTGAACGATAGTCGCCGAAAAAAAAAATCAATTATGTCTATCGTTCGCAGAAAAAATAGAAAATTTCATCAAAGGATTGTGAAAACAACGTGAATTTCGTCAAAGTACCAAAAATAAAAACGCAAATTTCGTTGCAGGATTGCAAAAAAACGCTAATTCTGTTAACAAATTGCAGAAAAACGCGATTTCCGTCAAAGGCTTACGAAGAAGACTCAAATTTCTTCCAAGGACTCCGAAAAAAGTGTAAAATTTCATCAAGGGATCACAAAAAAAAAAAAAAAAAAATTGGTTAAAGGATCGCAAAAAAAACCCCTGCGAATTTCGTCAAATAATCGCGGAAAAACATGAATTTCTTCAAAGGGTCTAGAAAAAAAAACACAAATTTCTTCAAAGCACTGCGAAAAAATGTCTAATTTCGTTAAGCGATCGCGAAAAAAGTGAAATTTCGTCAAAGGATCGAAAAAAACAACCGCTAATTTCGTCAATCTCAGAAAAAACTCGAATTTTGTCAAAGGATCGTGAATAAAAGGCAAATTTCGTCAAAGAATAGCAAAAAACGCAAATTTCCTCAAAGGATCGCAAAAAGAAAACGCAAATTTCTTCAAAGGACTACGAAAAAATGAAATTTTGTCAAAGAACAGCAGAAAAAATGCAAATTTTGTCAAAGAATCACGAAAAAAACATGAATTTTGTCAAATTATCGTGAATTTTGGGAGGACCCGAAATACGGAACGATGGAAGCCAATTTCAAAATCTGCCAGTAGATGGCGACACTATACTGAATCAACCTCAAATCTCTCCCAAGGAAATAAATCACCGCATTCTAAAAAAAAAAGTGCTTACAGAATTTTTTTTTAACAGAAATGTTTTAACAGATACATTTTTTTTATGAAATAGTGTTTTAAGGTTTTAAACAAAATTAAAAGATTTAAAAGCTTGAATATGCTTTTACAAATATTTAAACGACGAAAGTAGATAATATAACTTCTTTTTCAGTAAGCCTAACATGGCGTTTAACTACGGTCGAATCGCAGAGTGGTACAACCCGGTACCGTTACAGACACTTTCTCGCCTGTGGATTTTATTATAAGTAAGATAAAAAGTTGGTAGGTAGTTTTTTTACAGAAATGACACAAACAATGAAAAAATATCTCACCCCCCCCCTACCTCTAAAATTGTAAAAAACATAACCTGTAAATACCTGCTGACCTAAAGTTTATTAAAAAATAAAAAATGACTTATTTTTCCATAAATAATATTTTTAATATTAATTAAAGTTTCCAATTTAAATTTCATATAATCAGGTTTTGAATTTAATTGTTTTAAAATCAGTCTTTAATATACTTTAATTTTGAGCGTCTGTTTTGTTTTCTGTTGGTTTCTTCCATTTTTTCCATTTCTTCCAGTTTCTTCCGGTTTTTTCCAGTTTCTTCCACTGTCCTGGAAGAAACCAGTTTCTTCCGGAAGAAACCCAACCCTGATTACAGTGCAAACAAAAACTGGTTTTATTATTTTGATATAGAGGTAATTAAATGATTTTGTTTGACTCTTTATTTATATTCTTTATGTTTATGTTTGTTAGAAAAAAGAATATTAGAAGAGTACTTTGCTGAAGTTGAAGCTGAACAAATTAATTCTACTGTAGATTGGTTAGAAAGGAATGAAGTCATCTGTCCCCTTTGTAAAAAGTATGTGTCATGTGGCTTATAATCTTGTTTACTTTAATAATGTAAATTAATTTTTATGAAAAATACTACTGAATTGTGTGTGTGTGTGTGTGTGTGTGTGGCATGGAGATAGCCCTTAAAATAATTAGGAGAAATGCTAATCTATTCCTTGCTTTCTCATTTTTTATATTGCAATCTGTTCAAATATATTACACTTTGAAAGTTTAATATTAGAATTTCTATTGCAGATTCTATGGCAGTGTTTAAAAATATTATTATTATTTATTATTATTATTATTTGCCTTCCATTGAGTGTGTTGTTGTAAAGTTTATAATTAACATCATATTTTTTAAACTCTGTTCTCATAAATGATACTGAAATTAAAATTTAATTTTTATTTCTGATGTGTAGAATTGCTCTTCTAACATGTTTCTTGTTATTGTTATGAAATACCTTGCAATCGTAATCACATTAATACTGTGCACAAAAACTACATTCTGTGCATACTCGTACAAAACATTTAAGCACAACCACTGTGAAAGGTTAAATTAACAAATATAGATATTGCCAATTTTATATTTTCTTCTTTCTATAATAGAAGAATGTATTGTAATCAAAATTTTTTTTTCGACGGATTTACACGTTTTAGGTGTCAGAGATTCATAAAACATGTTTTTACAAAATGTCTGTATGTCCGTGTGTATATCCTCCTTGTATCATCGAAAGTTGTGTGAATTATGCATAGAATTGAAGCAAATTTAATTTATAGGCTCTTGGCTATGGCCAGCAGGTCCCACTTGAATTTGGGGATATTCTGCCCGAAGAGGGTGCTGTGATAGTGATTTTTGTTATTTTTCATTATTGTATCATCAAAAAGTGTATGAAATTATGCATAGAATTGAACCAAATTGTATGTATATATTTTTGACTATGGCCTGCAGGTTTCAGTTGCATTTGGTGATATTCTGCCTGAAGGAGGCACTGTGACTCAAATTCAAAAAGATGTACAAAAAATTTGAAAACCGGAAAGTTTTTTCCATTAAATGTTCTGCTTTGATCCAGGGATTCCGAAGCAATTTTTGTTTTGTCTCTATCTTAAAAAAGTCCTTCCGGCCTGTACCGGGAGGAAAAGGTAGCTTTCCTATATCTTCGTTTTAAAATTTTAGCTAATGTTACACGAAAACAGCAAGTTAAAATTCAAAGAAACGTTTACAAAAGATTCGTTAATACTGAATTTGAATAAGAAATTCGCCAAATTATTGAGCAATAGCCAAATTGGCTTCATTTATGAAGACTTATTTTGGTCGCCAAATTTGGCGATATTTCGCCAAATGTCGCTAATTTTGTCGCCAATGTCATCAATTTTTGGCACTAATGGATATGAATATATAGTTTTATGCATATGATTGGGAAAATTATTACAACAATGAAAGAAAATAATTTGCGAGTAATCGCGTTAATGTGCTGTTTTGTTTCAAAATGTCAGCCACCCTAGAATTTCAAACTGCTCTTTCTCAGCCATTTTTTAAGATAGAGGTAAACCCAAAAATGCTCTGGAATCCTTGTATCAAGGCCTAACACGTAATTAAAAAATAAATTTGAATTTTTAACTTTTTTGTATATTTATTTTAGTTTTAAATTTTTAAATGGCCGCCATCTTGAAACAAAATGGCGGACCAAGCTGGCCAATGAACTCGGTCGAGACATTGGTTAGCTTAATACACACAATTAGTTTCATCAAAATTGATTTATAAATACGAGCGTTATCGTATGACATAGGTCATATATATATATATATATATATATATATATATATATATATATATATATATATATATATATATATATATATATATATATGGATATATCTATATATATAAATCAACATTTGAACGGAGGGTGGTTTTGGGGTCCGGGGGTCATGATCGGTGAAAATATATCGAAATTTTCCGGAACTGCTTTCCTCCGAACGGCTGCAATAGGTAGCTTTATACTTTTTTGTATTGAAAGCTACCTAAAATGGCTGAGATATAGCGGATTGAAATTTTAGGGTTGCTGACATTTTGAAACAAAACAGCAAGATTCCTCCATAAAAGGGTTTAATTTATGAGTTTTAATTATCATGGTTTCTAACAAATTTTCTTTCATTGTTGTAGCCATTGTTACAACTCTTATATGCTTAACACTATATATTCATATTCACCAGTGTCAAATTCTTGCTAAGCTTGGTGACACTTGGCGAAATATCACCAACTTGGTTATAACTGACTAATTTTGTGACATTCTCATTCAAATTCATTACTGGAGAGAACTGGGAATGAATCTTCTGTAATCAGATTCCATGTATTTTAGCTTAGGGTTTTCCAGTAAAATTAGGTAAAATCTTAAAATCAATGAATAAGGAGGCTATCTTTTCCCACCGGTACAGGCCAGAAAGACTTTTTGTAGTCGTGTTGTACATTGGCTGTTCGTGCAATGAAGGGTGCTTCACATCCAGGTAACCGGATGATTCGCAAGCAGTTCACATATAACAGAATGACAAAAAATATTGATTTTATTGGCGATGTGATAGCGAATTTTGAAGTTTTAACATGTATGAGATAGAAGAAAGTTTTGGGATTGGCACATCCGACTGGTTAATGTTAAGATTATATTATGAAGTGTATGCTGTCAAAGGCAGCAGGCCCCCCTTCCCACTCTATGTCCATTTGGATAGATTCTATTTAAAATATAAAACTGTACAAATTCGAAGATCATTTGCAAAAACAGACTGGATTTTGCTTAGCACACTCGGCTGTATGATGCTGGGTCCCCAGCAGTAGGTTCATTTGGATAGATTTTTGTTTACAAATATAATATAATATAAATTTGAGGGTGAATGTGCTCCATAGGCAGTGGAGTCCCCAGCACTAAATGCCTCCAGCAGAAAATTTCTTTATTCAACACTTTTATAGGTATATTTAAGGTGGTTATACTGCACCCGGGTATGCCAGGTGGATCAGCTGCTATTTAATATAGTTTCATACTTCATTCTTCAAAATAACAAAATTCTGTAAGATAAAGTAAAGTAGCTTGCAAAAAGAATACAGAAGTCTTATCCTAGAGAAATTCAGTTTTTTGACTGTCTAATTCCCTATCTCTGCATCTATTGATTTAACATTAGGAATCTTTTTACCATTTCTATTTTTTATGTTCATGTTTTCAAATGGAAAGACACATTTTCTTAAAGTATTAATGAAGGTAATTTATAAAAAAAAGGGCTATAGTTATGGGTATATTGTGTACATGTTTTTAAATCTTAAAATTAAAGACAGGAATTTTTAAATTGTTTGCAACTATTTTTCTATATATTATTTTTTTCTAAGTAATTGACATTTTTAAAAACTTTTTTTCTGCTTGTCACTATACTTGGCTACATGTTTTAAATATTATTCATCTTATAATTACTATATATTCCAGCATGTAACACACTCTAGTACATAATGTGGACATACAATTTAAGACTATTTTTTTATATACTAGGGTACTCTGCCCCCTACAAATTATGCTCGTCAGCCCCCATTCTGACACCGCAAACTCTAAAAGCATACTAATTTGATCAGCTCTAAAATGATTATGAAAAATTGAATTATAATTAAGCGACCAGTGATGATCTCTTGTAATTGTGTTTCATTCATTTTCCTGATTGATGGATTTTAAGGCTGAATCAACTGTTATCGAAATAGCTAACAACTGTTTTCATGATTCATTAAATAAAATCAATTAATCATTCGAAGATCAACTTGTGTAAAATGGCTAAGTAAACAATGTTGCTGCATCAGGGAATTTTATAACGGTAGTATAAGAAAATTGTTTTCAGTAAGATATTTTAGATGTATTGTTTCCAATCTGATGTAATTTTCACCAAAGTTTTCTTCTTTGTATTAAATGTAAAAGTAACAAAAAATTGTAAAAAAAAACCCTCAAAAGATTAGTCAAATTGAAAAAATTTCATACTATGCACTGCAAGCTTATCAACTATATCCTTTCAAAATATTATTAAATTCCTATGCATAGTTTTTGTTCCTATAAAACTTTTTTAACCTAACAAATTTGACAAACTTCAACATTAAATATCTTTTAAAATAATTCTTAGATTTAAAAACGGTCAGCTTCAACATGCTTATCAAACATTACTCTATAAAACTACCTTTTTCGTATTTTTATCTGCAATAGTTTTCTGAATATTAGCCCAGAAAGACCTCAAGCTAAAAAATTCATTGACGGCGGCAGCAGATACTTTTTTTTTTATATAGAGAGAGATTCACCATTTTACATGCGCTCTTTTTTTGCAAAGTAACCTTCACAAGATTTCTAGCATTGGAACATAATCTCATTCATTCATATAATCATGTCTTCTTCTCTTGTTCTTTAATATAGAAATCGTAATTCTTATGCTGAACTTTTATGCTTCCATTTTCATACCTGGCATAGCGTGTGCACCTGTAAATTTTGGTCAATTTTCTTGTTTCAAAATGCATATTATATGGCAGAATGTACAGTATGTTAATAAATGACCATGCTGTGGTTGAAATTAACTCAATTTTTAAATTAATTTGTAGGCATGCTTTACATCAAAGTCTATCTGTCATTTTCTGTGGTTGTGGACTCAGAATTGATACTCAGGTAATTGTTATTATATTATTCTTTGTGCATTTATTTTGAACATAAATATTACTGCTTATTATAATTTTGACTATTACCTTTTAAAATTCTGCATAATTTTTTATCTGTATAATTTTTTCAGTTTTATATTTTTAGAATTTTAATTTTGTAGCTTTGTAAATAGTTTCCTGATTAAACTTTATTGTCTGCAGTGTCAGTGACAGGGGGCAATTGCCCGCGATCAGTAGGGGCCCAGAGTGGATGATTCCTTTCACTTACAAAATTAGGAAAAACTCAAGAGTTTTTTTTTTTTTTATCTGGACATCTCTTGAATGGTAGCCGACCACAAAAACAATTCTCAGAAAAAAATGTTTTACCTCTTTCCGTCTGAATCGGAGCCCAGTTGTCCTATGGTTGGTCACTAATTGTGCATCTGGAGAAGGGAACACAGGAAGTTAACAAATGAAAGAAAAGCTTAAATTCGCTGAAATCAAATCTCATTAGCGTAAGATAGCAAAAGGACCTTTATTACATGATGAAGAAAGATAGCTTTTATCTTTCTGGCAACTATTCTATATCTATACAGAAAAAAGTTCTATAATTGAAAATTCAGGAATATTCCTTGTTAAGTAGTTTCTTTTTTTTTTCTTATTTTAGTGGCACCTGTTGCAATAAATCTGAGCACATAATTTAATGTATTAACTAAATAGTAAGGCACTTCCAAATGCAAGGCCTAATTACCTTCTGGTACTATGAGGCGTGTGCCATGGGTCCCAAAATGCATTTTCTATACTCTGAAAAATACATGTTAAAACAAATTTTCATTTACAATTAACGAAAAAAAAAAAGATTTTTTTCGTTACCCTTCAAAATACATAGTATGTATGTCTCGGGTCTAAATGAAGTTGATCATAATCTGGTGCAAAGCTGTAACTTAGTTCAGCTTTGTGTAAATTCAGCATTGTAAAGTGGTCATTTGATGTATATTTATGCATAAATGCACAAATAAATATACAAAAAATATAAGAATTTAAAATTTAAAAATTTTTCCTCATCTTTCACATAGAAGTCTATTCTTGGCTGAGTAAAATACAAATATTTTGTAAAAACATATTTTTTTCTCTTTTTGTAAATTTTAATACTTTATATTTGATCCAAAGGCTCAAGGAGCTAAATGACACAAGAAAATCACAAGAAAATTACAATCTTGTGACAATGATCACAAGAAAATTAGATGTTAAGGGTATACTTCACCGATACAGGTTTACGCCTCGACAATTGCAAACACCCATGTTTAGGGGAGGGTGGGGCATGTTGGAACATGGGGCACGTTGAAACACTTGAGTTGGTAGCCATTTTGAAAAAAGCAGAGGATTATGGGAATACTTAACTTGTGTCTCTTAAGCACACCTAGGATCCATGCTGTTTTCAGGATCCTAGGTCTTCAAGTTTTCTTAGAAAGTTGATTTTTTAAATTTGATGCAAGGTAAGTAAATTTTCCATATTCTTTAAAATCTTTATTTACTTTTGAAGTATTATATTGAGTTTACCTCAAGTTATGTTGTCAAATTTCTTGAAAATCAGGCTTTCAGTTGATAGCATCCATTAACAAGTAGCTATTGTTATGTTAGGCCTAAAATAACAGATAAATAATACTGTAGTATGGGGCATGTTGAAACACTTTGGAAGGGGTATGTTGAAACACTTTGGAAGGGGCATGTTGGAACACAGTTCCAACATGTCCCATATCGTTTCTTGCTCAGAATATTGCATATAAATATACATTTTTCGATTTCTTTATTAAGATAGTAATAATATTTATTGAATAATGATAAAGTTTGAACCTTTTTATTGAATTTTTATTGAAACTAAAAAAGCAAGAGGAACTACGCAAAGTTGATAACGTTGTGCCTATCAACTCTGGATTTTTAAATGCCCCATCTACTTCTAATGCCTTGATCATGTTTACCTCTGCTATCACCTACACCTTTTATTCGGTTACCACTGACTCTTGTACTTCAACTTCTGCTTCAGCTGAGGATTTTGTTGTAATAGCACCATTGACCCTACCACTGTAATTTCCATAAATTTTGAGGTAGGATACACCAAACCTAAACAGGTGTTAAATCCTGACGAAGAAGAATAACTTGTTCAATATATTATGCATGCTTTTTAAATATACTATGGTTTATGTCCACGAGAAGTAATGAAGCTAGCCCACAACTACGCAGTTGCTAATAACAAAGTTATTTACAAATCATGGGTTACTAAAATGGAAGCTAGCAAAGACTGGTTCAATGGTTTCATGAATATACCCATTAAACCGCCACATTTTTATGGAAGTTGATTTTCTGCCATCAGATGTTACTAACCGCCCTAATCCAGAGACAGTAAAAAATCCTACTATTCTTTCTTTAGCTGTAATACATAGCTCTCTATCAAATATAGCAACTATTGGCTCTAGCTTTCCTGCAGTCACATTGGAAAAAATTCAACCTTTCCCAAAAGGAGGATCAAGAAAAAGTTCCAATAAGGGTAAGAAAAAGAGCTCAACAAAGATCTTAATAGACACACCCGTTAAAAAACAAATAATTGAGAAGCATTAAAGCAAAGACAACAGAAAGAAATGAAGGTCATTTGCTCCATTGCTGCAGTGCAAAGAAAGCTTAACCTTCTAAACCCAGTTCACTTAAATAAAAGTAAAAAACCGAAGATCAAGAAGATGTCCTTCAAAAGTGACACAGATGAAGAAATTGAGTATGATGCTGCTAGAAGAGATGATGATGATTCTATTGAGTTTGATTTACCCATTTGTGAAGATAGAAAACCACAAATTAATAATTTTGCTGTCGTGAAGCTTTCCACTAAAAAAAAAAATACATTTGTTGGGATGGTACACGCAGTTAAAGATGGATGAAATAGAAATTAATTTTCTGAAAAAGTGTAATAGTGAAAAGGGTTTTGTTTTCCCTGATAAGGAAGATCGTGGATGGTACACTCCTATGAAACAATTTGCCTCATCCTTCCACCCCCCCCCCCCTCACAGTTGGAAGTACTTACAGATGTACTAAAAAACTGGTATTTCCATATGATTTGTCAATTTATGAAGGCCTACAAAAAATACAAAGCACAGGAACTATCAGGCTACAATATTTTGCATTATCTGTAACTTCATATTATTAAAATTAAATATTTTATTATTAATTTTGTAACTTGTTTCATTGTGTTTCAACTTGCCCCACAGTATGTTCCAACATGCCCCATGGAGGGGCATGTTGGAACAGCTTGTCGATAGTTATATTGTCATTCATTATTTTTTTCAGTATGAATTTTTTTTTAAATAATTTATTTTAAATTGTAGCAAACATTTGAAGCTAGAATATAACCCTAAGTGTTTGAACTAATACCTATGGTTTACTAAGTTAAGGATCCAAAAGTAAAAAACGTTCCAAATTGCCCCACTCTCCCCTACCTATAGGAAAATTTAACTAGCTGATTACTCATCATATAATATAATTATCGAAACCCAGTTTTTCTTATCAAAAATAGATGTAAAAAGTAGCACATTGTGTTTTTCAAAAAATGTCTCCTTCAATTTTAAGTAGTTTAAAAAACCTTGTAAACTTTGAAATTTCTATTTTCAAATTTTATCATCTTAAAAATGCATACATTTTAAGGGAGCAATTTTGTAAAAATGCATTACATTACATTATCTGGAATCTTCTTTCTGATGGTTAAAACCTTAATTCGATAATTATGTTAGTTAATGTGTAATTACCTAACTAAATTTTCTAATAGTTTAGCATTGAATCTTGCAATCGGGCAGGAACATTGCAAATGAATTTCTGCAAACAAAAAAATTAAAAATAATTTTTAAAAAATTATTAAACTTTCAAAAAATGCTTAAACGGAGAAGAAACACCACAGGAATGGAGAATTGGATATTTAACATCAATATGTAAGAAAGGAGACCGACAAAAATGGGAAAATCATTGTGGCAATACTGTAACAGCAATGTTTAGTAGACTATATGGATGAATCTTAAAACATTTCATTAAGGAAGAAATTAGAACGAAGGAAAGTGAAAGATCTTAATGTTAACAACCTTGGACGGGAAAGAAGATCAGAGTGGTGAAAGTGAAGATCAGAGTGGATTTAGAGCAGGAAGATCATGTATGGATAATATATTTTGTCTTAAATTATTGAAAAAGAAATGGCGGTAGAAAATCAAACTCATCTTCTATTTATTGATCTTACGAAGGCATATGATAACGTTCTGATTGCAAAATTATGGAATGTATTAAAGGAAATTATTATAAATCAAAATATTAGAGCAATTCAAGAACTTTACAGACAGTCAAAAACAAAGATTAAAATAGGCTAAAGATTGTCAAAAGGTTTTATAACAGATAAAGGACTCAGACAGGGATGTTGTGTCTTCTCAACACTCTTTAAAATTTATGTTGAAGAAGCATTGAAAATTTGGAAAGAAAATTGCAAAGGAATGGGACTTAGTGTGAATGGAACGTCGATTTTTACCCTGCAATTCACAGATGACCAAGTTATAATTGCAAAAAGTAAAAATGATTTAGAGAAAATGTTGATAACAATTAAGGAAGAATATGAGAAATGGGGACTTTACATGAACATTAGTAAGACCAAATACCTATGTATAGGAGGAAATGAGACAGAACTAAATTTAAATAATAATATAAAAATAGAAAGTTGTGAGTATTATAGATACCTTGGTGTAGACATTAATAGAGAAGGCAGAGACTCACAGGATATTAAATACAGAATCTGTCAAGGCAGAAAAGCTGTAAATCTATTAAATTCTATTTGGTGGAGTGAGGAGATCTTCAGGAAAAGAAAGTATAATACGAGGGCTATCCAGAAAGTAGATTACGTTTTGGAATAAAAAATAAACAAAGTATAGGAAACAAATTTTATTATATACAGATGAAAGCCACACTCAAATA
This sequence comes from Maratus michaelseni, assembly GCA_963931845.1. Taxonomy (NCBI): domain Eukaryota; kingdom Metazoa; phylum Arthropoda; class Arachnida; order Araneae; family Salticidae; genus Maratus; species Maratus michaelseni. The sequence continues at coordinate 255,119,118 of OZ007591.1, forward strand.
CTACTTTTCTACATAGTCACCATACAAATTAAGGCATTTATCGTAGCGATGTACGAGCTTGGAAATGCCTTCGTCGAAAAATTCGGCCGCCTGCGCCTTCAACCAACAGTTCACGTGTTTCACCCATGTTTCGTCACCAGTAACGATGCGATCGAGTAAAGAGTCACCATCCTTATGGTAAGCGTCCAAAAAGTTCAACGCTGCAGCCATTCACTGATTTTTGTGGTCCTCTGTCAAGATTTTTGGAATCCATCTTGCACAAAACTTGTGGTAACCAAGCTTTTCGCTGATGATTTCGTGCAACAAACTTCGCGAAATTTGTGGAAAACTCAAAGAAAGTTCCGTTATTGTGAACTTATTACTGCACGCACCTCGCGGGATTTTCAATTAACGCAGACATTTCAAACCGTCACAGTATCTGAACGGAGCACAGCACGAACCTCTCACTAGCACGGCTAGATGCCGACTGAGCTGCGCAACGCTCTGACCCCAAGATGGCCGCGCTAGCCCCGCCCCTAGCGGACACGGACGAAAACGTAATCTACTTTTTGGATAGCCCTCGTATATACAACTCTATTGTAAAGAGCATATTGTTATATGGAGCAGAGAGATGGAGAATTATGGAGACAGAAAGAAAGAAATTAGCAGCAGTGGAAATGGATGCCCTAAGAAGATCATGCAGGATATCAAGAATAGAAAGAATAAGAAATGAAAGAATCACAGAAATGATGAAAATAAAGGGAACCATAATAGATGATCTTCAAAAGAAGAAATTAATCTGGTATGGTCATGTTGAAAGAGTGAGTGGTGAAAGACTACCCAAAATCGCATTTAATTACAGAACAAATAAAAAATAGATTTTTCAGATGGCGGCACCTGATGCCATAAACAGAGTTTATATAGGATTATTCCATGTCAAATCAACACAAAAAAGTGACCTTTTCTACCTGAACGCCTCAGAATTTTATGATATTAGGCTCAGTTGTTAAGATTATAAAAAAATGAATAAATACTCTGTGATAAGTCTCTATCTCTCTTAGTTTTGAAGATAATTAACTTCAAAGATGGACAAAAATCATAAAATTTTTGCATTTCTTGCATTACAAATTTAGTCATATTTGGTTCCCTAATTATCAAAAGGACTTACTTTTGGTGGTGTTAGAAAGTGTATGAATTGGGCTTTCATATGATGTATTGCATGCACATATTGTTTGAATTTTTAATTTTAAGGTCAAACATTTTGACTTTTGATTTTTTATATCTTAAAATTGTACATTTTATTTTTTACAAAAAAAAAAAAAATATGTTACTTTTATACTTATTTTCTATAATGATTGAAAGTTTCATTTTGAGACAATCACGAGATGCTGAGTTATAAACTAAAATGCAAACTGCTGTACTAATTTCCAGTTACAAATTTAGGCCGCTTGAGTTTATATTGTATACTTATCTGTATAACTTATGTGTATTTAATAGCTTTTGAATTATCTCCTTTAAAAAAAAAAAAAGAATTATTGGATAGTCAGTATAATTAATTTATTTTGACAATATAATGAATATTGGCAAGGATGTCAAATTTGTGATACATATGGATGAAGCCCTGAATAAAATATCTTAAAAGAATGTATTTAGCCATTAGTTATTGGCCAGACAGATTCAGTGAAGTGCAAGTGATATTTTTAAATTCTGTTTTTCTTGACCACTCTACAGCCCAAGGCTTGTATGATAAATGTATTCATAGTTCTGCCAATTTGGATTTATCAAATCTGTTGCAAATTAGGCTTGATGGGCCTAATATGTTAATTTGAAATTTTTGAAAATTGTTCAAGAGGAACTTAAGAAAAATAAAGGACATTTTTTAATTGATATTGGCATTTGTAGCCTTCATTTCATTCTGAATGCTTTTCAAGGAGGTAATAAAATCACAAAGTCGAAATTAAACTATTGCAGCAATCTACCGAATTTTTAAGGACAGCCCCACAAGGTGTGCAGACTTCATTTCTGTTACAGAAATTAATGTTTTTCTTTTAAAATTCTGTTCATATCTATATACAGGGTGTTTCTAAATGAATATCGGGATTTTAACGCTTTGTAGTATCTATTATAAAAAACTTAAAATTATACTTAATACATAAAATGAAAGAGCAACTCAAACAGTTTTACGTTTTACCTACAAGCTTACAAGTGTTCAATGTGAACACCTATCGTCACACGGCACACATCAAGTCGATAGCTCAGTTCTTCCTAAACGCCACTCTATGCTCACCTGATCTTGTGATGCCTTGTGATTTCTACCTGTTGGGGTTCATAAAGGATCGAGTGTATGTGCCTCCACTACCAGCTGACCTACCCAACCTAAGAAACAGGATTGAGGCAGCTGTTGCAACAATTACCCCACAAACACTAATTAATGTTTAGGAAGAACTGAGCTATCGACTTCATGTGTGCTGTGTGACGAAAAGTATTCACATTGAACACTTGTAAGCTTGTAGGTAAAACTGTTTGAGTTGCTCTTTCATTTTATGTATTAATTATAATTTTAAGTTGTATGTAATAAATACTACCAAGCGTTAAAACCCCGATATTCATTTAGAAACACCCTGTACATATATTTCTCTTGCATAGCACAAAAAAAGGCTGAATTTGTAGCTTGACGTGTGGCAACAACAGTAGTAAAATAAAATTAATTTGCTTTATTACATTCCACCAATCAGAAGCATGATTTTACCACTGAAACTCGTGTCATATTTAAAAGAAAAATTTCAATGATTTTCATAAAATGTAAACATATTAAAATGATTCCGTTTAATTAAGCACTAATTGCGGAAGAGTAGAACACAGATTATTTATTGAGAAATAATATTAAGTATTCCGTGTAAATAGAATAACAGTAAATAATTTATCATAGTAAGTAATATGTAAAGTGAAATGTTTCGATAATGAAAATGATGTTATTTGAAAAACAAAATATGTATTTTCATACATGAATATATTTTACCATAACTTTTTCAGTGATGATGTCATATTTACTGACGTTTATTCCTGCAGTTAAATAGACTCAACTCTTGCTATTTATTTAAAAATTTGGTATGCAAAAAATAAAATATTTCTGAAAATTATATAATTTCCAATTAGTTATAATAAATATTTAATGAAACTTGGGATTTTAAAACAATTTTTTAAATGACACTCTAATCTCAGCAGGGATGAATGGCTTTGATGGTGAAAATGATGTCAGATTTGAAAGAAAGAGTGCATTCTCATATAGACTCCAAAAGTGTGATGCACATGGTACAATTGTTTCAAACAAACAACCGATTTCTGAGTAGGTTTTCCAATGTGTGAAGGAGTTACCTGCAGAAAAAGCATAGCAACAGCCAGAAAATGCATAACAACAGTTTGTTAGGAACTCTCAATGACGTCATGCAGGGGCGCCATTTCGGGGGGGCTGGGGGGGGCAACCGCCCCCCCCCAAGGAATTTGAAATTTCAGAAAATTTATCAGTTATCACAGGTTAGAGCAAAAAAAAAAAAAAAAAAAAAAAAAATGATCAAAAGTTAAAATAACGTCAGATTTCACAGATTTGATTACAATAAAAAAACTAGTCTGACGTGCCAATCCCAAAACTTTCTTCTATCTCATACAGATTTCACATACACCCAAAACAAATCAGCACCAATTTATATTAAGATCTAACTGAATCTAAAGTTTTATTAAATTATGTGTGTTAGTTCTTGAGATATAGCTATAGTAAAAATCATGAAAAATGTAGCATAGCAGCGCCATCTGTTGGGCGATTTACACCCAAAAACTTGTAACCACCCATTTATATCAATGTCTAATTAAATATAAAGTTTTATCAAATTCCGTGCATTAGTTCTTGAGATACAGCGCCCGCAAAATTTTTGTCAAATACAGACACTGAGACACACAGACAGACTCGCAGACAGAGAATTTCTAAAAATAGTCCAATTGTGTTCAGGACCTTCTAAAACGTATAAATCCGTCGAAAACCAGAATTGGTAAATTTTCATAAATCCAATGCCTTTTTCTTGTAAAGATAGAAGAAAGTAATAAACATTTAATAAACACTTTAAAAATTGAAATGTTTTCTAAAGCCTTGCTATAGCAACATTTTATAAGTGAGACATTTATCATTAATGAGTATTTTGGCTAGTTTTAGAAATATATGTGAGAAAAAACTCTATGAATTGCTTCTGAGCTGTGTACAGCATGATTAAAAGAAAACTCGTCACCCCCCCGGCTAGAATTTTAGTGATAAATACTCTCTTTAGCCAAAAATTTAAAGAGAATTTTTTAATATTTTTTCGGGGGTGGGGGGATGGGGGAGGTGTATTTAATTTCCCAATTATATGATTTGTTAATTTTGTTTTATTAGTGTCACATTATATTCACTCCAATTGTTATAATGCGTTTAAATCATATGCTTTATTAAATGATATTATATATACAGTATGCTCTTAAAAATCTCCACAGCCTGACACTAGAGTCCTGTCCAGATTTGGTTGAAACCGACCCGAATCCTGACTTTAAACCGACAGACTCCCCCACCCAATGCAGGAGCAAGGGACATGAGACTAAGGGTTTTGCAGATTTCTGAATTGTATGGAATTTAGATCATAGTCTGCAGAAGAAAGCAGAAAATGATTGGGGAAAAATTTTTACTGATCGAAAATCATTAATGAAAATTTTCTTATACCTATGGATTACAACATTTGCAAATTTCATAACTTCTTGATGGTGTTTGTGTGCTGATTATCGCGTGACCGATTGAATTTCACGACTTTTTTTCGTGATTGTTTCATTTCTTTTTTGTGATAATTTTCCAAAATTCGCTATTTTCTGTGAATTATTGACGGAATTGATTTTTTTCGATTATTTGTCTAAATTCGCGCCATTGTTTTTTCAACCGATCGATGAAATTCGCTATTTGTTTTCGCCATCTTTTGACGAATTCGCGATTCTTTTCTACGATCGTTTGTTGAAATTCGGGAGTCTTTTTCCGCAACCGACTGACATAAACTGCTATTTTTTTGCACAATCTTTGATGAAATTCCGATTGTTGACGAATTTTTTTCCACCAATTGTCGAAATTCACAACATTTTTTTGGCAACTGATCGACGAAATTCGCTATTTGTTTTCGCAATCTTTTGATGCAATTCGCGACTCTTTTCTACGATCGTTTGTTGAAATTCGGAAGTCATTTTCCGCAACCGACTGACAAAAGTAGATATTTTTTGCGCGATCTTTGACGAAATTCCCCTTTTTTGCGCGATTGTTTGACTACATTCGTGATTTTTTTTTTCAATCTTTTGACGAATTTCGCGATATTTTTCCGCAATAGTTATACTAAATTCGCGATTTTTTTCCGCGACGGATTGACGAAAATCTCTATTTGTTTCAGTGATCTTTGTCGAAATTCGCAATATTTTTCCACAGTCTTTTGAAAAAATTAATGATTTTTTACGTGACCAATTTTGCCAAATTAACTATTTTTTCTTAATTCCAATTTGTAAAATTCGCGATGTTTATCGCGATCGGTTATCGAATTGCTTTTGCGTAAAAAAAAAGAAAAAAATTCGCGGACTACCACTAAAATTAAAAATATATTCGCTGAAGAATCACATGTTTGTGAAAGAAGTTAAGATAAGAAGGCAAAATCTCACGCTGCATTTTTTATTGTGGAGGCCTCTTTCTATTTTGTGCACGATTTGGGCAATACTGCACGATATTTCAACAAAAAAAAAAAAAATGTTCCCCAGTGGCAGAACTATCTTCAAGTGTCTGCAACGCTAATAATGTTTTCAAAAATAGTCCGCAATACGCAATATATATCATATAAATCTATTCTTGCTGCTGTTGTAGTTGTAGTGCTAATTAATTAAGGCATCAGCATTTATCTGCCTTTCTGAGTAAAAAAAAATTCTGAAATTCACAGCAAATATTCTGAAAGGTTACAGAAGAGGGGGCAGGGGAGAAAATCCCCTCTCGGCATTAATTTTTCTTGTTGCAGGTCGGATTAACTCTGCTTTTGATTAGAGTCGATTTCAGGCTGAGTGTAGATTCTTGCAAATTGGGTTCGGGTTAACCCGATTTTTCAAAAGTTAGTTCAGTATATTGTTTCAGATTAAAAACTATGCCTATATTAATAAGCATAGAACTTTGTGTGTCTGCTGTTTTCTAAAGGAATGCTGCATCTTTTCCGGGACTATTTCACAAAATTCACGTTTTTTTCGTGAACCTTTGACGAAATTGGCGTTTCTTTTTTCCCCCGCGATCCTTTGGCGAAATTCACGTTTTTTTTCGTAGCCCTTCGACAAAATTCGCACTTTTTCCAACGTTCCTTTGACGAAATTAGAATTTTTTCTGCGACCATTTGACGAAATTTATGTTTTCTCTGTGGCCCTTTGATGAAATTCGCATTTTTTCCACGATCCTTCAACGAAACTCATAATTTCTTTTACAGTCTTTTGACGAAAATAAAGTTTTCCCGCGTCCCTTTGACGAAATTTGCATTTTTATCGCAATCTGTCGACAAAATTAGCCATTTTCCTAGATCCTTTGATGAATTTCACGATTTTTCTTTGGCCTTTGAACAAAATTCGCGTTTTTTCCGTGATCCTTCGACGAAATTTGCCATTTTTTCGAGATACTTCGACGAAATTTGCGTTTTTTTCGAGATCATTCAACGAGATTCGCCGTTTTTTCGAGATCACTCGACGAGATTTACCGTTTTTCGAGTTCCTTCGACGAAATTTTCCGTCTTTTCGAGTTCCTTCGACGAAATTTTCCGTTTTTTCGAGATCCTTCGACAAAATTTACCGTTTTTTGGCCATCCTCCGACGAAATTTGCCGTTTTTCGCGATCTGTCGGCAAAATTCTCTGTTTTTTCGTGATCCTTCGACGAAATTAACAGTTTTTTCTACGATCTTCCGACGAAGTTGGTGTTTTCTGCGTATCCCTTCAGCAAAATTCGCATTTTACCGCGATCCTTCAAAGAAGCTCATGTTTTTTTGACGGCCTTTTGACGAAATTCACGTTTTTTTCATGGCCTTTTGACTAAATTTGCGTTTTTTTCGCGATCTGTCAACGAAATTAGCCATTTTTCGCGAACTTTAAATTAATTTCACATTTTTTTCCGCGATTCTTCGACGAAATTCGCCGTTTTATTCGCGATCCTTTGACGAAGTTTGCCGTTTTTTCGTGTAATTTACGCGCTGTAGCGCGTCCGCGGCATCGCTGTATGTTTTTAGTTTGCAGGTGCCCTAAAAAGTTTGCAACGCCCGTCGCAGCGTCGCGTAGATTCTGACACCCCCCCCCCCCCCCCAAGAAACTCATGAAATGGCACCCCTGCAGTAAAAGCTGCAAAGAAAGAGTTGAAAAGGACTGTAAAAAAGCTCCATTTTAGACAGGTCTCCATCTTAGCAAGTATAATTGTATGGCTTTTTTTCGTCGAAACTTGATTTGTTTTGCCCGTTTGAGAAAGTTGTGTATTCATGTTATAGACAGGTTTCGCTTAGACATGTTTCACTGTAATACACCTATGCTCTTCAGAAGTGCTTTATAGAAAAGAGGTTTTAACAGTTTTAAAGAATACCTGAAAAAAACGGTACCTGTCTATAAATAAAAACTTTCATAATGTTTTAAAATTCTACTTGCTAAGACGAAAACCTGTCTAAAACGGAATTTTTCAGAATGTCACTTGAGATTCCGTGTTAGAAGTATTGCTGTCTCTGTATATATGATTCAGTAAACGTTTCTCGTTCGGAGACGTTGCGGGGAAGGGGGGGGGGGTTCAGCCCCCGAACTCCACCCTTGGCTATGCCACTACCTTAAAAAAAACTTTGCCCCCCCCCAAGAAAGTTCTGAAATGGCACCCCTGACGTCATGATCTTTAGAGTATATATAACTAAAATATACTGTCTTGTAATGTTACAATCGCTATTGTTAAAATAGAAACGTTAGCAAGATACATGGTATAAAAAACTTTTTAAATCAACTAATATGCACTAAAAGATGAATTTTGTTGGTATTTTATAAGTAGAAAATGAAAATACCAAAATATTATACGATTTTGTCAATATGACATCATATTCACTGGACTTTAGTTTTAAATCAGAAAATCCAAATTCAGAGCAGGCGCTATTTTAAATGCAGCACGATCTTTCGGTTAATGTATGAATAGCATTGTTTTTGGTTCATTTTAAGGTCACGGGATGCATTCAGTAAAAGGCAAAATTAGCACTAGCCACAGGTCCACTAAATGGAAAAAAGTGGCTATTAAAAAATTGTCTTTCAGTGGCCACTTTATGACCACCTTGTTACAAGGAAAGAGTAATTTTTTTTTCTTTTCATCAAGAATTTATGCTTATATTAACATATTTATTTGGGCTATTTAATTTTAGATTAATACTAATTGAAATTTTAGTGAAAGTTTACTGTTTTAAAAATTAAAAAGGCTCCACTAGTTTAAAGATAATGGCCACTTATAAAACTGCTACCACTGGCCTCTAATGAAATTTCCCAGTTTTGCCCTTTAGCATTTAGCAAAACAGTTTTTTGATTAAGAGTTTCTTTTAAACACAGCAGAAAACATGTTGTTTATGTTTGTTATGTTGTTGTACATGTTGTTATGTTGTTTATGTTGTTAGGGGGGGGGGGGGGGGGGGTAACAATACTGGTTATTCTCAGGGGATTTTTTTTTTTTTTTTTTAATGAGTATGAGCACCATGTAAATCAATTTACAGGGATTTATATTATTTTTAAAATAATTTTCAAGCATGAATATTTTTAAATCTGCCAACAATAAATATTTTTATGTTACAATAATGTAAAATAACATATGCAATAATATAACCAATATTTAATACTAAGGAGAAAGTGACAGCATTATTATAATTAGCAATTGATTGTCCATGCTTAGTGAGTAAATAATATTTAAAGTAAAAATTTTATCAGTTTTTATTTTAAAAGTCTCTGTACACAGGGTATTGTGTTCTATAACCCGAGTAAGAACGCAATTTATAAAATATCCAATTCTGAGATTAAAAAGCGAAAGAAAAGAAAGAGTAACACCTACACTGAAAAAATAATATCAATGATTAAACTAGTCACAGAAGCTATAGCAAAGTTGGAGGTTTTGCGAAAGTGTCAGTCAAATAAAATCAGAAACCTTTTTTACATGTAATCTCTATAAGAATAATTTTCATGAATTTGAACTAATTCAAACTGTTTAGTAGGGTGGATCGATGGTATATGGTGAAAAAATAAATATTATTAATCAAAACCTACCTATGCGGAAAAGATGTTCTATTGTATGGAGATTAAGAGAAAAATAATTAAAAAAATTAATTTTAAAATTTAATACTGCCGCAAAGAGTTTGATTTTTCAAAAAATAATTGGAAAAAGACCTAATTTTGGTTAGGTGATTTTTTATTCAAAATAATTATTTTAATTTTAATCAAAACATACCTATGCGGAAAACATGTTATATTGTATGGAGATTAAAAGAAAATTAATAAAAAATAGTAATTTCAAAATTTAATACTGCCGCAAGGGGGTTGGATTTTCGAAAAAAGGGCATTTCCAGCTTTTTCATTCTTCCGCTTTATCCTTCCACCCCTCCATCAGTTGGAAGCGCTACGTCATGGAATCTTCCCTACATCATATGATACGCCCACGTGGCTCTGAATTAGGGCTTCTATAATAGTTAAAGGAGCTTTACTCTGAGTAATATTGGATAAACGTGTTCCCACCGCTCGCTCATTCAGTTCAAAGCTAGCGGCTTACGGAATCGGGCGCTGTTCTCGCAAAGTGAAATAAATTTCGATTTCATTGCGTAAGTTTTCTTTGTAAGTGTATTGTGTTGCGTAGTGTACTTTGAATATTAATGCACCATGGCTATGTTAAGAAAAGACATGATTTGCCCTATATATTGGTCTGGTTGTGATATGCCAACGAATATGCTTCCTACCTACAGTAACGTAATAAAGTGCGTATGTTGGCATTCAAAAGAATACCGAAGGTAGGAAACATTGTCTACATCTACACTTTCCTCCTCATGTGAAGAAGTTGTTAATAAGTTAGAAAAGACCTAGAAACGAGCTTCAATCCCAATAATTGACCACTATAGCATTTTGAGAAAAGTTCGATTATACCACGACCAATATCGCGGTCTTCTTAAATCTTACAAAGCCAGAAAAGGGATTGAAAGCTATCGCAAGCAGATTGACGTCTTCCTGAAAAACGCAAATGCTGTTTTTGATATATCGGCGTGTACTTGTAAATCATTTGAATGTTGCTTCTGTAAGAAAAAATGGAAAGTACCAATGAACGAGAGAGAATTTCTATTAGACATGCGAACTGTAAGAAAAATGGTAATCGGGTCGCTGGATTGGAAAGTCACTTTACAAATAACTAAGGCCGAGAAACGAAAATTAAAGCAAGAGCGATACGTGGAGAAAAACAAGACACTGCCTGATGTTTCTTCCAGTTCAATATATTTGAATATGAATATGAATAACGGGTGTAAATTGAAGCGGCGTATATGCGAGCATACTGACTTTTTTTCATCATCAGCTATCGTTGAAAGCGACGCCCAAAACGCTGACGGTGTCACTGTCACATCTGTCGTGACGAAATTACATGCCGTAGCAAAGACATTGGACTGTTTTGGCATTTCCGACCGAGCAGGCGCTGCCATCATGTCAGCTGCGTCTCAAGATGTGGGTAGAATCTGACAAGGCGATGTATCGAACGTCGTTCACAGAAATAAAATTCGACGTGAGAGAACAAAGGCAAGAACAACTCTACCGTCTCAGTCAGTTGTGAAAGATTCTGACCATGACCAATTTGGTTTATACTTCGATGAACGTAAAGACAGGACTATATCACTAGGAGATAACAGAAGAAAAGTCATAATAGAAGAACACGTAAGCTTGGTAAAAGAACCTAGTTCCGAGTACATCGGACACGTATCTGTAAATTCTGGGAGAGTGCAAGTCATTGTAGAAGACATCATAATTTTTTTGTCCTGCGTTGACAACAATATAGATGTAACAAAGTTGGTTGCGATCGGTAGCGAAGGAACATCTATTAACACAGGTGCTAAAGAAGGTGTTATTCAAAATTTAGAACTGATTCTGAAGCATCCACTTCAATGGTTTGTGTGCCAATTACACGCCAATGAGCTTCCACTACGTCATCTTTTCGCGTACGTAGATGGAATTACGACTGGGATCAGAAGCTTCACTGGTGGAATAGAACCTTGTTATTACGGGAAATGGGTTTTTTGCCATCCTGAAAATATCCTGATATCGATGTTACCTGCGACGGAACTCACATAAGGCAATTGTCCCTTCGAAGAATTCTTAAAACGAGCGAAGTCAAACGGTCTACTGCAATCCCAAACATTTCAAAGAAGAATATCCGTATCTACAATTTACCAGCTTTTGAACTTTGTGCGACGGATTATATTGATTTGATTAAATGGAAAAATGTGACAGAACCTCAACTAACTGAACAATTTAGTGACGACATGATTTCAGAAGCAATAGTAAATCCAGCAATTATTCCGACGGCAATAATATCTACTATCAAGGTGTTTCCGTGCCACACTCAAGCTACAGAACGGATAGTCAAAACAGTCACGAAAGCATCTTCTGCTGTTTGTTGATCATATAGAAGAGACGGTTTTATAAGAAATCGCATCGAATCACGAAACCTCATGTCAATTTTCAACACCAAACGTGATTATCGCCCACTGTAATTTCGACGATTTTAAATGTTTTTCTTTATTTAATAATAAAAAAGCTGGTAAATAAGAATCTGACGTCTTTTCTTGTAACCAAGTAAGTGTCCTCTTATTCCAATTAATATTTAAAATTACTAAAATATATATTTCATTTAACAAAAATCACTTTGACTTTTTACCGTAAAAAGACTCAAATACATAAATTTCAAACACCTTGCGGCAGTATTAAATATTGAAAATAATTTTCTTAATTATTTTTCTCTTAATCACCATACAATAGAACATCTTTTCGGCATAGGTAGGTTTTGATTAATATTAAAACAATTATTTTTATTCAAAAATCATCTAACCAAAATTATGTCTTTTTTTCACTTTTTTAGAAATTAAAACCCCATTGCGGCAGTATTAAATTTTGAAATTAATTTTTTTAATTATTTTTCTCTTAATCTCCATACAACAGAACATCTTTTCCGCATAGGTAGGTTTTGAAATTGTGAAAACAAATTTTTCGATCCACCCTACTGTTTAGCTGCCAAAATAGCTTTATAATTCTAAAGATAAAATAGCTCCTCCAGAATATGGTTAAAGCATGTATGTCTTATTTGTGATAAAGATATATCACAGTTTTATCTTTTTTAATTATTTTTATTTCAGCTCAACGTATTTCTATTTTTATAGCCTTTCCAGTTTAAATTTGCCGTTCTTTAAAAGCAATTTTATCGGCATTTCCGCGCCACGCAAGTGGTTTTCACGGCGTTACTTCATTCCTCCTTCGTGCTATGAGTTCGCTTCAATTGCCGCTGATATTGAGTTGTGACGTCATCGTCATTCAGCGGCTCTCACCCCGCTCCTGCGTTGTACGCATGCGTCGCTCTTGTTCGATGTGTTTTCCGGACTTTGGAAGTATTTCATATTTTGGCCGCGTAGCGCTGCAGGCGATGGGGCGTGTCTTTCAAATACAAATTAGAATGGTTCTTTTAATTATTAAATGTTAATTTGTTTCTGATTTGTTATTTTAATTTTCACGTAATTCTTAATCATCAAATTAGTTTAAATTAATCTTGCTCTCACATTTGTGCACCCCTGTTATGGGTATTTATACTAATGTTGCGCATTTTTCCAACAGAATTTTAATAAAAATGATGCTGTAAATTTATGATAAACGTCGTATGGTCTGGAGGCCTGCTGGCCTGTGCCAGCACTCGTATCCTAGAATCGCCTTAGCGCTGATTCTTTGGAGATCAATTTCGCGTTTTCAGTTTTTAATTATTCTATAAAAATGCTGTTGTAAATTTTAAGTTTAATATTTTAAAAGTTTTAAATCAACTGGTAATTTAATTGACTTCTGAATTAATTCTATAATTCTTCATGCACGCGGCCAGAAGGAATATTTAAAGATTCTTCGAATTTTACGAAATTTGAGCCAGTACTTTTTAAAGACTTGATGTGCAGCTTTCATCTTATCCTTCCTCCTTCAAGAAAATGTAATAAACATTATTGGATCCTAACCTATACGAGTTCTTATTTCAAGTAGTATGAGTCTCTTATTTTTCAACAAAGATCAAGTAAGACCATTTAATTCATTTTATTATTTTGATTCTCTTCTCAAAGAATATTGACCTAAAGAACGTCATGCAATTTTTTGCATTGGGTTATTGCTCACACATTAATATTCCCATCAATTGCTCTCTCATAATTTTTTTTATGTCACATTTGGAGCCGTTTATTCTTTTATGAAGAAAAAAGTTGAAAATTTTTTTGTTCTTAAAAAATATTCTCAAATTTTGAAACTTATAAAATAGAATATATTTGAAGATTTGATGCTCTATTAATTAATTCATATTAAAAATGAAATATTATTTGAAGATTTGCTGATTTTTATTAAATTTTTAGAAGTTTAAAAAATATTCTTGTGCTGCTGAAATTAAAGAAATTTTCTACAGAAGATCGTTAATTTCGGAACTTTTGTTCTTAACTGGCTTGCATATATTTAATAAATTACTTTTAATTGAAAAATGATATTTTAACAGAAATTAATTTTTATTCTGGTATTTTTCCATGAGATTTCTTGAATATTTTATGAAAATTTTAATGAAGAATGAAATTTTTAGAAAATGAATTTATTCTTTTTAACAAATGAAGATATGGTGCTTTTTATATATATAAAGTTAAAAAAATATATAATTCATGATGAATACAAATTTTTTTTTTTTTTTTTTTTTGAAAAATGTGAAAATTGTTCTTATTCTAAATTTTGAGAACAAAATTTAAAGAGGCTATGGTTGTTCTTATTCTTATTTTGGGTTAATTTTTTATTAATTTATTGGCACTTTTAAATGAAATTGATATATTTTATGAATATATATATAAAAAAAAAAATTTATTGAAGCAAATTTTATTGGAATTAAATTTATTGAAGCTAATGTTCTCATCATATTACTAATTTTGCTGCACTTATTCTCAATATGAATGAAATGCCTCATAGAAGCTCAAGTTTTCATGTGATTTTATAGTTGTTTTATCATACATAATTTTTTTTGAGTTCTTGGTTGCTTCTACAAAAGTAAATTACTTATTGCAATAACACTACAAGTTCATTGACTCTCGCCATATAGTATGATTATGATGTGCAAACAGTCTGTGTTCTTTCTAGAAATAAAAATTCAACAACTGTACTTATATTTTGAAAATATTACACAATAATTTGCATTTTTGTTCTACATTTTGAGAACTGTTATTTGAATTTCAAAGAATTGTTGCTTCATCCTAATATCAATTTTACATTACACAGCATCTGCATCTTTTTATTGGAATTCTCATACCATAATCACAAAAAAGAGACACGTATTATTTTTTTCTTTTTTGAGAAGTTATAGCCATTACCTAACTGCTGCATATTCCTGTTCCTGAAATAGTTAATGTCTACTCATGCTACATTTTTAATATTCTACAATCTGAATATTATACTAACAACTTCAATAAACTGGTTATTATTATCATCAGACTTTGCTTACCTGGTGGAAAAATCTTCAGAATGTGTTATATCCATTGTTGGCTGATTTTCTCTGCTGTCTGCAAGTATGATGGTTCCTGATAGTACAATAATTACTTACCTGCACTCTTTTGCGAGTTGAAGTGACTGTTGATGGTCGCCATTCATATAAGGCAAATATATCCGTGTGATTGCTCCTCGTCAGTCCTCTTCATCTTGTGGAACTTGTTTCTCCCTCATCAATGTTACTCATTTTTATGGATCTAAAGTATTACAAGTTTATAGCTGTGCCTATTTGCAATAGTTTTCTATCTTTTTCTACCCTCTGTTGCAAGACTCGATTATGGAAGTGTACTGTCATTTATTTTAAAGTTCAGTTTTACAGCATTTAGAAATTGCTGCTTCCTCAAATGGAACTTCTCAAATTTGGAAAAATTATTATTATTATTATGATGATTATTTGAAAATTTTTATTATGCGTAAATTATAGAGCCTTTTCTTTTTATTCTAGTATTATTTCATAACCCAAATGTTTTCAAAATCATTTTTACCATATGCCTCACTTAAAGAAAATTATTTTATAAATGAAGAAAATTATTTTATAAATGAAGAAAATTTATAAATGAAGAAAATTTTTTTGTTGCATTAAATTATATTGCAAATTTACATGCAAAGCAACACATATTCTTAGAACTTTCCAGCGCATTATAAAAAAATATTCTACCACTTGTGAAATAATTTTGGTGAATATTATTTTTTCTAAGAAGCTAAAGTGTTTTTATAGTCTTAGTGACTTCAAATGTCACCAATCCCAATTTTGTCTCTAAAGTGTGCAAGTAGTGTTGTATTGCCTCAAATCTGCAATTTCTGCCTGCTTGAATACACCTATACCAAAAAATGTATATAGGCAACTTAGACTTTCCAGCGCCTCTCAACAAGAGTTCTTGTGCTCTTTGTATTATTTTATTCTAAGTGCCACTTCGTCATATTATTCCTCAACATCATGGACCACAGTTCATGATTTATGTCTACTAATTACCTGCTGTGTCTTCAAATGCTCATTTAAGATGTCATTAAGTGCTAATTTTTTTTTAGTGCTAAAATATCCATATAAAGTCTTCAATTCTTCTTTTAGTGGTGTGTGTTTCAGGAAAAAGGCCAATTTGCTGCTACACTGCCATAGTGTCAATCAAACAACCAGTGTGCCACTTAACTTGCAAACTTTTCAGCAAGTTAGATACTTTTTTTTTTTTTCTCAGTGTAATCATCTTTTTTAAAATCAGACTGATTTTAGAACTTTTAAAGGTATTACATCTGATTATTTGTTATGTAAAAGCAGAACGTTTATGATCCTTCATCTGTAAACAAACAATTTTTTTTTTTTTTCCTTCAAGCATTTTATTAGCAATATTCATCTGTTTATTTACAATAGTTTTAGCAAGAATGTTGTATGTTTTTGTCTGGTTTACATACTTGCTAATGGTTTAACGGATCGCTATTAGCATTTTTGTAAGTTTTGATGAATTTATATTATGTTTTATGCTTATTTGATTTGCAGATTCGTCATCGGTTCTGGAGATCGCCTTTGACAGTCTTGTAAGTTTTTGTGTTTGTTCGGTTTACAGATCTACTAATCGTTTATAAGGGGGCTGTTAGTGTTTTGTGAATTGATACGAATACATATTAATAGTTTATATTTATTTGATTTACTGATTTGATAATGGTCTCATGACCGAAGGGAGGCTATTACCACTTTGGTAAGTTTTGTAAATACCACCCAAATAATTCATTTATTGTCAATAGCTGATTTTTCTATAGGATATATTATCCTTTTCATTAATATTATATAAATTTATAATAATGACATGCTTTACATAACGGTGCACTGTGTTTGTTTTCATAATTCTCATAAAATGTGTCATTTGATTTTAACTTGTCTTTCTTTATGAAAGTTAATGGTTAAATTATTTTTTTTTGAGGATCCTCACCTTTTCTCAGTTGTTCTCTGATTATTTTTTGCAAAAAAACCATGGTATATTAAAGAAAATTTATTGAATATTAAGAGAAAATTTATTGAAAAATATATTGAGTATAATTGAAAGAATTTTGTTGAATATTTCAGAAAGAGTTTTATTGAGTATATTTCATGAAAAATATTTTTATTGAATATTTACGGAAATTTTTATTGAGTACTTGCAAGTATATTAAGTATGAAGTATGTTACTAAAGAAATGTGTCATTTATTGTTGGTTAAAACTTATTCATTATTTGTTATATATTGAAAAGTTGTTACTAAATCCAACTATTTTGATGAATTACTATTATTTATGACAAATGAATTTAAATGTTGTTGCAACATAATATTATGCAATTTTCATATAAATTTTGGGTAATAATTGTTATGCACTTATATATACTTGGTTAGAATTGATACCAGTATTATGTGCATTATGTTAAATACTTAATTTTATATGATTTGAATTATCACTAATGTAATATGTATGACTTAGGCCTTTTTAATGAATTTAAAATCCTTACAATGGATTGTTTTTGTGCACATTTATGCTATTTAGAGTTAATTTTATATGCTCTATATTTTAAAAGTCCTAGGCATCAGTCAGAATTTAAGGTATTCTTGACTTTTTGTTGCTTTAAAATTGCAACTTATTATTATTATAAATTTTTATGTCTAGACAAGTCGGATAAGAAAGAAATTACCGACTCTTTTTATGTTGCTTTAATGGAAGGTATGCCTTTATTTGCTAAAAATGCAATGGGGCTTCTGTATACTCTGTTATATGTATACTATAACATCTTGTATAATTTGTGATGAGATTTTTGAATGTACTACAATGATGTATATTCTTTCTCTTTTTCTTTTTGGTCGCTGCACATCACTTCAAATTTCATTAATTAATAATTAATTTACTTTTCTTGGCTATAAATTTAAGTAACTTGTGTAATTTTACTTTGGCATTTAAAAATTTTGTCTTCCCTGTGTCGAAAAAGGCTTTTACTGTTTTAACCCTTTTTCTCCTTCTGGTCAGTCAAAATTTTTGTCGGTGAATGGGGGTATTGTGATAAAGATATATCACAGTTTTATCTTTTTTAATTATTTTTATTTCAGCTCAACGTATTTCTATTTTTATAGCTTTTCCAGTTTAAATTTGCCGTTCTTTAAAAGCAATTTTATCGGCATTTCCGCGCCACGCAAGTGGTTTTCACGGCGTTACTTCATTCCTCCTTCGTGCTATGAGTTCGCTTCAATTGGTGCTGATATTGAGCTGTGACGTCATCGTCATTCAGCGGCTCTCACCCCGCTCCTGCGTTGTACGCATGCGTCGCTCTTGTTCGATGTGTTTTCCGGACTTTGGAAGTATTTCATATTTTGGCCGCGTAGCGCTGCAGGCGATGGGGCGTGTCTTTCAAATACAAATTAGAATGGTTCTTTTAATTATTAAATGTTAATTTGTTTCTGATTTGTTATTTTAATTTTCACGTAATTCCTAATCATCAAATTAGTTTAAATTAATCTTGCTCTCACATTTGTGCACCCCTGTTATGGGTATTTATACTAATGTTGCGCATTTTTCCAACAGAATTTTAATTAAAATGATGCTGTAAATTTATGATAAACGTCGTATGGTCTGGAGGCCCGCTGGCCTGTGCCAGCGCTCGTATCCTAGAATCGCCGTAGCGCTGATTCTTTGGAGATCAATTTCGCGTTTTCAGTTTTTAATTATTCTTTAAAAATGCTGTTGTAAATTTTAAGTTTAATATTTTAAAAGTTTTAAATCAACTGGTAATTTAATTGACTTCTGAATTAATTCTATAATTCTTCATGCACGCGGCCAGAAGGAATATTTAAAGATTCTTCGAATTTTACGAAATTTGAGCCAGTACTTTTTAAAGACTCTTGATGTGCAGCTTTCATCTCATCCTTCCTCCTTCAAGAAAATGTAATAAACATTATTGGATCCTAACCTATACGAGTTCTTATTTCAAGTAGTATGAGTCTCTTATTTTTCAACAAAGATCAAGTAAGACCGTTTAATTCATTTTATTATTTTGATTCTCTTCTCAAAGAATATTGACCTAAAGAACGTCATGCAATTTTTTGTATTGGGTTATTGCTCACACATTAATATTCCCATCAATTGCTCTCTCATAATTTTTTTATGTCACATTATTATGTATTAAAGTCTTGTAATGTTACAATCGCTATTGTTAAAATAGAAAGGTTAGCAAGATACATGGTATAAAAAAACTTTTAAAATCAACTAATATGCACTAAAGGATGAATTTTGTTGGTATTTTATAAGTAGAAAATGAAAATACCAAAATATTATGTCGGAGAAAGAAACAAATTCAAAAAATTGAATATTTATATTATAATGGAGAAAGAAAAAATACACTTAAAAAAAGAAAAAAAAAATTAAAAAACAATAAACATATTTTCTTGGTCAATATTTTTGTCAATATAATGAATAAACTTTTCATAATCATCTTCAAGCCATTTCTACATTAGACAAGACTCTAGATAACCACTTAGGATTGCAAAAGAGATAATAAAAAATTGTTTAAGCAATTTTTTCAGATGATCACAGTAACGGGGAGAGGGCAGCATTTTCAATTCTCGCCTAAGGTGGCAAAATTTTAAAAACATTCTGAATAATCTTGCTATTTTATTTATTTATTTAATTGTAGAATACATATTGTCTATCATTCAGCCAGGAACTTTCTGTCCTATCTATAGCTATAGTACAAGAGAATGTGTAAAATTTTTTTTTAGTACCAGCTCCAAAAAGTTAAGTTACAATGCCAGTGTTTAGATCAAGCATTTGTAAATTTATCAGTTGGATAAACTTTATCACTAAAAATGAGTCGAAGGATCCATGAAAACAACAGATTAAGACTATTTTCATACCCAAACTCACTACTTTCAAGCAAATTCATGGACTCATTTTTATCCGTATAATGCACAAAACTTGTAAATATTTTTTTATCATATTCGTTAACTTGAATAACAATTTTTCTATTATACCATTGAAATTGAAGTTTCGAAGCAATTTTCGGGCCATCACAATTGTGAAAACTCAGTCATGAGATAACAATGGTTATAATAATCAAAGATGCATTACATAAGTGTGCGCGGGAAGAGATACATTTCTTAATTCTTTAACACCTGATTGAAAATTCCTGAAAGTTTCATGCATATAAGAATGGAAATGGATTTGCAAGTGTGTCAAAGAAATTGGGATTGTCAAGTGAGTAAAATCTAAAATTTCAGAATATCCTTGATTAGATTATGGAAAGGCTTATGAATTATTATATGAATTTTAACAAGCAAATAAAACAAACAAAACTGGTACAATAAATAAAATTTTCTTCATGTATATCTTATGTAATGATATGACAATAAATGTTTGTGATAGGGTCATTCCATGTCAGATCACCCAGAGCATGGCACCCACCATCACCAATTTTGATAAAATTTGGTGTATTTGTAGAACTTTTAATGCTGATTCCAAAAATATCAATCATATTGAAATTGATCAAACGGTTTAAGAGTTATGAGCTTTTAAAGATCTTCCAAGATGGCCGATTTTCCGCCATTTTGAATAGTGCATGTGACAACATAAAAGTCTATAACTCTTTATAGATTTAACCTAGAACATTAATTTTTTTTTTTTTTTTGTTCAGAATAAAGTAAACTTTCATTGAAACATATTTCTGTTCAGTTTATTCCATTAAATTGCTTTAAAAAATTATTTTTTGGAATTTTTTTAATTAAAAAAAAGGTGTAACTTAACAGCTGATTTCCCCCATTGCCCCCCCTTCAATTTTTATCTAATTGCATACACAGACAACTCAAAGTGTGTTTTGAAGCCTGATAAAAAATTTTTAATGGGCAGTTCACAGGCATTTTGTTAAAAGAAGAATTTCAATTTTACTGACCTTCCAAAAATAACTGAAAACACAAGATGTTTGATATTTCTTTTATTATCAGAAATATCCTACTTCTTTACATCTAAAAGTTTGATAAGGTTTTATTTATCTTACATAAAGATAATATGTTTTATATATGTAGCTAAAAAGAAGTGGAATCTTATGGAAATAAACAGGCTAATAATGAATTTCTGCAGGACTTAGAAATATTTTCATGCCAAATTGAAATCTGTTGCAAAGTTTCAGTAAATTATAAATAAAGAAGAAATGATGGAAAAAATTCTACAAATAGTCACATTTTATAGCTAAATCATACTTGCATATTATACCAAATTTGATAAGTTGGTACTTTTCGGTTAGCTGGGTGCCAATGATATATATATATATATATGTATATATACATGTATATATACACACACATATATCTACACATTATATATATTTATACATACCTATATATATGCACTTATATGTATGAATGTATGTATATACATATATTTATATATGTACATATATCACTGGCGCCCGGTTAACCGAAAAGTACCGATAAATTTACAACTCTTAAATTAAAAAAAATACAGCAAATAAAAATTATCATACTTTAAAATTACACAAATGTTCAGTTGCTGATTGAAGAAAGATATCAAGATTTGATCCAGAAATTGGTTTGCAGTTCTAATATTTGGTATTGTATGTTACGTATTATGCAGCAAATGTCCCAAGAAAAATGTTCTTTGAGATTTTTTAAAGTTAGAATTTCCGGACTTTAATTCTGAAAGTACAATTGAATCTAAACAGTGTGTATGAACTGACAAAGTAGATTTAATATCACATACTTTACTCTGGGTGATTTCATCAATCTTGTTCTTAAAAAGATTGAAAAACTTTTATCCCATGCATACATATCCAAGTCCCAAACATAGACATATAAAATACATCTTGTAGGGTCCCAAAGTGTTTATTTGAAAAAAAAAAAAAAAAAAAAAAAAAACTTATTACTCATGAGGTTGTCATACAAATGGATTTTAGTGAGAACTTTTTTTTTTTGTACTGCAATAGGCTGCACAAGGCTACCATTGGATGCATGGATGCTGTACTTTACACACTTGTACTCCATGTAAAGGAAAATGGAAATAACTTAAAAAGTGAAAGCCTTTAAGTGGTTTTAGATGATATGAACCATGATATACCAATGGTTTATCAGACTAAAGAATTAATCATGCGGTATTTAAATAACAGGGTGGCTACAGATTCTGGAAATCAGGGAGATTTATCAATCTGTTAAAGTCAGGTAATTTTGTAAAGGTACTTGAAAATCAGGGAAATTTGTCTATATGCGAAAATTTGTGTTTCCTCACAAGACTGATACGTCGACAAACAGATGATATCTAAGCCAATAATAGCACACAATGAAAAGTAAAATTTTTATATAGTTTTTAAAAGATGCACAAGACATGAGTTTTTAGTATTTAACACAAATTAACCACTTCAACGGGCAAAGAGATGAGAAAATAGTATTTTTTCCTTTGACCTATCTCGGGGTGGCCATTGAAGTGGTTAAGGTGATCAGATGTCCTTATATTCTGTGGATCTTATGTTGAAGGCAATTTACTCATTTTTGAAAATTTTATGATGCATTAACATAAGCTGAACAGATGGTCAGCTTAATCCAATTAGCTAACCCGTCAGATATAGTTATGTCTTAGAATTGAACATTCTTCAGAAAATGAGGAAATTTTCTGGTCGCCATATATTCATTGGCTACTATATGAAGTTGTTGGACTACATTTTGAGTTTGGATTTATAAAAGTGTGGACCTGTATTTTATAAATATTGTGCAATTTTTATGTTTTCTCTTGTTTTTTCTCCAAAATGACATTGGTAAGCTGGATAAGTATGTTATACGAGGAAGCAGCATATATTAAAAATATAGTATGTGTATCGTTAATAATGAAAATCAAGGAAATTTGATAAAGGTAGTCAGGGAAATCAGAGAAAAATTAAAGAACTTCTTTTCACAATTTCTGTAGCCATCCTGAATAATAAGTATCCCTTTGTTACAAATGTAGAATATTTTACTGACAGCTGTGCTGCCCAGTATAAAAATTGCAAAAAAATTTTTAACCTATGTTACCATGAATATGATTTTGGTGGAATAAAAGCAAAATGAATCTTTTTTGCTACAAATCACGAAAAATCTGATTGCGATGAGGTGGGAGTGACTGTTAAAAGACTTGTGACAAAAGCAAGCCTGCAAAGACTGCTGCATGGCCAAACAAATGTGACTGTGATGTACAAATATTGCAGACAAAACATTGAAGTATAACATTTTTTATTATCACAAAAAGTGACATATTGAAACTGCGTAGCAATGTCTCAATGAATGCAACTTACTACAACAATTCCTGGAACACATAGTATGCATTATTTCAAATCTACAGGAAATTTATTAATATGGTGGAAAAAGAATAAGTACTGATGAAAAAGTTGTTTGTTAATCTTTTGATAGACATGTTAGAGACTTTGAATATTCCATCTCTTAACAGTTATGTAGCATTTTCTATATATGAATCGAATTGGTATATAAGATTAGTTTCAGAAGTCCACAAAGTAGTAGGAGATGTAACTGTTAAATTCATGTATCCACAATGGCCCATCACCTTCGTAAAATTGGCCAGAAAATGACAGTTTCAATCACATCCTTTGTGCAATTGACTTCAATATCACAACTGGTAGAACATATAAACTTACTGATATATTCAGTGCTTTAATAAACACAAAGTTAACAAAACATAAAATGAGAGGGAAATAAAATTGAAAGATAACATGAACAAATTTTAACTAAAACAATTTTGTGATTGTTTTCATCAATATTACAAATGGAGTTAATTTTTTGAATTAAATATCTTTACTTTAAATTATTATTGATGTAGATATATTTTAATAGTGTATTTTTACTGTGTATGTGCTAAAGGTTATTTTGTTTAATTTTAAAATACTATGATAATTTTAACTTGACAATATTTTGTATTTAAGAGTTGTAACTTTATCATATATTTGGTATAATATACAAATATGGCTTTGCTATAAAATATGACTTTGTAGAATTTTTTCCATCATTTCATTTTTATTTATAAGTTATTGAAGTTTTGCAACAGATTTCAATCTGATATGACCATATTTCTACGTCTTGCAGGAATTCATTATTAGCATTCTTGTTTATTTCCATGGGATTCCACTTCTTTTTACCTACATTTACATAAAATATTATCTTTATTTAAGATAAATAAAACCTTATCAAACTTTTAGATGTAAATATATACGATATTTCTGATAATAAAAGAAATATCAAACAACTTGTGTTTTCTGTTATTTTTGGAAGGTCAGTAAAATGGAAATTCTTCTTTAAAAAAAATGCCTGTGAACTGCCCATTAAAATTTTTTTATCAGGCTTCAAAATACACTTTGAGTTGTCTGTGTATGCAATTAAATAAAAATTGAAGGGGGGGGGGGGCAATGGGGGAAATCAGCTGTTGAAATTACCCCTTTTTTAATTAAAAAAATTCCAAAAACTAATTTTTTTTAAAACAATTTAATGGAATAAACTGAACAGAAATATGTTTCAATGAAAGTTTACTTTATTCTGAACAAAACAAAACAAAAATTAACGTTCTAGGTTAAACCTATAAGGAGTTATAGACTTTTATGTCGTCACATGCGCTATTCAAAATGGCGGCAAATCAGCCATCTTGGAAGATCTTTAAGAGCTCATAACTCTTAAACCGTTTGATCAATTTCAATATGATTGATATTTTTGGAATCAGCATTAAAAGTTCTATAAATATGCCAAATTTTATTAAAATTGAAGGTGGTGGGTGTCATTTTTAGAAAATTCTGGGTGATTTGACATGGATACGATAGGACTCGATAGGAATTTTGACTCAAAAAGGGGGAAAAAGTAACTATTACCCCAGAAAACCTTTTAAAATATATGTTAAACCAAATACAAATATGGAACAGGCATTACCATTTGAAACAGACTTTTTTCCTTTAATTGATCAGTATAAGTTTTTGTCATAATTTAAAATTAAAGTACATGAATAAATAGAATTACATTTTGAATTGACTAATCCCATCTTTTACATTTATGTTAAATTTAGTGATAGTTTGAATTTCATGTTGTATAAAGCTCAAGAAAAATTACTCTATTATTTAATGGAAATAATACATATAACCAGGGCTTTACAAATTTGAAAAAATCTGGTAGCCAGGTATAAATTCAAGTCGCCAGTAAAAAATTTTAACACCCTTCTCCCCGTTATTGATTTTTAAAAAGCACAAACGTTTGTTTAGGAATTAAGTCAGAAAAAATAATAACAAACATAGTTTAGAATTATTAGTTACATAGTTTAGAATAGTACATAATTTAAGAATATAAAACTAAGTTTTCTAAGGAAACTTATCAAATTTATATATTTGTGAAAAAAAAAATAATAAAGGAAATATTGTAAACTCTGAATTAACCGACAGGTTCGGGAAATGCTGATTGCCGTATGCTTCAAATGTTCAAATAGTTGAGTGCTACAAAATCTATATCGGATAAAAGGGCATAATAGTGAAAATAGTGAAGCCGGAAAACCTATAGGCCTATTTAGCCTATCGAAATAAGAAAGTCAAATAATTCTGATTTAATTATTTCAAAATTTGCATTTAATGACATTTACAATAGTTTTGCAAAATTAAAATTAAAAGTTTTTTTTTCTGTTATTGTTCTTTGCTTGTTTGTTTGAAGTTATTACGTAAACGTTTGTTTTCGTAGCTAAAAAGAAAAGAAAAAAATATATTTTCCCACGCTGGATTAAATCAAAATCAGCAGCCGGCTGAGATTTATTTTGATCCAACGATCTACGATAAGAATTTAAGAATAAAAAAAAAAAAAAACCTTACCATTCTGAAGTTCAATTAATGATTTTTTATTTCCATTTACTGCAGATAATAATCCAAACAATGTAATTATAAAATACTATTGAGAAACAACTCAGAACCAGACACTTGTCGCCAAGACAGAGTGACAGTGATGTCCAATGTGTGTGGTGCAAACAGACGTGAGGCGCCAAGCATTTTAAGCCGGGAAAAAATATTTAAAAAAAAAAAAATACATATTTTTATTAAAATGAATTTTTCTTGAAATTTTAATTAAATTTTATAGATTTACTTCGAATGAATTACTTATAATTACTTATATGTTATTATTCTTTTAAAATGAATGTAATAGATTATAAGTTTTAATTCTGAACACAAAAATCTGATTTGAAACATACAAAAAGGTAAGCCTTTTTATCATTGCATCTAATTTTTAGATGCCACATAAGTTGGATTGACAATATTTCTCAATGAACCCCCCCCCCCTCTCCTCACATTGTAATCACATGACTAGCCGACTAGAGCGGAAAAGAATGGCGTTTTATGTGCATGAAATGGAAAATGCCTTTTAAAGTTGGCTTTAGACAAAATGTCGTTTGTGCTCATTTTTTAGTTCAATTTTTGTAAAAAATAAATAAATAAAACAAAAAAAGTTAGATTAAAAAAGTTAGTCGCCAGATAAAAAAAAGTTGGTCGCCAGTGGCGACCTGGCGACCACATTTGTCAAGCCCTGCATATAACCATTATGTATTTTGGTATAAAATAATAAAGCTTTAAAATATATTTATGCAAACTAATACTGCCAACATTGCTTGAAATTATCTCCTCAATTCTTTTTTAAGTGTCCCTAAAGATAAAATTCTCTCTTGCTTTTTTTGTTACGTCTTTTCAGCATTCCAAATTCAAGAAGTCATTTAAAGAGATTTAGCCTATTAAAGAAACATAGTTTTCAGCCTTGAGTTTCAATAGAACTAACTATAAGCGATGAGTTCTGCTTTAATTGGGAGCCTAAGTCTAAACCAAAAAGTTTACATTCAAATTAAAATTCAAGAGCAGATTTTTAATCTGGTACCATTTCTTAGTTATATCATATGTAACTAGTATGTTTGTAGTCAAAACAATTTTTTTTTTGTGATTGAATATTCATTTATATTTAGCAGGATGGTTTTACTCTTGATAACTTTAAGCAACAGCTTCATGAAGGCCTTGATACTCATGAAAAAACATGTTCATTTGAACCTAGTTTTTCCATTCTTCAATGCAGTAGCTATAAAAATCTTGCAATCACATGTGAAGTAAGAATCATTAAATTTATTCATAAATTTTCTTTTCTGTACCGATATTGTATAAACTTTTATATAGGCTACACACTTTTTATCTTGATTATTTTTTATCTTCAGCATGCTAATCACACAAACACAGGTTGATGGTCTCTTTATTTTTTTATTTAGTAATGTTATAGTGTTTTCATAATAAGATTACTTCAAAAACATGTAACTCCATTAATATGTTAAACAATATCCAAATGGTTAACAAAATTCTCTCCATGAATTTGAAAGCTATTTATTTCTTTCTTATAGTTTTTAATGTTTTCTATCTTGATCTGATCACTACTTCTGTAATATATAAATGCCTATCACATTTGACTCAAAAATGGAAGTCTGCTAATCCTGATAGATGGCGCTACCATTTGGGGGTATCCTATTCTAATATTTACATTGATCGCCTCTTAGAAGTGCCTTTCAAACCTACAATTTTCTTCTTTTTTTTTTTTACAGTGATTTGTGCTTTTTTAAACTGAAAGTTCACTTGTAAATGAAAATTAATGTATTCTTACTAAAATGCCGTACTGCTGCGTGACAGAAATATTAGGTGAAAATATTTATTTTTATCAAACAATTATCCAAAGCCTTGTCTGGATGAAACTAAACCTGTAACATTAACAAGTATTTAAATGCCTTCTATTGCACTTGCAAAATATACATTTAAAAAAAATTAATCTTATATAAGGTGAATTGGAATATAAATTAGTAATGTGATCAAACTTTTTAGAAAAATAAGTATGTATTCATGAGTTTGGATTGTGCTTTCCAGCAATATAAATAACTGTGTAATTGAAATACAGGGTAAACGTGCCAGTAATAAAATTTAAGATTTTTGTTAATCGAATCCCCTTAAAAGAATTTTGTTATTTTTTTTTAAATGAATAGTTATAATTATTATATTCCAGTTTTTTTTTTTTGTTTTTTTTACATTATTTATCATAACATCTATCAACAATATTTCAACAATCTCATAATTACATTTCCCATTGTGAATCAAAATGTAATTGTAACAACAGAAATAAATCAAAGCACCCCAAATTCCATTGCTGGACACCCTACAAAATGCAATAGATAATTGTTTTTATGGTTGTATTTGAACTCAGAACTTAACGCATACTAATGAAACAAAATAGTCATTTTCAGATAAATTAAACAATTAGGATATCAATAATTGATAAAATATTTATGAGAATAATTCATTGTCCCAATTAATTATTGTCATTACCAAAAGATCAGTATTATATTATTTTATATAGAAGATTTTAAATACGGAATTCCAGAGAAATACAGTTATTAAATTATTGATAAATAATTATGTAAATAAATAAATCCTGCTAAAGTTTTCCTTTCTGGTGAAAATGTTTTGTTTTCAAAAATAACACATTTTAAAACTTAATAATATAAAAATAAGGTACTTTTTGGTTAGCCGGGCGCCAGTGATATATATACATGTATATATACCCACACACACATCTACATATACATATATATACATACACATATATATGCATATATGTATGTATATATATACAAATTTATGTATATACATATGTATTTATATATGTACATGTATCACTGGCGCCTGGCTAACCGAAAAGTACCAAAAATAATTAATGAAGAGTATGTTTTTCTGGGATAAAATTTTGTGAAGGGTCTATTTTAATAAAAGTAATTTTGTGAAGGGATCTGTGTTCTTAAGTGTGTTTCTAAAATGTGTTGAGAGCCCTAGGGTAGCGAACTGGTTGTTAAATTATTTAAATCCCACCACTGTCCATTTTCATTTTAAAATCCTTTTAATTTAGCATTTAAAACATTCAAGCCACTGTTTCATTCCTTTCACATTTGTATTATCAATTATTACAAGTAATTTTAATTTAATCCACTACTTTGGTATTTTGCATTAATCTTTTACAAACTTGCTCATGTTTTTGATCTATTAAATTTTATAGTGTTAGTAAATATTTTCACTCCATAAACATTTATATATTTTTTTTATGGAAATCTATTTATAAATAAAGGTAAGTGTTATTAATTACATATTATAATTAATTAAAAAAAAGATCTTTTATATTAAAAACAAATATTTTAAATTAAAAATATCAGTTACTGCAGCAATTTAAAATTGTATTTATGAAAGAAAAGACAATAAATAAATTTATGAAATTCTAGAAATTAATTACAATTTTTTTTAACAAAGTTTATTTTTTTAAACTTTCCATATAAATATTCTCAATACAGCCGTTGTTTACATTATTTACTGATATGTATTGAAAGATCATGTCAGTTGTCAGCGATAGATGGTATTGTACTCTGGGGGAAAATTGACTTTAAATTTTTGTATGGGGAAACAGTGAATGCGAGAGGCATTTATACATTACGGAGGTAGTGGATCTGATCTGCTGATATAGATTTAATCTGTCTGTTTCTCACTTGAAAAATTTTAGATCATTCAATCAGATTCAATGTTAAACTATTCTGACTATCGTGATTTACTGGAATAAAAACAAACTTGTAAAACTATTTATGCAACATTAAAAATTAATTTTTTGTTTAGTAAAATTTGTAGCTGTGTCAGACAATAACTTGTCTGATTTTTAATTAAAATTGTATTGATAAATTCAAAGAGCAAAATCTCATATATAAAGTTATTGTCATTTTCAATGTATAAATATATATTTTTTTAATTTAATACTTCATCTCTTTAGATTGTATTTCATTAAAATACAATCTAAAATAATCAGGAAGTTTTCCTAATATTCTTTTGTAATAAACATTTTCTCTAGATTATGTATAACTTATCAATGACTGCATTTTTTATTTCTGATTTAACTTATAGATAATTGTTTTAGATTTTTATATTTATTTGCTATTTGAAGTATAATGAGTCCACAATATATAAATATTAGTATCAAAGTTAAGTTGATGTCCATATAGTTCAAGTGTATTAGATGCTTTCAGTCATGACTTTGGTCATGATGTCTTGCTTGTAAACTGACTCCAAACAAACAGTTGCTATGTTTCATTTCTTATTTAATATAAATCATAGAAAATGTTACCATTGCTCATAAAGTATTAAAAAACTATTATATTAAAAAAATTATTAAAACACTTAACTGTGAGATATAGCTATAAATTATAGCTATAATATTCCAGTGGCGCAGCCAAGGGGGGGGTTTGGGGGTTAACCCCCCCCCCCCCTCAGAGCTAAAAAAATTATTATAATTGCCGTTTATATGAATCAAAACTAAAGTTAAAATTAAATTTTTTGGCCTTTCCGCCTTGGCGGAATCCGCCGCTTTGTTAAATCAAATTCTATTCAAAAATGTGATTCAATTAAACGGCGAAAATTCTACTTAAAACTGTGAAAGAGCATATTACAAGCATCGGTTAAGTCAAAGTCAAAACTGGTTATTTGGACTGTGTCACTTTGTCAAGAAGAGCTGGGCAGTATCGAAAATACATGTATTTGAAATACATTTGTATTTTAAACAGATAAAACTAAAGTATTTTGAAATGATTTTTCCATGTGTTTTGTATTTTGAAAATACTCAAAATACATTTCTCGATTATTCAAACTTCGTACTAAACTTGAAGCTGGTATAAAGTTTAAACTACAACTTGTGTTTTAACCGCAAATTACTGATTCACAACAGGAAATACATGCTTGTCTGTTTTGTATAGTCTTTGAATTCGTTTCTAGAAGTTAATATGAACATTTTTTTTTTTTGGCATAATAAGGATTTTTATCTTTGGCTGAAACATTTTTGCTGAATGGTTTTGCTAATGCTTTTTAATTCTTAATGTTGCTATGCGAAAAAATAAATAAATTGTTCAGACTTTTCCTGAGTATTGCATTTTTAAACTATGTTAGCAGTGTAATGCAGTTAGTTGTTGCATAGACGCGTGAAAAGATTGATAATACATACCCAAGAACTCCTAATGAAAGGAAATTAATTATTTGTGATATATCAGTGATCATGCTGCATAAATATGTTAGTTTTTATTAAATTTCTTTTGTAGATTTACTATTGTTGAGTTTACTGTCTATACTGATCACTGTATTTTTTTGGTAAACAACTTTCAAATTGTACACTTTGCACAATCTCATACCCGTCACTTCTTTGTCACGCCCGTCACAGCAGGAAAAAAATTCTTATACATTAAAATAATTAAAATTTATTATGAAAATTACAAAGTTTTATTTGAATCTCTTTCATTAGAAAAAAAAGTTGTTTTAATAATGACACAGTTAAATATTCACAGGAATTTTAACAAATGTGTATGCAAGTAAAAACTCTTGTCCCGAGAGAGTCACACCCGTCACAAGTTTAAAATTTTTTGTGTTTTAAATATTGAAAGCTATTGAAGTTATATATTTGCTCAATTATCCAAGCATATGCATGGAAAAACATAATTAAAATACTTTTCAGGGATTTATTAACTAATTTATTTCCCAAAATATAGTTATAAACTCTTAAAATTTTGTCTGGATGTCACACCCGTCACAATGGAATGGCCCAATTTTAGAACGTTTTTTTCTGCTACTGCAAACTGTTCTTGGTCTATATAAGTCTAAAGTAACAACAATGCCAAATTTCATGTTTCTAGCCCTAATTGTACAAATAAATTGTAATTTAGAACGTTTCCTGCTCCTTTTCCCTTTTTAAATTTCGAACTTTATAGAAACCATTTTTAGTGAGCATTTACATCTTTTTTAAGTAACCGCTAGTCCAAATTTCAAATTTCTAGAATCAACAATATCATAAAAAGTGCAATTTTAGAATTTTTGTTTTGTTCTTGCACCCATTTGGAACGTGATGTACCGAAAAAAAGTGTTTGGAAATTGTTGTATAAAATATAGCCTATGTTAGAGAGGAGATGGTTAACAGAATTTTGTCACCATTATTAAGATTCCATACTTAAAAAGTAAAAACGGAACTATTAAAAGATCACTCATGTGTCTTATTCTTCTGGCGCTCAGCAGGGAGTTAAGGGTTATCGACGCAGAATCATCTAAGGATTGTTGGTAATGATTTTCGAAAATATATGTTTGTAAATAGCTGAGATATTAATTAAAACCCATCTAGAAAACAACGGCACGGATCAAAACTGTGTTGCTACTTTGCGACCTACTTTTGAAGCGCTCTTGACACAATGCTAAGCTTACTTTGTAACAAGATCTTTGCTTTAGGTAAGACGAATCATGATAGTCAACATTTTTCATACCAAATGAATTCAATTATTGACGGAAAATATTGAAAAATAATTCATAGAATAATTCTAAGACATTAAGAGTAAGTAATTTTGAGACAACAATCGCTTATAATTCAATATATAATTCATTTATAATGAAAAATCTTCTTGTTAACAAATCACTTGAATTATCATACCTCGATAGGTTTTCATTTTTGAAAATGAATCTGAAAGTTTCGCGTTGTTCAGCATACTTTTTTTAAATGCTTTAAAATTGTTTACTATTACGACAAATATGATTGACAAGTAACTTTTCGTGTGAAACTCAGCGACTACTTCTGAAGCGTGATTTGTTCTCTGCCAAATTTAAACTTTGTACAAGGTCTTTGTTTTAGAGGGAGATATATTCATTGTTTTTCATTCCAATACCAATAAAATTAAATTCTGGCATGTAATATTGTTTTAGGTATGTGACTATGTCATGTGAGAATATTGCCTTTGAACAGTTCTGATATTTTGTATGGAACCCTTTGTACGCGAATAAAACTCACATATGACCAATTGACCAATTCCTTTTTAAATCTGTTCTGTAGTTCCAGAATTAACCCCTGCAAAAAGAACAAATGTTGCTGTTTTATAATATTAGTATAGATACGACTACAATTCAAACTCGGATATTTTTAGAGAACTTTAACAATAATAAATATATTTTAACAAAATTTTCATCAGATTTACATTAGATAATGCGAAATTCGATGTCATGTAAAGTACTGTAAGGGCACAGTAATTTAGTCTACAATACCGTGTTTAATATCAACTACATTCCAAAACATCGATTACCTTAATTGAGTTGTCACATTTGGCAAAAAGCAAGGTAAGTAAGTCTATTGAAAATTTTGTTAAAATTGCTTCTTTATTATTAAATTTAGGAATAAGAATTCGTGATTCTCATGAAACCTTGTGGATTTTTGATTGAACAAATGGATTGCAAATCTGTTATTTTCTATGTAAAAATTATTTGCTGTACTGTGCTCTTCCATCTTAAAGTTTTCTCCTCATAATTTTTAAACACTTTATAAATCTAATCAATTTTTGTGTTATTTCATTAGTGCATTTTATAGTTTGTCACTCTAATATTGTAAACGCTGTTTAAATGGTTTAAATGAACTGTAACCAACGTAATTGCAGAGATAAGCATTATGATTTCATTCATTTAAAAGACTGATTCCATTAACCGGTGATTCATTTAAAAGACTGATTCCATTAACCGGTGATTCATATAACCGGCGACCACCTTTATCAGAAACTCAAAACCCCCCCTAGAACCGAATTCTGGCTGCGCCACTGAATATTCAAATGAAAAAGAAAATACAATATAGCAACTGTTTGTATAAAGTCAGTTTTCAAGCAAAACGTCATGATTGACATCACACTGACAGAGTCTATATATATATTTTATATAAAATTGCAGTTGATCTTCAATATACAGACAGAGCATCGATTTTATAAAATTCTCTCTTTAATAAAATTTTTTAACAAACTTTGATTTTAATTTAAAAAAATAAATAAATAAATAAACTAAATAACAAATATGAATTTATATGTAATGAAATTTAGCAGGCCAAATTTTCAAAGTTCTGATCATTTTTAACCTTCCAAGGTAGCAGTTTTCGAAAAGTTATTTAATTTTTTTTTTTGTCAATCATTGTAGTATCCCATTAGTACCTTCTACTTACAAGCATTTATATTAGGAACGTTAAAAAAGTAACAAGTCGGAGGCCTAAGAACAGAAACCAGTACATGTATTTCAGAAGTATTGGCCTTGGCGGTTGAGGCACTTGTCCCACTGACACACAAGGCGGTGAATGGCTGTCTCGTAAAATTCCTGGGGCTGTGATGTGAACCAGTTCTGTACGTACTGCTTGACGTCGTCGTCCGAGGTGAATTGTTTGCCCCTCAGAGCCTTTTTTAGGGGACCAAAAATAGTGTAATCGCAGGGAGAGAGGTCTGGACTGTATGTAGGGTGACCAAGAACCTCCCACTTTAATTTCTGCACGAGTGTCGTAATCGTGTTGGCCGTATGAGGCCTTGCATTGTCGTGGAGCAGAATGACCCCACGGGTGAGCTTTCCTGGTCGTTTTGATTTGATCGCTTGGCAAAAGGTGGTCAAGGTTTGTGAATAACACTGGGCATTCACTGTTGTCCCATGCTGCAGGAAGTCTATCAGAAGGAGACCGTCAGCATAACCTTTCCTGCACTTGTGTGGATGGCCTTTGATTTTTTTGGTGATGGTGACCCTGGATGTTTCCAGTGGAGATTTTGTCGTTTTGATTCTGGTTCGAAGTGATGACACCAAGAAACATCTCCAGTCACCACTCGTGCCAGGAACTCATTCCCTTCCCTGGCATAGTGCTGCAGATGATCAAGACAGTGGGCCATTCGACATACTTCCTGTTGTGGTTGAAGACTGTGGGCATCCATTGGGCGTACACTTTGCGCCAGTTCAGTCTTTCTGTCATGATGGTTACTTCTGACATTCAATCTGACCTCAGTGGTCCTGCATAACGAGTTCATCAACCAGCTGGATGATGTCATGTTTAATGTGTTTTGGTGTTTCAGGCCATGCATCATCGGCTAAGGAAATCGCCCTTTCCTGAAGCGCTTGTGCCCCGCCTTGACCCTTGCAAGGGACATGCAGTGTTCACCGTACACTTGTGACATTCTTCGATGAATGTCCGTTCCCCTTACTCCTTCCACTGTCAGAAAACGAACAACACCTCTTAGCTCTTCTTTTTGATGCCTCCATTTCACTGCTTACAACACGAATGAGCATTGGACGACTGATGCATGCTTCTGCTAGCTTTGTAGTCACATGACTTGCACTTGTGACCCTCTAGCGGCAGGCATGTGGACTTCCGCGCTCTTGTCGGAAACCCTCTTTGTTACTGACGCAACAATATTACCATTCTGTCACTGGTTTGCACATTCCATACTCCGGCTCGTTTCTTTTTGAACGTCCCTTATAGATGTACTTGTTAGAAAGAGTTGAAAGATGAAGACTTCCCATTTATCGAATTTGTTCAAACTGATGACAATGTAATTGAATATCTCAGATAAAATACTAGAAATAAATAAAAAATATCAGTAAATAAGCATTAAGGATTCAAGAAGAACCTTCTGAATAACCATTTCAAAAAGAAATTAAAGTTTCTGAAACAATTCAGAGTATGCTGCAATTCAAAAGGTTTTTTTTTTTCCAAAAATGTGAACAAGTTTGCAAATCAAAATTGTGTTCATGTCAAATTGTAGATTACTGTAAACTTCATAAAATAAAATTTCGAAAGACCAGCTTCCATTTTTACATAATGAACTATTAGTGTGCATGAAAAATAATAAAAAGCAACAAATATACTACTTCAAAATTTAATAGTTTAAACAGCTAAGAACGTTGTATAATTTTTGTACTTTGAAAATATATCTGATTGAATTTCCATTTAACAAATTTTCTATATAACTTTCTTTCTGGAGGAACCATGAGGTTTATGAAATAGAAGTTGAAATAGAACTTTAATTAGTACTGATGTCTGCTTTACTTTTGTATCATATAAAGTATGATATAAGGAGTAGGGTGGATCGAAAAGTATACGAATTTGTTTTTTTTTTTCGAAATTACTTTTGTCGCGGGGTGCAAAAGTTGCCTTTTATGTATATTAGTTTGTACATTTTTTTTTTATTGAAATCCATTCATATCTTCCGGTGCCCCAAGCGCCCCAAAAATAGTTGAAAATTGAAATTATTATGAAAACTTACAATTTTTTTTTTTGTTTTTTATTTGTTTTAAATTACTTTTGGCACAGGGTGTGAAAATTGTCTTTTATTTATATTAGTTTGCATGTTTTTTTTAGTCGAAATCCATTCATATCTTCAGGTGCCCCAAGCGTCCCAAAAATAGATAAAAATTGACGGTTTTATGAAAAATTTTAAATTTTTTGTTTTTTATTTATTTTTTAAATTCCATTTGGCGTCGTGTAAGAAAGTTGTGTATTGGGTATATTACATAATTCTGTAGTTTACATATATTTTTTTTATCGAACTCCATTCATATCTGCCGGTGCCCCAAGTATAGTTAAATATTGAAATTTTTAAGAAAATGTATTAAAAATTTTTAATTTACGAAAATTGTTTACAAATTTGGCAAAGTGTTTAATTAATAAAGATAAACTTATAAATAATAATAATTTTATAATAATACATTAAGTATAAATTTAGAAATCAAAGCACTGAATCATAAAAATTACAAAAATTGAACTTACGTAGCAAATTGTTTACTTCTTTAATTTGGAGATTTACATATTTCTAAAGTTTGTAATTCTTTTTGGGAATAAAATGTTTGATATGGCACCTTGATTTTATTCTATTCAATATGAAACCGAGTTTCTTTTCTAGTCCAGATACACTTTATGATGCCTCAGGCACTAGGTGAATGCATCTTTTACCATCTTGTGTATGGTAATGATATTTTGACCATTCCTCCGTTTTTCCTACATTTACCAGCGCCTCAATTTCTTTGTAAGGCACATTCATCAAAAGAGGTGGTTCAAAACGTCCAGCTCATTACCAGTCAATAAGTTCACAATAATACTTTGCTTTGAAGTGTATTTTTGGTACTTGAAAAATTTTTACTTCTGGTTATCCTCTATTTTCATTTCTAGCACAAAATAGTTTTCGTATTGCTAAAGACCTGATAGGCTCCGTGTTATCTCAGAGCATAGATAATTAAAAAAAATCAGGATGAAAAAAGAAGCTATCTAGTTGAACAACAGCGTCTACAAACTTTCTTACATTGGGGTAAAATGGGATAAGTTTCCAAATATACCGCTGTCCATCTGTTATGGAGGGTTTTCTTCTGATATGGAACCATATAGGTCAAGGTTGGCGAACCTTTTCACATCCGCATGCCAATTTTTGTCAAAATAATGTTTTAAGAGATCATCGCGTGCCAACGAACCGGAGTACTGGTTTTATAATTGCGGTAATTTTTTATTTTAAAATAAACAATTAGAAAAAACCCATTTGAAAAAAAAATCATTCTTGAATCATATCTGCAAAATATTTGTTTTACACCTTCTATTAAATGGAAAATTATTATTTTTTAAATATATTACAATGCATAAGAAGAAATTAGGACACATAAAAAACATTACCTAAAAACTTTGCCTAAGAAATCTGTTTTCGCTTTGGATTTTGTTAATTGAATGTTATTTTCTAATTTCTTATGCATTGCAGCAAAATCTTCTTTTTTAAGAAGAAAATTTATAACTTCCAGGGATCTGTTTAGGAAAAAATTGGGTCCTTTAAAGAACCCTTCACAAAATTTCTCATTTCAAAACGGGACCCTTCACAAAAATCTTTCTCTTAAAAATAGGTTTTTCACAAAATTTTTCCATCTTTAAACCGAACATTTCACAAATTAATCATTTAAAAGTAAACTATGACCTGTCACTTTTACCCATATAAAGAAAATATATGTATTTTACATCCATATATCTTCTTAAAAATGTATAAATAAGAGCCTGAATATAACAATCATTTCAAATTCACATAATTATGTCTTTCACAAATATAAAAAGCTGTTCACAATTTCACAAAAACAGGACCCTGGGAAAAGAGTCTGGACAGACCCCTGACTTCGTAAGGTACGTAATGTAACCACTGCATCTAGGAATTTCGGTGTTAGTTTCTCTTCACCCAGTTCGTTATCACTCTCATTGTCACAGATGTTTGTTTCTTCTATAAAGCAGCTATCGTTTGTGGAAATAAGGTAGATCTAACAAAGCGTCAAACTTTTGTTTATTTGAAGCCTGTGACAATATGAGATTAACTATTTTTGTGACTACGGCTATAATATCACCAAGAGATTCAAAACCAGACTATGCACCCAGGACTTGTTGATGTATGATGCAGTGAAATCCAAGAATAATTTGTCCAATGTGAGTGTGAAATAAACTGAAAAGTGGCCTCCGTGGCCGAGTGGTTAAGGCACCACTCCGCTAATCGCTTCATAGCGTAGGAAGCAAGGCCGGCGGTGTTCGACTCCCGCCAGCTCCATTGCACACACTTTGTGGAGCTCCCGGATGTAACTCTTGGTGTTGTAAAATTTCCTTGTACTTTCTCGTCAAGATTTATGTAATTGTTGAAGTCGTGTATGTGTTTCTGTGATTAAAAATAAATGTATATGGATCATTCGAGACGGCAGCCTTGTAGCTATAGGTCTCAAAGCCCATCTCCCTTCAA
Organism: Maratus michaelseni; assembly: GCA_963931845.1. Taxonomy (NCBI): domain Eukaryota; kingdom Metazoa; phylum Arthropoda; class Arachnida; order Araneae; family Salticidae; genus Maratus; species Maratus michaelseni. The sequence goes on from OZ007591.1 coordinate 255,157,569, forward strand.
AGTTAAACTGAAAAAAAAAAAATTAATTGTACCCATTATACTGGTGCCCTCTTCAACTGTAACAGAAACTATTTTTTTTTAATTATTTCTTTTTCAGTAAGTGAATTTATAACTGCTGAACAAATATTTGCATCTTTGGTTGTAGTTGCTAATGATAATAACGAGAATAAGTTCTCCTTAATGTCATTTTCAACAAAATATCGTACAAAAACAACTAAACGAGCAGATTTGGTTACATCTGTACTTTCATCAAAACAAAATAAGGTGAAAGGAGAATACGATATCAGACTTTGGTTGCTCTCTTACATTTTCTGCCATTTTTAAGATTCTATCTTTGACTTGATATCTTTCTTGATAAAGGAGTATTTTTAATTGGTTAAATTAGCTTATCTCTATTTTCAAAATCGTTAAAAAGTGATAAAGTGCATGTTAACCAGGATTCCTTTAAAAACTCTCCATCGCAGAAAAATGGACCATTCCGAACAATGACATTCTCAGCCGAAAAACTTGCGACACTAGTTCGAGAATCTTTGCTGATATATGGAATCATAGATGTCGATAGTTTATTTGCTCTTTAATTGCACTGGCAATGAATTCCTTTTGTTCTGCATAATTTTTTGGGGAAAGAGGTTTGTGATTTGTTTTATAATGCATTTTCAATGCAGACCACTCTGCAGGAGCACAAAGCCTTAACATATTTACTAATCATTCCATGTTTCTCAGTCCCCCACGTTTGAAATTCTCTACTATCTTGCACATTCTATTTTTTAGCCAAATTGGCTATGTTGAATAAATATTACTTTAACGGTGCAATCTAATCAGTTTTAGATTACCATAGTTGATTATAGGAAGTAAGTTTAACAATAAAAAAGATCATGCATAATAGAGTTGATGAAAGCATCACTAGAATAAAAGCAAATTAGAATAATAATAAAATGACTAGCCACTAAATTTACTCAGATTTATTGTATAACAAAATTGAGGCGGCAGCCAGTCTTCTGATGGATTAATTACCCCCTGCCCCCTCCATGAAGCCGATACATAAAAGGACAAAAATATTTCTCGTTATTCAATATTCAATATATTAATATTCAATATATCATTTACTATAATCTTTATTCATGCATCTTTAACGAATTAACTTACTCTAACCATTTTTAATTATTTATCTCTAAGGCAAGAAAAAATTAATAACTTTTGTTTGGTACTTATTTATTGGAAATATCTTTAAATTGTTTACAAATCCCATTTTTTTCATGTTCTTTCACTATCGGTAGACAACATTCCTTTGAAATTATAGTTTTCATTTTATAACTGTTTTAACAACCAATGTATTATTTTTTCCTTAATTTATCTGAAAAAAAAGGCATATTTTAGTAATATTTTTGTAATTTTAAATGATTAAAAATTAATTAACAAATTATAGCAACAGTTAAATAAAGCCTCATATGCAGATCAACATGCATTAAATGACAAAGAAATTTCAGGAACTATAAAGCAAAAAATTATTTATTTGCTATATTTCTCTATCTTTCAATACGATCATCGACGCCAGCAGTACAAAACCAGTGAAGAAGGGGGGGGGGGGGGGGGGGAGGGGGGTTAGAGATCAGATGTTCTGAGCGGGTAATTCAATGATATGGCAAGTACACATGTACTTTTTATAACAAACAAAAGCTATTTTCGGTCAAGCTTGTGTATTAATGGAAGCAAAATAATGAGTTTTAGAATTTTGGGGAGTTTGACTGAATTTAGATTTAGAATTTAAATCAACGGCGTGCCAAAAATATCCCCTCGCGTGCCAGCTACGGCACGTGTGCCATAGGTTCGCCGACCCTGATATAGGTACATACTTTCATAATATATGTTGTAAGAATAATGAGACTCTCAGATGGATTTTCTGTGGCCACCTACAACCTTAACGTTCTACCTGCAGTCATTAGCCATCTTGAGTAAACAACTAAAACAGAGTTTTTAAATGCCAGGTCAGAACAACTTTCGCCACGTGATATTTCTACGCAAATATCATATAAATATTGCTGATCATTGCTGAGAACCATTCTACCTATGTTATCTGGCATATTCTCAACACTTATTGAAGAAAAGAAGCTACAGGTTTTGATTGCGGTATCAATTGGCCCACAAAATGCTTTAGTACCAGTTGTTGCACATCTAAAGAGTGTAATAAATGTCGTAAAGGCCTTTAGCTTCTCCTGTTGCACATTTAATGTGTCCAATATGCAGAGAGTCGGGTTCCTTTACAGGAGTATACTGTTTCTCCTTTGTGATCTTTGTGTAGCACATTGTGATCTTCATCACTAGCATTTTTGTATTGTCTTTTTCCCATCGGAAAATAATCCGGTTAAAATAGACAGAGACACGGCTAAATTGCTCGGCTCTGCAAATAAATTTTGAGCCTTTGTACGCTATCGACAAATTTTATTGCAATCTACTAAATTCAAAGTCCCTTTTTTGTCTACAATTCCAATATCTTGTAAAACAGCACTGGCAAATTGAAGCAACTGCTCTATTCAAAATTTCGTATATAACAATATAGTATAAAAATAATTTTACACATTTACTATAAATGATTTGTCATCCCCTTGATCTAATAATTACGCTATACAAATAATTATTTAACTCTTATTTTTACTTATAATTTTAAGTTCAAGATTTGCATAAAAATCAATTTTCGGCAAATATTTAAGTGTATTGGGACACCCGGAAGACATTTATTAAGTTAAAAATGCTTTGCATGTGTGCTAGTATGCTTAAAAGACAACTTTCACACTCCACGCTAAAAGTAATTAAAAAAATAAAGAAAGAATAAAAAAACAAAAAATATATATAATTTTTTATAAAACTTTCAATTTTTAACTATTTTTGGGGCGCTTGGGGCACCGGAAGATATGAATGGATTTCAATTAAAAAAAACATGTAAACTAATATGCATAAAAGACAACTTTTGCACTCCGCGCCAAAAGTAATTCTAAAAAATAATAAATATAATAAAATATATAAATTTTCATAAAAATTTCATTTTTTAACTATTTTTGGGGCGCTTGGAGCACCGGAAGATATGGATTTCAATAAAAAAACAGATGTATGTAAACTAATATACATAAAAGGCAACTTTTGTACCCCGCGCTGATTCGATTATACAAAATTAGATTTTTCGATCCATCCTAATAAGGAGATTCTTTTTGTTTTATTTTCATTTTTCCTATTCAGTGTTGTAGCAGGCATTTCCTATAGGATTTCTTGCTCTTCAGATAAGTGAAAGGAGTTGGGCAGATAAGGCTCTTTTTTTTTTTTTTTTTTTTTAAACCTTCCTCATAGGGTCAAACGTTGCTTTCCTTTTTCCAACTGACTGGTTTAATATAATTTAGAATCTGTATTTTTCGCCTCTCTGGTTCATTCTTATTTGAAAATTATTTAAATATGTTATTCAAGATCAGAAACAGATTTATTTAGCAGATTTTAATGTATTTCAATTGTATCAGTTTGATTTTTTAGATTTTTTGTATGAAGCATTCAAAATACCATCGCAGGTTTTTTTTAAGGTACATTTTGTAAGAAATACTACCTATTACATTCTCCCTTAAGTTGGAATAAAAAAAAAAAAATTTGCAGATCTATGCCGATCATGACTCTCAGAACCCAAAACCACCCCCAGTTCAAACTTTATCTATCTGTGTCACTTTTTTATGGACACAATAACTGCAATAATTCTGCAGAAATATCTTCCAAACTGATACATAAAATCAAGGGAGCATAAAATCTCAGTCAAATTCGTTAATGGGCAATATCGAACCAAGGGGAGGGGGGGAGGGCTTTTTGTGAAAACAGAAAAAAAACATAATTTCTTAATTAGTATACGTATCAAATCCGTTTAAAGTTATTACTTCTAGGAAAAGGGCTAAAAATTTATGTATGACAGATTTTTGATATCATTAAAAATGGCCCCAAGGGTGGGAAAAAAGGGGGGCTTCAGAAGAAAAAAATTCCTAACTTCGTCAATTCACAAGATATCAAATCTGCTTAAATTTATTATAATTCCTCTTAATATTATCTAAAACTTTTACACTGACAAGTTTTTTTTATAGGACCAACCCTTATAGCAAAAAAAAAAAAAAAAAAAAAAAAAAAAAAAATTTAAAAACCAAAAAAATCCCTGCCGGCTTCGCATGGAAACAAGTTAGGTTTCGAAGTGGACGTTTCCAATTGCCGTATCAAGGCAAAAAGGTAATTTCTTCTGCAATTCCCAACAAACAGGCGCCCCACGGTCTGCGTCTTCGAAATCTACTTGTGCCTGTCGGCTGAGCCGTCAGGGATTTTTTAGTTTTAATATGTGTATCAAAAAGTAAAACATATAAAAAATCTACAATGGTGTTATGAGCACTTCATTTTGAAAAGAAATTGAATTGCTGCAATTAAAATCTGCTAAACAAACCTATGTTTCTGATATTGTATAATATATTTAAACAATTTTTAAACAAGAATCAGAGAGGCTGTAAATATACATCCTAAGTTATGTTAAAATAGTCAGAATATCTTCGTAAAATGAAAAGAATATTTGACCCTATCAAAAAGGGGGAGTGGAGACGAAATGAGCGTTATCTACCCAACTCCTTTTATATAGCTATAAATGAATAATATCTTCGGCCAATCGATTGATCAAATGTTCAGAATGTTACATATTTCTTTTTTCCTTTAATCTAATGGGCTTTGCACTATGTTTCATTCATTGAGTTTGAGAATTTCACTTGTTTAACCTGCAATATTTATTATAATGAAGAAAACAAATATTTTATTTATTTTTTGGCTGCATCAAATTTTTATTATTTTATCCTGTAAATATGTAAACCTTTCTGTTAATTATATTCCATTAATATTAATCCTTTTTTTTTAAAAGTATGTTTTGTATAATCTTCTTTTCTTTTTCAGGCTTGTAATTACATGTATCTAGTTATCTAAAAGGAGAAAAAAATGTATATATTTGTAAATAAAGATTTTATAATTTGCTTTTCATTTGTAAAAATTTGTTGATTATTTTGATTTTGAAATCCATTTTAACAGCAACAAAATGTTTAGTAGGTTTGTCAGTTGATGTACTGGACCATTTTAATAAAATATTCTTTAATGATTATAATTAAACAGAGCTATCTGAACGTTCCATGAATATTAATTTTGCCTAAAATGAAGCTTGGACTTATTAAATCAACTATTGATTATATTATATTTAGGGTAATGATGGTGAGGTCAGAGGAAATTATTTCTCTTATCTACAAATAAGATATATAATGTAGAAAATTATCAATATTTGTACTTATACTCACTGGTAGAGATATAAAAATGACACTTTTCAATTAATTAAATATTTTCAAGAATTGATGAGTAATGTTAAACTTTAAACTATTTATTTATTTATTTTTAATTACAAATTTAATGATTATATGGTTTTTAACTTTCTAATTAAAAATAAAGTTTTTTTTTTTTTTTTTTTTTTTTTACTTTTCTTTATTTAATATTGGATAGATGAACCAAATTTATTTCATATGTGGAATTACTGGCAGATTTCTTGTGTTTCAATTTAAATTACCTGATGTATACAGGTTTATTAAACATAATTATTGTATCCTAAATACTATAATTAGAAAGTTTTATTTCAAGCATTTTATGAAAATCATATTATAATTGAAGATAATGTTCCCCAGAATCATGCCAAAACGGCTGAACCAATTCCACTGAAACTTTGTTCACTGATACAGCATAATCTAGGACATCTGTTAGTCAAAAAATATAGGCTATTTTTTGACTAACAGATTTCTAAAAATATGATGATAAAAATATATAAAAAATAAAATGATTTCTAAAAATGTCTTTTTATGTATCGTGTAGAGTCTTGTTCGAAAGATGTCGTAACATCGAATTAAAAAATATATTTGTTTTAATTTTAGGTATTACATTTGCAGAGATATCGTCAGAAGTATACTGGAAAAATATGTCTCTCCCCCCTCCACCTATTTCTGAATTTATTAAAACTAAAATTATGAAAAAATATGGGGTAGGAGTTCATTAATTAATTTAATGTACAGAACCCTTTGAGTGTGAGTTATACTTGCACTTGACCGATTTATTATATTATAGGTGTAATTAAGGTTTTTGGCTCCTTTCCCCTACAAATGTTTTTGAAATAGGTATTCTCTCAGAAAAATATTTACTAGGATATGTTTTTTTTTTTTCTTTAAATTATTTTTACATGAATTCCTGAAGTTTAGGGACTTATTGGGAAGATATGTATGTACATCTTATAAGATGCAATGTTGCCAATTCATCGTGTTTTTTTACTCAAAATATCTATCCCTGCTTCTGTATAGCAAATTTTGTTGTTTAATTTCAGACATTAGGAGATTAAATGAAGCAAAGATTACTATTTGAAAAAAAGTGGTAAGTATTAGGTTGTGTAAGAAAATATTTTCCTTTTTATGAATGCTTTTATACCAAAGCATGCACTTTCTCCCCTCTATTATTGAACATAAAATGTTAGGCCTAGTTTAAAATCATGCCTTAAGATGCAAAAAATCTCAACATTTGTATCGCTCATTGTGTGACCTAAAAATGAAAGAAAGAAGCTTGTATGATTATAGAATATAGAGGGACATATATCCTCTTAAATAACATTTTACGTTCAACATTAAGGGGTGAGAAAGTGCCGGCTAAAGCATTAAAAAAATGAAAATACTTTTGATACAACCTAATATTTTCAATAACAAATGCAATAAATTTGTAACATTGAAAATATGTGTGTATTGCTACCATTACTGCTGAGATAATATTGTTGCATATTTTGAATCATGTGAATAATGGCCTCCTTCATTATTTGCCTCTACTGAGGTACACCTCTTCTTGTTTAAAAAGTCTGGACAGACCTGATCTACAGAATTTCATGCACATCCCATATTAAACTAAAATTAAATTCAGGTAAAAAATGCTTAACACAAGTAAAAATTTACTTCCAACAATTACCATCCATAGATGGCAATGTATCCAGTTCTTTGCATATATGAATCTATATATATATATATAAATGAAAGTCCTGATTGGGGAGAACATCAACACACATCCCAAATTACTGAACCTAGAAACATGAAACTTGGAGAAAAAATATTTCTTGGGATGTAGAGGTGCACTAAGAAAGGATTTTCAAAAACTCCACCCCTAAAAGGGTAAAAAGGGGAACAAACTTTTAAAAAAAATTCTTTAAAAATTGGGTATTACAGTCATGTGACAAATCATAACATATTTTAATGTATTTTTGTATTCTGAATCGAATGGTACCAATTAAATACTCCTAAGTCAAATAGTTTGTGCAATATTGCAATTTTCTTCTAATTTGGCGACAAAACCTCAAAATTTCTAACAATACAAGTGATAATTTCTAAAATACATTTGTCCAAACAATACTGTACTATAAGGAATGTGAGTTGTGATCATAAGCTGTCAAAATAAAAAGAGAAAACAGGATAGACTTCTTGAAGGAAGCGACGATATTAAACATATGCAACAGTTCTTTAATCCAGGTTCAGACATTGCACAAGTACATCGTTAATTAGGTATAGCCGCCGAGGGCAATGGTATCCGGAACTCCAAACGTACACTTATACGTACTTTTACATGTTATGATCAGTCAAAAGGTTCGAGAGAGAATGAGTAGTTTCTCTTATGACATAAACTCGAATGAATTTACATTTTGCCAAAGGGTTACAACATAGCAATAATTTTTCCAAACAGAGCATAAAGACAATTAAAAACTTAGAGAACAGAGTCATTTTTGGCATAAATCATCTTAACGAAGTTTTACAGCGGAAGCCAACATGTGTGGGAATACTAAACCTCATATCTGGGGCTCGGGAGAGTTTTTGCATTCTTGAATCCGTGATCTTATAAATTTGATATGTACATTGGATATTTTTGGACAAGAATTATTCAGTTGCGCTTGGGAATCATTGTAATGAAAAGGGTGTGTATGAAGAAATCAGTTAACAACAGATCTGTGTGACCAAATAACGAGATGGCATATGGGCATCTTATGCTAGCTATTTGAAAGAGTACATGTAGTGGTTTTCATTTACTTTATCAGCACAGTATAGAAATCTGTTTAGTGTAACTGAATTAAAAGGATATTAGAATAAACGGAATGAAATTTGTTACACTGAATTTAACAAAATGGTGGGAAACGAAAATGAAAAAAAAATTTTGTAGAACAGTGAGCGTTAAAATAACGGAAAAGGGAATCAAATGAAAGGGGAATAATTACTAAAATTGAATAATATATGATACGACATCATAAATACTTCGCAATTTATTATTTGCGACTGGATAAAAAAAAAATGTACCTGATATTTTGATTAGATAAAAATCTGAATAATGCCAGTTTCCGGACTTTTTTTTATTATTATTAATGTATTTCTATAAATGTCACTATTTTGAAATAAAATGTGCTTGCTCAAAAATTTTCGATGGTCTCTACGGTTTCAATATTGCACATTTTCTATAACTTGTTGATGTTTTTAGTGCCAAAACCACTATATTTGTAACATTACAAGCGATAACTTCTTTATTATTGAGCACTTGACTGTGTGCCTCCCCGCAGTCCCTCCCTCAAGGTTTTTTCTCTGAGTTTTATTTTCATAACTCAGTTAATAATGTTCCGAGCTTCTCCAAACCAGTTCTATTTTGCTAAATTAGTATAACATCATCATTCATAGCTTCAGGGTGTATTTCTAGAAAACAGTAACCAGAATTTTCAAATAATAATCTAAGCAAAATTTGAAATTATGTTCTTAGCTTAACCAAATGAATGAATCTTTAAAGATGCATAGTGTTCCTCCTAATTAAGTCATTTGCTGAAGGGCACTTTAACATCCCCCCACCTCCCTCAAGGTTTCTTTCTCTAACTGTGCTTTATTTCAATAACTTGACTAATAATGTTCCGATCTTCATCAAACCAGCTCAATTTGACTGTGCATGCGCACCATGCCTACTATATGGTGCCGTAAGCAGCGGGGACGCATGTCAGAGGTTCATTCTGAAAGAGGTTTGTTTAGAACAGAATGCTCTGCTCCCCTTACAGTGGAACTAAAAGATTTTCCTGAGTATACGAGCAAGCCCGGTATACGATGCCGAAGCCAACGTAGACCCGGGCAACACTTTCATTTTTTAAAGAGATTTAAGTTTATTACACAGGCCCGGGCAACGCTGATGAGTTAGCTAGTATGTGTATAAACTAATATTTTGGAGATTAACACAAAACATTTTCTTGTATGTTATCTTTAATTTTTTAATGCCCTTGGTTATATTGCAGTTATTTAATTGTATCTGGGCAACATAATATAACGAAGGATCACTGTACTATTTAATCAGTGTCCTTAATTTTGAGTGAAAATTGAATCCTTTATCAAAATTTTAAAGTAGCAAAGTAATGACAACTGTTGAAAAGTAAATTGTAGTCACTACTTTTTAAAACAAATAATTGTGGATAACTACATTTTCATAAAGTAGTTATAGTTCGCTACAATAAAAAAGTAGTTTTTCCAACCGCTGTCTTTATCAAATACATAGTTTTTAATGAGAAGCAACTATCAATCTTGTCATGCCTATAAAGAGAACTAGTTATTTTAAAAGAAAGAGTTCCCCCCCCCCCCCCATATAGGTATGTAAGAAAAATAGGCCATGATAGTATGGCTGACAGAGCATGAGACTCCTGCTTACAGGATTGAAGATCAAGGCCACCACATACTCTGTGAACATCAATGAAATCTGATGCACATTAAAGCCATCATCAGCACTTAATTTTTGAAAAAAAAAAAAAAAAATCAACTGAAACAATACAAATATAATCAATCAAATATAACTTTTCATAGCTATTCCAAACACGATGACCTTTTGACATATATTTTTGGTATCTGACATTAAATTTTAGAAGTTTACATAGTCAACTTTACCCATTGGTCGAGAAAAAAAAAAAAAAAAAAAAACTTTTTATCGACACGTGTGAGAACCATGTAGTAATCTTTAAACTTTGGTGGTGAAATCAAAAAGCTTCCCTTGTTTTTGTTTAACTTTTGTGTGGTTCTGATGTGAAAATTTTTACCAAACAAAATTGACTGTGGCTGAAAATTTTAGCTAAGTTTGTTCATGGGAAGTAAGTTTATTTGTTTATAGGAAATAATTTTTAATTAGGCATGTGTAAAAGACAGCATATTTTTATGTGAACATTTTATCACAAGTAAAATTGACTGGGGTAGAAAATTTCGGTGAAATTCATTTATAAGAATAGAATTTAAATTGCATCTGAAAAGATGGTTTTATATACTGGGGGACCTAAAGATTGAAATGCACTTTAAATTGTTATATCTTGGAAATAAATAGGAAATACAAATTGAACGCTTATTTTTAACTTAAAAGATTACACTTTTTATATTTTAATACTCTCCTCAGATGAAATTAATCAATTACAAATAATTTCAAAAGATTATCACAAAAAAAACTATGATAAATAATGAAGGGAAAAGTTGGTTTATAACACTTTTTCCAAAATTTAAAATGCTAAAAATAAAGATCATTTACAAATTGACAATGGTGTTATTTTAATAAAAAATATGTTGACAAGTGAAGGAAAAAATGCATTACAAATATGTCTAAGTGAAACATTACACAGAGATCATCTAAAGAGACAAATGTAATTTTAAATCATAGAAACATAATTAAAAAAAAAAAAAAAAAGCAATTCACAAACCATTTCTCAAGGTGTTTCCTTGAGCTTTTCTAATAATACTTCTGTAAATGTTTTGTTTCAGTTCTAGTTATAATTCTTCATAACTAATGTTACAAGTCACCTCTAATGCAAGCATTATCTTTTCTTTAGGGTAAACTGCATGTGTATTATCATTCACGTTTCCCTTTGAAATATCTGATAGATTTATATTTATAGTTTGATTTATGGTCCTCATTCATTAGAAGGTCAAACTGTTAAAGACATCATTAAAAGCTTTGATGAGGAATGGAGCAATAAATTTCAGTGTGTAAAGGCAACTACAGAAAGATGTTTTATAATAGAAACATCTTTAATTGGTGTATTGTTAAAAATATTAAGTTACCCACATTACAAATTTGTTAAAAAACTGAAAATAAAATTTTAAGGTAATTCATAACTCAAATGCTTAAAAATTAAAAAAAAAAATTAATACCTTTATTTCTTTTATCCTAAAAATATTGTATATTTTTCCTTCTTGATTTATATTGCACATATAAAAATTTGTTACCTTTGTGAAAGTTCCTGTTTTTAAAACTTTTTCATTTCAAGTAGCTGCCTAACCTTCCACTTAAACCTTCTTTTTTTAATAATTAAAAGTACTTTTACTTTATGTATAAATTCCACAATTGAGCAATAAATAAAATAATACAAAATCAAGCAAAAATACTTTTGAATCATTTGAGGGGAAAAAATAGATTTTTACTAATATTTTATTTGACTTATGTACAACATCAGGTGAAAATCAGATTTTATAAAAGAATTTACACAGACCATTTGTACATATACACAAGTATAATGCATGTAATTTTCTGTTTCAAAATGGATGCAAAATATTTGATTTTTGATTTTACAAAAATTACTTTCAACTTTTCTTATTCCATTCTTTTAATAAGGAATCTTTTGTCAAACAAGTCAGAAGAATGTATAAAATTAAAATCAGAAAATTCTACAGAAGACCATTTAGAATTTTCTGTTACAAATGCATTGCATTAAATACCACAGACAACAGAGTATTACAAATCTTAATCCATACTTAAATATACATATTACTGAAGTAACATCCATTGATTGCCAATGTTTTAATATCAACAAAAATAATCTCTTGGATGTTACTTGTGTGAAACATGACAACATTATTTAAATCTGTTTTCACAATAATAACTAATATTCTTACTATATCACTGGAAACTATTTAGTATTTGCAATATCTATCAACAGGTTAAATGATACTGGCTCTGGGCAGATATATTTATTAAGTTAACAAATTCATTTACAAATGCAACACAAAAAATAATAGTACCCTGAGTCAAGGTCTGAACTGCACTAAACATCAATTAACACTAAAATACTTATGCTATGAACACCAATTACATTTTACAAAGTAAATTTTATTTAAAAATATGACAATCTAATTATTTTCCATGAAAATATGAAGTTGTGTGAAATCAAATGAAATATTTAAAATATATATTTCAAATGGTTTAACCATCAACAGCCAGATAGTGCTTCAAATAGTTGACATTATCAACTTTTGAGGAAAATATTCGTTTCTATATAAAAAATACAATCAAGTGATATAAATATTTTACATTATTAACAATTAGGATTTATAACCAAGTACCTTGGCTCTTCTAAAATATGTGTTAATAAAACTCGAACAAATTTTTAATTGTGCATATATCTTCCTCGAAAAAAAAAAACATACCAGTTATGATGTAGAAAAAAAAAAAAAGAACATCTCAGGTCAACTCACATATAAACAAGCAATGAAATAAAAAACACTGAATAATTTTCTTATTGTTTCATTAAAATAGAACTCTTTTTAGGTGCGTTCGTAATTATATAAATACGTAGCACCTATTGTCGTTGTCTGGTCCGTCCGTCTGTCTGCATATAACAATGCAAAAACTACCCAAACGAATGGTCTGACATTTAAGATATATTATCTTTGCAGAATTTTGTCGAGACATTTCAAATTTTATGTAAATCGAATCAAAACTTAATAAATATTTTTATTAATATCTTCAAAAAAAAAAAAAAAAAAAATCTGTGCTTTCTTGTTATAGGAGCTTCCGAGGTTTAATCGTCAAGCGACAGAGATACTTATTTTATTACAGAAATTAATCTGCAGACGATATAATTCATTTCACAGAATTAAAAATCATCAAGATCTGAATATTTATATAACTAGCTATAGTATGAACGCACCTCATTTGCCACGTTTGACGTATAATTTCCAACTTGTTCCTTTTTAATGAAACATAACAAGAAAGTTTTCATGGTTTCATAATGCTTTAAGTATAAAAATTTTATTAGTATTTTCAGAGCTTTATCATTCTCATTCAAGCTAAATTTTTTACATGACTGTTCTTTTAAGTACAACTATGTTATTTAAACATACACAACTTTGCACCAAAATAAAAGGAACAGGTGGTGGTTCTCTTGTAATTTTACTTTTGTGTAAGGTGAATTTCTACCACTGATGCATTCTTCAGGGTTGCTACTCCTAGAGGAGGATGAAATTCTCTGACTTTTCCAGATGTAATTTAAGAAAATTTCAATCTAGTGGTGTAGTGTGCTCTGTACACACAGAGGGTAAAATAAATTTTGTATCACTCGAAAATACTAAAATTTTCCAACAACAGATAATATTGATTCAAATTTTCACTTATGCATCCCCCCTCCCACCTTCAAAGAAAAACTGCTAGGACTATAATAGGAATTGCTTTCCTTAATAATTTATGACATGAAGTTTTCTTCAAACTGAAATGAAAAAAAAAAACAATACAATATTTTTGTATTGAACCATAGTTCACTTCAGCAATTATTAGAAAGGTCACTTAATTCAAACTTTAGACAAAGGGGGAAGGGGAAGCAGGCATTTCAGGGTAGGAGTTGAGAAGATTTTAAATGATTTATTAGTTATAAATTGTCACTTAAAAATAACAATTATTGCAGAAAAATTTCCAAAAAGTATATTGAGTTTTTAAAATCTTAAACTGTGTGTGGGAGTGGTAAGAGTAGAAAGTGGAAATTTTGAGGAGCAGGATGATTTAGATGAAATTTCTAAAGAGAACAAAAACTGGAATCTATGTAAACATGGAATATTTTTCTCACCTATCATATCACAAAACTTATTTGGCAGCTACCATGAAATTTTATTAAATTCCTCCACTTTTTCAGATTTTGGGTAAAATATTGAAATTTCCGATTTATTAGGCCAATTTTCAAATTCCCTGATTTTTCCAGGTGGTGTAGCAACCCTGATTCTTTTCACATTTTACAGGCTAAAGTTTTATTAATATTTATATTCATATTTTATACTTTAATATATAATTTTTTTTTTAAATCTTCATTTGCTAACTTTTGAATATTTTTATAATTATAAATGTTAAGAATAATACTTCTAAATGGCGAATATAATAAGAGAAATTCATCTTGTTTACTTACATATTTAATTAAATTTATTGCAGCATAAAACAACTTTTCTGTCTTATCAAAAGCAGAAAAAGATCTTTTGTCCATCTTAATATATACAAAGAACAATATAATTTTTTTTTTAAACAAAAGAAAGGAAGGAATACAATTATCAAAGAAATGATTACATAAACAATTTCAGGTTTTTATTTATTTACAAAATGTGTCTTTTACAACAACCTTGATAATCTTATTAATTTTTATGCAATTCAAAATATGCCTGTTAGAATCAACAGCCAGATGTAAAGTCCTCACAGCGATACATATTTCACTGACTAGAATAGTTTGTGAAATGAAGTTTAAACAAAACAAGCACACAACAGCACAAATACAATGAACATATCACAATACTGAATTGGAATGGTGCAAAAGGTCAATGATTATTAAATTCTTGACAATTCCATTTTAAAAGCATGAGTATGCATATTTTCAATAAAAATATCCGTTAACATGAGTAGTCAATTACAAATTTTAAAGATTTAACTATCTTAAATTAAAAAGTTATGCTTTGGAAGCGCCAGATTGATATAATGCTGAAATCACAAACTAAATCTTAATGCATCTGTCATTCAATACAGCTGTAAGAGCATTCTATTATCGATGATAATGATAGATGGCAGTAAAAGAACAAATACTTTTAATTATAATATTTAAAAAAAAAAAAAAATCACAGGAATGTGAAAATTACTATAATAAGAATGTAATGTAATCTTTACATTAATTTTGCAGCAACTGCAAAATTATCTCATATCCCATGAATATAAAAGAGAAACAGATGAGGCACAACCATCGTGCAAAGTTCACTTTTTAATAAAAGTGACCAAAGAAGAAGAAAAAAAAGAATTATGTAAATGTGGGGGAATAAATCACATTTTATATTTGTTCATATACATGAGCTTTTTCTCTTATTTCATGAAATGTTTTGATCATCAATAAATTAATTTTATCAATGGTAATGTTAAGTGAAATTAGACATGTAAAATCAAGAATGGTATAAAAATTAACATACTTATTCATCATTTAATAGTGGAATTTATTTCATCCAAAAATTTTCGTTCTATTTTCAATAGTATGTTTTCAGAAGAAATCTGAAATTCCTTAAATTCAGCATTCATAACTGAACCTTGATACAATTGAAATATATCTGCATTATTATTTCAACAAATAAATGTTTTTCATATACATTTTTAAAAATATTTTTCTTTCTCTGTCTCCCTATCTTAAAAACAATACAGTGCATTGTTAACTGGATTAAAATGCCATTCTATGCCTCTTTATCTATAATATCTAAGTAGAAGTTCAGGTATTTTAATAACAAAATAAAAGAGATACAAGGGATCAATTGT
Organism: Maratus michaelseni; assembly: GCA_963931845.1. NCBI lineage: Eukaryota > Metazoa > Arthropoda > Arachnida > Araneae > Salticidae > Maratus > Maratus michaelseni. The sequence continues at coordinate 255,173,211 of OZ007591.1, forward strand.
CAGATGCTTCTTAAAATTTATATCTATATACATAAAGAAAAAAAAAAAAAGATTATACAATGAATGAAAACTGCCTTTTATCATGACTTTAAATAAATAAATAAACCAGTTTCAATCATAGCTGCATATGATTAAAGCAGCCTCACTAAAACATTCATTGTTTGAAAAATATATTTTATACACTATAAAATAATTGAAATATTTCATTTAAAAAAACTGACTTACATTCTTTTAAAAATGAACTTGGCAAATACAATATACTGAAAAAACATAATTATTGACAAAGAAAATTAACAAATTTAGATTATTTTTATTAACTATTTACAAATTAAATTTTGATCTAAATAAAATTAATATAAATATGATTTTTAAAATTCTTTTCTATCATCATGTTTAATAAAATTTAATGCTAGAATCATAAATAATTGAACTAGAAATTACCAGCTCATGTATATAAAAAAGTCTCAACAAAGATTTGTAAACCCCCTCTTAAACTACAAAAACAACTTTCTCACTGTATCATTTGTAAATTTAAACAGCAGTTTCTTCTATAGTCTCAGAATTATCCTTGCTAACAATATGACGCCAAGGGCGTTGCAGTGATTGCTATAATGGCTCGGTGTCTTGCATAAGTGGTTGGGAGCCATCATTTCGCTTGTGTATTATTTCAAAGTTAAAGGCATCAGATGACTTACTGGATTGAAGAACAGGACTAGGAGAGGAATCTGAATGATGAGGTGGTGGCCAACTACTCAATGAAGAATTTTGATTGTCAGGTATAAATGCTGCTACAATAAGAGCCATAATGACCAAAAGAGCACCAAACACAAATGGTGGACCTGGAATTAGCTGCAAAAGAAAAAAAAAAATCATATATAACGTTTGTTTAAACAAATGTCATAGTCAGAGACATGAGGACAAAAAACAAGGATTTCGCAGGTGCTCTGGTGCATACCACTGCTACTACTCTTTAGCTAAGTGCATAGCTTCCAAAAACAGGTTGGCCACAAAAAATTAATTTTCAAGTTATCTGTTAATTTACAATGTCATTTTTAATCCAGGTTGAAATTAGTTTAAAAATTAGATTCAAGCAATTCTGCATCTCAACTAACCACTAGATGTGCTCATAAAATAATAGTAATAAATTTTAATACATTCAATGAATTTTTAACAGATAAACTATGAAATTTTTATTTTTTAAAATAATTTTTCATGCAATTTTTTTTCCTTCTATATTTTAATAAAAAAAAAGTAAAAGGGCTGATAAATAATATTTAAATAAAGATAAGACTTCAAGTTGTATTGGTAGGGATATATGTATGCACAGTAATGAGAAATGAGGTTCGCGAATCCTAACAATTTTTATATGTTTTTTTAATTTTGCGGCAATTTTTTCCACATTAGTAAAAATAATCCGGTTTCAATCTTTTAGCCAAATATTGTAAATTTTTTTCTCTTTTCAATAAAGTTTATTTGAAATTCGTACATCAATTTTTAAATTTTTCATAAAATTTTTAATGCAATTTTTAGAGTTGTTTCACATTTTACAGCACTGTGAATTTTTTACATTTGTAAAAGGATTTCGATTTTAAACTAATATAGTAAATTTTGTCCTCTGCGATTTTTGAATTTTTTTAGCATTTTACTGTGTTTTGTGGTGACATCAATGAAAGAATTCCAATTACAATGTTTTAATCCACTATAGCAAATTTTGTCCTCTGCGATTTTTGGGTTTCACTGCAATTTTTCCACATTAGTAAAAGGAATCCGGTTTTAATCCTTTAGCCCAATACAGTAAAATGTTGTTCTGTTTCGAAAAAAAATTATTCAGAATTCGTACAACTTTTAAATTTTATGTAATTTTTAAAGGTTTTTTAATCTTTTCCTTGTTTTGCGGCGATTTTTGACATTCATAAAAGGAATTCGGTTTCAAACTTATCCTTATATAGTAATTTTTTTCCCCTGCAATTTTAAGTTTTTTTTTTTTTCATTCTGCAGCAATTTTTGGGCATTTCTGAACAAATTCCGGGTACAATGTTTTATTGTTGTTCTCTTTTCAATAAATTTTATTCGAAATTCGTACAGCGATTTCTGAATTTTTCATGAATGTTTTAATGTGATTTTTAAAAAAGTGTTTTCACGCTCCATGGTAATTTTTTGATATTTGTAAAAAAGATTCCAGTTTTAATCTTTTAGCCCAATATAATAAATTTTGTCTTCTGCAATTTTTGAAATTTGAATGATTTTTCTACTTAAGTAAAAAGAATGTGGTTTTAATCTTCTAGCGCAACATACTAAATTGTCCTTTTAAATTTTTCACAGCTTTTTTTTCCTAAGATTTTTAGAGCATTTTTATGTTTCATGCTATTTGTTTTATAGCTCCAGGGGAGAGGAGGGGGAGAGAAATGAATAAGTAAGAATTGATATTAAAAAAGTGAGAAAAGAAACTAAATCTGAAAAATAATATAAAGACTAAACAAGACAAATTCAAAATATTAAAAAAATATCGAGAGAAGCAACTCACCCCAAGGCCACATAAAACATGATGTAAAAGAAACATGCAATATTTTTTTATGAAAAAAGTAAATAAAATTAAAAAAAATAAATTCCAATAGCTACACATCTATGGTTCACTCCAACATCTTCAAAACATATTTCAATAGGTTAACAAAGCAAACTTTGGTTTTGAATTTTTTTGTTGAAAAAATAATTTGTAGCAAAATACCTATGTCAAGAAGTTTTTTTATATAAGAACAAACGAAGCTACCAGTACATCTAGCAATAGCCTGGATTCCATTATCATTAGTGACAACATTTTTACATGAATGCAGCTGTGTTTTATCAACTATATAGCTAAAATCCAGCTGTAAACTTTAAAATACAAGGAACAAACTTTAAAATATCATTCTAGGCTTAAAAAGATTCTAACCAGTCATAAAGACAGAGCTTCTATGTCAAGTGAACTAAAGATAAAATACACAAAATTGATAATGCTTATAACCACTTTCATGATTGAAAATTTTACTTTTATCTTATTTTGGTGAAAAAAAAAAAAAAAAAAATCCTATTATCAAAAGAAAAAAAAAATCTAAGAAATCTTTTATTTACAGATTTTTCTGGTTCACTTGCCACTCTATTATTTTATCTACAACTCTGACCCAACAAACACAAATAGAAGTTATCTCTTTCCTAACAATTTTTAATTCTGTCAAATAAATATAATATTTATTGAATAGCACTATGAGAACCGTACCAGACCAAAAACTTAACAATAATTGAATTTATGGACATTCCAATAATTCAAATGGAATTTTCTATGCACAAATAACTATAAACCACAGATATACACAAATGCAATACAGCCTTTTTAAAAACAATAATATGACATAACTAATTATTTCGAAAATTTGGAAAGTTTTATTGCACTTTCTTATAAATGAAGCTTGGTTTTCTTTGTATAAGTTATAGTCTAAAAAATGCTACAAAACCCCAATATTAAAGTATTAACATACAATATTTTAGTTAATTAATTTGTTTTACAAACACAAAGTTATTAAAAAAAAAAAAAAAGAATGCATGCACCAACAAATTGTGCAATATGATAGATATAAGATTCTTACTCTAGGCTCTTCGGGGATCAAAAGAGTTCCATTTGCAGCATGAATAAACCCATGAATAGTAGGTGGAATATTATCGGTGATATCTTCACTTAAATCAACATGAAACAAATAAAAAATGAAGCCATAAACTGCAGGTCCTAATCCATTACATAAACCTCTCATTCCAGTGATAATTCCTTGAACCAATCCTATAAAAAAAAAAATATATATATATACAAACTTTCATAAAAAAAAATAAATAATAATAATAAAATCAAGAAATGAAAACACATTTCGAAGCCATGCAAATTTTGCTTTGCAATAATTTAAGTAATTATCAAAGATAATCTAGCTTGTTGAAGTAGTTTTAAATACTTTAAAAATGCTTTTTGTTTTTAAGGATCTTAAGGAACTATGTACATAATGAATTTAGAACTTTAATTACAATTTCAGTGGCAATGAAACCATACAGTAAATAATGGAACAACATTTTTTAGACAATAAAATAACACATATCAAATGAGATATATTAAGGATTAAAATAAATATCAAATCAAGATATTCTTTTCCTTCTGCAATTGAATTGAATAGAAGCATAAAACTTGAAAACAATATTTTTATTTATTGAAACACACACACAAAGAAAAAAAAAGGCTAAATGTAAACTACCTTGTTTATCAGCATCAGCATGAGTAGAAACAAAAGAACTTATGGCAGGATACGTAATGCTAGATACTGAGGCTAGAACACCAGCAGCCCACATCATCCTTAAAATAAATAAATAGATAATCATCAATGATGGATGAGAAAGATTATCTAATAGTCTAAACTACTGCTTCCTATTAAATGTTTATACGAGTATACTTATAATATGTATTACTAGCAAGCTATGCCCGCTGCGCTGGTCAGTTTCTACAAATGAATCTTGAAGCAAACAAAATATATTGTTTAATTTGACCTTGTATTTGAAAGCAATCTGTATATTTACCTGGAATATCCTTCCACATTACTGAAAAATGACGTGATTGCGCTATTATATTTTCTAATGTGCAGTCAAAATTTTAGCTGTTAAGGACCAACTCTTTTATTTGGTCATTTACAGTTAAGGTTTGCTAAAGAATAATAAAACTATATGCAATATACTAAAACCATCACTAAAAATTATCGAACTAACAATGCAAACTAATTAACAAAATCCATTCAGTAGAAGTTTTTATAAAGGCTAATCTTTTATAATCGGGTTCATCTGATTATAGAACTTTTCCACGTAATTCTAAAACAGAACAATATAAAATATACTAAAACCATCCTTACAAATTATCTACTTAACAATGCAAGTCGCAAAAAATACGCCCAGTAAAAACTTTCAAAAAGGCTAATCTTTCAGAATCGGGTTCTCCTGACTGTATAACCTTCACACAACTGTTTGACTAAGCAGCGTAGAACAATATGTAGTACATTAAAACCATTCCTGAAATAGCATCTGACTAACAATACAATTCTCATCAAAATCCGTCCAGTAGAACTTTTTCAGAAGGCTAATCTTTCATAATCCGAATCAAATACTGAAAAAGCTAATATTTGATAAAAAAAATATCACCTGATTTTCGAATTTCCCCCTATAATTCCTTTCTTTTTTTTAAAATAAAATTAATAACAGCTTTTTCTTTTATTTTTCCAGCTGTATAGCCATTTCAATTCTTTCTGCATCAAAAAAAAAAGACCTTTTGGCTTAAAATCAAATTGTTTAGGATCAAAAGTAAAATCAAAATCGCCAAAAACAAAAGATAAATCGCGAAATATTGTTTCGATAGCAATCTTGCCCCTTGAATAATTTTTTAAGCATTGCGAACATTCCCAATCATGTTTAAATTAAATATTTTCGTTTTATAATATTCTCTCATCAAAACTCTTTTTTCTTTCTTCTTTTTTTTTTTTTTTTAAATTAATTTAACACAGTTTTTCTTTTATTTTTGGAGATGTATAGCCTTTTCATTTCTTTCTGCAACAATAATGATCACCAAAAAAATAGCAATGGTAACCTTTTCGGCCAAAATAACAAAACTTTCTATCATAATTCAATAACTAATCTACGTAGAACGTCGTGTTATACATATAAACCTTCCTCTTGAATCACTCTATCTATTAAAAAAAACCGCATCAAAATCCGTTGCGTAGTTTTAAAGATTTAAGCGTACATAGGGATATAGGGACAGAAAAAACGACTTTGTTTTATACTATGTAGTGATATGGGATACAGGTTTTGGATACGTATGATACGGCTAAGGTGATTATACGTATTAAACGAAACAGTATATACGGTATAACATATATACAGAACTTACAACAGTGGTTAAACATATAAACATTTTTTGTTCCATGTGAGAAAAAAGGTGCTTTTCTCCTGCTCGTCTGCAGATCAGAGACATTAAGAAACACTGGCTAGACATTCTCACGGTTTATCGGCCATTGTGATTCCTTGTTCTATGAGTTTACCTGTCTTACAATTCCTTAGCAGGTAGCGGGTACTTGCAAAAAATAATTCGGAATGTTTTTTCCTCAGTTTAGATATTGGTTGTTTTTTCCTCAAAACTAAGCTATTAATTAAGAAATGTTTTACTATGGGTATTAGGTAGCTTCGAAGCTACCTTTCACATGTCTGTAACAACCGCACATAGTTTATTTTGATTTATTGCGTGAAACATTATTTTTGCCTGCAGCAGAAAACACCGATTTACATTTGATTTTATATTTTATAGTGACATTGACCTATCTAACTCCTGAGAAGTTTCGTAATCATACTTTTATTGTATTTAAGAATAATTTTCTATATTTAAAATATTTTGAAAATATGTTTTACTGTAAAAAAGAAAACAGAAGGCAAGTCAATTTAAGCATATGTGATTGGGTTCAGAACTTGCAGTGACGATTATTGCCTGGCTATAAGTCGACGACTTCTTCGATATAGAAATGTATAATGAATCCCTTTGTCATTGGGCTTTTCCTTTTAAAACACATTTAAAAATTACTTGTATAACCGGTGAAGCCGTTTAAATTAGAAAATTAGAAAAAAAACGTGGAATGGAGGATAAAACAATAGCAAAATTTCATTCAATCTGCAATAAATAGAGAAAAAAACGTGAGTGATTTATTTAATCTGATTTAAAGAATATTTTAAATTAATATTACTGCAAACGTACAGAGAGTTGAAAATGTTGAACACAAAATGCAAACAATTCTGAACAAGAGGTTATGGTATCATGAGCCTTAGAATGAAACCATTCGTATAATTTTTTTAAGCTAATGACAATTTTACACTTTCAAATTTTACAAAAATCTCATAGACAGGTCTCATAACAAGAATTTCTTCAAACTCTTTGTTTACTTTAATATGCCTTTCAGATTCATACATTTTTAAAATTTCGATTGTTAACTAAAAGTGAAAATAAACATTTGCAACTTATAAAAAACAGATTCAATAATACACATAACTTAAATGTCAGTTTCGCTATAACATAAAATATATATTTGCAGCTTCCAAAACATAGAACATATTTTTTCAGTGGTAAAATTAAATAACTACAACAACAAGCAGCTTGTATATATTATACAAAAAAATAATAAACTATTTCATTGTTCAAGTTTAAATTCATTAAGTATTGCACATTCGAATAATCATTTTACAAGCAATTTCAAAATGCATTAAAATCGTTTGTGTTTGGTGAGGAAAAAATGTTGCTACTCAAATCTCATCTTTTTACGCCAAATACTCAAAAGTATTTTATTTTTTTTGCACATTTTCTACTGGGATTCCGCAGCTAAATTTCACTGTTCCTTTATTACATACATGAGTAGTCTCATTAGCATTTTTTTCAAAATTTTCTGAGTACGTGCTTTAAGGAGACGTTCCTTGTCAGTAGTGTACATGCGACTCAACCACTTGAAACTTAGCATACCAGAACAGAACTGATAGGAATATCGTATGTTAAAAGAAGTTATTTATTTTATAGTTTATGTAGTAGTACATAAACAGTGTTAAATGAAATTCAGCTGAAAATTTTAATGCCTGTAGAAGGAAATTTGCCATAAAATTTATAAAAAAGGATTTTATTAAAGATAAAAAAAAACTAATAAGGTCTCTTTATACTATAACATTATTAAATGAATCTTAACTATTGATAACAAGTTGGAAATTGTACGTCAAACGTTACAAACGAGGTGCGTTCGTACGCACGTTTTAGAATTAAATTCATGATATCCCGTGCGTAGAACGGGTTAAACAGCTAGTTAAGTATATATTTTATGACACTGTTCATACAAATATCTTAACTAGTTATATAAATATTCAGATATATATGTATCAGCTAGTTATATAAATATTCAGATCTTGATGATTTTTAATTCTGTGAAATGAATTATATCGTCTGCAGATTAATTTCTGTCATAAAATAAGTATCTCGGTCGCTTGACGATTAAACCTCGGAAGCTCCTCTAACAAGAAAGCACAGATTTAAAAAAAAAAATTCAAATTTCTTAATAAATATTTTTGTAATAAAATAAGTATCTCGGTCGCTTCACGATTTAACATCCATCGGAAGCTCATATAACAAAAAAGCACCGATTTAAAAAAAAAATCAAATTTCTTAATAAATATTTTTATTAATATCTCCTAAAGTTTTGATTCGATTTTGATAAAATTTGAAATGTCTCGACAAATTTATGCAAAGATAATATATTTCAAATTGCAAACCATTTGGTTGGGTAGTTTTTGCGTTGTTATATGCGGACGGACAGACAGACGGACGGACAGACAGACAGACGGACGGACAGACGGACGGACCAAACGACGACTATAGGTGCTACGTATTTATATAATTACGAACGCACCTAATAACAAATTATAAAACAAATCTTTAAAAAAAAAAAAAAAAAAAATCAAAGCACCTTTTTATTTTGGAAAAATTATTTTAACAAATATATTTAAAAATTTTAACTTGAAATTTAAGAAATATTTTTAACATAATACCCATTATGTTGCATATCATTTAAAATTCATAAAACAAGCTTTAAAATTATACTAAAACCAGCTCTTTAGCGCAACTGAATTAATTACTTGCAACAATAAGTTCTCATTTAAAACCATTATTAACAATATTAACCAATTTTGAGCCAAATTTTAAATTTGAACAGACTAAGTTTTTACACCCTGTAATTTCAGGCATCTAGTTTCTAAATTTTTAATTATGCCATAACACTATTAAGTACCCCAAATTTCATTGAAGCATTAAGATGTTAGGTTGTCTGTGTTGATTTGACGTGGAATTATTTAATAGTTTCTTTACTATGATACATAATTTACTTACTTGTCCCATAGCTACGAAACCTTCCTCAGCCTCGGCCCTGCACCTCCCCTCACAAAGGAAAAGAAAAAAATTGTTTTGTGAACTTTACAACAAAAAAAGATTTTTTTTCATTAATACTTACATGTACACATACGCAGGGGTCTGTCCAGACTTTTCTCCCAGGGTCCTGTTTTCGTGAAATTGTGAACACAGCTTTTACATTTGTGAAAAATCTTGTCATAATTTTGTGAATTTGAAATGATTTTATATTAAGGTTCTTGTTTATATATTTTTAAGAAGGTATATTATGTAAAATACATATATTTTCTTTATATTTGTAAAAGTGACAGGTCAAATTTGCTTTTAAATGATTAAATTTGTGAAAGGCTCAGTTTAGTAATATAGGTGAAAACTGGGAAATTTAGTTAGTAGCCAGTGGCCGGTAGACTCAGTTTGATTAGTGGCCACTTTTTAAAGTTAGTGGCCACTATTATGTTTCAAACTTTCTTGACATCTAGATAAATTATAATCGTTGTATATAAACATATTTTTCTATAAGAGTTTTATACCTATTGTATGAGTATGAGTGTATTTCGCATGATTAAACAGTATCTCGTGAAGAAAAATAATCCAGCTGGTGAGCATGTGGCAGGAGTCGAAATATTGAAGATACTGAAATGTCCTTAAAATCTGCTTGTATCTGGTGGAAAAAAGGGAATAAATGACTTGAAATGCATGTGGAATCAAAGCTGATGAATATAGTTTGCAGAATAAAACTGTATTTCTTGAAAAAATAATCCAACTAAAGAGTAATCATAACATGCACGTAAGAGCACATGAGAAAAAGTCGAAATATTGAAAATACAGCTAAGTCGTTGAAATCTGTTTGCATCTGGTAAGAAAAAGAATTAAACACTTCTCTAATTAGATGTAATCAATATAGAGATGCATATTTCCATGAAAAATGGTGTATTTCACTTGGCAATCGATAACAGATTTTTTAATCGCCACTTGGCGAGTGGCGACTAGGGTGGCGATCGATGGCTGATTTTTTAATCGCCACATTTTAAACTTTAATCGCCACGTGGCGAGTGGCGACCGCTAATTTTCACCTATATTTAGTAATGGAAAATTTTTGTGAAAGGCCCATTTTTAAGACCAAGAATTTTGTGAAGGGTCCTGTTTTAAGGTGAAAAGTTTTGTGAAGGGTCCTGTTTTCAGATGAAAACTTTTGTGAAAGGTCCTGTTTTGAAATAAAAACTTTTGAGGCAGGTCCTTTAAAGGACCTACAGGGGTCGATGCAGGTTTTTTTTCTTGGGGCCCATTTTGTGAAAAGTAAAGGTTATTTTTGTGAAATTTATTATATTTTTGTGAAAAATAACATTTTACAACGAAAGTTGAAATCCAGTTAATCAAATTCGAACCAAGCATTTATAAATAAAAACTTTTTTAAATCCTTTTGCTGAAGTTTTCCGCTCTGGTGAACTTGTTTGTTTACAAATTACACATTTTAAAACATCACAAAATAATAAATAAATAAATAATAAATAGTAAGTTTTTATGGAATAGAATTTTTTGAAGGGACCCATATTATCAAATAGATTTTTGTGAAGGGGCCCATTTTATCAAATTGATTTTAGTGAAGGGGCCCATTTTATCAAATTGATTTTTGTGAAGGGGCCCTAAACAGGCCCCAAATTTTTCCTGGATCGACCCCTGACCTAATATCTTCCTAAACAGATCCCTGATAAGTTATGTGGATGAGTATACAGTATAAACTTGAGCGGCCAAAATTTGTAACTTGAAATTAGTACAGCAGTTTGCATTCAAATTTATAACTCAACATCCCATGATTGTCCTAAAATGAAACGCTCAGATATTATAGAAAATAAGTATAATAGTAACTTTTTTTTTTTTTTTTTTTGAAAAAGATTAAAATGTCAGATTTTGAGATATGAAAGCTCAAAATGTTTGACTTTGAAATTAAAAAAATATGTGCATGTGATATATCAAATGAAAGCCCAATTCAAACACTTTCTAACAACACCTTATGACAATTAGGGAGCCAAACATGACTAAATTTAGAATGCAAGAAATGCAAAAATTTATGAATTTGTCCAGCTTTGAAGTTATTTCTGAAACCAAGAGAGATATAGACTTATCACAGAGTATTTAATCATTTTTCTATTATCTTAACAATTGAGCTTAACATCATAAAATTCTGAGGTGGTCAGGTAGAAAATGTCAATTTTTTTGTGTTGATTTATCATGGAATGACCCTCCTTAATTTCTTGTATATAAATTTAAAAGTTAAAAAAAATATATTCAATCTCTATTGAAGAAGTTCATACTGTGCTTAACATTTTTATACCAATTAGTTCTTTTTCTCTTATGCATTCTTTTATAATAGCTATTAAGCAGATGCCATTCTTTAATTCTTCTTTTGCTCCAATTTGCTATAAATCTTATTGCAAAAATAAGGTACGGGCTATTTATACTTTTACTAGCAGAAATTTATTATACTTGATATTTTTATTTTATGTAAAAGAATGAATAATTTGATTACTTAAAAGAAAATTATGACATTGCAAATAATATTAGGTTTAAATATCATTTTCAAATGAAATGCTTTTTATGCCTGATAAAAACTTGCCTTTTACAAACTTACTAAGGAATTAAGCTTAGAAACAATTATTTAAACCCTTTTAGCTCACAGGCTTTGAAATCCTGAGAGGTAATGTTCCTGAAGGTTCTGTATATATGTATATAATGTGATAACTCTTGATAGAAATATCCCATTTTCTACAAATTTTGTATATAGGTTCATTCTGATAAGGCACTTCCCTGATTAGTTTTGGAGGTCATTGGTTAAGTATACGGGGTGGGGGTGTAAATGTCCCTTAATTTAGCTAAATGTATTTCATGAAAGAATTATACGATGTGTTTCAAATTTGGTATACAGGTTTATTGTTGATTTCTTTATTTTTCTGAGAGGCATTATTCTTTGAAATAAGAGTATAATATACAATTAGTGTGAATAGCCTATGAGCTCAATGCAATCAGTTTAACTGGGTACTTTTCCATTTTTTTATTCATAAGGCAAAATACCCATAGAAACTTTCCAAATTATGTTCATCTTAGATTTTATTACTTTTTAGTTCACAGGCTATCAAAGCCTAAGAGCTAATGTGCCCGCAGGTTCTGTATGTATGTACGTAATGCGATAACTTTTGATAAAAATATCTGATTTGCTTCAAATTTTGTATATTGATTCATTCTGATAAGGCACTTCCCTAATTAGTTTTGAGGGTTCATTGGTTAAACATAAAGAAGAGAAACAGGGGGCTAATTCCCCCCCCCCACCAAATTTAGATAAATGGGTTTTTCATGCAGAATTATCAGATTTACTTCAAATTTTGTATATAGGTTCATTGCGATAAGGTGCTTCCCTGATTCGTTTGGGGGGTTCATTGGTTAAGTATAAAGAGGGGTGAACAGGAGACTAATCCCCCCATAATTTATTATTGATTTATTTTTCAAGAGGCATTATTCTTTGAAATAAAGAGTATAATATACAATTAGTGTGAATAGCCTGTGAGCTCAATGCCATCAGTTTAACTGGGCACTTTTTTTTATTTATGTCGTTTTTAACATTTAGAATTTTTTTTTATTTTAATCAATGATTAAATTTTTTTAAAAAATCGCTGATTTAAATTATCTGATTAAAATCGTTGACACCCTACAACTTCATAAATTTTACTTTAATCATTACAATTTCAATTATCTTCAATCATTAGAATTTCCTTCTGTCTTTACCTTATAAAGATTTCATGAATTTCATATTAATTTATCCAACTTTTTAATACTTGGATAGATGTTTAGGAACATGCTAATGTAAAAATATCAAACATCAATGATTACTCATTAATATTCTCATGCAATTTTTTCATCTTGTGGCAAAATGATTATGGTGCATTTATTCATGCAATCAATTTTCTATGTATTCCCTGAACACAAGCATTTTAAATTTCTTTTGAAAGAATAAAGTGCGTTTGAAATACAGAAAGCAAACCCTTTATGCTTTTCATGCCTTTCCCTTTCTGAATCTTCTGTACCTAATATTTTTGTGACATTTTCAACTGAAAATTTAAATCTATTGGGAAATCTCATGAGCCATATAAGAGTAATCTTTGTCCTAAAGATGAAGACGGATAATACTCTTATTTCTGATTGCAGATTATCTATTTTTAAAAAACAACTCACAGTCAAAACTTTACTGATTGAGTTTTCTTGAAGGAAACTGTAGACAAAGGACTTTTCCTGATGCAGGATTAAAAAAAAAAAATTGTTTCTGCAAGAATTTATCTACAACCTATATTGAACTATTTGGTTATTTAAATAGGATTTAATGGTGAAAAGACGCTAGACCAACATGCTGTGCCAAGATGTACTTCTTTTTAGTCATAAAATATATTTGCAAAAATACTTCGACTACAGAAAAATACTTATTGATATCAGCAGCAGTCAGCCAACTCTTATCACGTTTAGTTTATAGACAGAATATACTATACACTTCCAGGCCTAGGACTGGTAAGTCACTCTTAAAAAGGAGAGAAAAGAGACAAAATTGCAAAAAATAGAGACAAAAGAGACTAACATGCACAAAAAAAGAGACTAAAAAGAGACCAAAAAAGAGGCAATTTTCGCCTTAGATATATATATATGAAAAGATAAAAGCTAAACCCCTTTTTAAAATGCAAAATCCCTTTTTGCCCCTTTTAAAATTTTAAATTACCGTTTTAAAAAATAGAAATTTAAATCAAAACTTTTAAATGCTTTAATAATTGTGTTTCAATTGATTGAAAATGCCGTCGCCCCTGTTAAATTAGTTTTCCTGCATCGCATCTTATAACTTTCAAAGATCGTTTTCTGACTCTTCATAAGAATATTTGTGCTGACGCTAACGCAATTTTAAAGTCTTGCGGCATCCGATCGGCCGATAGAGCCAACGCCTTTATTCCGCACAATCAATCACTCAGCTCGCGGCCAATTAAAATTAAAAATACGCCTCTTTTGACTTAGACGACCTCTAGCAGAAATAATGCAAAAACCTCATATTTATACCATTACACGGCTATCAGGTGCGAACTTTTTACGATTTCCCTCATCTAAACAAATCCACGCCAATCTGCTCTCTCGGAATTGCCTCGCGATGGACGAACCTTCGATGTCCAGACAGACTTAAAAAGCAGCTCTCACGCCAATATGGGCCTGGTTTAAAAGGATGCATGTAAGAAAAAGAAATAAACCAGGTTCCGTAATAGACGGTGTCTTCCTTTAAAAAGAAATACATTCACTCGGAATTTAACCGAATCCCGCTCACGGCCCAGGACTACAAGAGCATGCAAGGGACTCAGAATGAGCGCTTTGACGTAAATACGGAGCCGCCATCAGTCCGCGCAGCCACCGGCCCGGCGATCAAGGACCCACCGACGGAGCAACACGCTTCCTTTCAGAAGTCGAGTAGGACAGTTCATCTCAACGGGAAAATCCCAAAAACTAAACAGTTACGTAATCTACGCCCGTCAATCACAGCGAATACCTCCGTGAAAAATTCTTACAACATACGGTGAAAGACTTACGGAATTTATCCCAAGAACTCAAAAGTACTTAATCTCCCTTCGTCAAAAGGAAAGTGAATCATTAACTTTGCTTTAATCTTGTGCAGTATTTCATTCTGCCGGCAAGAATCGAAGTGTTTTATCGGATGAAAAGTAGGTCAACTACACAGCTGTTTTCAATTTTCAAGAGCGCGCTGATAAAGAAATGAACTCAAGTGACCTATTAAGCGCCAGATGTTTGAGTTTTGGTTTGTGGACTATAGAAAAAAGAAAATAAAATAAATCATTTGGTTAATGATCAGAGAAATCTTTCTGCGAAAGTTATTTTTTTATTATTGTTTCGCGTCGTGGTGGTGAAAAAAAAAAAAAAAAAAAAAAAGTAAGAGGTAAATTTTTCATGGATTTATTTAAAGCAAAGCCGTATAAAGGTATGTACTTTTGATATTAACGTACAGAAAAAAAAAAAAAAAAAAAAAAAAATTTTTTTTAAAGATCTTTTTAGTGAGAGGCAGTGGTTCTCAAACTTTTTATTTAATTTTTTATGCATGCCAAAAATAAATTAAAGAGGATTATTTTATTATGCTATTACTTGTGTGAAAATTTTAATTATTTTTAAGTCAGCTATTTAAGTTCAAATATATAATTGTTTATGTATTGTGTTTAACGTAATTTTAAAGAGATGAAAGAGTAAGAATGGTGATTTTTATGAAAATTCTTTAGTTGTGTTGAACTGATAATTACGATTTTAATGAAAAATAACATTAACTAAACCTCATATTAAAATCATTTTTCTAGACAGTTTGAAAATATTTTAGCAGAAGTGAAAATTTTATTATTATTATAATATTTTTATTATTAAGTGTTAAACTTTTTAAAGATGATTTATATGCAACGTACTTTATAGTTAGTGAGGTTATTTAAATTTTTTTTTTATTGAATTCAAGTTATTGAAAAAAAAAAAAAAAAAAAAAAAAAAAAAAAAATTATTAAGGTGGATTTTAATTTTAAAAAGATGATTTTAACAGATATTTACAGATATAGTGTTACAAATTTTAAATAGTTTGAAAGATTTTTTCATTTTTATTCTTATGTGCTTTAATTGTGTATTATATTTCTGTGTAATTCAGTGATATTTAGTATTTATATCTATCATGAGTAACCCAACACCTCCCAAAGAAGTAGAGGATTTAACAGACAAATCAGGTGACCCCGAAAAAGAAAAAAATCAAATTTCGAGCAAAGATGATAATCCCGTTAATAATCCTGAAGAGAAAAATAATCAGAAGTCTAGTCAGGAATCTGGAGGTGCACAAGAGACATCTGGTGTAACAATGTTAGGTGGACAGACCCTGTCAGCTCAAGCTGGGTCTGCTCACACATCAGTATCCGCCAACCCAAAAACGTCAGTAGACCCCGATATCATTGCGTTTTCTCCGCAAGATGGAATGTCTTGGATACCATGGCTAGCCTATTTCGAGAGTGTCTGTATAGGACAGGGAAAAGATGAGTGCTGGAAAATTAGGCACATACAGAAGTATTTAAAGGACAGTGCACTTACGTTGTACATTAATAATTGTCTAAATGTACTTCATTGGTCCGAATTTGTCACTTTGTTTAATGAACACTACGAAATTCCAGATACCCTTTCTCTCACTGATTTTTCACGTATTAGATATAAAGTTGGAGAGGACTTGAACGAATATTATCAAAAAAAGACTAAAGTAGGCCGAACCTTAGGTTTAGAGCAGAAACTTATCCTGGAAGGGTTAACGGAGGGCTTGCCATTAGAAATGCAGAAATTAGTTATTGCAGGCAACCCCTCAACTACACATGCATGGCGTGAATTAGTTTTCAGAATTAGCAAACTGCAACTGGACAGAAAGGGAAATGAGAGCAAATTTGAAGCAAGCCCCCAAAACCCCAATCAGTATCGCCAATGGCGACCAAACCGACCTCCATATGAGAATGGACAGAATTTTAACAGGCAGTGGAACTACAGAGTTCCCTATCAAACACACCCCATTCGACCTTTTCCATCAAATCAAGCCAGAAATCCCCAAAATACGTTTAGACCGACTTCAAATGTTCCACCACGACCTAATGTACACCACCAGACCACTTTGCCGCCCTATCCATGCAAAGTTTGTCTTAATATCGGAATACCAAATGCGTATCATTGGGTGGGAAACTGCCCTTTTCGACAACAAGTGTTAGCAGTACCAACCCCTAGTCACAATATGACTTTGCCGAACCCCAACCAAGATCATAGCGCTAATGAGTCATCCCAAAATACATCTAGTAATCAATGACGATTTCTTATGTCCGGACATATACAAAAAGAAAAAGCTAGCTATAAAAAATCAAATAGAGATTGTCATAAAGTTACTTATGTAAAAAATGAAGACTCACTACCTTGTTTGATCGATACTGGGAGTTCGATTAGTGTTATTCCTTGTCATTTAGCCCATAAACTTAACCTAAAAATATGTAAAGTTCAGCAGAGTATACCAGTCACCCAAACACAAGGTGTTCTTGCTTTGAAAGAAAAATGCCTTGTTAGTTTGCAATTAGGACGTATCTCTAAGAGAATTGAACTTTTTATAATTAACAATCAGTTACCTTATGCTTTGATTGGGCTACCCCATTGTAAACTATTTAGATTAAATATTGACTGTGTTAAAATGCAAATAACTCAAGATAATAAGAAAGTACCTCTCATGGACCATATTTCATCAAATGCATCTCACCATACTTTACATTTATCAGAAGTATATACTAACCAGCCAGCAATTGAAAATGCAGAGATATTCGAAGAAAATTTTGAGCCGGAGTTGTTCGAGACCACTGACCATGTGCAAAATGTTCAGTCTGTCAGAGAACAATTACCTGCTCTTCTAGCCAAATATGTCTGTATTTTCGCCAAAGATAAATATGATATAGGCTGTGTAAACATGGAACCCCAGAGAATACAGTTAACATCAGATCTCCCCGTTTCTTTAAGAGCATATCGCACTTCCCCTAAGGAAGAAGAGGAAATTAAAGAACAAATTCAAAATTTATTGCGAGCCGGTATCATTAAAGAAAGCTATTCCCCTTATTCATCACCCGTAACTTTGGTGTATAAACGTGAAGAAGGGAAGAAAACCCGGTTATGTATTGACTTCCGAAAATTAAATGCCATTACAAAAACAGATGCAGAACCCTTACCTCGAATCGACACCCTGTTAGATAAATTGGCGCATGCTAAAATTTTTTCCACTCTTGACTTAGCTAGTGGATATTGGCACATTCCTATCCACCCTCGAGACACTGAGAAGCTGGCATTTGCCACCACCTTTGGATTATATGAGTGGAATCGTTTACCGTTTGGATGGAAAAACTCACCTGCTTGGTTTAACCGTACCCTCCGTAGAATTCTTAATAAATACAAAATTGACTTTGCCTGTAGTTACTTTGATGATGTTATTGTATTCTCCCAAAATGAAGAGGAACATTTATGTCATTTAGAGACATTATTTAATATATGTGTTCAAGAAAACCTTAAACTCAAATTGTCAAAGTGTAATTTTGTGAAATCCAAAATTAATTTTCTAGGATATGAAGTTTCGAACGGTTGTATCACACCTGACAACCCTAATATAGAGACGATTAAGAAATTAACACCACCAACGAATGTAAAAGAATTACAACGTTTTTTGGGATCTATAAATGTTTATCACAAATTTATTCCAAAGTATGCTAACATTCGATACCCTCTCAACAATTTGTTGAAGAAAAATGTCCCTTATGTGTGGGACCAAAATTGTCAAAATTCTTTTGAAAAATTAAAAAATGCTTTAATTGAAAAACCAATCTTAAAGTTGTTTGATCCCAAAACACCTTGTCATTTGTTTGTAGACGCATCAAGTCATGGAGTGGGATGTGTAGTGAAACAAGTTGATGAAAAAGGAACATTACATCCTATAGCATATCACTCTAGAAATCTTCGCGATTATGAAAAAAATTATGCAATTACGGAGTTGGAATGTTTGGCGATTGTGGATGCTTTAGATAAATTTTATCATTATTTACACGGTCAAAAATTTGTCATACATACAGATCATGCGGCACTTACCTGGCTCAAAAGTGTTAAAAATTTAAGAGGACGTCTTTTCCGCTGGTCCCTAAAACTTAGTATGTTTGACTATGAAATTAAATACCAGAAAGGCTCCACTAATGTTGAAGCTGATATGCTATCTAGACAACCTGTTTCAGAAAATTTACCCCATATTATACATCTCCTTGACTTGAATGAAGTAAGAGACAATCAGAAGAAAGAAAATGTAACAATTGATGGTAAAAAGTACACTGAGATAAATGATGTTGTTGTTATTAAAAAGAAAGGTTTGTATAAGATTGTGGTCCCCACGTCTTTACGTTTACCCCTATTAGAAAAAACCCACACACAATTTGGCCACCCTGGAATTTATAAAATGATAAATTTAATCTCTCCGCAATATTATTGGCCTAACTTTAATCAGGACATTGAAAATTTTGTAAAACACTGCCACACTTGTCAGATAAACAAAAAATGTAGACAAAAAAGATTTGGCTTATTGCAATTAATGCCCCCAACAGAGATACCTTTTGAATGTTTGGCAGTAGACTCTGTTGGCGGATTTAATTATTACAATTCTACAAAAAAATATTTGCATTTAGTCGTTGACCATGCAACTCGCTATGTGTGGGGTTTTCCTTCAAAAAGTGTAACTACCGAAACTTATACAAACATTTTGAAACAATTATTTCAGATACAAGTACCAGATAGATTGTTAACCGACAGAAATGGAGCATTTACAGCTTCCAGGTTTAGGAGATTTCTTCGTAATTACAATATAAAACACAGATTGACGAGCAGCCATCACCCGGAAACGAATGGGAAAATTGAACGACTAAATCAGACTATTGTCACTAGATTAAAATGTAAAGTCAATTCCACATCCAAGAAAATACCCTGGACTAAGCTTTTAGATGAAGTCTTATATGAATATAATAACACCCCTCATTCTGTAACCCAATTCACCCCTAGCTATTTATTTTTAGGAAATTTACCATATGATCCCCCTTTACCAAATAATAGTTACTATCCCCCTGTGGAAGAAGCTAGAAAATTGGCTAAAGAGAGAACAATTGCTTACCATAAAAAGAATAAAGTCCGTTATGATGCTCGTTTCCTTCCTGTAAAGTTTAAAGTTGGTGACATTGTGATGTATGAAGAATTTCACTATCCGAATACCCGTAAATTGACTGCACCATATTCTGGCCCATACACCATTTTAAAACAACTTTCTGATGTATCCTTTGAAATTGATAAACCCAGCCCACATTTTAAGAGAAATTCCGAAATTGTCCATTCCTCCAAGTTAAGATACTACCACCCTCCTCAAAATCTTAAACTCAGCCATGAATAAACCCCATCTATCTCTTTCAGCTGTCAATTTTTTTTTAATTTTTGCTTTCCTATCGTCCCCCTTACTCGTAGCATTTGGATGAGGACCCAGCTGGGCGTGTAACCTATCTCCCCAGCAGTGTAGAATGATGGTGACAGTTTAAAAGTACTGTTAGAATTTTTATTATTTTTTTTAAAAATATTATAATGACGAATTGATGACACATGAAGGGGTCCTCCGCTCCGTGGCCACCCATCTTTAGCCGGACTGTTTTCCCAGATTCTCTTTCCAGGTTGAACGGAGAATCTGGCAAAACTGCTTCGCTTCCCCTCTGCAGGTGAATATCGATTACCCACTTTTCTTTTTCTGTCGTGCGAGTGGCACATTTTTGGGTGATATTCCCCTCAGAGTATTAAAACCCATATCGCACTGACCCTGCGCATGGTGAAAATTATAGCAAGTGTATATTTAGTTTTTATTAGCTGTAGTTTTCTTTTTTTTTAAACAACTTAGTGTTGTTTTTTCATGGATATAAACCTAAGGCTGCATCATAGAAGTAGCTAAGTCCCGAACAAAACGGAAAGGTATACGAAGAAATATAATTTGTTTTTGTTATTAGTATTTTAGGATATTTTACTGTTATTTTATCTCAGTGTGAAAATTCAATATTTCTAGAAATGCAAGCTTTTCAAATTGCATTTGAGATACAATATATTTTGTTGATAGTATTAGTGCATATTTTGTATTATTGAATATTTTATATTTTTGAATAATTTGTATTTGTGAATATATTTTACATTTTAATATTTTGTATTTGTGAATATTTTTTTTTACATTTGAACATTGTCTATTATTGAATATTTTTTACATTTGCATATGTTGTATAGTTTTCAGTATGTTTACCTGTGAATATTTTAATATATTATATAGTATATGGTTGCAATTTGCAATTATACACAAAAGGATGTTTCCCAACAAACTATATCAAAAACTTTAAAACAAAAACTGGAAAGAAAGGGAAACACTACAAACACAGTGATGTTATGACAACTGTTATAATCAAGATATGTCGTCTCGAGACACATTATTGTTTTGCTGCAGCACCATTGAAAGAATTCCAATATTTTAGTGTAACCAATATTTTTATGTAAATTTGATATATAAATGTAAAAATAGGTCCAATTGACTTGAGAGCTGAAGTAAATACTGAAGAGCTGGAGAAATTACTTGAGAGCTGGAGAAAATAAGAATCTAAAACCATGGGTTAAATTCACGAGATAAGACCCACAGGTCTTGCAGGCGAGCCCTGTGGCTCTTGTTTTAGTGGGGGGGGATATGAAAAGATAAAAGCTAAACCCCTTTTTAAAATGCAAAATCCCTTTTTGCCCCTTTTAAAATTTTAAATTACCGTTTTAAAAAATAGAAATTTAAATCAAAACTTTTAAATGCTTTAATAATTGTGTTTCAATTGATTGAAAATGCCGTCGCCCCTGTTAAATTAGTTTTCCTGCATCGCATCTTATAACTTTCAAAGATCGTTTTCTGACTCTTCATAAGAATATTTGTGCTGACGCTAACGCAATTTTAAAGTCTTGCGGCATCCGATCGGCCGATAGAGCCAACGCCTTTATTCCGCACAATCAATCACTCAGCTCGCGGCCAATTAAAATTAAAAATACGCCTCTTTTGACTTAGACGACCTCTAGCAGAAATAATGCAAAAACCTCATATTTATACCATTACACGGCTATCAGGAGCGAACTTTTTACGATTTCCCTCATCTAAACAAATCCACGCCAATCTGCTCTCTCGGAATTGCCTCGCGATGGACGAACCTTCGATGTCCAGACAGACTTAAAAAGCAGCTCTCACGCCAATATGGGCCTGGTTTAAAAGGATGCATGTAAGAAAAAGAAATAAACCAGGTTCCGTAATAGACGGTGTCTTCCTTTAAAAAGAAATACATTCACTCGGAATTTAACCGAATCCCGCTCACGGCCCAGGACTACAAGAGCATGCAAGGGACTCAGAATGAGCGCTTTGACGTAAATACGGAGCCGCCATCAGTCCGCGCAGCCACCGGCCCGGCGATCAAGGACCCACCGACGGAGCAACACGCTTCCTTTCATATATATATATATATATTTTTTTTTTGTTAAACAGACAGCTGCAGCATATATGTTTCTCCTATTATTTACAAGAAATATATAGATTTATGTGCTTATAAGAGCTGTGAGCTAAGCCATATGTGTTTAAGCAAGTCGAGAGATTTTTTTTACAATATATACGAATTAAGCAATTTTATTAGTTTATGCTTACGTTATATGTTAATGCATAGAGAACATGTCTTCTAACTTCTAGGCTTATGAATGCTAAACAAATGATATTAAAGAATCTACATGATATTAATTGAATTAAGCTATACAGAATAATTATGTCAGATAGAAAATAAAACTTTTTTTTCTGCACTTTTTACTCTTTAATCTTATTTTGCTTTGTAACCTATTTCATTCAGTTTTTAAAATTACATAATTTTGCATGTTTTAATTTATAATGTAGTGAATTCATAGATACTCACAGAAAGAAAACAAACCTGTTGTGATAATTGCAAATTGAATAATATATTTTAACACAAAATACGTCCATATACAAATGTAAATTTAGAAGACATGGCCATAAAAATAGATAAATAAAATAAATATTAAAATAATAATAATTCAAATTTTCACTTAAAATGTTACTTTTTATTTTACAGTAAATAACTGACTTACAAGCTTACAAAATAGTAAATAATTATCAATTTAAAAAAAATCTTGATGGGAAAAAATTAAACAAAATATTGACTTTAAAATAAAAAGTTCCGAGTTTTAAGTCATCTTAGGCTTTTTGACACAAAATGTTGAAATTATATTGTCTTTTCTTTTCTGAACGTTTTTTTTTTAAGCTTTACCACTTCCCTAAGTTTTTCCTGCTCAGTTTTACGTATGCTTAAAATTCCTTCCAGCATACCCTGGGCGACACTAACTTCACTCAAATCTCCTTTCTGTAATGCACTTTTCAAGCGATTATTTGCTTCTTTAAATAAACGATCGGATGCTTCAGAAGCTATTTCATGTTCTTTTTTTGATTTGGATATTTTGTCTTCAAACTGATTAATTTGTTTTCTACTTTCTTCAGCCTTTTCTAATCTTTCTTTTTCTTTAGCTGCCAAGCAAATTTCTTCATTTTTCTTTTTCTCTTCTATTTCTTTTAATCTTTTTTGTTCTTCCATGTACATTATATAATGCTTATGTGCACTTTGCCCCATAGAGATGAGTTTAGAAGTCATTGGAACAAGTTCTGGTTTATTTGAAAAAGACTTCAATGCATCTTTTATTGTCAGTATATAGCATTAAAAGTTCTTTCAGAAGTAGATGCTTTTTCATCTGTTAAAGCCGATCGTGAAACAGAAAATCGTCTTTCGATATTAGCATTACCATGTGATAACGATAAGGCCACTTTTACAACTTTCTCTATTTCAGCATACTTTTTCTGTCCAATTGCATTTTTCTTATTCAATAATTTTCGCCAATAATGATCTATTCTTTCATTTTCATTTGATGACTCTGTCGCCTCTAATTGCAAAATTTTAAATTCATCAATTAAAACATCTTCTTTTATACTTATAGGAAGCTTCCTCGCAATAGATACAATATCTCGACAACTCTTTTTGTTTTTTATGTACAATGGGCTTAAACATTTCAGAGATTTTATTAAAGCTGTGTTACTAAGTGATTTTTCAATTAAATGACTACAGCCAGCAACATAATGCTCTTTAACATTTCTCATAAATAGTAAGATATCTTTTTCTGGAAGATGCATGAGTTCTTTTTTAACATCCTGAGAAACAACTATATCTTTCAATGGTAATATATTTTGAGTTTGAAACAACTCATCATAATTGCTTTCAGAAACATGTTTGCAAACACGTCTGGCTAGCTTTTCAATAAGTTCTTGAAGCTTTAAATAAAGCATATGTACCAGTGGCTCATCTTTTTGAAAAGTCTCAGTAAAATTCATGAGGAGGTCTGCCGAAGACATAGCAAAATGCATTTCAGCTTTTACTGTCTGATTACGAATCAGGTTAAAAATCTTTTTGAATGAGGTTGATTGTACTACATCATTTTTTTTTTATGGTATGAACTTCTGAAAATAGTAAATAATCCCTTCCCACTGTTCAAGAAGCCTTTCAGCAGCATAACGAAAAGTTAGCCATCGAGATGGAGAATGTTTCACAAATTTTCTGAGAGGTAAACCAAGGTTTTCTTGAATCTTTTCATAATCTTCGCATCTAGCTGGCCACCCATCAAAATAATGAAAAACAGCAACTGCTAATTCAGATGAATCTTCCCCAAAAGCTTGCAAAGCCTTTAAATAAGCATTGTGTACAATATGTATAGGACATGTTCCAACATCTGTTAAAGGAAAAGATCGAATTTCGAGTAGATTTTCATTGAAGAGCTTATGCACTTTCTTATTTACATAAGGTCCGTCTGAACCAACCATTAAAAGCTTTTGTAATAATAAATTTGCATTGCTGATAGCACAACTTATTTTTTCGTAAAGTATTTGGTCATCAGCTTTTCCTATAAAATATGTTTGTAGGTGTCTTGAGATTACTTCATCTTTAGCCTTTGACCAATAACGAATCGTTACCTGAAGTTCTTTCTTATCTTCAACATTCGTTGTTTCATCAAAACAAATAGTAAAAAATGATTCCCCTACATCCTCTGTCATCATTTAATAAAAATATGGTCCAAGAGCATCTGTAATCAGATAATTCATTTTTTTGGGACTTAATGAAAAATCTTTTGGTACTGCTTCAGGAAACATTGCATCAAATGTATCTTTTATATTTCTACATGATGCTGCTGAAAAGTTACAACAAACAGACTTCATAACCCAAATTAATTCCGAAATTGATGTAGCATTTCTTGGACTATAAAGTTTAATCTGTGCAGTACTTGAGTTTGTACTTTCACCATTACCTGCACTTTGATCTAATTGGGAAGAACTATCTTCACTGGTGCCAGCAATGAAAACCATCTGTTTTTTTATTATTTTTAACTAATTTTTGGTGATTGCCAGTACCTGAATGTTGTAAAAATGCATGAAAACCTTTATTTTTAAAATCAACTGTAGAGGCACAAAATTTACAAATAGCCACATCTTCACTTAATCTGGAAACCCATGAGGAAAGAAGGTCGTCATTCTTGTCTGTTTTAAACATCCAATCGGTTCTAAATTTACATTTACCCATTGTATACAAAGCTTTATAATTTAGCAGCCAGTTAATACGAATCCTGAAAGGAAAATAAAAATATATTAATTAAATATATATATATATATATATACATACATACATATAAATATATAGTACAAAATCCAAAATCCGGACCTCTGTTAATTTTGGATTTTTCCGAATTTGAGATCATTTTCAGTTTATTTGTCAAAAAATTAATCTTACCCCCCCCCCCATCCCCCCCTGCAAAAAAGGCGTGATTTATGTCAAGAACGCATTTTTAATACTAAACAAGAACGAAAAATCATGCGTCAAGCATAGATTATGTAACACTTTCCAACCCTTCCACAATAATTTTACAAATCATTACCGTTCAATAAGCTGAAATATAACATCTAAGTAAACAATTTGGAAAACGCATAACATATTTAAAAAATTAATTTCAGGAATTTCCATCATACTTTCCCAACATACATAATATTCGGAAAAATATCCGAATACTTTTATTCAGCCCTGTATATGATCTATAGATTTGTATATATACTACATTGGATGCTAAATTTTAGTTTAGTTAGGAAACGTGTAGCACAGTTTAAAATTCTCCTTCTGGAGTTTCTGTCAATAAACGGAAATGAGTTCGCGAACTTTTGTGCTGTCCTGTATATGATCTACAGAATTTATACACACCAGTTACGCAAAAAGTCGGAGACTGTACGCAAAAAAACAGTTCTTACATGTCCCACGGGACGCGCAATTTCGTCAAAATATCACGGAAAAAGCCCTAATTTCGTCAAAGGATCGCGGGAAGAAACGCAAATTTCATCAAACAATCAACGCAGGAAAAATGAAATTTTCGACGAAGGTCCGAGGAAAAAACGCGAATTTTAAAGATAGCGAAAAAATGGCAACATTCGTCAAAAAATCGCGAAATTTCGTCAAATGATCGCGAAAAAACGGCAAGTTTCTTCAATAGATCGCGAAAAAACAGCAGCTTTTGTAAAAAGAACGTGAAAAAACGGCAGCTTTCATCGAAAGATCGTGAAAAAACAGCAACTTTCGTCAAAAAGGTCGCAAAAAAGGCACATTTCGTCAGAAAATCGCAAAAACACGGCAAATTTCGTCAGAAAATCGCGAAAAAAACGGCAAATTTCGTCAAAAGATTGCGAAAAAAACCCGGCAAATTTAATCAAAAAATCGCAAAAAACGACAAATTTTGTCAAAAGAGCGCAAAAAAAGACAAATTTCGTCAAATAAAAAAAAAAAAAAAAAAAAAAAAAAAAAAAAAAAAAAATCGTCAAACGGGCGTGAAAAATGCACACAATGCTGAGAGTGGACCTCCCCCCCACCTCCCCCGACCTCTGTTGCAACTTTTCAGAAAATATTTTTTTACTCAGAATTGTCCCTTAAAATCACCCCCTTACTTGAAAAGATAAAAAAAATAATAATAAAGAATCTAGCCATGATTCCTTTCTGCAAACCATATTATCCCTCCAAAGTTTTGATGATCTGATTGTGTAAACATTAAATTTCGGATTTCACGATTTCACTTAGCACTTAGCGAGGTGAATAAACAAGTCTTTTCTGAGGTGAATAAACAAGTCTTTTCTTCTCCGTTTCTGTTTACTGGACATTTTAGGCAGGTATTGTAACTTTCTAATAACTGATTACATTTTAACAAAAATTTGTTACACAGCTTAATTTACTGTTATTTGAACTTGCTGAAAATTTGAAAGAAATCTGTCAATTTACATAGGAGATATGGAATTTTTTTTTTTTTTCTTCCTGTAACATACGAAAAAATAAAAAAAGAGTTTGTTTATTCATTCTCTTTCTTTTTTGGTTTGCTTGCAACTCAATAATATATATAAATATATTTTTTTTCTGCACTTAAGCAACACAAATTGGTTGATACATTCTTACAGTCCTTTTTATTTTTAAAAGAAGAGACTTTGAATAGTTATTTCTCCTGCAAAAAAATGAGAGAAAAAAAATAGAATCATTACAGCAAGAGCAGATCGTAAGATCGTTTTGCTGCCGGAACTAGACTTGTGGAATGAAAAAAGTATGAATATATATATATATATATATTAATTGTTAAGAGTGGAGAGGTTTTCGAACCGGTTTTAAGAATTCCAAATTTATATATTTTTTAATAAATAAATAAATAAAAACGATAGTTAGCATAACTTCCAGATTTTGGAGAATATCCGAACTTTAGATGTCCGGATTTAAGACTTTGTATAAGCTTTTTTTTTTTTTTTTTTTTTTTTTTGTAAAAAAAAGTATTATAAATTAGGAATTCTTAAAACCGGATCGAATATCTCTCCACTCTTCTAACAATTTTTAAAGAATAAAGATATTTATAATCTTTTCATTCCACATGTCTAGTTTCAGAAAAATGATTTTACGATGTTCTTCTGTAATGCTTTTCCAGGCCCGCGATTAAAGGTCTGCACGGGTCAAATTTCTAGGTCGAACTTCTAGGCTCGGTCCGAGACCGACCAGGCTCGGTATAACAGATAAAAGTTCGGCCCGAGTAAATCACGCACTTTTTTTTGTGTGTGTGTGAGGGGAAAAAAAAAAGGGGGGGGGGTGTAAAATTATTATTATTTTTTTTTTTTTTTTGCAAATAAACTGAAAGTGATCCGAAATTCGGAATCGCCGATGCCGGAGAATTTCTTCACAATAAAACTATACATAAAATTTATAAGATCACGCTAATTTAAAAAAAAAAAAAAACTTGAATTGGGATTAAAAATATAAGAGTTAAAATCTGCAGAAATTCGACAGCTAGAAATAGAAAATAAAATCAAGTTTATTTAGTGTAATTTACTAAATGGAAAAAACGAAAAATTATCAAGTCATTTTACTTTATTGTTTTCAAATCTAATCTGCCTACTTTCTAAGCTAATAATTAATTATAACTCAAAATGAAAAACATATTCGAATGCAAATGAAATCACTTCAATAACCATGCCTGCAAGTATCATGCTTTATGTTTAACATGGTCATCAAATTTCCCGTTTAATAGAGCGAAACTTCCTGACACTTTTTAAACGTAATTGGCAATCCTGACTATTGAAGCGTTTTGGAATCGAAATCAGTTTTCTATTTTTTGATAAATAAATTACTAATTGAATTACTGGCACAAGCAACTGTGATTACGTGACGACAGGTCTTTCTTCTTTCTTGCGGTGTCACGTCCGGAAATTAGATTTAAAATACCCACTTTGGCAGTATTTTTTGAAAGAACTTTTTGCCTTCACCAACAAATGGAAAACACCATTCGATTATAATAGTTTTTGAATAAGAACACATGCCTATTTCATGCGTTTACGAACAAAAATATATTCAGAAACGTGTCGGAAAGCAGTTCTTCGTGATTTGAGAACAGCCCTAAAAATGCGTCAAAATTTTGGGTTGTTCAGTAGATATTTTTATTTTTTTTGAAGGTGGGAGATTTTTTTTTGCGATGAGCGCCATTTATAGAATTATTTCTAAATTGATTCTAAAAACAGAAATTTTTACCTAATTGAATCGTAGAAATGTGCTTCGATTAAATAAAATTAAAATTTCAATAAGAAATTAGTGGTAAAAATAAAGAAATATTCCAAGAACTTTATGCGTCGCGAAGGAATTAACCTATAACTTATAAATGAATTGAAAATTTGAAAGTTTAGAATTTAATGACAAAACAAAAGTAACTTCAAAATGTTTCATTTTAATTAGAATAAAAATTAAGGAAACAGAACTATAATGAAACGTTATTCTATCCACTAGCCAGCGAGTCGGAATAACTAAACCGCGAACCAAGTAATAAAACTTTCCTCTTATGGATACATAATTTTGTATCTGAAGGCATATTTAGTACGGAATAGTGCCATGTCAATTTCTGACGAAAGGATGCCATTCTAAGAGTGCGCCACGCACTTTACTTAATGGTATGCATTTGCGATTTTTATTTTTAGTTTTTAAAATATCTAATTTTTGTTTGCCAAAAAAGCTTCTTCATAGATCTAAAAACAGTGTAACAGCAGTAAGAACGCAGAAAAGAAGGTATCCGTTTTTCGGAGCTTAGGTTCTTAGCTCACGAATTTTACAGTCGCATACATAAAATCCACCCAAAATGACAATTTCGAAAGCATTTACTGAAAAGACCATTTGCCTTTAATGTAAAATAAAGCATTTTATTATATGTTTAAACACTTATAGGGGTCAGTCAGAAGTACCGTAATTTCTGGCGTATAATCCGCAGCTCAAAGAATCGTTTTTCGACCCAGAAAATTTATTCAATAATTGTAGTTAAATATTTACAGCGATCTTTTAGGTTACATTTTATAAAATGATATTTATGGGTCGAAAAACGATTCTTTGAGCTGCGGATTATACGCCGGAAATTACGGTAACTAGTTTGGATTTGAGAACAACATTCATAAAAATATATATATATATACAATATATAACACAAAAATATAAAATTATTTTATTAAAAAAAGAAATCACTTACCTAAATATACTCCGAAATTGTAGATACCATAGATCAATCCAGACACCATAGGAAGATTCTTCTACTAGTGAGCTTAAAAATTAAAGAGCAATTACGTGAGTTTCGATTGTAACTTTTAACCAATAACGAAAGAGCAATGAAAAGATTCTCCACACCTCTGCCGTGCTTTGATTTTGCAGAAAATTGGCAAATCGCCAATAATGATTATCTTGCGCATCGCATTATTTAATTTGATTCTCGCGGGAAGGGGCAGGGATAAGGATCGATCAGTAAGAAATATCGGGAAAAAAAGCGAGAAAAGAGATTAAATCTGAAAAATATAGACTAAAAGAGACAAAAGCAAAAAATAGCGAGAAAAAGCGAGATTAGCGACTCGCTCCGAGGCCTGCACTTCATACTACACACTGAAATGTTAAAATAAATTTAAGTTGTAATAGGATTTAGGAACATGGGATGAAGCATTTATTTTTGTTTTCTATTAGGTGCACATTACAGATGAGTTCAGGCTCTTTTTTCAGAACTTGAGACTGTTGAAAATACGCAGTAGAAAATGATTAATAACATTTTAAAATTATGTCAAGATTAATTTTCTCATTAAAAAACCCCCCTCTTACATAAAAGTAAAATATCAATCATAAATACTCCCTCATGACAATGCTTCGTGATTTTCATGTCCTTGAAAATCTGTTCAAAATAGAAAATTTGTTATTTATACCCAAGCACTGACAGAAATCTGCAGAAGTCCCAATTCTTATTCCTTTAAAATATCACTGTACAACTATGACAGGGAGACATACGTTCTGTTTTCCAATAATTCTGGAAAAGGACTTCAAACAAAAAGCAAAGATAGACCTAGATCCCACACATTCTGTACGTTACTAACACTAGAGCTCCTATAATACAGGCTGAATCATACCGCCATTTAATGACCCAGCGGACCAAAAACCAAGCTAAAACCGGTTAGCTTACCGTACTAGTGGACGGCGAGTGACAGTAACGAGGACGACGAACACCTGCTCAGGTGGTTTCCTAATGCTGAGCTAGGTCACAATATGGCGGTTATTTTGGGCAACAGAATGGATATGCGTCAGCTCCCATTATAGGAGCCTTAACTAACACTGACCGTGCCAAGACTTCAGTAACAGAATATTTCTCCTTATATCCCACCAATAACAATTCAATTATCTTTCAAACTGATTTTTAAAGGATTGTAAAACACTTTTAAAAACTTAGAATAAACTTTTTTTTTCTCAAATAGCCAGTTGCCAATAGCCCTCCCCCCCCTCCCCCTTTTTTTTTTCTATTTGTGAATGAATAAAATTTTAACTTTGAACCCAAACCCAAAGACAGATATAAAAATCGAGGTGCATATAAGGACATTTTTCAGATTTGGCCAATTCATTGTACCAAAACTATTAACAATTACAATAATGAAAAAATTCACTAAAATGTATATACTTCTAGGAATGCTGCGCTATCCTATGTAAAGAATCTTTGATGATACAAACACTGGGAAATCAATATAGTAAATACAAATTATCATCAAACAATATCTTATTTTGTTACACATAATGTTTTTACGCTAGTCATTTCTTTGAATCTAAATTGACAGTTTTTATTTCACCAACATAACAACGAGTTTACTAAAATTAACAATAAAAGTAACATTTTACTTACCATGTCCTAGAACCAAATCCATACCACATGAGTTGAAGCAATTCAAACAATAAGCCAACCATAATAGTATGTTTAGCTCCAATTGTTTTCATTAACATAGCTAAAAATGCAGTCTAGAAGATACAAATAATGCAATTAGACATTAAATACATTATATTTAAAGATAAAATCTGTATATACATTTTTAAAAAAACATTAAATAGAAAGTTACACATTATATAAAAGCCATTTAAAATTACCATGGTAATGTTAAATATTGAATGGCTTTAGTGTTGTAGAAGTGGGAAAACTGGCTATGTTTTCAAATATAAACTAACAAAAATTGGCGAAGTCCAATGAAATTTTTGAGCTGGATGAAAATGAAGAGGTTCTTAATTCTAAATTTTTTTTTTTTTTTTTTTTTTTTTTTAAATAATAGCGTAAAAAACTTTTATTTATTATTACTTTTTTTTTTTAGTCCTTACATCTAAGGATAGTATGTGTACATAAACATAGTAACATGTCTTTTATGCATTTTGGCAAATGCTTTATTTATTTTTGTTATATATACTATCAAAAATATGTAATTATGCAACATATTATCTTTAACAAATAATTTATCAGAAATTAATCAAATTTAATTTCAATAAAATAAATTTAATATAAGATTTGTATTTATATTAAATTTAAATATTTGAGATACATTAATTGCGAAAAAGCAAGTTTCTTAATAATATTCATATTAAATTAACAAATAAAATAAGTAATTAAATAGAAATAATGGAATAAACGATGAAAAAAAAATTGTGCAAAAACATACATAAAGTTTATGTATGTTTTTGCACAATTTGTTTTGCGCATGTCATAAACAGGTAATTTGTAGCAAACATTTAATTATAGTTATTTTCTTTTTTAAAAGGCATTTCAATATTTAGATCACTTTTACCTTTGATCCTCTGTAAAAAATTCAATGACTCAAATTCTAATATTTTCCTCCTCAGTATAGAAGAGTACAGGTCAAGTGTGTGGCTTAAATGTAAACTAAATTAACTCACCTGTGCAATGACAGATAGTAGACCAACAACAGCAATGAAAAGTGCTACCTCATCTGCAGAAAAACCCATAATCTAAAATATAAAACATACTTACTACTATTTTCTTGAATTACAGATAAAAATTAAGAAACATTCAATAAAATGAATTTACAAAAGTTAAAATACAAAGATTCAAAATGATGCATTGCTGAATCAAATATCCAGAGTAACACGTTAAAAACAAGATCAATTTAATGAATAATGCATTTAAAAACAAAATAATTTACTCTGTTTTTCTGCCTCATAAACAATGATGGAAAAAAAAATTATGCTTAATGATGATTGTGATTATGATATTGACATAACAAATTATTATTTGGGGAGGAAAATAAAATTGCCTCATAATCAGTATTATCTCAAACTATAATACTAAAGATAAACAAATGCATGTATAAATGTGTATGCATGGCTAATAAAATACTTTCAAAATACACTAAGAATCAAGATAATCTTTAAAAAACAATAACTTCTGACAATGATTACGAAAATTTTAAAGTTGTTAGCAACGGAATTATTTTCAATGTAGAAATTTATTAATAGGAAAATTCATAGGAATTTATTTATTTTCAATTTTAAGAATCAAAGAATGTTTTTGTATTTTTTTTTTTTTAAAGCTATTTTATTTAATTTACTACCTGAAAACGTATGTCAATTAAATCTGAAAATAACAATAATGATTCATGCAATTATTAATTTACATTTTATAAGCTTATATAAAGCTGTAATGTTCCAATATCACAAACATAAAAAAACAAATATAAATGATAATTTTAAAATCCCTATCGCAAAAACATTAAAAAAATATAATCATCAGATTTAATAATCTTCTTTTACTACAATGTGTAACATCATTCTTAATGTTCAGAAACATCTGTCTGTGTGTGTCTGTCTGTCTGCGATGCCAAAAACTATGCTTGCGGAGGGAGCAGAAAGGCACTTTTGGGGAAAAAATTTCTGAAAAATCCGGGAATTGTTGATATTCAGTATAAAAAAAGCCGGCCCTTAATTAAGAAAGTCTCAAAAGTTAGCACAAAAAGTGATTTTTTACCGAAACGACGAAAAAACTTCATTCCTGTGTACTTTGATACCTCAATACGAGGCTAGCAAACGTAAATAAAATTTTTGACCTCAAAATAAAATTTTTGATTCTCGCAGCACTGAAACAGGAGACATCTGTCTGCATCAAGAAAGGGGACTAGGGTTTTTTAAAATCAGTTAAAAAACAAGATCTAATTAACCTATGCTTTCCAAATTAACACTGCTATAATCAGCTGCTCTCCATGATTATAAGTTTCGAAAATTCAAGATTGTGAGTTAATTAGAACCTGGAATAGCATTTATTTTTTTTAATTAATTGATTTGTCTTTTTAACGCAACCTTTTGTAGCCGAAACTCTTGTCTTTCACAGCAGACATTGTGACTACTCACAGAAATTTTTTATAGTGGACCAATTCGAGGCCCTGTAAAATTATTAAAAATATCAGATTTTTGGATCTGAAAAGTATGCATCCTTGCTTAGAGTGGGCTGAGATTTCAGAGATTCAAAAAATTTTTGAATTTGGCCCATAATTTTTTATTTTAGGAAAATCCCAATTTTTGTATAGAAAAAAAAGAAAAGGCTAAGGATTATGCTATTTCTTTTCAAAATATCTAGGGTCGTATGGGTCCGATCGTGACGCGGTTTGGCTCATTCAACTCAACATTGATAGAACTTACTGATTTTAGTTCCAAGTTTTGCCACCAGGGGCGCTTTGCTATCTCTGATTCTTTCCATGGGCCTGATCACGATGAGGTATGGCTCATTCGACTCGACATCAATAGCCTCAAAGATTTCAGTTATGTTTGTATAGAACAGATTGCACCTCCTGGCGGTGGAAGGTGGAACTGACAGATTTTGCAGCTAACTCAGGTTCTATGGGTCCCATCACAATGCGGTTTGGCCCATTCGACTCGACATCGACAGGGCTTGCCAATTGTAATTCCAAGCTTCACCACCAGGGGTTGCTTTCCTAACTTGTGTTCTATGGGCCCATTTATGACGGGTTTGGCTCATTCCACTGGATTTTGATAGCTTTACAGATTTTGGTTATGTTCATATAGGACAGATTGTGCTTCCTGGCGGTAGAATGTAGAAGTAATGGATTTTGCAGCACGTACGCAACATGCATGCTATACGGTGCTGCAGGCAGAACGAACACGTGCCTGAGGTTCGTTTAGAACAGAAGGCAGTAGAATGCAGAACTAATGGATTTTGCAGCGCATGTGCAGCACGGCTGCTATACGGTGCCGCAGGCAGCGGGGACCTGAGCAGGAGATTTGTTTAGTTAGAGAATTATACTATTCGATGTGGAAATGAAGGGTTTTTCCAGTGTGTGCACAGCATGCCCGGTATACAGTGTCGAAGGTAGCGGGGACCCAAGCCGGAGGTTCGTTCGGTTCGAGGTTTAATTCAATTCGAGGCCCTGATGTAAATTAGGGGCCCCACTAGCGGGCGAAGCCAGCTAGTATAATTACTAATGTTTAACTCATTGCCTTATGTATAGGAAAAATTTATATAAAAAAATTAAGTATATTATTAATTAAAATTACCTTAAATATAAAAATAAAAGTCATCACCTACATCATAAAATGTTTTAAAATGTGAAACAAAATAATGACATAAAAAAAACAAAAAAATAATAAAATAATTGAATGTCTTTAGTCCCAGGAGTGCAGCTTTAAACAAGCCTACAGCATAAGAAGAGATGGACTGCATAATTACGTCCAACATATCACAAAATAAAACAAAGGAAAATGTTATGATTTAAAATATTCAGCTTAAATGTATGCATCTTTACAAATTTCCTTAGCTTTAATTTATTCATTTATTTAAATTATTTCATAAAATTTATGTTAATTAATAATCCTTAATCAATTAATAATTTTAAATCAAACATTCATTTTAATTTCATAACTTTTAGTGCAAAATAAATTTAATTTAAATTTCTTTCCATTTCGCATATATTCCAAATTATATTTAAATTAATACTACAATATTTATTTTTATTACTTTCAATAATCGTTAATTCAAAAATATCTAAAATGTAACTTAAAAGAAAATCTTTTCTTATTTACTTTTTTCATATCTTAAAAGATATCCATTTTTAAAAACAAATATTCAAAAATACAGCGCATTTCCTTTTTATTATAATATTAAAAATGGTTAATCGCATTTCAATTCAAGTCGGAACGTAAAGATTTGTTTATTTTGGCTTATTCAAAATTTCTATCAAAATTGCGATGTTTTGAAAATACTTCAGAGTCTCAATATTACTTTATGCAAAATTCTTTAGAATAAATATTTTTGTCTTTAAAACATGTTTAATGGAAAGAAATATATATTTTAAGTCCATAGCTAAAATTTCATCCCATTTGTGTAATAAATTTAGGAGTTGTGTATTTTTGTTTCTCTTCTATATTTTGTTTAGAAGTAGATACGGTTTTACAGGAAAGACGCCATTGCATCTTGTAATGGAATTTTCGCCCTCTTTTCGACCAAACAACAACTGATTTGAATGTGTATGTATACTTGGGTTATTGACTCGTACCATTCAAGGTCGGATTTGCAACTTTCCAAGGTGACTATCAAATATTCTAATTGAAATTACGGTGTCGTTGCTAGGGTCGGTACGTCAGTTAAAATCTTACTTTGACCGCGAGCAAGCTTTTCGCCAACAACATTGTGGAGTTTGACTCCTGTTTTGGCCTTGCTCTGCAATGTTTGATGATGTCAAGATCCATTTGCTGTTTTTTGATTGGATGTTCCGTAACCGTTTGGATAACTTCCTTGAGTGGGAATTTGAAAGGAGAAATGAGTTGCTTGTAGAATCCCAGAGGATGTAGACATCAAAGATTTTATTCCCGGGGCCATCTTCGGCTCGCAGAGGCTGAGCGGAGTGCGGAAAATTATGTCATCAAGTGTACAACCTAAAGTAAAATTATTGTCACCAATGAAATTTTTAGGACTTAGCGTCCTTTTACGATTTCCATCACTTCAAGCTTCTAATAGTAGATCTAGCAGTTTTCTTCAATAATATTTAATTCATGGTCCGATTATCTTCCAGAGAATTTCAATTTTGCATACTCGAAGTTATCCTTATAAGATAAATTCAACGAAATTACAATAATTCGAACTCAGCGATGTTCCAGTAATATTTAAGTTTCCATGGCGTTCACCGTTTCGTCCATATTTGATATGAACAATTCCCGCTACTACAGATATCATCATGTTCTTATTTGATGTCATCTTTATTAGATGAATTGAACAAAGTTGCTGTAATTCGATTCCAGTGATGACCCAGTAATTCTTTAATTCCCGCAGTATTCACCGAATTCTTTAATTCCTGCAGTATTCGCCGATTCGTCTATAACGAAATGAAAATTTCCAGCTAATAAATTTTATCTTATCTCAAAATTTGCCTCTTCAACTAAATTTATATGAACATTACCATTTTTACCGACTTCACACGTCGATCTCCTATTCCTTAATCAGGGACTCAAATTACAAAATAAATAATCTCTATAAGACTTTCATGCTGAACTGAACAATTCGCAACAGAATATTTATAAATTGATCAATAGACTTCAAGATAATATGTAATATAAAATTTAGAAGTATACTAAATAATTTTTTATGATGCAATTATTGAAAAGTATTATATGCTTTACAGAGCTTCGGGTATAATATTTCATGTGTGTGACATAATAAATAAGATTCCTGATTATATGTTTTTGTCCTTTATCTACACTTGTTTGGTGAGTTATATTTTTATTAATTTTGTTCTATCTCTTCATAATTTCTGAAAATTATCAGTAAGTAAAATTAACTTTATGATAATGATGATGCAGTGTACTGGCTACTTATATGATCATGCTATATAGTGGATTTTTTGGGATGGATTGCTTATAATTATTCTAAAATTCTTTCTAGGTTGTGATTCACTCCGGCACTGGTGGCTGTTGAAACATTTTATCATTAATTCCACCTTTATGAGCATTCAAAACCCGAAATCCCACTATAGAAAATTAGGAAGAAAAAAAATTTCACAGTAAATTTGACCACAAATGTTATAAAAAAATTACCATTTAAATTCTTACTGCATTTTAGGTTTGTCGCATTAATACGTAATATGGAGTTATGTTAAGAAATGATAAAATGAGTACTTTTACTATTTATGCCATAGGATAATATTAGTTAATTAGTAGAATAGAAACTTGAAAATTATAGATTAAGCAATCAGCATGTGTGACAAGTCATTCGGTGTGACTTGTCACACCGATTATTTATTCAGCAAAATTCATTATTTTTGTCTATTGACTGACATTATTTAAAAATAATTATATTTAAAGCCAAATAAATCGGTGAAGTATGATTATAACTTGTGCTTAAAGGATTCTGTACATTAAGTTTATTAATTAATAAACTACTACTACCCCTAATTTTTTCATAATTTTAGTTTCAGTAGATTTGGAAATAGGAAGGGGGGGGGGATTACATATTTTTATAGTATACTTTTGCAAAATCTCTGAAAATATAATACCTAAAATTAAAGCAAATATATTTTTGAGTTCAATGTTACGAGATCTTTCGAACAATACCTTACACAATATACAAAAAGAATTCATTTTTCAAGTAACTTAATTAATATTTTAGCTAATTACCGACAATTTTTTCTAAACTCATTATTAAATATCATTGGATGATTCTGCCGCGATAGATACCTCGAGTGCCTGTTAACTGACCGGCCGAAAAGTAAGATTTGTGTGTAACAGAAAAATCCGTTTGTGTTAAAAAACTATATTACCAAGGAAAATCGCTATAGCTTTCTGCAAGGTTTAAATAAATTACTACTAGCCCTAATTTTTTCATAATTCTAGTTTCAGTAGATTCGGAAACAGATGTGTTGGGTAGGAGGAACATATTTTTGCAGTAATATATCTGAAAATATAATACCTAAAATTAAAACAAATATTTTGGAGTTTGATAATATGAGGTCTTTTACACCATACCTCACATGATATACAAAAATAATTTTTTTTTCAAGTAACTTAATTATTAGCCCCCTAAATTTTTCCTAAACATATTTGTGAATGGATAATAATCTGAAAATATGTGTGTAAAAAGGTTTTATCACATTCCCAAGTTTGAACTTTCCACTTCCTATAGTTTACGAGAAAAAGGGCTTTGACAGACGGACAGACAGATAGATAGAGGAGTGATCTTATAATGGTTCCGTTTTTACTTTTTAAGTACAGAACCCTAAAAACAAATGTTACTGATACCTCAGCTCTTGGAATAAAAATTAAGAGACACCATACTTTGAAAATTCAATGAAGACAACTGTATTGTGGGAGAAAATGTCATTTACTTATTTTATTATACATAATATAAATGACTCTAATGATGGGGTGACTCATGATGCTGACTGATGAATTAGATTAATTTAGCTACCAAAAATTAAATATTAATTATATTAAGGCAAGGCCAGATGGCCCCAAAAACGCACTCCAGAACAAATCTTCTAGTCAAAAAGAAAATCTACATAATCAGGATCTGAATCACTACTAACAAGAAATGTCACTGAAGATCTTGAAGCGACTGACTGGTGTGGTGAGAAACATAATGTGCCAATGGCAACACTAGCACACGTGAATGACAATGCAAGGAAAACATGCTGTGCATGACATCAAGCAGTAACATCCTCATCAATCATACAGGAATGACAAAGATTCCAAGATGACGAATTAGACAATAGAAAAACTAGGCCGTGAGATAATTAATAATATTAAAAATGGAATTGTTAACTGGGGAAAGTAAAAAAGGAACAGCTTGGACGAATTTGATGTGGAAGGTATCAAATTAAAAATATTAAAGCTGAAACTAATGATTATGTAATAAAATTAAGGAAATAAATGCTAGAAATTTAATTAGACATTAAAATATAATAGAAACAATGTCACCTACTGCAAGATGATTTATTTATATATTTTTTTATTTATAACTTTAATTTTTAATTGTAAATTTGACTTTAAAGAAAATTAAGATAATAAATTATAAAAATCCAATACATTTTTATCCAAAAATTGTGAAATCCAGAAATATAATTTAAATTGCACCATATTATGTTGTCCAACTATTTACATTTTAACATCTGTTTTGAAGGCTACACACATGTTTATCATTGAAAACTTTAAAAGATTTCCTTTTGATGTCTCAAATAAATTAGACTAGAATAACTGCTAAAAGAACTAATTAATAAGCTGATATGATAGCAAATATTCCTAGACTTAAAAAAAAATTATATATTTGAAATAATAGTAATAAAAAAATTCTGTGCTAGAATAAATAAATTTGGAACTATACTACAAATTTTATGAGATAAATAAATTTTAACATAAATTAATGTAATTTGAAAAATTGTTATTATAAAATTTATACTTACAAGACGGAGATAAACAAAGAAGCAGGAGTACTGACCAGCTTCAGGTAAGTATGACAAGAAGACGGCTATTGAGAGCATTAAAATCATTTGATCTTTGCCCATTTTCCTCAGTTGCTGAACATAAAAAAAGAAATAAAAATGAATTTAAAGCAAGCACAATTACAGTCATGTGAACAAGATAAATATAATTTTAGTAATAGTGGAACTTACCAATCATTTCAATTACAACAGACAATTATAATAACCATGTGATTTGGCAAAATGATTTTGCCATAGTATTGTAACCGATAGTCACTTTGAAAACTTTGCACTAAGAACAATGTCCTAAGAAATAATGTGAAAGAATAAGTACTATAAGCCCAAATTAAAGCAAATGTATCTTAAATTCCCACCATAATCCATAATTTTAATACCTCCAAAATATATGTAAAGAGCAAAACATTTTAAAAACTTATTTACTAAACAATAAATTCTAACTGTTTTATATATATATATATATAAATTAATCTTCATTTGTTTAAAATGAAAAGCATTCAAAATACCTCTGAAAACAAAACAGATTATCACTTAATATAAAAGTGCTGCAGGGCTTAATATAAGGTAAAGACATGATGTATTACAACCTCAAAAATCCTGTTTAAAAGAACTAAGCACTGAATAAACTTTAAGAAAATTCATATTGCTGTAAAATCTATTAAATTACAACAATTTATAGTTGAAAGAAAATCAAACTATATTTTTTAGTAATATAATTTGATAAAAATCCTCAATAAATTTTAAAAGCTACACAGTTTTATAGCCATTCCTTTAAATATAAATCCATAATAACCATCCATAACAATCCATAATTCTTTTTTGCAAAGCGATGTTATTTAAAAACTCACACACTTACTTTTTTGTAATTTTAAATGTATATTAAAATGATTATAATTAAAAGAAAGGGAAGAAGGCCTTTAATTTATTCATATTTATAGTCATAATTTTTCTTATTATATTCAGTTTCTTTTTTCAAAGAAATGTTAAGAACATTTCAATCATCCAGCATCGACTACTCTTAAATATCAATCTATAATTGTTGTGTGACCTGCAGCACTGTTTTCTTAAGTTCAATTCAACATCCCCC
This sequence comes from Maratus michaelseni, assembly GCA_963931845.1. Taxonomy (NCBI): domain Eukaryota; kingdom Metazoa; phylum Arthropoda; class Arachnida; order Araneae; family Salticidae; genus Maratus; species Maratus michaelseni. The sequence goes on from OZ007591.1 coordinate 255,214,344, forward strand.
CTCCCTCTTTTTGTTAAAGAAAGAAACAAAAGCAAGTAAAAATAATTCTATTTCAAACATTTATAAAAAAAAATATTAAGAAATACAATGATTTAAAAATAAATGAATATATTTTAATGTCATGAGCTAGCAGACTTCTTACCATTCACAAGTCGTATAGAAAGGGGGGGGGGATGTCTTGTTTATAGGATTTCAGTGCAACATAATGATCTTCAATTTTTAAGCAGTTTATTTCAAAAACTGACAAAGTATACATTCCAAACCACATTTCCATATAGTTTTAATGACCCATATATGCTTCCTTAAACAGGATTGCTTTACAGGAAACCAACCCTCAATTAGTCTAATTTGGACAGTTCGGCAGGAATTTTATATTAATAAAAAGAATTAGAATGTTTAACCTATGTGGATTTTTTTTTCCTATGGGTTTGTTGTTTTATTCATTTATTTATTTTTTAATAATTTTATCCACTAATCTAAATTATAAGATTTCTGGTACATAAATAATATTAAGTTAGTTCAAACTGCTAAAAAAGTAACTTCTGCTTTTAGTTTGCAATGTTTCTAACAGGCAAGTCTGGTTAGTCCAATAAATATTGGATTGGAAAAAATGGTTTACAATTCTTTCTAGGTCATGTTTTACTGTGGGAAAAAGAGTGAAATTGTTTTTCATTTGCTGAATTTAGCACATGATACAAATACCGTGTCTTTTCAATTTTACAGCAAAATATGAAGAATGAATGACAACGAGCAGGTCATAGCTAAAGATAATTCTGATATTAAAGAAAAGAAAACAGATATTTTTTTATCTTGATTGTTATGTAGGACTATGCTTAACATCAAGCTTAAAAAATTATCATACACAAGTTTATTTTTTTAAAAGGGCACTAAACACAAGTACTAAAACAAATGCATGTTGTTTCCTAACATCCAACATTAATTTTTGTAAAGTGTGCTTCATATTTTCTAGTTCAGTTAGTTTTTTGTAAGTGAAAATGACTTTTTTTTTTCCATCACCTTCACTATATATAAAAATTAGCATAAATCAATAAGTTCAATACTTAACCTTTTAATTATTGTGACACAATCAAGCTGATTGGTAAATAAATGTGAGTAGTAATATTTCCAGCTGAGTGAAAATGTGTCCAGGCTCCAGGTCAGGACTCTAACAAGAGCCTAGTTTTAATTGCAAATGTTTTTCCAACTGAGCTATCTGGACAACATCCTAGCCAACACAATTCACTCAGGTAACCATTTGGTAATAACATCTGTTCTATCATTGGAAATAGCCAGGCAGAGTAACAGTAAAGGAACTCCCAAAAACTATAGCGATACATAATTACACTTTATTTTAACACAATCAAACAGATTGGTAAATAAATCATACGAAAAGTAATTTTTCCAGCGGAGCAAAAATGTATCCAGGCCGGGACACGAACTTTTTGGTTTTAATTGCCAATGTTCCTCTAATTGAGCTATATGGACAACATCCCAGTCAACACAATTCACTCAGACAACCATTTAGTAACTGGTCTGTTATTTGAAACAGCATGGCAGAATACACTGCAGGCAAAGAAACTCCAATAAACTATGGACACGTAATTACACTTTTAATTATTTTAACACAATCAAACTGATTGATAAATAAATAATACATGTAGTAATTTTTACAGCTGAGTTAGTTTCCGCTGAGATGCTTCAAACAGATACGTGTCACAACCAAATGGTTGTCTGAGAGTATTATGTTGGCTGGGGTGTCACCCAGAGTCAGAATCTGCATAAATTTAATTAAACATAAAAAAATGCACCCCAAATGATCAATACCAAACATTCTGCAGTAAAGCTCAATAACAAAAATTACATGGCAATCTGAAAATATTTATGAGAGCTAGAACACCAGACAGACAGACAGCCAAACAAACTGAATTCATAAATACTTTTCAACTATGTTGGAACAGGGTGCCTCATTAAACTGAATCTGAATTATTGTTCACAACTTTAACAATAGTGAAAATATTCTTAGACATTTTCATTATTGATGACACCATGAGAAACACACCGAATTTTGGCCATTGATACAGTATGTACTATCAGCTACATTCCAAATTATCGAGCATCTAGCTTAGTGTTGTTTAGATGTGAATGGTGATAATTTCCCGCATTTCTCGTGATATATTTCAAATATAAGTCTGTTGAAAATATCATTACAATACCTTCATTACTGTTAAACTTAGGAACAAAAATTAGAGTTTGGTTTGGAGTAAGTATAAAAGTAGGTTGAAATCATGGTTTCCTGTACAAAATTTGTTTGCCTGGATATGTTTTATCTCACCTGAAAGTTTGTTCAATTAGTTAGAAACATCTTGTATGTAAAAAAACAAGGAACAGATTGCTAACCAGCAATATTCAATTACATTTATCCATCAATTACCTTTGTTTAATTATTGCTATAGGTAAAAAAAAGCTCCTTTTTAGAACATCATTAATAGCTTATTAATATTGTTATAAACAAGTATTTTCTAAAGTGTCACTTTTCAAACAACAAAATAAATAAGGTTAAAATAATATTTTTTATTTAAATAGCATTCTATTTCTTCATTATTCTGAATTAATACTTTTATTTATTTATAAACATTTAAAAATATCAGTTATGTAAGAAATTTTCTTAAAAGCTTTTTTAAGTATACAATTTGGTAGTCAAATTGAATATTCAGTAGTATGGTCGAATACATGCTGAATATTCAGTAGTATGGTCGAATACATGCTGAATATTCAGTGCATCCCTAGTTAAAACATAAAATAAATTTCTAAAAAAGGTTATGAAAACATACAGAGAATGGATCAGCCTGTTCCCAAGAAATTGGTGCACCCCAAGATGCTGGTCTGAATTTTTCTGGCAATGATTCGGGTACTGCAACCATTATGAAGAATACATCCAGAATAGCAACAGCAGATGCCAAAGCCACAACCAAATTATCGTTATACAGTTTGCCCAAGTAAGCTCCAAGAGCTGGACTAGTTACCAGGCTAGCTGCAAATGTTGCTGATACCTAAAAAAAAAGAAATAAATAAATAATAATACATTTGCTACAATCATGTTTAATGCAAAATTATCAAAAAAGAAATACTTGAGCTGAGGGAGGACTTCAATGGTATCTTTAAGACTCTAATCCTCCTAAAACTGTTCGGCCGATGACCATATCCAATTCAGCACAGTGATAAATGCCATCACTGTCATGGTCATGGTTTGTGTTAAAACAAATCTGACAAAAATTGTGTCTTTGAGGAGTAATTGTAGATTTTAATTGCTATAGACTTAATGTTAAGATGTCACTGGTTTCCACATTACATAGTCTATAAATATATAAATGTGTGTATGTGTTTCTTATACAAATCTACAATTTTTGACCCATTTGTAGACCACTCTTTATTCCTTTTTTCAACCACCTGCCATAGTTTATCTTTATACAAATATATATATATATATATGTTACAAAAGTTAAAATTCCATACCATATTAAATTTATTGTATAAAAAATCCCTTTTATTAATATTCCATTTACAACCCAATTGTATTACAATATTCCATTACTGTCTATATTTAAAACATTTTTTATCCTAATCTACTTAAATTCACTTTTTATTTCTCAACAAATAAGATGTAAAAATCACATTTCATAAAAATATTTCTTCTTAAAAAACCTATTTTCTTAAATTCTTTATTATATTAATTATTTCTTATTTATTCCTGCATTTAAATCTCTCTTATTTCTTTTAATCTGTGTAAATTCACAGTTTCCCTTTCCTAACAGTCTAAAAAAAATAATTCTTTTAAATTGTTTTCAATACACAAAAACCAAAACTTTATTCTTTCAGTTTCCCACGTTTTTTAATTGATAATGTTCTAGCAAATTCTTTTCCCGCCAAAAGCCTAAGAGAGACGTATTTCTTCAATATTAATTCTCCGATAAAAAGAGTGTGAGCAAAAGTTAAACATGCAATTGGGTAAATATAGGTCACGTGATACGAAATGCTTCTTGCACAGCTTCTCTTAAAACAAGCTGACGGATGCAGAGAGGAAGGAATTTGGTCGTTGGAGTGATTGTTAAAATAAAATGTTGCTGGCATTCTAGTATGTTTTAACATAGAGAATTGTTAAGAGAGAGCAATCCCCTGGAATTTAAAGATGAGTGTGTTTAAATAAAAGAATTCAAGTGCCATGGTGTTCTTCTTTCCTTCATTCTACATACTACTCGCTTTATTACTGCTTAAAGTTGATACCACAACCGCATTAATTTGGAGATATTTGCCATCTTTTTCTTCGAATGCTGTATTGGATCTAAAACAATAGCAGAATGTAACAATTTAGTCATACAGGATGATCTATGAGGAACACTCTTCGAAAGTGAGTGATGACGTTCTGCAAGTGGAAATGGAATATTTAAAAAAAAAAGTATTTAAAATATTTAAAAAGTATGCTGTGATCAAAATAATAAATGATGCTTTTGTTCAATGTGGCATGTCGTGTTGCGATATATTTTTAATTTCAATTCTCCCAGTTAATCTAATTTAATTCACATTTATCACTTTCCATTTTGTCATCTGAGCTCTGAATTCAGCATTCATTCATTTTTATTCCAATATTTTCCCTTTTTAAATTCATTGTACACTTTAATTGTTGGATGTAACACATCTTCCTTCCTCTGACACTGTAGTGTTTGTTTCTCCTTCTTACCGTTTCCTCCCGCGATCGTTAGCTCCGCCCCCCATCGCGACGTCACGTCTTTCAGCTACGTGCGTTCGATAGGACGGCACTTCGTTTGTCTGCACATGCGCGCGCCACCGAAGTCGCGGGTTCTTCGATTCTCTCATTCAGTTACTTGGCACAGTCTTACTAGGATCGTCACACATAGAGGTTCATTCGTTGGTGCGGTCCGCGGGCATGTGGCGTTCGTCGCTGCGGATCCGCGAGTGTTTTCATAGTTGCAGTTTTATAAAACCTTTTGATAAGACATCGTTAGTATTTACACCTAGTGAAAAGATATTTATTTGATCATAGTGTATGATCATTTTTGTTACTACAAAAATGTAACGAAATACAACAAGCCCTGGACTGCAGAGAACCTCAAAGAACATCGTGGAGCAAATCCAACTTCAGTGATATCTTAAATAAAGTACATCATGTTCAACGTTAACTACGTCTCGTGTCTCTTCATTCAAGGTACTGTACTTTTTTAAGTTATTTTTATTTAAGAACATTCTCTTCATACAATATCAAAAGAACCTGTTTCGTTGCCTATCACGATCACAATGTCTTTTATTACCTGTCTTTAACAAAACCACTAGAGGCAACACAATATGGCAGTTGCTTTAAGAGCAATTATTTCTTGTATGAAAATAGTCTTGCTACTAGAATTATGCCAATGAATCTTGAAGTTCCCTGCAAATTGTTGAATAAGTTTAAAGATCGGAAAGTAACAATCGAAGCCGACAAAGGAAAAGTTTATGGAGGTGTAGTAACAATGTAGAAAAAAACAAACTTGCCCGGGTCTCTTGATGAAGTTGCAATGTCAACAGCTGGACTCTACAAAGATTTTGAATGATTGTGAGTTATTTTTAAAATGTTTTATCTCTTGTTATTTATTATTTATTTGTTATTTTTTCATTAAAGTATATGAAGAGAGATTTTATTTGTTGTTAAAATTAATATAATTATTTATTTACCATTTTGTTTATTTATTTATTATGATGAGGCAGCGTTATAAATTTAGATTTTTATTTTTTTAAGATCAGGTTTTCTCAAAGAGCATAGAATTAATTCTTTTATTAAATTAAATGAGAATACAACCATGACAGAACCAAAATTTGTAGCTTTTGATCCCAATTCTGGGATGGGAATTCAATCTTGGTTAAAATATTTTGATAATGTATGTGAAATAGAAAATAAAGATGTAGAATAGAAATTTAAATATATTTCTCAGAAATTAAAAGGTTTTTAAGGTTCCAAATTATGGAGCATATTCCAGCTCATAAGTTTTATATTAATGAATGTGTCAACTGTACTAAATATGAACAAATTGCTGATATTTTAACTGAGAAATTTATTAATGTAAATATTCCAAAATTTTCTGAATTCTCAGCTTTGAAATTAGATAGTTTGAGTAACTTAGAAAATTGGGTTGAAATTGGCAGAAAGTTACATTTATGTGAGAGTTTCTACCCCTGCTGTTACAAGCCCATCATTACCAAATAAACCTAATCCAACCAATTTTAATATTCTCCGTTATAGTGTGCACCCTAATAGACAAAATTTTCAACAATTTAATACTCCTAGACATTGGATTCAGCAAAATCGGCCCAATAATCAGTTAAATACTCCTCAACATAACTACAATGTTCAAAGACCTAGAAATTTCTAAAATAAAGCACAAAATAATTATTTTCAAAATCAGCACCCATCTAGGCCATGCAGAATTTGTGTAAACAGAGGAATAAGAAATGCTTTCCACTGGGAAAGAGAGTATTTTCCATACTAATTCATTGCCATCTGATATTCCTCCAAATAATTTTCAATCTAGTAATAATATCTGACAATTAATAGTATAGGGATATGTTAATAATTATAAACTATCTTATGTCATTGATACTGGCTCAACTATAACAATTTTACCTCTTAAATTTGTTTCTAAATTAAATGCTCAGATTAAAAAAAATTCCTCCTATTACTATTGACCAAGCTAAAGGATTTTTGTAACTTAATCAAATGTGTAGTATTTTTCTTAAAATTGGTAAAATTCAAAAATATGTCAATTTTCTAGTATGTAATACTAATTTAGAATATGCCACATTAGGTTTGAAAGAATGTTCTAAATTCAATTTCAATACTGATTGTAAAAATTGTAAAGTTAGTCAAGGAAAGAAAATTATAAATAAGAGCATATCCATACACAATGAGAGATTTCTCCATTTCAATGTTATGACTGAAAATGATGCACAGCAAAATTGTGATAATTTAATAACATCTTCTAATTATAATGAGAAATTGTAATAATATGTCATCAAATTATGAAAGTCATATAACAACACAGAACTTTCAAGAACTAAATAATTATGACTTTAATGTGCAGCCCGGTTTTGAAAGTTACACAACTCCTCAAAATTTTCACAAGTCTAATTATCCTGATACTAAATTAATTGGGGAAATGAATTTATTAAAAATGGGACTTTAAGTGATATTGTGCAAAATTATGTAGATATTTTTTCGAAACATAAATATGATGTAGGTAGGATTAATATTGAACCCCAATGCGTTTTTCTCAAATCTGACCTACCAATATCTTTGAGGCCTGAAGCGCAGATATCAATTAAAAGTGATTAAACCAATTAAAATAAAGTTTCCTCCTAAACTTATACCTTTGCCCCCTAACAAGAAAAATCAGAAATAGGTGAATAAAAGCGGCTTGCACATGAAAAGCACACTTTTTTGGTAAAATGATTGCTAATAATATTCACGACATTCTCTGAGGCTGTTTTGTCAAAATGTAGTGTTAATATCATCCGAAGACTGTACTCTGGGCCTGATTTAAAAAGGAATACAATGGAACTGAAAAAAATAAAATAAAAGTTGACTTTTCATCTAATGTCATCACATGATGACAATTTCACAGCAAATTACAATGATGATGTAAAGTAAAATAGCAAGAGTGTTACATCATGTCAGTAAATTTCTATTGATTTAAATATTTTAAAATCAATATTTTAATTATTCCAAAATTAAATCATTTAATATTCTTAATTTCAAATCTTAATCATAATTTTCTCATTTTAAAAACTCCTTTCTTAAATGCCATTATAATCTTAATTATTACATTTAAAATTAGCCATCTCATTGTAAAATTACTTTTATTAAATATTATTCAATTGCTAAATATCAATTTTCAATTTCCCTTCTTAGTTAAATAAATTTCTGTTCGATTCCTTTTTTTTAACCTAGAGGTAAGTCTATTCAAATATTTTCTCCTTTTTTCCTCTCCAAAGAGGCCTTTTTAAACACAATAACAGTTTTGGATGGGGTCATTGTACTTTATTCGCTCTCCCATGCTGAAGTTATGTGAAATACATTCTTTTAATAGATTCCCAATTTGCTTAATTGTTGCCAATCGCATATAATGCATTTTGTTTTGCCGATCTTTCATGTTGAGAGTTGGGATTTACAACAGATTCACTGTGTTCAACAATGGAGTTTTTTTTATTTGTCTCGTGATTAGAAATTCTTAACTGTGCTGTTCCTGCTCGGAATTAAAAAACTATATAGCCTCCCCCCCCCCCCCCCTCTCTCTCTGCCTGCGACTGCTGCCGAGGGTACACGCATGTCCTCGGTGTATGTGATGAATAAAAGAAAAAAAGAAGGATAACTGCCGTTACATATTATCTAAGAGTTCAATATGAAAATTTTATTAGATTAATATAAAATGAATAACAAAATCAATCAAGATTCTTAAGAGTTATACAGCAGTGGAATTTATAAGTTGAATATCATCATAAATTGTGATTATTTCGGTGGACTCTTCTGCGAATGTTTTCGGGTGTTCTCCTTTGCTGATCCTTATCAACCAGAAGTGCTTTGGTGTAATCGTCCTTAGTGTTCCATATAAGAAATCATCTGCATTATTTCGTCAAATTCTTGTGTGAATATTTTAAAATAATTCCCTTTATTGATTCGTTTCAACCAGAAATGCTTTGGTGTAATTGTCCTTAGTATTCCGAAGGATTATCTGCAGTGCATTGCAGCGCTCCGATTCAGAGTTTGTAGTTGAGATAATGATTATTTAGGAATGCATTATTTCATGCAGCATTCCACAGATCAACGGGGTGAATGTGGAACTTCATTTTCTTTAATCTTGTTGATGATTAGACTTTTTTCTATCTAAGGTAGTTGTAATGTTTGCATAGGTGTTTTTCGTCAGAATGTGTACATTTGTCAGCATGCTCATGGACACTTCAAAATTTATCAATTGACTATTGTAATGATTGGACAGTCACTTTCGAAATCTGCAAGCTGTATACATAATGCGTAATGATTTTTAAATGATTGATTCTGCAAGAGTGTGTTCTACAACATAGCTTTTAATCAGTTAATACGATTTGGTTTATTTAAATAGGAATATTATAAAGCTGTTTATCAAATCACAAGTAATTACTTTTATTTGATAATCTTATTGTTAAATAATTATTTTAAGAATAAGTGTACTTTTAATTCTTCTGATTTGTGTTTATTTTATTATATCTTTTTATATGCTTATTGAATAAATATGGTTATTTATTTAGCATTGTCTCTTCTTTGATTTTCAAATGTATATAGTGTATTGAATTTTTATATTTTTTATGTGGGTCTATATAATTTATGAAATTTAATTTGAAAATAAATCTATAAAATTAAGTTTAAAGGAATATATAAATATTGAAAATGAAGAAAGAAATTATAATACAACATCGATATTTAATTATACAGTTTGATAAAATAATGAGATTAAAGATTCTGCTGTGAATTCATATTAAATATAAATAGTTTTCAGAAATTAAAAAGATTTAAATAATTTACAATGATAGTTTGGGCACAATTTCTTCTTATATATATTTCAGGTATTTGTGCTCTATGACAGGTATGTATCCTTGTTTATTATTTCACCATGATTTCATTAAGATTTATTTATTAATATTCACAATGTTTTCCTTCATTTTGTATTTCCACTATAAATTGTATTTGGATCACAGCCAATATTAAATTCTTTCTTCTTTCTCATTTTGGTAATTTCTAAATTTAAATATCTATCAATCAATTTTCCAAAACATCTTTAACTCTATTTCAGATTCAAATATTTTCCCCTCCTTTTAATTTATTTTAATATTTAAATCATATTTCATACCCCCTTTCCCAAGTCTGTTTGTAACAGAACGTACATCACAATGGCAAAAAAAAAAAAAAAAACTAAACAGTTGACAGAGACTTAACAAAGATAATTTTAAAAAATTTGTCACAACATTTGACACAACAATAAAGAAAAAAAAATGTCAAAGCAAAAAATATCTTAAAACATACCAATCCATAAGCTGCACTTCTCTCCTGTTCTTCAGTAACATCAGCTACATAAGCAAAGACAACAGAGAATGTAACGGCAAATACACCAGATATTGATATCATAGCAAAATACCACCTGCAGGTAGAATGAATAACAATGAATTAAGGAAGCATATCAGAGACAATATAAACATTTTCTATCAACAACAACAAAATAATTGAACTGTAAACCATATGTGTTTGTTTGTAAAAATATAGTTTCTTTGATATAGGGTTCATACCTTTTTTAATAAAGTTCATTCCAGGAGTTTTCAAGGAGTCTCAACATTTTTTCCAGGAGATTTACTTTGAGTTTTTAATAAGACTTTGTTGGGCAATTCCATAAAAGTGTCAACTTTGATTAAAAATTTTTTTTAGTAATTTTTATAAATTACGTTAAAAAATATATTACAAGTTTTTAAATTAATGTTTTAGATTCAAAATGTTTAGGTTATAGCTGAAAAGTAAAATATTTGCAGTTTTATACAAATAATATTCTTGAAACAAACAGTGAAAAAGAATGTAATGTTTGTTTATTTTGTATTTTCTTAATAAATGACTGCATGTAGTAAAATATTTAATGGTTTACAATAATCTTAAAGCCATATACTTGATAATAATGCATGCAAAATAAACTAGGTAATCATGCTCAATATGTTTTTGAAAAATCTGTCACATGTGAATAGTTATAATGTAATTTCTTTTGATCATTCTGGATAATAAAAAAATTATGAAATTATTGGTTTAGTCGATTTTCTTTTAATAAATGTTAAGAAACTTTTGGACATTTCGTCACGTCAAATGACAGTTAATAACTACAACTTTAGGACAGGTAGGTTGCTCTAAATTATAATTTCATATTGCTTATATGTCATATTTAAGATATGTATTAGTTTAAAAACGGAATGGGGCTTCTTAATTCACAAAAGTTTCCAGTTTTAAATACCAGGTTAGAGTCATGGTAGCAAAAATGTCATTCCGTCACACAATAAGAAATTACTCAAAAATGAAAGAATAAAATAGTAAAAAAAATTGCTTCATAATTTTCTTTTAAATTTTTTAATCAATAACAGTCATATACAAACTGAAAAGTCAATTTTCATTTGAAAATAGCTTCATGGTAATTGCTTTAACGTAATTCTACAACTCAAAATGTCATTCCGTCACATACGGAATTGCCCGATTATCTTTTCCAAAGATGGTTTTACACAGTGGTATATACAAGGATGGGGTTGCTCCTCCTGAAATGTGAATCTTCAAAGATCTTACTAATTTTAAATTTTAAAATAAAAATAGTAAAAAACCTTGGAAGTATGACACTTAAGAGAATGTTGATATGTAGCACAAGCAAAAAATAATTTAAAACTTTTGTTTAAATTCCCTTAATAATTTAATGTCAAATTCCCTGCTAAGAATTAGAAGTTCCCAGTTTAATTTGCTTTTGCGTACAAAAAAAAAAAAAAAGACAGATGACAAAATAAGGATACAAACCAGTAAAAATTCAATTTATAATTTTGATTTAATTGGCATTACTTTGAGATTTGCCATGCATAATCTATAAAATTTTATTTAAACTTAACTATGATTGTAGTCAACAATGACAATTAAAATTGTAGTGAAATTAATATCCAATTTCAGAATATATCAGAAATTCGGATTTAAGTTATAATGTTTTAAGTTCAACTTACCTTGAAACAAAATCTTGCGACCATCCCTTATTTTATATCACAAAATTGCTAAGTACGTAAAAATTACTCTATCCCTTGATGTTCTTATATATCTACACTCATAAATTTCTATTTAAAAATCTTGTTATATTTTTTAAAATATGGTATATATGGATTCTTTGATCCTAATTCTAAATATTTACTATTAATTTTTTCAAATAATATATCGGATGTTGCATGTCCTAAAAAAATCTGATGAATAATATCTTGAAGTAATATGATCTCCATCCCAAATTCTTATGTGGCAGTCTAACTGTTTACTTTGTAAACATTGATTCATCAAACAGAAGAACGTATTCCCTTTACTTTTTGCTTTATCTTTTAGCAGCTTGGTAAAATATGGTGCAATTCCAAATACTGATAAATATGAACACTTTCTTTCTCCACATGTGAATTTTCTAGCAATTTCACTATCTGGAAACATGCTTTGAAATATTAAGTTGATATTCTCACATGATTGGTAAGAATGATTGTCACTTAAAACTTTCAACGCATAGATTATTTCTGCTTTTTAATGTTCATTTCTAATTACAGTGGAAAAAAAAGAGTTTCCCGTTGTTTAATGATTGTGGCCAGGACCGCAGAAGCATTATCAGATGTTTCGCATTTGATCGCAGAAACACGAGGCTTAGTTGCATTGAGGAATTCTGTTAACATCGTATCTTTTTCTGCCAAAGCTTTTTATGTTTTTAGTTTTTAAATGTGATGTAGGGATGATTCATCCATATTCGAAATGTCTATAGACCATATACATATTAAACATTCTGCTTTAAAACAGGAAGCACTCAGTAGCAATCAGTTCTTATATTTTTCATTTCAAATTCAAAATTTTTTTTACCTTGAACAAAATTATAAACAAAAACTACATTAAACATGAACTTGTAAAATATAACAACATATTAAATTAATGTAAAAGTCAACACTCAACGATCGCCATCTAGTTTAGTTTCCCCATGTGCTCAATTGCCTGTCTTAGATGCTGGCTGCACATGCATTAAAAGTCAATTTTCGTGCCAGTTGCAGTTAACCCTGTTCCGTGATGAAATAATTAGATTTTATTCGATTTTTCATCAAAATTGATGCTCTTTTAATGCTTAATATTATCAAAATTACAGCGAGTAAAAAATAATTAAAATATCGAAGTTTTAATATTTTCCAGGCGTTTTTTGTTTTTATTTCGAGGAGTCACAGGTAAATTCCAAGAGTTTTAAGGCTGCTCTTCAGTAAACTTCCTGATTCTTCTTGCTAATGTTATTCCTATGGGTGTAGGATGCATTCGTATTTTTAAAATATCTCCTCGGAAAATTAATATTTTTAACTTCTGTTTTCTTTGTACTGTTCTTAAAGAATGCCTCTTTTTTTCTTAGTTGTTAATTTTTTTCTAAAATGTATACTTAATTTTATATGAAATGTTAAAATCGTATTCAGTTTTGCTAAGATTTGAACACATAAAAATATAAATTAAGCACATAGTTTAGAAATATTTTGATAACTAAGAAAAAAAGAGACATTCTTTAAGAACAGTACACAGGAAACAGAAGTTAAAAATATTAATTTCTCGAGGAGATATTTTAAAAATACGAATGCATCCTGCGCCCATAGGAATAACATTAGCGAGGGGAATCGGGTAGTTTACTGAAGAGCAGCCTTAAGGGCCCTTGAAAAAATATGCAATTCTAGGAGTTTCAAGGAATTCAAGGAGGATTACAAACCATATTGAATTTCCTGTCTAAACTAATATGAAAATGTACGCTTAATTCAATTTTTAATGTCTAATTTAGATAATTCTAAGTCAGTATATCATCAATTTAAGAGATACTATACTTTTCTATTCACAAATTCTACGAAAATCCCAAAACTCACTCGTATTTCTTAAATATAATTAACTTGCAATTTTGGAAATTGTATCTGGACTTTTAAAAGCAAAAATAGGTAGTGTTGACTATTAAATATTGTTGTGATATAAGGGTAAGTAAAAAAAATTTCCTGCTGCTCTTAGTCCTTTCCTGGAAATGTGATCTCATTATTATCTTTTTTTAAATTGTTTATAGCAAAAGTAATCTTATTCTCAACAAACATTAAATATGAGATGCATTTTTTTTATTAAAAAAGTTTTTTTTTTTTTTTAAATACATATTTTTTTTATAACTACACTAATTATCGCTGCATATCTGAACTGCATCAAGAACTCAATAATCCAGATAACTGAAGTTTCACTGTATTTTTCCATATAAAATCTAACTTGTTTAAGAATGATTCATCATTTAAACTATACTATAATTTTCATGCTTTTTACGACTCACAAAAGCAGCATCACGGCTAATAAAAGCAAAACACTTGTTCATTTCAATGTGATTTTTGGTGAAAACTAGGGTCTTATCAGAAAAGAAATCCCCTAACACTCGTTTCTTTCTCAGTGTCAATTTTTCTACATTACAACTGTCTGTCAAAAGGTAGTAATTTATTGGTTTACCAGACAGAATGTCAACCTTCAAGGAGACCCTCCCCCTCAAACCAAGAAAATGCAAAGGAATGTCCTGAGATTTTGAAAAAATGGAAGAAAGAAAAGAAAGATAAGGATGTTTTAAACTTACAATTGAGTCAAGGAAAGGAAACAGCATAGAAGAAATCCTTTAATTGTTTCTTTCTTTAAATCCAGGCTCTGGGCCATAATAACTAGCCTTTTCACGACTTTCATTATACATTGTTAAAATGAAAAGGATATGAAATTACGTAAGAAAATTACTTATAATCATTGAAATAAAATATATATGCTAAAAATCATTACAATAAACATAAAGACCTAAAACCTTTAAATAAACAAACCTATTAGTTTTGTACAAATAATTGGTGATCATTAATAATATAAGAAAAAAAAAAAAAAAGAAAAAAAAATTGAAAGATGATTTTTTGCAAATATAGTCTATTATATTATTACCAATCTTGAGAATGTCATTGATTACATGTACAAAACTAATATGCTAATTAATAGGTTTTCAAGCCTTTATGTTTACTGTAATTACTTTGAGCATATATGTATTTATTTAATAAAAAGGATATTCAAAATCAATAGCTCGAAAATTGAAGTAACTATTGCAATTTTAGTCGAGTCTTTCAAGGAAAAAGGGAAGAGATCAGTTGCAGTACTGTATGTCATTCAAGTCCTTTGAAATTACTAGTTCTTTAAATACTTGGACTTCAGTACTATGATTTTGTCTAAAGAAAATGATACTCACAAAGGTAAGACTGAATATTATATGTGAATGTCATTGTGCTATTTAGACAAATAATAAGAGATCTTAAACACAATGATGATAACACTTGGATGGGAAGACTATAACGGATTAAAAAAAAACATGCAATACACAAAAATAACTACCAGATACTTGTACAGTGGATTAGTACAACCAAAAATGGCCTACTTTACAGACTTCATATGATGGAAAGGCACTTTTGCTTTTCAGCTTTGAATAAAGATAACCAGCTACTTAAGCTAGCATAAAAATAACTTCTTACTCTCTAGGAAACTATTCTGATAATAATCTCATCTATCATCATGGAATGTAAATTCTTATACTCTATTGAGTTGATATGTTTCATTTAGACATCATACATTTTTCTCACATTATAATATGAAGTTAATTTCAGCATTGAGATAATTAAAGCAATTAATAGTAATAATTTAGTTATAATTATGTGGATGGTTTTAACATTTTTATTATCTTCATTGGTATTATAAGTAAGGGTTATTATGAGGACTTTTATAATTCCCTTGCTTCTTCTATTAACAGAGTTCAACTGTATATACACAAAATTAATAAATTAAATAAAATAAAAAGTAAAGTGCCCAGTTATTACTGATGGCATTGAGTTCACAGGCTATTGACACTAATTGTATATTATACTCTTATTTCAAAGAATAGTGCCCCTTGTAAAATAAAGAAACCAACAATAAATTAAGGGGGAATTACCCCCCCCCCCGATCCCTCTCTTTATATTTAACCATTGAACCCCCAAAACTGATCAGATAAGCGGTTTATCACTATAAACCTATCTACAAAATTTGAAGCAAATCGGCTAATTCTGAATGAAAAACCTATTTATCTAAATTAAGGCAGATATTAGCCCCTTACCCCCCCCCCACCCTTTATACTTAACCAATTAAATTCAAAACTAATTAGGGAAGCGCTTTATCACAACCAACCTATAAACAATATTTGAAGCACATCGGATAATTCTGTCTGAAAAACCCATTTACCTAAATTAAGGGGGTATTAGCCTCCCCCTGTTCCCCTCTTTATGCTCAACCAATGAACTCCCAAAACTAATCAAGGAAGCACCTTATCACAATGAACCTATAAGCAAAATTTGAAACAAATTGGATAAGTCTGCCTGAAAAGCCCATTTATCTAAATTAAGGGGGAGTTAGTCCCCTGTTCCCCCGTTATACTTAACCAATGAACCCTCAAAACTAATCAGGAAAGCGCTTTATCACAATCAACCTTCAAACAAAATTTGAAGCACATCGGATAATTCTGTCTGAAAAACCAATTTATCTAAATTAAGGGGGAATTAGCCCCCCTCCCGCCCCCTGTTCCCCTCTTTATGCTCAACCAATTAACTCCCAAAACTAATCAAGGAAGTGCCTTATCACAATGAACCTATAAGCAAAATTTGAAACAAACTGGATCAGTCTGCCTGAAAAGCCTATTTATCTAAATTAAGGGTGAATTAGCCCCCCGTTCCCCCCTTTATACTTAACCAATGAACCCCCAAAACTAATCAGGGAAGCACTTTATCACACTGAACCTATAAACGAAATTTTAAGCAAAACGGGTATTTCTATCAAGAGTTATAGCGTTACGTACATACATACATACATACAGAACGAGCGGGCACATTAGCTCTCAGGCTTTGATAGCCTGTGAGCTAAAAAAGCAATTCAAAAGATAAATATAAAATTATTACAGCTACTAATAGGGAGAGGGAATCTCCTCAATTTTTAAATATACATTTTTATTATACATTTGTGTCAAGAAAAAAAATATAATAACAATAGCAATTAAATCCAACAACTCAGCACTAATGCACTCAAAATATAATTCTTAATGCAACCATGCTGAAAAATTTATAACTTACTGCAGTACAGTTTACACTGTTATTTAAAATCATTAAAACAGACACATATAAAACTGTTGATAGATGAATACAGAGACATAACTCACCATGTATTTATTTTCATAAGTGGAATTGGAGCACAAGTGAAAAACACTGTCAGTAGCAAGAATAATTTACGGCCCCAAACATCTGATAAAGCACCAATGAGAGGAGCACTCAAGAAAGATAACAGTCCCTAAAAATTTATTACATTCACTAAAGAAATGCTTTGATATACATATAAGCATTACATAAAATATATATTCTATACATCAATGTAATAAAATTATGTTCAGAGTTCAAGTTTACTCACATTTTATATACAGAACACAGAAAATTCATGACAAATGGAAATAAATTTTAAAATAAAGTCTACAACTGAATTGCAAATTAACTTCGCCCATTCCTAAAAAAATGAAATAAAAAGAACTAACAGACCCCAGAAAATTCAGGACAAATGACAAATTTTAAAATAAACAGTCAACAACTGACTCGCAAATTAACCTCCTCCATTCCTGAAAAAAAATTAAATTAAATTAAAAACTAACAGACTCACCCACTATTGCTTGGCTCAGCATAATAGCTTTAAATATATCTAAAATTTTCTTACCATTTCCCAATGAATAGGATTACTTTAAAAAATCTATAGCTTTACTTTCTTTAATAATTTAAAAAGAAAACTATTTCATTTTTTTAAAAACAATTAACAAAAAACTGCTCTATACAAGGATATAAAATATAAGATTGGATGGATAAAGTATAAAATAGATATTGGTTGATAAAAACTTCTCATTTTTGGCAAAACAGGTGCCTGTTTTTAAAAATCATGAAAAATTTGAATTCCAAATAAACTTTATTGAAACGATAACAAAATTAACTATAATGAGTTAAAAGATTGAATTTGGATTGCTTTTATGAGTGGATCAAAATCAGCAACAAATTTGGAAAATATGCAAATTATTCTATTCAATATAAAATAAAGATAACCCCTCCCAAAATCTGAGCCTCAGGTACATTCAGACCTGTCTTCATTTATCCGGGACCAAAATTGCAGACGTCTATGGGCGATAGATTTCTCTAGTCATCACCGACAAACAGACACACACAGACAAAAACTTTCTTTTATTAATATAGATGCTCTTATACAAATATCTTAGTCACTGCCTGCTTTCTGAAACCCATTTCTCCACTTTCTTTTACCAGCAAAAAATTTAATTGTTTTAAATGGTGCGTTAAAAGATAAAAAGTCTTCCAAAAATCTAATTGTAACCCTTTATTTATAAAGGAATTGACTTGTTCCAATGTTCGTATTTCCTAAAAAACTGTACTTTTCATGGTTTTTGAAAAACTTATTATTATCAATGCTTTGGTGTAGACTTTAAATTTAAATTATGTAACTTGTTCTGGTTGTGCACCCCCCACCCACCCTTTTTTTTTTTTTTACAGTTCAAAACATTACGCTGTTCTTCTAAGCCTTAATATGTTTTTATGTGTGATTATTTAAAACTAGCTGACCTGCCCAGTATTGCTTGGGCCTGTGATAATAAATTTAAATGTACCTAAAAATCAGTGCTGAACGATTTTATATTTTAAAATAAAAATCTTTCCAAACTAACCTAATGTTAAGGGCTCTACTGCTTCTGGCAGATATATCAGGCATGATACACATGCTCAGGTCTGTTTTGATTACTATATATTTTTTAACAAAAATCTTTCCAAACAAAACTAATGATGGGGGCTCTACGGCCTTCAGCAGTACTTCGAGTTTGTATGATTTTATAATGATTTGTAAGGATTGTATGATTTTAAAATGAAAATCTATCCAAACGAACCTAGAATAGGGGTCCTCACGGCATTTGACAGCTCTGGTCTGTTTTTTGTTTGTTTTGCAAGCAAACCTCGAAATTCTATGATTTTATATTTTAAAATGACAATCTAACCAAACAAATTAAGGCCTCCCCTTTAAAATGGGAATACGATAAAGTTGCAAGATGTGTTTCTGATGCAACACAAAATGATATATCTGGGAAGGAACAAAAAAAAAAAGTTTCGCAAATTCGTAAAAGACTTCCAAATAGTAATTTTTTGAAATAGTAAATATTAATATTTTTAACTGAAAACATTGTTGGAACCAGAAAAGCAACAGAAATAGCTGTTTTTTTTTTGTTTTTTTTTGTGTATTTTGATTCGGAAAGGATGCAGATTTTTAAAATATGCAGGAAAAATCTGAAATTGTCATACAGAATTATTATTATTTTTTTAACTTTAAATATTAATATATTTTTAAAACTGAAGATGTCTTTAGAAAGGTAAAAATACTAAAAATAAGTGGGTATTTTTTGTTTTTTCGTATTTCAGTTTGGAAAATGGATGCTAATTTTTAAAAATTGCAGAAAAAACAAAAAATGCAAAATAGCATTCAGTATTATTGTTATTTTTTTTTAATGGCAAATATTAATATTTTTAAAAGCAAATAACACCATTGGACTCATAAAAGCATCCCAAATTAGTGGGCATTGTTTATTTTTTCATATTTTGAACAGGAAAGTGAATGCAGATTTGTGAATATGTGGAAGAAAAGAAAAACACAAAATCAACATTTAGAAAATATATCTTTTGAAATGGTAAATACTTTTAAAAAACAAAGATATTTTTAGAAAGGTAAAAGTACCATCAATTAAAGGGCAAATCTGGGAAATTTCATTAGTGGCCAGTAGTAGCAGTTTTATAAGTGGCCACTTTCTTTAAACTAGTGGCCACTTTTTTACTTAAAAGTTCTAAACAGTAAACTTTTACAAATAATATAATAGAATCACTTGTTAACTTTAAATTAAAGTCTAACTAATGATTAAAGTGATAAAAACATAACACAAAATGTTTAAAAATATCTTTTAATATAGATTACATATGTTTCATTCATTCTACCAGCAACATTTTCAGATCTAAGTGATAAATAAAATATTCTCCCATAGTTTTTTTGAAAATGGTAAACATAAACCATGAGATTGCATGTCCAAGGCAAGCAGGTGCCTTGGGCATGCAATCTTGTGGTTTATTTTTACAATTTAAAAAAAAAACTATGGGAGAATATTTTATTTATCATTTAGATCTGAAGATGTTGCCGCCAGTAGAGTGAATAAAATATATGTAATCTATATTAAAAGGTATTTTTAAACATTTCGTGTTATGTTTTTATCACTTTAAGGATTAGTTAGAGTTAGACTTTCATTTACAGTAAACTTTTGTAAAAATTTCAATTAGTATTAATCTAAAATTAAATAGCCCAAATAAATATGTTAATATAGACATATTTCAACCAGAAAAAAATAGAATCCTTGATGAAATGCAAAACAATTTTACTCTTTCCATGTAGGAAAGTGGCCATAAGGTGGCTGCAGACAAACAATTTTTTAATAGCTACTTTTTCATTTAGTGGCCCTTGGTCAGTGGCTAGTGCTAATTTTGCCCCTTACCAGCAATAAGTGAGTATTTTTCGTTTTTACTATATTTTGTTCCTAAAAGCAGATGTGCCAGTTTCAAAATGTGAAAAAATGGAGCCTTTTCCCTCTTGCTTCCTGCTTTTCTTGCTTCAAGAATATTGGAAATGCTGTTTTGGCACAGACAACTGTGACAGTGCACCATTTTGCGATGTTTGTTATGGTTCTTGGCTAATTATGGCAAAATGAAAAATCTGAGTTTCAGATGTATTTGGACCTGCTTTCGTCTATCCTCATCCAAATTTTCAGAGCTTGACTCTGGTAGATTTCCCTAACCGATTCGCCATCACCAACACTCTTTCACAGATACAGAGTGAGAGAGAGAGACAAACATCTTTAGTTTATTAATACAGATATGCATTTGTGCAATATTTTTCCTTTTTATGCAATAATGTATTAATATAAAAGGCTACATAAATATGTAATTTATGTTATTTATTGTTTTATTTTTTAAATTTATTTATTATTACCTTACTAGCTAACCCGCCCGGCGTTGCCCAGGCCCGAGATAATAATAATCTGTTCTATACGAATATGACTGAAATCTGTAAAGCTATCGAAATCAACTCGAATGAGGCAAACCCGTCGTAATCGGGTTCATAGAACCCAAGATCAGAAAGCACATCCTGGCGGTCGAAAGTGCAACTAAAATATTTAAAGCTATAGATATCAAGTTGAATGAGCCAAACCCTGCCGTAATCAGGCCCATAGAACCAGAGATACTTCTATAGTTCCACCTTCCACTGCCAGGGGGTGCAATCTGTTCTTGAAGAGGCTTTTTCAGAACACTCGCCCCAACCAAATTTCCTAGTAGAATCGAAATTTACCCCCGGTAAACATTGCCAAAAAAGCGGAAATCGCGAAAGTGGATTATGTAAACAATCGGTTTCGAAAGGGGTAAAGTAGATATTTTTTAAAACCTAACGGTGTGTTTTGAAGAAAATGAACGTGTCTATGATTTGGAGTCTATTGTTTGTCTGTATTCACATTTCCCGAGTCAATGCCTATTTTTAAACCTGGGCCGAAAAACTAAAATCGTGTGAGTGAGTTTTGGGAAGGATTTTTTTCGGAGGGTTAAAATTAAAATTTTTTCAAACGGATACCAGATTGTAAAAAGCAAAGGGATATAGATTAGGCGCGGTATTTTTAGTTTTTTGTATCTTGTTTATAAACGGCGATTCGAATTTTTAAAGATAGGAGAAATAGTTAAAAAGCAAAATTGACTTACGGTAAAAAACGTTTTCAAAAAGGTTAACGTGAAATTTTTTTTTAATTAAAGGTTTCTGCCTGAACTGATAGAACGTAGATGTCTTTAGGTGTGTTTGTTTTTTGTTTGGTTAATTTAGAGAGCCGATACCAGATTTTATATATCGCAGAAAATCAGAATTCGTAAAAGTGAATCTTGCGTGCGAATTTTTTTCGAAGGGTTAATATTCGTATTTTTCTAAAACAAATACAGAATTGGAAAAGGAATAAATGCAGATATTGTCTGGTATTTTTAATTTTTCGTACCTTTCTCTGAACCGCCGATGTAAATTTTTAAAAATTGCCAAAATCGCGAAACAGCATACAGAAAATATACTTTTTCGAAAGGTTAATTTTTGTATTTTTTAAAACCAAAGGGGGCTTTGAACAAAGCATAGTTAGTTCTTTAATTTGGTGACCATTGTTTTTCTGTATCTTTTGTATTCCGGTGGATGCAAGACTCGGAAAACGGGAGAAAATAAAAAATGTGAATTCGATGCTTATTGATTATTTTTTTTAAGGGTTAAATGTGAATTTTTTTCAAGCCAACCAGATCGCTTGAGGCGTAAAAGAATGTTCTTTGAGAATATGTAGACGGTTTTTCCGTATTTCCATCTGTTCGCCTATAGCGAATTTAGAAAGACTTAAAAAGAAATGGAATGACTCACGTTTTGTTTCTTCTTTTAACGGAAGAACGAATAAATGGCTTCTGGGCATGCACAAGCTATTTTCGAAAGAGTGATTTTTTATTTGTGATCTTTGATCAGTTTTTAATTAATAACTACTCTAATTTTCAAAATATTAAAATTCTGAGGCTCAGGTGCACCAGGGGAGGGTTTGGACTACTTAAATCTAAATTTTCAGGCTTCTAGGTGGGCTAGATTTTGCTAGCCATTGCCAACAGACACACATGCAGAACGAAACTTTATTTTATTAGTATAGATAACCTATTACACAAAAAATGTTTAAATAAACATGATAGTGTTCCCAGTAATAGTTTTTTAGTTTATAACACACATCCACAGACATTTATTTCTATAATGAACTAATAAAATAATGTTCAAAAGTTAAATTAAAGTTTTTATTACACATATATTATTACATGCATTTAAATGGTCAACTAAAACTAAAAATTTCTTACTTTAATACCCACAATGAGCCCATTCATTAAAAATGTATGGCTTGGAAAAGTTTCATTTAAAACCTGAAATAAAAGAAAAATTTTATAATTTTTTTTAAAGCAAAGGTTAAAATATTTAGTGGTAAATTCATCTTGAATAAATAATTAAAAATCACAATAAGAAGTAGAACTTAGAATTGTACCCATTTACTAATATATATATATATATATATATATATATTAAAAGTTGTCCAGATGTTAAAAGTTTAAAAACTACAACATTCCAAATGTTTTCAACCGACATACTCGGTCATCTTCTGGGGTAACTAAATGCTGTTATTTCTCCTTGATCTTCTTAGAGACTCAGCCGGGAGAGACCATTTCAGGTCAAGGGTAGTACGAAAAATAAAGAGGGGCAAAAAATAAGTTACTTTATTTCAACAAAACATACTTTTATCTATTGTCTATCAATTCTTTCCAATGGGGGACACCGTGCAACGTTAAATGAGATTAGCTCAAACTCAGCCTATAAAAGTAGAATTTAATAAATCTAAAATTATTTTCCATACAAATAATTATCAGGAAGCCCTGAAGCCATTATAAGAGAATCTCTAGAGATAATTTCTAGAAATGAAATAGTTTGGAATGATGTTTTGTCGTATGATACCCATGTAATTCAGAGAAAATTGATAGAAAATAAAGATATGTTTTGTAAAGTTAAAATAACTTCCCTTTCCCCTTTACCTTCTGTACCACCCTTGACCTGAAATGACCTCTTCAACTGAGTCTTTAAACAAGATCAAGGAGAAATAACAGCATTTAGTTATCCCATAAGATGACTGAGTCTGTCAGTTGAAAACGTTTGGAGTGTTGTAGTTTTTAAACTTATAACATCCGGACAGCTTTCAATGGATTTTTTTTTCTTTTTGCACTCGTAAGCAAATGGACACAATTCTAATTTGTATGTATTTCTTATTGTGAATGTTACTTATTAGGGATGTAACAAATATTCGGCCACTATTCGGTATTCGGCCCTTTTGCCGAATATTGAACAGATATTTGGCCGAATATAATTGGATATTTTGCCGAATACTTGCATATTTGGCCGAATATTGTAAGATATTTGGTTAAATAACTTCCAGAAAATCAAAACAAAATGTGATTTTAAATATTTTTAACAAACAATATTAAAGAATTATACATTAAAGAATACATTAATTATTATAAGAAAAAGAAATCCTAATGCTTACTCAATTTTAAAGCTTTATGACAATTTATAAATAACTGTATATAATGATATTACATAAATAAAAATATTTTTCTTGCTGCATATTTAGGCATCATGTAAATTTAAGTAAGTATTGCAACATTAATTTATTTTACATTAAAATGCAAAATATATACTGCATTTAAAGTTTAAAAAAAAAAAAAAAAAAAAAAAAAAACTGAATTTTAAAATGTTAACTTTATATCTATTTTTTTAATTTGATTTATAATGATGATAAGTTTCTTAAAGAATAAAATTCCTAAATATTAAAAACAAATATTTTACTGGCTTGTAAAAATGCTTAATCTTTCACAAATTAAATGGATTTTCTAGTTTTTAGTTTTACTTTTAAATAAAAAAATTAGAATAAATATATGACTATATAATTACTTTACTAATTAAAAATTAAACATTAGATGCTGATTAAACGAACTAATGAGTTTGATACATTGAACAGAAAAAAACTATTACCTGTACTGAAAAAACATTTAATAAATTACTTCAAAATAGCATACAGGGGTAACAAAATTATTTATCACTAATAAAGCCTGAAATTGTGATGCAAAAATAATAACTTTTCAGCATTTTCAGGAAGAAGTCTGTTTCGTTTAATTTCATATATATTACCAGCTTCAGAAAACAAACGTTCACTATATACTGTGCTTGCATACATTAAGCTGATATTTGAACACTCAAACAAGAAATTAATTTCAATTAGTCCTTAATTTAATTTCTGAATTGAAAAAATAAATAAATAAACAATTAAAATATTTATTTTTAAAAGTCAGTATTCGGCCTAAAACTTGACCGAATATTTGGTATTCGGCCAAATCACTATTTGTTACATCCCTATTACTTATTATTATTATTATTATTTATAATAGGGATGCACAACCTGTGTCCCATGGGCCAAAAGTAACCCACGATGGGTTAACTGCTGGCCCGTGGAGACTCTAGATGCCAACATCTCCAGAAACTGTGAATTTCGTCAATTGGTAGCAGTAAAAATTGCAAATTTTGTCCATAGGTCAAAGAAAAACATCGTAAATTTCGCCGATCGATCGTGTAAAATGCACACATTTCGTCGATTGGATGTATAAAAATCACAAATTTCAATTATTGCAAAAATTACACGAAGCTTTTAATTTTTTTAAGCGTACAGCTAATAGGTATAAGATATTTTTTATTTTCCTTTATTTCCAATTTAACATTTAAAAAAAATTATAATCTATGTATACATATATTTAAGTTAGTATATGGCCACATTACTATTTGTTACATTCATAATGTTTTAACTAAAATATAGCTTTAATTTCATTTACTAAGATTAGGTAATGGAATCAAGAAATAAAAAAGAAACACTTACTGTAATCATAGGAGAAGTCAAAAGACCCCATGCAAAAAATTCCAAAAAGATCACCACCAATGCATGATAAATACTAGGTTCCCCAATTCCAGAAGACTAAAATGAATGATACATAATTAAAAATTAAGTCATTACATCTTTATTCTTGCTATACATATTTTTTACACTTTATTAGAACTATGATTTAGTACATGACTTTTGTTTCATCATAAACATTGAATCCAAGGAAAAAAAAAATACATTTTCTTTGATCAGAAATACTGTAAAATGCAGTAAAACCTGCGATGGAAAAAACTCATGGTAATTTTTTAAAAAAATAAATAAAAGAAAATTAATAATAATAAAATATAATAGATGAATAAAATACATTAAGATGGTGCCATTACTAAAGTGGAAACATCTAAAATGTAATTTTTCTCTAGTCCTTTGCAATTTGATTTTAGCAAATTTATCTGCAATTATAAAAAAAAAAAAAAAATGATGGCAAAAACAGCTTTTAAGAGTACACATTGGATTTGGATTCATACTCATGGAAAAATCCCATATCGGATTTTTTTTTTTTTTTTCGATAAATGTTTTGATGGGGTTGTTGCAATCTTTTGGCGTTTGGTAAGATAATTTAGTAAAAATATAAATAAAATAAAGTATAATATAAATAAATGTAATATATATATTATATTATATACTATTATTATATATTATATATTATTATTATAGTATACTTTTCTACTATAGGAGCCTTGGCGATTTTTTAAAAAGACTTGGTGCAATTCAGGCTTCAGAAAGTGAGATTTGTTACCAAGTGATATAAACAGCTATGAAAACAAACCTAAAAAAACTTTTATGCTTGTTTGTATAAACTTCATTTATACATGTATCATTATTGTTTTTTGCACACAATTTACTTCTGTTTGTATATAAAAATATATAAATAACTTCTTTATATTAGATAAATCGTATAAATATTGAAACAAGTTGGAAATTGTACGTCAAACGTGACAAATGAGGTGCGTTCGTACTATAGCTAGTTATATAAATATTCAGATCTTGATGATTTTTAATTCTGTGAAATGAATTATATCGTCTGCAGATTAATTTCTGTCATAAAATAAGTATCTCGGTCGCTTGACGATTAAACCTCGGAAGCTCCTCTAACAAGAAAGCACAGATTTTTTTTTTTCTTTCCATTCAAATTTCTTAATAAATATTTTTATTAATATCTCCTAAAGTTTTGATTCGATTAAAAAAAAAATTGAAATGTCTCGACAAAATTCTGCTAAGATAATATATCTTAAATTCCAAACCATTCGGTTGGGTAGTTTTTGCGTTGTTATATGCGGACGGACAGACAGACAGACGGACGAACGGACCAAGCGACGACAATAGGTGCTACGTATTTATATAATTACGAACGCACCTAAAAAATGCTTATGTCTATGAAAGAGCGAATAGGTTGCCAAATTTCCATCTCTCGTCAAGGCCATTTTCTCTATCTCACCAATGTCCCTATACAGGGGAAAAGTACCTTATATTAAATCATATATATACAGTAGGGCGCTACAAATCCACCAGGGTCCGAAATCCCCACAGATTTGCAGATGTAAACATCTTTCCTCCGTGGCGCTAAAATGAATGAATTTGGGAGAAAATGATGACGTCATTCCAAAGCGAATCATCGATTCAGGACATTTTGATCTCTGTTTACAAAGAACGCAGCAAAAATTGGGACTGATGTGAAGAGAAGAAGACTGAGTACGCACATGTGTGTTGATTGGTTTGAGAAATGTATTTGGGTACCTAATCATGTGCGAGGCGCTGTTTTTATTCATTATTTAAGTTGTTTTTCCAGAGAGTGTCTTGAATCCAGCCAAAACCAATTTTGAGGATGATGACTTGGATAATTCTGAGAAAATTCAGTTTGATGAGGGTTTAAATTTGGGAGAGAAATACAACATTGAATACTTAAAACAACAAAATTGTGTAACTAAGCAGGGACTATTTAAAAACTGAAAAAAAAAAATTAAACTAGAACAAACTGAAGTTTTGAAACAGGCCACAATTGAACAAATGTTTTCAAAGTTTAAAAAATAAGTTGTTTTGTTTATTGTTTTCAGATATTGTTTTTTTTTTTCCTGTTTATTAAAATTTCTATTATAATAAAATTATTTAATATTAAATATTTTAATAATCTAATATAAAAGTGTGTTGTTATTAAAGTTGTTTTATTTTATTTGTCCTATTGAGTTTTTTTAAACCTTTATTAATTAATGTTCTTTTTATGACTTAAAATCTGCAAAATCCCAAAATCCGCACAACGTCTTCTCCCAAACAGTGCAGATTTCTGGCTCTCTACTGTACTATGTTATCATATATATTATTTCTGTTGTCAACATTCCTTTTTCTAAGCAAATACAAAATGCAGAAGGATAAATGAGATACCATATGAAAGGATTTTGAACCAGCTTCTGACATAGTACACTTACATTTCATTAAAACATGTTTTTTGATTAAAAATTAAATCGGCATGTTTTTCATAAATTAAATGAAAGGCTTTCCTCAGATCAATGTTGCCACAAAAATAAAATACCGTATTATATCATGCTCAACAATGACTATAAAAAAAAAATTGTAAAATAGAGATAAAGTGGAACATTGTTGCTGTACGGGTTTATTTTATATTTTGGATTAAAAATCAAAATTTAAATTCAAATCCTCAATTTATTTTTCTTTGTCCCATGTTTTTTCCAAAACAGATATCACCCTCTAATAATGCTGTTTAAATACGATTTTTTTTTTTTGGCCTTTGTTATCTGTGATCAATTTTTACTGTAACTTTGATGGAATAAATGAGATGATATTCTGGCTTAACTAATGTTGTTTGCAAATATTTTTAGTCCTTATTTTTTTTTTCATAAGTTTAAACCAGCATCTAAAAAATATTAGACTGCAGTGCGAAATCTTCACACGGGTCCACACTGGTAATATAATATATAATAACATACATATAATAACTAACATAATAATATATAATAACATAGGGGAGACCGGGTACACAGTGGACCACTTTTTCAGTTAACATTTTTTTTCTCTTTAACAGACTGAACGATCTGTATGAAAATATTTTTTAATATTCCTTAAACCTTCTTACATCCATCATAATTTTCTCACAACATAGTTTTCAATACATTTAAAAAAAAAAAAAAAAAAAAAAAAAAAAAATATATATATATATATATATATATATATATATATATATATATACACACTGGTCCACCCACCGGGGTACAGTGGACCACTATTAGGTATTATCTAAAATACAATATAAATCTATTTTTCATTAATCTAATTCTCTTTTGTTGCCCCTTCACCTGCAAAATAACATAGCATACCTGCCAACATGTCTATTCAGAAAACCTTACAATTTTTCTGACGTACTTCATTGTGCATCTTTAAACATATATATGTGGTAAAAGGTATTTATGAAGGCGTCTAATAAGGTATTATAAGATTTGATACAAAATTTACTGATAACTACAAAAATATTAAATAATAAAAATAACCCAAATATTATTAGCACTGATAATTCTTTTTTGATATACGTTAAATAGGCTGATTTGGCTTTACCCAACAATTCTTTGTCATACATTTCTCCATAGTGATCGTGTTGCATGCTTTTAATTATTAAAATCTTTAGTACTTTTACGTTAGCCGGGCACCAGTGATTGCCAAATTTTTTTTTAATCTCGCAAAGCATTTTTTTTTTCCGACAATCTTTTAACATTATTAGCTATTATAAAAAATAAATATTTTAACGCTGAAGTATAATGTCTTAAAAAAATTACTTAAAAATAGCTAAAATATAATCATGATAAAATACGTAAACACAAACACATCAATACAAATAACAAAATCTTAAGAATTGAATTAAAATCAAAATTCAAATCATTGAATTCAAATCATTTGAATTGAAAGGGTTACAATTCAAATGATGCCAACTGAAACAAGATTTGGCACTGGTGCACAATATTTTATAAATTAAAAAAAAAAAAATCAAATAAATTTCTAATAAAAAAAGTGTCAAAACTTCAATTTTAGCTTTGCTGCGAGAAATTTTTAAAGTACACAGCATGACTAAACATTCTGTGGCATATAATAACGTGTTGTGAATTACTATTTGATTGCTGTGACGTACTATATTAATAATCACACTCCTCATCTTTGTAACATAAATGCAATGTGTGCATCAGTTTTATTTGTTTACTCATGTAACAAACGCAATGTGTGCATCAGTTTTATTTGTTTACTCATGTAACAAACGCAATGTGTGCATCAGTTTTATTTTTTTACTCAATAAGTAACATATTTGAAGAATCATTTCAAGTTTTATCAAAAAACCTTACAATCTTACCTGTTGCCCTTATAACCTTACAATTGGACCTAAATCCTTACACTGTAAGGATAAACCTTACAAGTTGGCAGGTATGACATAGTAATATAAATTTTGAAACAAAAACAAAAAATTAATTATATTTTGAAAATAAAAACAGATTAATACAGGAACAATTGTAATTTAGTTGAAGTTATTACTTAAGTACAAAAAAATCAGCACACATTAAAATTTGCAAATGAAATTCCAAAGTACTCATGAGTAAGATTGAGCCTAAAATTTTCCTGAAATACTTTTGGGTCTGTGAAGCAACATTATCATTATGAAATAATTGACATCAACAACAGATTCACCTACAGTTTTGGGAAAAATAAACTGATGTCCATTCAATTTGCGTCTCATGAATCTTACTTGAATAGAATCATCAACGATTAGACTACAGTTATATTTATCAAAGGCAGTAAATACAAAACAAAATATTTCTTACTGTGTTAAATAAATTGTTATTTTTATTTGTTTACTTTATTTCACAGTTAAATCTACTTTAAAACAATTTTTCTTTATAGAAAATAAGCAATTATTAAATATTTTGAACATTACGCATTACAGGAGCAGAGTGGATTGTGGACCACTGTCCTCCAGGAGTGGGTGGTCCACTGTACCCCATGTTGAAATTCAATAAATAATCATATTAATATTGTTTATAGCTTTCTTTTAAACCAGGGTTGGCACGGTTTAAACCAAATGGTTTTTTTCTGAAAAAAACCAATTGGTTTTTTTGTTAATTTTTTTAAAGATTTTTTTTCTTATATAATTAAGTTTTCAAATTATTTGATGTACAAATAACTTCTACTTCTAACTGAACAGCTCAACTCATTTCAGCAGTCAACCTGCATAAGTCACAGTTGCACCTGTGTATGCACCTGTGTATGAATGGTCCAAGAGTTAGCATTTGAGAACAAAAAATGTCTAATTTTGGTAGAAGAAAAGATTTAGTTTGGTTATATTTTAATGAAGTAAAAAATGATAAAAGGAAAGGTTGTAGAGCTAGATGCAAAAATTGTAATAAAGAAATGGAAGGTCAAGTAGCTAGGATGAAGAAACACATTGAAACTTGTAATAATTCTCATCATCATTCTGATTCTGATTCTGTTGATAATGGTAAGTACTTATTTTATCATTATTATTGCTGCTATTATTTTTAATTTTGAAAGAAAATTGTTAAAAATTTGTTAATAAGTTAAATATTTGTTAAATTCAAAATTTTTAATTTATCTGTAAAATTACAAGTAATGCATATTGAGAACACATTATGTATATCTTCATTCAGATGATTCTAAACTCTTATAAAAAATTATATTATTATTTGAAATGCTATTTGATTGAGAAGATAAATTATAAAAATCACATATATTATTATTTAATTTGCATATGCTATTTGATTTTAGAAAGTTATATTCTATGAAATAAAAAATATTTATGTAATTCTAAGTAATGAAATTTTGGAAAAAACAAGAAAATTTTAAATAGACATTTTTTTGTTAGAGAACTTTATTTTGATAATCTTAAAATTACATTTGATAAAAGTTTGAAAGTTTTACAAATTAATCATATTATTAAGAACAAATTATGTGATCAGAACTGTTATTAAATGAAATTGTTAATTTTTAATTTATGCATGGCTCTTAGAGATTAACTAAGTTTTCACCAATCATAAATATCCAAATTTATAAAAGACATGGTAATTTTATCTCGAGTATTAAATAAATTATCAAAAATAAATATATCAATATGATAGAGATGTTTACTTTGCAGTAAAACAAAGAAAAAAAATGTCTTTGTATTGAATTATTGTTAATTATATGATTATGATTTTTGAAGTAATATGTTCTGTATCATTAAGCAATTCTTATTTTTATTTTTGTGTAGATGATGTGTCAGTGTCACTATCCAGTATTTCAAGTTCTTTGGATTCAGCAATAACACAAAGAGCAACAAGTGAAATTGGTTCTTTAAAAAGGAAAAGAGATACTATGGACTTTTTTGTCAGTAAATCAACACCATCTCAAAAGCAAATGTTTGATGAACAAGTTGCTAGGTTTATATATGCTACAAATACGGCATTTAGCACTGTAGAGCATCCTGAGTTTATTAAAATGGTTCAGAGTTTCCGCCCAGAATATTCTCCACCATCAAGAAAACAAATTGCTGGGGATTTATTAGATCATACTTACAGCAAAGAAAAAGAAAAATGTGCAAATATATTAAAAAATGAAGTTGTCACATTAGGATTAGATGGATGGTCAAACATTCACAATCCTGTGATCTGTGTTACTTTAACAACAAAAGACTGGAATACATACTTAGCAGACACTATTGATACATCGGGAATTGCTCATACAAGTGAAAATCTGTATGATATTGCGACTACAACCATTAATAAATGCCAATCGGAATTTCAATGTTTAATACAAGCATTAGTGACAGACAATACTGGAAATGTCCGAAAAATGAGGGATATGTTTGATGAAAAAGAAGAGTTTAATATTATTACTTATGGATGTGCAGCCCATATTTTAAATTTACTGGCAAATGATATAAGTTATCCAAATGTAAAAGAACAAATTTTGCATGTAATCAAATACTTCAGAAACAACCAATATGCAAATGCGTGCTTCAGAAAAGATGCAAGTACATCAAAACTAATAATGCCTTGTGAAGTTCGCTGGAACTCATTTGCTGACGCTTTAGACAGCTATCTGAAATCATGGTCAGTTCTTGTAACTATATGCGAAAATAATAAAGACAAAATTGATAAAAATATCCAAAGTCTAGTTTCAAACATTTCATTGAAAAGAAATGCTGAAGACTATTTTCAACAATTAAAGCCAATTAGTGTAGCTTTAGATAAAGTACAAAGCCAAAATTGTACAATTGGAGAAACTGTTTTTCTTTTTAAAAATTTAAAAAAACAGATGGAAGATTTGAAACTGAATAAAGACATTATGAAAAAACTAGATACTCGTTATAAAATGGCAATAACACCAGCCCATCTTCTTGCTTATCTGTTGGATCCAAGAGCCAAGGATGCTGATCTCGAATTGTCATCGGAGGAAAAAAAAGAAGCATTGGAATATGCTAAAACAAAATTTCCCAAAAACAATTTATTATCTCTGATACTAAAATTTTGTGCCAAAAGTTCTCCATTTCAAAGATATCTTTTTGAGAATGATTTTAGTAAAGATGTATCAGCTATAGAATGGTGGCATATTCAAGAAAATGAAATCAAAAAGTTCAATGATGGTGTGTTGAAAGAAGTTGAAACGATTCTTACTGCAAAAGCGACTACTGCAAATGTAGAGAGAATTTTTTCTTCATTTGGTGTTGTACAATCAAAGTTACGCAACAGACTGGGTTTACAAAAAGCGGCAAAACTTGTTTTTTTGTTTAAAACATTAAACCCTAATAATCCTGTTTATTAACATAGAATCTTTATAGACATGTGTCGTACTTCCATTTTCTTAAAATTTTGAAAATTTATTCAATTTCCATGTTTTTAAAATGTTTCTTTTATATATATTTTTTAAATATATTTCAATTTAATTTTCTTACTGAAATTCAATTTGTTTTTTTAAATTGAATAAAAAAGTAAGTCTCACTTTCTTTTCTTTGCATTATTTTTATTTAAAAAAAAAATTAGTATAGCATACCAAGGTAAAATTCTACATTATATCTTTATATTCTTATTTAACACAACTAAGTGTTGCTTATTAAAATGAAAAAATATACGAAGGCAATAGATTAAGTCTTTAAAGAATTTAATATAAATCTTGCAATTAAATACTATTAAAAACTTTTAAGTATCAACATTAAGATACAGAATGCATTCTATGAATGCAATATGAAATACATAAACAACATATTAATATGTTTTATAAGTGTGCTAAATCATTTGGTAAACATGAATTACAGGTTGCATTTGGAAATATGTATATATATAAAACAGCAATTATTTCTTCAACTTTTTTAAAAAGTAATCTTTAAAAATTATTTAAAACTTATCACCATTACTGTAGAACCTGACGACACAAGTGATCATGTTCTATGTATTACATAGGAAACTTTTGTATATATAACTGTTTTGAATTTGAATGTAAATGATGTTAGCTCAGCTCTGAATAAAATTTAATGATTTGAATTTGTACATAATTAATAACAATTGTTTATTTATTTTGTTTAAACTGTTTTCAGAATATATATATATATATATATATATATATATTGTTATTGTAATATTAATCATTCTTGTCAATGTTAAATTTTATTTACTGATGTGCATATATGTAATTAAAAAAGATACAAAAAAACCCGGTTTAAACAAAAAAAAACGTTTTTTTTGGGTTTTTTTCAAAAAAACCCGGTTTTAAACATATTAACTTTAAAGTAAAATAAAAACAAGTATCTTAGCTTTGCAAAAAAGCTGTTTTATTTTATTTATCTACAACCTTTAATTACTAAAAAAAATAAAAATATGACTATGAAAAATTTTACTTTTAGAAGCTCAAAACAACCAATCAGGATAAAATAGTTCAATCTGAGCTAAACATATTTTCTGAAGGCTATAAATAATCATTGCAGTGCTGTTGTCTATTAGGATAGAAGAGAAGCTTAAAATTTTTTTAAATAAATAAAATATTAGGGGGTGGTCCACTGTGCCCATAGGTCCAGTGTGTAACGGTCTCCCCTATATAATAACATATAAATAATAATATATAAATAATAACATATAAATAATAATATATAAATAATATACAGGGATCATTCTAGAACATAAAAAAGAGCAGGGCACACATTACATAATATGGGCAATTTTGTTGAAAAGGGCACATCATTTCATAATAAGGGCATTTTTGTAATAAGTGCATATACCCATATACTGGTAGGGAGGAAAGTTTTGGCAACAGCTTAAAGTACTCTTTTATTTAAAAAAAATATCCGATAAAATTTCTAATTTCTATAACTTCACTGTTTGAAAAGTATTAAAAATAGCAAAATGAAACTTATCACTCGATTCTTATTGTAAAATTGCTTACTATATTCACAGTTATTTCCCCCCTTTTCCCACGATATTCAAAAACTTCTCTTTGAAACTTTTATTCACCAGATAACTTTTCCCGGTTTTAGCAAAACTGGTTTTGAAAAAGCTACAAAATAAATGTTCTAAAATGTAAGTTATGTGGTCAAAGGCCAGAATGCCTGTTCTAATATTACATTTCATTAGAGAAGATGAAATTAATCAATGACACTTAGTTACCCTTTATGTCTTGTTCAATGGAAAAAATGATAAATAAAAAGATGAATCACTCAAAGTCAAAGATTAGACATACCGGGGCATTTCACAGAGAAATAACGAGGAAAAGAGGAGTACTCCTGATGTACCTTACTAGCATTATAAAAATAAAAGATACGTCAAGAATTTTTGAAAGTACAATGTAAATAAGGCAGGATTCTACCCAGGAATTAAAGGAGGGTTGGAAAGTTCAGGAAAAAGGGCAAGGAGGGTAGAATTCTACTTGGAAAAGGGGCAAGGAGGGGGGATTTTATCTAAAAAGGGCATGAGGGCAAGCCGCCCCTCTGAAACTCTCTAGAATGATCCCTGTAATATAAATATAATTAAGATAAAACATAATAAAAGTACCAAATTTGTGTTGTGTCTTATCACAACTAAAAATCATCTCTTCAAAATTATATTGGACTTCATAATAATTTCTCATTAAAAGCAAAATAATTGTTAATCATTTACAATCATTAATTACTTCTATAAATTTAATTTCTTAACTGATATTGAATTAAAAGTCTCAATTATATTATTGTGCAATATAAAGTTAAAAGCAGTGGTGTAGTCGAGGGGGGACGCGGGGGGACGGCGTCCCCTCACTTTTTTATTTTATGTCGAGCGTCCCCTTACTTTTTATTTTCAAGGGGGACGCTAGAGACGCGAGAGGACGCCATCTTTTCAAACTTACTAATTTTTTTTTTTTTTAATTATGAGCACACCAATAAATCAACAATTTTAAGAAATAAGGCATTGATTTTTAATACTTTTCAACAACATGGAAAGTGTTTACGGTGGCAGATCGCTTGTCTGTCTCCATCTGTTCGCATTCTACTTGTAACTTCCAAAAGTTTGCTTGAATTTCGACAAAATTTTATGTATATTTTTTCAATGTAGCCTTATCACTATTGTGAATTATGTGTATAGCATCAGTATTTCGTTTACGAGTGATCAAAAAAGAGTTCTTTCATATTACTGTTTACTGGGCGGAGATTGTTTGAAATACACATAAATGAAGTAATGCCATATGGTATTGAAATTCGTTACAACATATTACCTATCAAAAATAGCATTTATCGTTCGTTTACAGGGACGTTAAAAAGTATTTCGAAACACCATGAGCTATTAACAGTAATTGTTTGCAATGCATATGGAAAACGGTGCACGAAACATTTATAGTTATTTTACAAGGCCAAAGAATCCGGACACATTGTCAGACGTGGGTTCAGTTGCTCGAAACGTGTTTTCGATTATATTTTGTATTTTTCAGCTGAAGAAAATATTTATTTGCTAAGTGATACGTAAATGATATTCGCATACAGGGCCACACAAAAATAATCCAAATACACTACCGTCATGACCGGATGTTTCTTGAAATGCGTTTTGCAGCTGGTTTAAATTTTAGTGCGTTATGTGATGAGCATATGATCATTAATTTCTATACATGACCACTCAAAATAATTCGAATGAATACGTTACCATTTATAGATAATTATTCCTTGGTATGTGTTTAAACTGAACGAAATTATATTTTCGATAAAAAAAACCCCGCTAGACATGGTTTTCCTTCACACATTGTTGCACCAAATTAATTTTACAAACATTTGTGTGTAATGAAAATATAATATATATTGGCAGGTATACAGTGTCTCTGTGTATTATAAAAGTTGAAACGCACTTTAATTTGTTAACTGCTGGAGATAAGTAGATAACGTAAATTATAAAAAAGTTTAAAATAAAGTAAACAAAAAATAATATTGAAATAATATTGTCAATGAAATAATTATCTTGTTAATTTTCAAACATTTATACAATAACTCTTTATGCGGCTCTTCTATTCAAAATTTGTCAGTCAGAAATTTTTTCCTTTTTGCTGCAATAAAATCATTAAAAATCTGCATATATTTAAAATTAAATTTAAAAAATGAAGGAAGAAAGCTGACTTATAAAACCTTTTCGAACCATTTAAATATTACTTTATCAGTGAAAATGGTCCTGTGCACATATTGGCGATAGCATTTTTAGAACAAAATTAAATATTAAAGAAAAAGAAAAAAAAAATGCATCGCAAGTGTATCTACATAAAAAGTTGCACGGGCAGAAATCATGTAAAGAGACAGTGTAGTTTTAAAAGAAGTTCACTTTTTTACCCGCTTTCTTTTATCTTACATTTCTGTATCTATGTGACAGTCAAATGTCAAATCGTGTGATTCATTTTTCACCCACTTCCTGTTGACGTAGAGCTTTGAAATTTGGAATGTATATATATGTATACCTGAGGAAAATACATGAATTGGACATTATTTTTTTAAAAATTAGATCAGTGGGTGTGGGGGGGGGGGTCAGTCAACGTTGGAACAAAAATGGCATTTACCCCCATAGAAATAACATTACGATTGTTTAATTGAAAAAAATAGCTCCATTGTTTCAAAATTCATCCATTTTCACCACATTGCTGCCCGCATCAGTATGACATCATTGAGCGACGCGCACATTTGTGCTTTATAATATAAGTTGACTTTTTGTGTTGATTTTAATGAAAATATGTTTTTTTTTATATTTAATTTATTTTTATTAACGTTAAAAGTAATTTTATTAGGAAAGTGTTTCTTAAATAAGTCATCTGGCACAAGCATAAGTATTATTTGCCATAGAAACTCTACTTCAAAATTATATCTTTAAAAAATTTCCGCTCAATTCTTTAAACTCTTTTATAGAATGACATGGATTCAAATCAGTTTATAACTAGGTAGACTTTTATATCGCTATTAATAGTGTGGTAACATTCACTGAGACGATTCCCACATTAAAATTTCAATTCATCGTAGAGAATATTTACGAGTTAAATAACTTCTATGTCAAATTTGAAGTTTCTAGTACTGATAGTTTCAGAAGAATAACGACTTTTATTTCAGCATTTAAAATTTCGAATATTTTAAAAGCCATTCTTCGTGAGCATCTGCATGTTTAATAGCTACCAGATAAATCGTGATGAAACGAGTTTAGAAGATTTACTTAACAATCAGGGCTCCCAAATGGTCCGCTTTTTGAATACCAATATTTTCTTAGAAAAATTTTATTTTTAGATTTTTCTTGTAAATTTTGTAGAAACAACCTTTGGAAGTAAATTTTTGCAGAAAAGTTTTAGAAACCTACTAAGAAATTTTCTGTTAAAAAATATTGGTATTCAGTTTGTGAACCATTTGAGAGCCCTGGACAATTCATCCTTTTAAAATGTAAATTAAAAAAAAATAATAATAAATAAGATTTTACGAGCATGTAAGTCCTGAAAGTATATGTGTGCCAAGTTTTAAGTCAGTTACTCTTGCTCAAATATTTCCACACAAATCATGATGAAACCAATATTTTTGAACGTCTTTCTCCATTTCATCCCGTAAAAATTCAATACTTACAGATTAGAAGTAACCTAGTAACTGATTTAAAGAGTTACTAATTCTACAAAAATCTTGATAAAACGCGATTTTCAGAAATTTTCTTTATAAGGATACTGGTCTATTTCACCCCTTTCAAATTCGTATTGGGATGTTCGGAAAGTTCCTTTCATTTGGGAAAACTAATTCGTACCGGAAAATTCTGCCCGTCAATTGACATTAGGTATTGAAATTAATGTCTAATAATTAAATGATAGAATTTTCCGGTACGAATTGGTTTTCCCAAACAGAAGAAACTTTCCGAACAACCCAATATTTTTACACGCTGTTCAAAATTTTGTATAGAGTTTGGGCAGTGGCATGTACACTATATGGCCATTAATGATTGGCAACTTTCAATTTTAGACATTTTGTCGAATATTTAAAAATATACTTGTCAGATTCTTCTGGAATTTTAGGATCCAAAAGAACAGGTTTGACTTCATATTTATCATTGTTGATTTGATAAGGAGGACAAATAGGGGACAAAAAAAAAATTAAAGAAAAAATTATACTTGTGATCACTCTGTAAAATAAAATGCACCAAATGATCTATCGCTACAGAATATACATAGGCAGACGTTGTACAATATGTGTATTCATTTGTGTAAGAATAGCATGTATGGTAATAGAAATATAACGATTTTTTTTTAAATTAAAAAAATTCTTGCATGTTTTTTGCTCATAACATACAGGGTTTTAAACCAAAGTTAACGCAAGTTTCAGAAAAATTGACAAAATGTAGTAGAAACAATATAGTGTAATTGGAATATAAATATATTAAATATTTAAGGAAATATGGGCAGTTGTATAAAATAATTTTTATCTGCGCATGCGCGAACGATAACAAGGAACTTTTTGCATAATTTAATAGTCAACTCTATGGAGCAACTTATTAAAAAAAATCAGTCAAATATCGTAAAAATTCAAAGAGATATCGGCATTAGAGAGAGATGTTTTTTAGTTTCTCACTAAAACTCGTTAAATGATAAGGGATTTTCCACAAATTGTCATTTTTAGGTGCGTTCGTAATTATATAAATACGTAGCACCTATACTCGTCGTTTGGTCCGTCCGTCTGTCTGTCTGTCCGCATATAACAACGCAAAAACTACCCAACCAAATGGTTTGCAATTTAAAATATATTATCTTTGCAGAATTTTGTCGAGACATTTCAAATTTTATTAAAATCGAATTAAAACTTTAGGAGATATTAATAAAAATATTTATTAAGAAATTTGAATTTTTTTTTTTAAATCGGTGCTTTTTTGTTATAGGAGCTTCCGAAGTTTAATCGTCAAGCGACCGAGATACTTATTTTAGGACAGAAATGAATCTGCAGACGATATAATTCATTTCACAGAATTAAAAATCATCAAGATCTGAATATTTATATAACTAGCTGATACATATATATCTGAATATTTATATAACTAGTTAAGATATTTGTATGAACAGTGTCATAAAATATATACTTAACTAGCTGTTTAACCCGTTCTACGCACGGGATATCATGAATTTAATTCTAAAACGTGCGTACGAACGCACCTCATTTGTAACGTTTGACGTACAATTTCCAACTTGTTTATTTTATACTATTTTTCCAATTTTTAATGATACATTAGTTCTCTTTGAAAAACTACCCTAACGAGCTTATTCGAACAAAGAAATAATTAAAAAATCAAAGGATCCATTCCAAAAGTATTCTAACTTGGTGCAATAAAGTTTTGGAAGGCGAACTAAAGAATCAATAAAAAATGAAATCTATGCTAATATTATAAAGGAGTAAAGATTGTTTGTTTGTTTGTTTGTAGGGGGTAATCTCTGGAACTACCGAAACGATTTCAAAAGTGATGGTGGCAAATTGATGGTGACAACCCCTGCTCCAACATAGGCTATATTTTATGTCGGTGCCACTAACCCCAGGGGGTGCAGGAGCAAAAAACGTTCTAAAATTGCGATTTTGTAGCTATCAAACTGGCTATCAAGCCCTGAGAGCTTGCCAGCCGGTTCTGTATGTATGTATGTACGTACGTAATGCGATAACTCTTCATAGAAATATCCGTTTTCCTTCAAATTTTGTTTATAGGTTCACTGTGTTAAGGTGCTTCCCTGATTAGTTTTCGGGATTGATTGGTTAAGTATAAAGGGGGGGAACAAGGGGCTAATTCCCTCCCCCCTTAATTTATATAAATGGGTTTTTCATGCAGAATTATTCCGTTTTCCTTCAAATTTTGTTTATAGGTTCACTGAGTTAAGGCGCTTCCCTGATTAGTTTTCGGAATTGATTAGTTAAGTATAAAGGGGGGGATAATCCCCCCTTAATTTATATAAATGGGTTTTTCATGCAGAATTATTATGTTTTCCTTCAAATTTTGTTTATAGGTTCATTGAGTTAAGGTGCTTCCCTGATTAGTTTTCGGGATTGATTAGTTAAGTATAAAGGGGGGGGGGGATCGGGGGGCTAATCCCCCCCTTAATTTATATAAATGGGTTTTTCATGCAGAATTATTCCGTTTTCCTTCAAATTTTGTTTATAGGTTCATTGGGTTAAGACGCTTCCCTGATTACTTTTCGGGATTGATTGGTTAAGTATAAAGGGGGGAACGGGGGGATAATCCCCCCCCCTTATTTTATATAAATGGGTTTTTCATGCAGAATTATCCCATTTCCTTCAAATTTTGTTTATAGGTTCACTGTGTTAAGGCGTTTCCCTGATTAGTTTTCGGGATTTATTGGTTAAGTATAAAGGAGGGAACGGGGGGCATATCCCCCCTTAATTTATATAAATGGGTTTTTCATGCAGAATTATTCTATTTGCTTCAAAATTTGTTTATAGGTTCATTGGGTTAAGACGCTTCCCTGATTAGTTTTCGGGATTGATTGATTAAGTATAAAGGGGGGAAACGGGGGGCTAATACCCCCCTTAATTTATATAAATGGGTTTTTCATGCAGAATTATCCCATTTCCTTCAAATTTTATTGATAGGTTCACTGTGTTAAGGCGCATCCCTGATTAGTTTTCGGGATTGATTGGTTAAGTATAAAGGGGGGAACGGAAGGCTAATACCCCCTTATTTTATATAAATGGGTTTTTCATGCAGAATTATTCCGTTTTCCTTCAAATTTTGTTTATAGGTTCACTGTGTTAAGGCGCTTCCCTGATTAGTTTTTCGGGATTGATTGGTTAAGTATAAAGGGGGGGAACGGGGGGATAATCCCCCCTTAATTTATATAAATGCAGAATTATCCCATTTCCTTCAAATTTTATTTATAGGTTCACTGTGTTAAGGCGCATCCCTGATTAGTTTTCGGGATTGATTGGTTAAGTATAAAGGGGGGGAACGGAGGGGGCTAATCCCGCCTTAATTTATATAAATGGGTTTTTCATGCAGAATTATCCGATTTTCTTCAAATTTTGTATATATATTCATTGTAATTAGAGATTTACCTGATTAGTTTAAGGGGTTCATTAGTTAACTATGAGGGGGGTAACGGATGACCCCCCCCCCCTTAATATATTGTTTATTTCTTCATTTTTCGATGGGCTTATTTCAAATCCTTTGAAATAAGAGTATAATATACAATTAGTGTGAATAGCCTGTGAACTCAATGCCCTCAGTTTAACTGGGCATTTTAATTTTTATTTTTTATACTGAAGGAGCTAGAAATTTGAAATTTGTCATTGTAGTTACTTATAAGATGTAAATGCTCTCTAAGAACAAAATAAAAAAGAAATTGAAATTTAAAAGGGTGAAATGAGCGAAAAGCGTTCTAAAAACAGTCTAAATTACAAATCTCTAGAACTACAGAACCGATTTCAAAAGTAATGGTGGCAAATTGATGGGGACAATCCCTACTCCAACATAGGCTATATTTTATGTCGGTGCCACTAACATCAATGGGGTCCAGGATCGAAAAATGTTCGAAAATTGCGACTTTTTTATACTGAAGGGGCAAGAAATTTGAAATTTAGCATTGTAGTTACTTATAAGATGTAAATGCTCTCTAAGAATAAAATTTAAAAAAATCGAAATTTAAATGGGTGAAATGAGCGAAAAGCATTCTGAAGTCATTCTAAATTACAATTTCTATGGAATCTCTGGAACCATGGAACCGATTTCAAAAGTGATGTTGGCAAATTGGTGGTGACAATCCCTGCTCCAACAGCCTCTTTAATAAAAAGCTATGCGTTGCTGACGACTGGGTTTTTCGCTAATTGTTGCACCAGATTAATCTCGGAAAATGAAACATTTGAAGTTACTGAAAAAAAATGATAGCTCAAAAAGTATTTGTCAGAAAATTGTTAGACAAACTGCGTTTGAAAGGTAAAAAATTGTATTTTTCTTGATATAAATTTCAAATCTAATGATTATGCCGTTTTTCAAATATTGAATTTCAAAAATTACCAAATTTTCCAATGGAGTACCATAGCGAAACCTTCATGCGTAAAAAGATAATGATAAGGGCGACGTGTCCTGACGTGTATAGTGGCTATAGCACGAGTCACAAATTATAGTAGCCTTATTATTCTGTTAAAATATAAAAGTTATTTATGAAATGTCAATATTTTGTTTGATTAAAGGTTCGTTAAAAGAAATTGACCAGCGTAGCGGGCGTAGCTTGCTAGTATAGTATAAAAATTAAACATGACAATTTGTGGACAATCCCTTATCATTTAGCGAACTAAAAAACAGCTCACTCTAACACCGATATCTCTCTGAATTTTTACGATATTTGACTGATTTTTTGTAACAAATTGCTCCATAGAGTTGACTATTAAATTATGCAAAAAGTTCCTTTTTATCGTTCGCGCATGCGCAGATAAAAAATATTTTATACAACTGCCTATATTTCCTTAAATATTTAATATATTTACATTTCAATTCAACTATATTGTTTTTACTATATTTTGTCAATTTTTCTGAAACTGGCGTTAAATTTGGTTAAAAACCCTGTATGTTATAAGCAAAAAACATGCAAGAATTTTTTTTAATTTTTAAAAAAAATTGCTATATCTCTATTAATATACGTGCTATTCTTACACAAATGAATACACATATTGTACAATGTCTGCCTATGTATATTCTGTAGCGATAGATCATTTCGTGCATTTTATTTTACAGGGTGATCCCAAGTATTATTTTTTTTCTTTAATTTTTTTTTGGCCCCCTAATCATACTCCTTATCAAATCGACGTTGATAAATATGAAGTCAAACCTGTTCTTTTTAATTCTAAAATTCCAGAAGAATCTGACAAGTACATTTTTAACTATTCCACAAAATGTCTAAAATTGAAAGTTGCCGGTCATTAATGGCCATATAGTGTATAATCCAGAATGTTAAATAATCTTTTCATCATATATAACATACCTGCGAAATTTAATCTCAGCCGAAAACACCGTTTAAATGCTACCCTGCTCAGACACAAACACATATTGACTCATTGCAAAATCACCAAACACAGACTTTGGGAATCTTAACGAAAATACCAACTTGCACACATGCATACGCACATACATAGAGAATTGTTACAGAAATAGGAAAAGCGGACTCAGGGAACCTATAAAAGTAAAGATATAAATTTCATAGTCTTTTTTCTTGTCATGATTACAATATTTTCCTTACATTATACGTGGCCGTAATGCAATAATTTTCAATGCTCTTAGTATACAATAGTTATTCTATGACTATCTCAAAAATAAACAATGTCTAACAAAAGTCTCGTTGCGTGGATTAGTGTTATTAAATTACGAATTCTATTTCAAATACGTATTTTCACACATGAAATAAGGTTAACAATATTTTAATTTATGGGAAGCTATGAACGACCAAGAGATAAAAAACTTTAATCAATTTAATTTAAATAAATTTTAATTTAAAATTTAAAATTTAATTTAAAATTTAAAATTTAATTTTTCAGTTACTTTTCTCTGCAATTCAAAATGAAAAGCAAGATTCATAATCAAGTTTGCCCTATGGTGATACAGATACAGA
This sequence comes from Maratus michaelseni, assembly GCA_963931845.1. Taxonomy (NCBI): domain Eukaryota; kingdom Metazoa; phylum Arthropoda; class Arachnida; order Araneae; family Salticidae; genus Maratus; species Maratus michaelseni. The sequence goes on from OZ007591.1 coordinate 255,258,989, forward strand.
CCCTAATGATCGAGACTATGAGCGTCCCCCCACTTTTTTCCCCAGGACTACACCACTGGTTAAAAGTGTTGAGATTTCTCATTTCCAATATAAATCATAATAATTAAATTCTCACTGAATAATCATTAATTCATTTCTTACATTAAATCTAGAGAAATTCACTTGCGTTGTGTTATCAAAATAATTTATAAATTACAATTACAATAAACCAGATGCTGGGCCTAGAAAAATATGAGGTGATCAAGCTTTAAATTATCATAATACTGATGATTCATTTAGATGGTTATTGATTTACTCCTAAAACGGACATAATTTCCATGACAGAACCAATTATCAAAAGAGCCAAAAGAATATTAAAATTTATCAATTAATATCAAAGAATACGATTAACAGAGCTTAACTAAATTTTTACTTCTATAAATTAACTTTAACTTGGTTTTGAATTATAAGTGGTTCTGTCAGAACTAATTTTGTTTTCTTCATGTTAATTATTGAACGTTAACAATCATAGGAAGAGTTACCAATTAAATAAAAATGTTCAAAATAATAATAATTCACCATTTATCTAAATTTAAATTAAAATACTAATGAATGAAATGTTTACTTATATAATAGAAATTTAGTAAAACTAACTCTTCCGATGATCGCTAACATTCATCTGAAAAGGAAGGTACATATCCAAAATATAGGTGCAGATTCACGGTCGCCAGTCGCCATGTGGCGACTAAATTTTTTGCTTTGGCCACTTACTTTCAATGTCTAAATCTGTTTAAATCGCCATGTGTTTTATAGGTATACTCTTTTTCAATCTTTTTTTTTTATCAAATACACTGATTGTCCTCCATAATTCTGCAATATTTAGCAATTTTATGTATTTTCCAGGCCATAATTAAATAAATACGATTTAACATAGATGCCACATTTCTGCTGAACCACAAATTTTTTGTTTACTTCTTTAAAAAAGAAAAAAATAGCAATAAAAAAAATCATGTTGATATGCGCTGTGAATGAACTCTGTGGTGGCGACATACCGCAATTAGCTCGCAACACAAAAAAATTCGTAACGAGAATACAATAATTTTAGATCCCACTCATTAAATTTGTAGCACTGGGATTTTTCCGATATGTTCTTACAAGTAGACATAGATATCAGCATGCAATTCTTCCATGAATAAGCAGAACTCTTCGAATTATCATTATTTATTTAGTTAACGTATTTACCCGCGTATACGTCGATTCCACGTATAAGTCGACCCCCCACTTTCCCGATCAAGAAATTTGAATTTTCTTAAATCCCGCGTATAAGTCGACTCCGCCCTTTTCCGAGCAAGAAATTTGAATTTTTTTAAAAATACATTATTCAAAATCACTTGGAAAGAAAAGAAAGTACTAAATATACAATAATAAAGAAACTTTGATTTTTTTTTGTGCATTTATTCGAAATCATCTGAAAAAAAAAGTTCTAAATATACAATAATGAAGATAATAATATACTAAAGTAATATACAAAGTTAAACTGATTCAAGGTCCAATTCACTATCGGACTCGCCAAACAATTCACAAAAATCTTTCGTCGTCATCGGCTCATCATGATACACGTCTGTATCGCTACATTCTTCCTCGTCGTTATCACTTTTGAAAATGGCATAATTTTCTGTGCCGTCTAGTTCATTGCTTATGCATCATTTCTTGAACGATTTTATAATCATTTCGGAAGAAATTTGATTCGACGCATCTTTAACCCACTGGGCAATTTTTCGTGAACCCCAAACTGACGAGAAGAAGCACAGTTGTTAGACTCTTCCGCAAAAGAAATAACTTTAAGTTTAAATCCAGCTGCGTATGAATTGCGTTTCTGTTTTCTAATAACTAAATCAACCATATCAGTAGAAACAAGAAGAAAAAGTGCAGTAAGATAAACGAAGAAATAATGAATAAGTGTACTATCAAGAACACGCAAGATAGAACACAGGTCACATGTTTTTAGAGAAGAAGTTGTTTCTAGCCACTCGCAGACGATTCAATTGCACATAGGGGTGATACATTCTCGGAATTTTATCTACTGATCTTTCAGACGGAGGGGGGGGGTAGGGGAGTAGTAGGCTTAAATTAATCAGCACCAAACCCGTTACTCAGTCTCCAAACCTTTACCTCAGCGCTGATAAAGAAAATCAATTAATTCCTCTTTTTCTCTCCTGGTATGGAAATCGACAGTAAATGACGTCATTGTGTTATGGAATGCGAAAAGAAAACAATTGCCTTTCAGAAGGGCATTTTTGACTTCTGGTTAAAAAAAAAAAAAAAAAAAAAAAAAAAAGAAGACCCTCGCATAAGTTGACCCCTCTAACTTTAAACCGTTTTTTAGTCCAAAATTTCTCGACTTATACGCGGGTAAATATGGTAGTTAGAGTTCTGCAAAATGAATTTGTCAATCGTTCGCGAACTTTGTGAAAACGGCCATGGAAAAATCCAGCAAATTTCATAGCTCGGCAAATAAAACCATGAATTCCATCAATTGCTCATGAAATAAAACTGCAAATTTCGTGAACCGGTCGCAAATAAAACTGCAAATTTCCTCAATTGGTCTCCAAGAAATAATAATTTTAAAAAAAACGCGAATTTCGACAATCGGTTGAGGAAAAAAAAAACCCGTTAATTTCATCATTTGGTAGCAGAAAAAAAAGCAAAACTTATCAGTCGATTAAAAAAAAAAAATGTGAATTTTGCCAATTAGTCCAGGAAAAAAATTACGAGTTTCGTCAGTTGCCCGTGGTTTAAAGACGCAAATCTCATCAAGCGGCTACAAAAAAAAAAATATATATATTAATCAATCACAGAAAAAATTGTGAATTTCATCAATCGGTCACAGAAGAAAAAATCCTGAATTTCGTTAGTCGCAGAAAAAAAAAATACAGAATTTCGATTATTAGTCGCAGAAAAAAGCATGAATTTCGTCAATCAGTTGCGAAATAAAATTGCAAATTTCGTCAAGGAGTTTCGATAATAAAACATGAAAATTGGCGATCGGTCACAAAAATTGTAATTTATTATTAAGGATTTAAAAAATCCTTAAAAAATCCCCTTGCCAACAAAAGTTGCAACGAGGCTTATAGTGTTCGATCTTTCTCCATCATCCCTGAATGTCAGAAAGTGTTGAATTTATTTTATTAAAATCTATAACCTAAAAGAAAATAAATCTTCTCCATATTTTTTCATATATTCTTTTGATTTTATAGACATTTTTTATGCAAATCTCCATGTTGAGTGTTTATTTTCAGCTATATAAAACACCTTTTTTTTCCCTTTTGGCGCGGGAGGTGTGGGGTGGGGAGTTTATTCATAGAACAAAAAATTTTAGGGAATTGTTTATATACAACTATGGTGGGAAGAGTCTATAAAATCCCGCTGTCCAAATTTAAAAGAGAAAAAATATTGTTTTTATGCTTTTGTGTCAAAATGTGGCTACTGGATTTTTTGGGTTTAGGAGCCACTGGCTCCTTCCAGATTTTAGGAATATGCACCTATAATCCAAAACTAGAATAATGAGTAGCACTGCAGGTATTGAAAACAAAATTCTTGATGTAATTAAATTTTGTTTATTGTGATAACATAAGTAATTCAAGATACAATATCACCTTTCAGAATTATCGTAGCGAAATCTCCTTCCAACATATACTTCTGAATATTTCTACAATACATAATCATGTCTAGAACATCGACAACTTATTAAACATTATCTGAATTACTTAGCAGCATTAATTTAACATTATTAAATATTCCTGAGAATCATTGAAAAATTACATCATTAAATATTTCTGAGAATCATTGAAAAATTACATTATTAATTCGGAGCTGCTGGTTTGTTTAAAAAGAAGGAAAACTAATCATATTTAAATCAAGCTTAGTGCTTGAAGATATATTGAAAATTTAAGTGTACATTAAAAAAAAAATGGAATTATTAAGGAGCATGCAGAGAAAATTAAAGAAAAGAAAGGAAAGACGAGAATAACTTATCATTCTGGGGCCCCGAGCCACTCAGTACTGTCAGATCACTCTCAAGACCTGCCATCGTCACCGCTGTCAGAATCAAGAATTAGGACTTCTCTCCAGCTCGATTATAGTCAGAATGTCTCTGTCTTGCAATCTCCGCAAAGCCCGCAATCTCAGCCTGTTCACTTCCTTTTGATCTCTATGCGCGCAGGATAAATAGTTACGTGCATTTCTTGAAGCAAACCTTAATTAAGATGAGCTATTGTGCAAAATATTTTAATCTGAGTAATATAGCCTCAGATTCTTAATTGTATTTCAATATTTTCTTTAATTAGATTCAATTAAGGTGTGTGATTGAATATTGCATATGTATCTCTACGCACATGTGGTAAACTCATCATCTATTCTTTCCCTGCTCTGCCGGAAGTCTGTGACGTTGTTGATCACGTGGTGACGCTAAAGGGGTATTCACTCTTTGATTACTTTACCAGAAGCTCTCGCTCTGATGTTCGTTGTTCGACGATCTTGTAAACAAAGGGGGAGAAAAGGGGAAAGAGATAGGGAGAGAGAGAAAAACAGAATTTTCACCACATGCAAGAAAGTAAATGGATTATCATTTATATTTAATTTAACCAGCAGCCTCCATAAAAGCCTTTTGAAATACCAGCAACTCCTTTCAATTAATATTTAAAATACAACCACATATTTAAAAATATATCTGTTAATAATGGTGCAGTATGATCGTTCCAAAAATAAACATTTTCAAAATTAACGTTAAACAAGTTGAAGTGCGCTTTAATCAACCGATTAAAGGCCAATTCCAAAAACATTATGTTAATAAACAAACATTCAGCCCAAATAATACAAATATAGAATTAAACCATTATTTATTTAGAAACTGTTGAATTTAGTGGACAGTGTGAATACTTTTTGTTTTGGTAAAATTCTGTGCCAATTTATTTTACTCAAACAACCTTTCCCCGTAATTAAATTATTAAACTATAATTAGAAAAGCACCAATAACAATTTAATTGATATTGTGGATTAGAATAACTGTAAATTTAGCAACACAACATTTGGTAAGATGCTAAAATGGGCTTCTGTTGCCATTTTGTATTTTTTCATCAACCAGACCAAACGACACAGGATATGGAACATATTAATTTTCCCAAAAGAAAAGAGAAAAAAAAAATACTGCGTAATTTTCTAAAAATAATAATTTGTCGGGTACTTTTGGATTATAGCGGCCCCCCCAATTACGATTATGCCAAGACTATTACAAAACATACATGCATCATATCTACTCCAAATGCTCATATATGTCATTATTTACATATTATTTATACCTTATATCCCATATATATCATATATGACTATAACTGGACCATATCTACCATGAAATGTTATATACAGTGGAACTTCCCTTTAACAAAGTCCCTATTTAACGAAGTTTTCTGCAGAACCTTGACTTTGCACATCATTAACACGTAAATTAATCTCCATATTACGGAAAACTTTTCTATATAACGAAGTTTATTTCACTTTCGTGCGTGTATAGTATTCAAAGGGAGAGGTTGCTGTTGTGATGGATGTATGGATTAATTTCAGCGGACTGTATGAAAATGAACACATTTGAATCATTTAATTAAAACACATACATTTAATCACATTTTAATGAAAAAAGAAAAGGTATGCTTCGGTTTTTGTTTACTTCTCTTTTTTTAGACATTATTCTAATTAAATTATTCTCATATCTACATTTCATAAAAAAATGACTGCCCGAATTAAAGTCCGTTTTGCAAATATTTCCATTTTATGTGTACTTTTAATTTTATGTGGGTTATATGTATACAAGTTTCATAAATTTAAGTTGATTTCTATTTAACGAATTTTCTTCATAACGAAGTGTTTAAGTGTAATGACGAGACTTCGTTAAATGGAAGTTTCACTGTACATCATATATTATTATGTCATATATGCTTTATAATTTTGCGATAAATCTTAGTCGCTTGGCGATTCATAACCCAAAAGTACCATTTTTCCATATCAACAATGAAGTATGGTGAATAGCAGTGATTTCTGGCTAACATGTACTTTAAAAATAGATTTCATCCCCCCCCCCCCCCCAGAGTAACTGAACAGTTTTGCCGAGTATTAGGGGACATTGTGGGCTTTTCCCTGATAATTTAGGTAAAAAAAAATCCCCCCGAGTTTTTCTTTATTTTCAGGTTTCCCTGAGGAGTATAAACTCTATAATTTCCACAATAGTATGCAACTAATGCATTCATATTTTAAAAAGTATAGTTTAGAATTTACAGGTTATAAAATGCATAATTTATAAATACCCACTGAATTTTTTTTTTAACCAACCTGATAAAATATTACTTTTGACAAATTAAAAAGGTGTTAATTAAACACTGGATTTATGAAGCAAATTCCACTATAAAGAAGGTAATTGCATATATATATTTAACTAATAACGAAACTATATTTCTCTCTGCCACATTAAAATTTGTTATTTGATATAAAAGTCAATATAAAATGTTAATTAGTTTTTTTTATTTAATTTATTAAAAAATGCAATTCATGTGATGATTTATTTTAAAGAGATGAAATAATAAGCATACTCAGTCTAAATCAGTAAAGCATTTTCCCCCATTACTAAAATTACTACAAATAATTATCTATGTGTTATATATTTATGTATGGTAAGAATATGGAATGAATTTAGCAATCAAATACAACACCAAAGTCTAAAAATAGGTATACAAAATCATGAATAGAAGCAGCATTTTACAAAATATCAATATAAACCAAATTTTTGTGGTTAATATTACGATTTAACTCTTGTAAACAACAGATTACAACAAGATTAAAAAACTGGTTAATAGTTAAATATCGACAACAAACAAGGAAAACGTACACTTACAATAAAACCATCCTTCATGATGGTTTTTCTACTTCTTAAAATGATTCCAGCAACTTTTTTAGATACTTTAGGTGGCATTTTAACATTTTAACGGAATCTAAAATTTAAATAATTCAAGATTAAATAAAAAAACTTCACAATACGTAAGACTCTGTCATCATTAACCGAGATGTATAGACACATAAACAGAGAGAAGTTAAAATGAATCTCAGCTGCAAATGGAGTTGGAGTATAAAAAATGTATTGTTCGTATCCGTAACGGTTGACATAACATGGAGTTTATGAGGGGAAAAAAATGAGGAGTAGAGTTTAAAGCCATGCAATCAACCAACCACCCGATCAATACTGTCCTTAGAGCGGAGTTTTGTTTATCCAAATTGTTTATTTAAGTAATTTTATTTAATACATTTGTATGTTTTAAAAAAGTGCATATGAACATTAATTAAGTACTCTTAAATACTATTCATTTCATCGTTGCTTTTCAGTATTGCTTTTTGTGTATTTTTGTGCTATTTTCTTTTGGTTGCTGAAGATATTTATTAGACTGATTTGCTGTTCCTATTAAATGCACGATGCAACTTCATTTCTTATATATGAAATTATAAAGTAGATGTTAGAAAAGCAGCTTTTATCAGAACAGTATGTATGATTCTCCTGATACTTTGCAAGACATATGTGTTTCTTATATAGCCAAAAATGTAAATAAAGTGTTTAAGAAATTTAAAGATGACCATGGAAACATAACTAAATATGATTTTGAAAGTTCCTATGTTTGTTTTCCTTTAGTTTTATCTGAGCAGTTATTTGCAGCTTTTGACAAGAACGGTTTGACTGATGAACTATGTACTATATTTGATCCTTCTGTAACCCGTTTACAACGAGTTTGCATTCATGATGCATCAAATATTACAACAAAAGGATTACGTACACTGCGTTCTCATAAAATTACAGAACTTGCTGTCATTAGTTTAAGTAGTATAACTGTTAATGACCTCATTGGATGTTTAGGAGATTGGACCCTTGAACATCTTCGTATTCTTAATGTATCTGCTAGCACATTTCTGAGTACCGAACGAGTTAGAGTTGTTATAGCATTGTCAAAGTTGCGAAATCTTAGATGTCTTGATGTTAGCTATACTGAATTCAATAGTCAAGCTTTAGAAATTGTTGCTGAAGATTTACCTTTATTGGAAAGCTTAAACATTTCTTGTACTATGGTTACAGATATTTCACCTCTGAAAAAGTGCAAAGATAGGCTGAAATTCTTAGATATGTATAACCTAAAAATATTCCCATCAAGTAAATATTTATCAGTTTTAAGTGAACTTGTTAATTTGAAACATCTAGATATTTCGGATGAAAGAGATGAACTGCATGGTCCTGAAATAGATTCAACTATCAGTTCTGCTTTTTCTGAATTTTTCAGCAATCCTTCATGCCTTCCACAGCTGACATCATTAGATATTTCTGGAAAAATAGTTGACACTGAATCTGTTAAGTAAGTGTAATTTTTCAAATTATTCCATTTGCCCAGTGGCAGAAAGTTCTGTAGCTGTCTGCGACAAGTTTTTGAAATTTCATAATCTGTCTGCAAATTTTGCATGTAATTTTAATGAATGAATAATACACTAAACTAGGAATTTTTCATCATTATATTTAAAATAGGGTAAGCTTGATGCATTCTCATTAATTTTGCTTATAACTTTTGATGTTATATATCATTTCATCATCTCACTTCTTGTGGGATTTCTAAAATAGGAAGGATAAGCTTAGAGGGAGGAGAATTTTCCCTCCCCTGATGCAGCTACAAAAATTCCTTCTGGAGAAAAATGACTTAATTAAAGTCCTGCATCAGCTGCAGATCGGGTTAACATTGTTTTCAGTTAAAGCTGAGTTTAGATTCCTGCAGGTTGGATTCGGGTTAACCCAATTTTTTAAAAGTTGGTTCTGTATATTGTTTCAGATTTAAAAATTTATGTATTAAACATAGATGTTTGTCTGTGTGTGATGTTTTCTGAAGAGACCACTAAGTGCAGAGCTACAAGGTTTGGCAGGAAAAGTCTGAAGTGTTGTTTTGTCAGAAGTTATGCACCTCAAAGTCTACTTTTGGACTAGTTTTCTTAATTTTTTTTTTTCTTTTTGCAGCGAGTTTTCTACATTAGTAAAAGGAATCCGAAATTCCTCCATCTACTTTTGAATTTTTTATGCAATTTTTAGTATTTCTTCTCGTTTTGTGACGATTTTTAGACATTAGTAAAAAGAACTGGGTTTCAATATTTTAGCAGTCTTTTTATGCAGTAAATTTTGACGATACTCATGATTATTTTTTTCCAAAATCGTTTGATGAAAATCACTTTTTTTTTGTTTGTTTACCACGATCCTTTGCCGAAAATCGCATGTTTTTACTGCGATCCTTTGCCGAAATTCGCGTGTTTCTACCACGATCTTTTGGCGAAATTCGCGTGTTTTTACTGTGATCTTTTGACGAAATTCGCGTGTTTTTACTGCGATCTTTTGACGAAATCAGCGTGTTTTTATCGCGATCCTTTGCCGAAATTCGTGTGTTTCTACTGCGATCCTTTGACGAATATCACGTGTTTTTACCGCGATCTTTTGACGAAATTCGCATATTTTGACCGCAATCTTTTGACGAAATTCGCATGTTTTGACCGCAATCTTTTGACGAAATTCCGTGTTTTTACCGCGATCCTTTGCCGAAATTCACAAGTTGCGGACAGTTTTTTTAATTAATTTCGTTAGTGCAGACAAAAATTGTCCGCAAGAGGTTTTCTTTGTCCGCGACTATGTCGCGGTGTTTCTGCCACTGGGTCCATTTGTGTCATATTCTTCTTCATGACCAATAAGATTTCAACAATATATGCAATAATCATGTAGGGGAGACTAGTACACAGTAGACCACTTTTTCAGTTAAATTTTTTTTCTCTTTAATGGATAAACCGATCTGCATGAAAATTTTCCTTAACTCTTTATACATTCATTATAATTTTCTCAGAACATAGTTTTCAATATACTTAAAAAATAAAAAAATTTTATATGCACCCATAAAGTGGGGCACACTGGTCCACCATCTGGGGCACAGTGGACCGCTATATTAGGTATTATCTGAAATACAATATAAATCTATTTTTCATTAATCTAATTCTTTTTTATTTCCCCTTTACCACCAAAATAACATAGTAATATTAATTTGCAAGTAACATTTTGAAACAAAAACAAAATTAATTATATTTTGAAAATAATAACAGATTAATACAGGAACAATTGTAATTTAGATGTAGTTATTACTTAAGTACAAAAAAATCAGCGCATATTAACATTTTCAAATGAAATTCTAAAATACTTATGAGTAAGATTGAGCCTGGAATTTTCCTGAAATACTTTTGGGTCTGTGAAGCAACATTATCATTATGAAATAATTGACATCAACAACAGATTCACCTGGACAGTTTTGGGAAAAATAAACTGATTTCCATTCAATTTGCGTCTCATGAATCTTACTTGAATAGAATCATCATCAATTAGACTACCGTTATATTTATCAAAGGCAGTAAATACAAAACAAAATATTTCTTACTATGTTAAATGAATTGTTATTTTTCTTTTTTTACTTTATCCTATAGTTAAATAACTACTTTAAAACAATATTTCTTTATAGAAAATAAGCAATTATAAAATATTTTGAACATTCTGCATTACAGGAGCAGAGTGGATTGTAGACCATTGTGTCCCAGGAGTGGGTGATCCACTCTGCCCCATGTTGAAGTTCAATAAATAATCATACTAATATTGTTTATAGCTTTCTTATAAACATATTAACTTTACAGTTAAAGAAAAACAATTGTCTTAGCTTTGCTAAAAAAAGCTATTTTATCTTATTTATCTACAACCTTTAATTACTAAAAAATTAAAAATATGATGATGAAAAATTTTACTTTTAGTAGCTCAAAACAACCAATCAGTATAAAATAGTTCAATCTTGAGCTAAACATATTTTTTGAAGGCTATAAATAATCAGTCCAGTTCTGTTGTCTATTAGGATAGAAGAGAAGCTTAAATTTTTTTTAAATAAATAAAATATTAGGGGGTGGTCCACTGTGCCCATAGGTCCAGTGTGTACCGGTCTCCCCTACTAGAGATACTATTTTCATTTATATAAATAATCTCTCTATATTAAAAAAAAGTAACCACCGCCGCTGTCAATTAAGATTTTGTGCCTTGAAGTCTTTCTGGACTAATATCCAGAAAACTATTGCAAATAAAAATTAAAAAATTGGGGGTTTTATAAAGAAATGTTCGATAAACACGCTAAAGTAGACAGTTTTTAAATCGAAGAATTATTTTAAGAGATATTTAATATTAAAGTTGGTCAAAATAATTTTCTTATAAAAGTTTTATAGAAACGAAAACTATGCACAGGAATTTAACCATAATTTGTAAGGATATAGTTGACAAGGTTGGTATGTGCAGACTGCAATTATTTTTTCAATTTGACTCATTTTTTGAGGTTATATTTCAATTTTTTATTCAAAATTTTCATTATTTTGACGAAGATTTATTTCATATTTCATAAATTCCATTATTTGAACCGTTGCCAATTTGTAAAATAGCGCACGTAATAATATTCCCTTTCAATTAAGAAATGTATTTACACGAGACTATTAAAAACAGAAATAAAACTTTAAAATAACAATTAAATGATCACGTGTTAAAAGCAATAAATGTAGAAAATGACGGAATAAAAAATTTACTTGCGCATGAATATTAAAAAGATAAATATTCCACATTTTCAAAGCATTAAGTAGAGTAAGATTGATTTATTTCGACAAAATATTTTATCTATTATTGCAAATTTTAAAACAGCGTAATTAATAATATTTCCCTTCAATTAAAAGCTATATTTTTACGTTTAATAATTACGTTTAAATCAACAAAATAACTAATAAATTGGTAAAATATAATTAAAAATACAGATAAACGTTGAATTAAAGATCACTCGATGACGTAACTACCGCGTGTAACGCATCTGGTATCAATTGAATGCGACGCCACAGATATGCACTTTTGGCTTTAAATCCTATATTTTGGCGACAGTTCTTTTCTTTTATAGAAAGTAGGAGTCAGGATAATGGAGTAATACCCAATTTTCTATTAGCATCGTTATAAAATTTCCCGATGCAATGACATTGCTTACTTAACCATTTTGCACAAGTGGATTTTCAAATGTTTAATTAACCTTATTTTATCAACAGTTGTTAGCTGTCTCGACAGCAGTTGATTCGGCTTTAAAATCCCTTGGTCAAAGGAAAATGAATGGAAAACCGATTATAGCAGATATTACAGCGAGCAGCCGATTACACAAGGCCGAATATAGCAGCCGATTACAGCAGGTCGTTTAATTATAATTCAATCTTCCGCAATTGTTTTAAGGTTGATCAAATCAGAGTGTTTTTTAGAGTTTGTGGTGTCAGAACGGGGGTTGGCGAGCGTAGCTCGTAGGGGGCAGAGCCCCCTAGTGAGTTAAAGAATTAGAATTAAATGTAGATTACAGTGGACTCCACTTGTAACGAACCTTGTATATAGCAAACCAGATAGAAAGTCCCATTTTATTTAATATATACTACTTAACAATGCAATTTTTAATGGATATAACAAACTCTTGCTTATTGCGTCTTCAATCTTTGTCTACTTTTCTAAAAATAATGAATTTTGTAAAGGAATTATTTTTAAAAAATTATCACTATTTTTTTAATTTCCACATTGTCAAAATGTTCTTATCGTAATCTTTAGCCTTCTGCATGCTATATTTTTAATTATCTACCTCTGCTCTCCATCTTTTACATTAACACTTTGCCTCATTGTGTCAGCTTCATCAGCACCCATAGAATAAATACATGATGTGTCATGTGAATAATGCTACAGATATTATTCAAAGGTAGCAGCAGAAACATGTGTGAATGAACAGAATTGTTGTCCCATGGGACTGTGGGTTGGTAATGACAGCGAATTCACACTTTAGGGAATTGTTTGTCATTTATCAGATTAGTGATATTATTCCATTCCAAGGGAAACCCTTCACCTTTCCAAGGAATATAGGGTTGATCATTAGTATGCTATTTTTGCCATTGCCAAGTCAGTGGGAAAAAAAAACAGAAAAAACTGAAAATTATTAAAAAATATACAACAAACAATGTAATTTTTGTACATAATGTAACTGAGACTTAAATCATTATTATTAATGTTCTGAAACATCTGTCTGTCTGTCCTTTTGAAGCTGGAAAAACTCTGCTCGCGAGCGAGCAGAAAGGCAGTCTAGGTGTCTAAAAACTCTGAAAAATCCCAGAATTGTTGATATCCAGTATCGAAAAGATCGGCCCTTACCCTTAATTAAGAAAGTCTCAAAATTAGCGAAAAATTAACATTTTTTCTTAAACAAAGAAAGAATTTAATTCTTGCGTACTTTCGTACCTCGATGCAAGACTAATGAACATCCGATGAAATTGCTTCTTTTACCGGGACCTAGAAATTTTTTATACTCGCAGCACTGAAACAGCAGACATCTGTCTCAAGATGGCGTACTAGGTGTTTTCCAGGCTTTAAAAAAAAAAATCACAATAATTGCTCCATCTGCATAAAAGTTTTCAAACGGACGTAAAAAAAAAAAAAAAAATCGCGATTTCAGGGAAGTAAATTTCTTAAAATTCGACCAATTACAACAGAAGATATCAATTTTAAAAATTTTAATTTTAAGTCGAAAAAATAAATACATTTAATTTTAATATTGCAGCAGATGTCCTTTACAGACAAAATGTCTGCTGAAGAAATAATGAAAAAAAAACCCACATTTCTTTATAGCAGAAGGATTCGAGGCCTATCAAAAATTTTTGAAAAATTGCAGTTATCGATTTGAAAATTGTTCATCCATCGGTACCTTTTCACAAGGATTCTAAATATGTAATTTTTGTATTTCTCCGTTATTACAACTGAAATTACAATATACAGTAGATCTTTATAATGCAAACTTAAGAACACAAGGTTTTGCGTTTTATAGAATTTTGTGTTATATATATAATTTCACACATCATTAAAACTTACCTTGTAAGCAAGGCAAAATATGTCTGAAACATATCGATATATACATTATTGCATTCCTTGAGATCAAAAGTTGTGCAGATAATAAATTTTTTTGATAATACAGATCATTTCACATTATTGTTAAATTACCTTATAAACATGATCAAAATATGCCTGGACAAAATCGTTATATTATTTAAGATTTTTTAAAATTTAATAATAGAAATATTTCCATTAAAAAAGTCTGAATTCAAGAGATAAAGATGAAAACTCGTTTGAAACTTAGTCCTCTAGAGGTTAGTAATATTACTATAATGCGGATTACAGACACTTTTTAACTAAAATTCATTGTTTACATCTGAGAAGCTGTGTATTATATAGAATTGCATTATAAAGATCTTCTACTGTATTTTTTATTTAATTGATTGGCTTAAAAAGAATTTATTCAAAAATGTTTTTAAAGTATCATTTCATGCGCAGACATCTCAGCAGTTATTTGTGAAGATAAAGTAATGTTTTTCAAAGGGACTGTGATTTTTATAGACTATATAACATTTGTAAAAATATCGTATACCCGGATTTTTTTATTTAAAAAAAAAAGAAAAAGCTAAGGATTTTGCTATTTCATTTCAAATTATCTCGGGTTGTATGGGTTCGATAACAATGCAGTTTGGCTCATTCGACTCGAAATCGATACTGATTTTAGTTCCAAGTTTCACCATCAGGGGTGCTTTCCTATCTCTGGTTCTAAGGCCCCAATCATGACGGAGTATGGTTCTTTGGACTCGACAGCCTCAAAGATTTCAGTTATGTTTGTATAGAACAGATTGCGTCCCCTGGCGATGGAAGGTGGAACTAAGAGATTTTGCAGCTAACTCGATTTCTATGGGTCCCATCACAACAGGGTTTGGCTCATTCGACTCGACATCTACAGAACTTATATATTTTAATTCTAATTTTCATCACCAGAGGGCTTTATGGGCCCGATTATGACGGGGTTTGGCTCATTCGACTAGATTTCGATTATGTTCATATAAGACACGTAAGGGGCAGACTGCGCCCCGTTACAGTGGAGTGTGGAACTATTGGATTTTGCAGCGCGTGCACAGCACACCTGCTATACGGTACCACAGGTAGTGGGAACACATGCCTGAGGTTCATATAGAACATATTGCACCTAGAGTTGAGGGTTTTCCGGAAAATTTTGAAATAGAAAATTTTCTAAGCCACTAAATTAATAAGGTAGTGTAAAATGAAACTCTTGTTCACTAGAGGCTACAAGTAAATAAAACTGGAGTATTTTCATGATGCAACGAATAATGGTTTGGCCGAATACCGAATATTCGGCTTATTCGGCCGCCGAACAATGAACTCATTTTCGTCTAAAAACAAAATATAGTATGCACTATATGCACAATTCTTGTATATTTCACAATTAAAATATATTATTTTCTTTTTTTAAGATTATTTATATGCAAATTTTTAATTTTTTAAAGCATTATTTTATTCTGAAACAATATTCGGCTATGTTCGGCCTAAAAATTGCCTCAGTAACATAATTCGGCCAAAAAAAAAAAAATTCTTAGCAAAAGTTCCTCATTATAGGTGCTGTCTAGTTACTTTTTAATAGGTATTATGTATGTTGTTGTTACATTTTAAAATAATGACAAAACTTTAAAAGTACTAGAAAACATAAATTTCAACTTTCAGATGAAAAATCTGGAGATTATTTTTGGTGTAAGCACCATGAAAGACATTCTTCTACAAAATTTGGAGAAGCATTTTGCATCGATTAAAGACAAAGAACACTATTCCATTGCAACTCTTTTGGACCCCAGATTTAAAGTGTTCTTTTTCAACAAAGATGAAACAAAGGATTTAGATGTAAAGTCCAAATTAATTGCTATAGTAAGACTAAGAAAGGCTAGTATGAAACATAGACATCTAATACAAATTTGTATTAGATGTCTATGTATGAAACCAGTAACAGAATCTGAACAAAATATTTCCAACATAACCATTCCAGCTTCTCAAACTCAAATTTCAAATTCTTTGTGGGGGCATGCTTTAATGAAATTGCAAGCCAATCACAGAGTGAAGCTTCCATAGAAAATTCCCCTCAACAGTCCTGCCAACCTTTGAAAATGAGAAATAGTAGCACACCAAATTCAATTTTATCTGAAGGTTGGTGGCTGTTTTTTATGCTGTAAATTTTAAGCGAGCAAATACTAATCAATTAAACGCATGTGTATATCCATAAGCACACAAAGTAGGAGACTCTTTTGTTTTTGCTAATTTTTTTGTTGCGGGTGGGATTGATTAAACATAATTATTCCTATTCAATTAATGCTCTGTCCACTCCTAGGCCAAATTTCTGAACTTCACAGTGAATTTTCTGAAAGATTCCAAGGCAGTTGGGGGGAGGGGGTGATGAAACTACGGGTATATCTTCCAGAGAAAAATGTCTGAGTTAGAGTCCTTCATCAGGTCGAGTAAGCTGATACAACCGGGAGTGGGGGTGTCCACTCCCGCCACTTTTTTTTTTTTTGCATCCCTTTGACGAAATTTGCGTTTTTTCGCGATCTTTTGACGAAATTTGCAGTTTTTTTTTTCAAGATTTGTTGATAAAATTTGCGGGTTTTTTTTATAGATATTTTTTGACGAAATTTGCCGTTTTTCGCAATGTTTTTGACGGAATTTACCGTTTTTAAGCGATTTTCTGACGAAAGTCACGTTTTTCCCGCGATCTGTTGACAAAATTTGTCGTTTTTTCGTGATCTTTTGACGAAATTTGCCATTTTTCGCAATGTTTTTCACGAAATTTGTCGGTTTTTTGTGATCTTTTGACGAAATTTGCTGTTTTTCGCAATGTTTTTGACGAAATTGGCCGTTTTTTCGCGATTTTCTGACGAAAGTCACATTTTTTCCGCGATCTGTTGACAAAAATTTGTCGTTTTTCCGCGATCTTTTGACGAAATTTGTCGTTTTTCGCAATGTTTATGGCGAAATTTGCCGTTTTTTCGCGATCTTTTGACGAAATTTGTCGTTTTTCGCAATGTTTTTGACAAAATTTGCTATTTTTTCGTGATTCTCTGACGAAAGTCACGTTTTTCCTGCAATCCTTTGACAAAATTGGCGACTTTTCTTCGAACGAAAGACGAGATTGATTTTTTTCGGCGATCATTTGCCGAAATACCGATACATTTAATGTCCAAATTTTCAGATTTATGACCGATATTTTTTTTTTTCGGAAATCATTGCCTTAATTTTTTGGAAAATTCGGACCAGAATCACCCCTGAACGATCTTTTGACGAAATTTGCATTTTTTCAGCAATCAGTTGAATGAAATTCACGTTTTTTTCGATGATACTTTGGCGTAATTTGGTTTTTCCCGCCAATTTTTTGACGAAATTCGCGTTTTTTTTCAGTGATCTTGTAACGAAATTCGCATTTCTTAGCTCGATCCTGTGACGAAATTCGTGATTTTTCGCGCGATCCTGTGACGAAATTCTTGATTTTTCGAGTGATCCTGTGACAAAATTCACTTTTTTTTTTTTTCAGAAAATCGTAGTTTTAGACAGATTTTCATAGCATCGTAGTTTGTGGTTCAAAATCGTAGCAACTACGATTTTTTCGTAGCAGTTGGCAGCTCTGCCTCAATGTGAAGAAGTAAAAGAAATTAGTAATTTTCTTTCCCAGCCACTTCTAGACAGACAACAGTGTCCTTTGGAGTGGTGGGTGAAAAATTCAGAAAACTTTCCAAACCTTTCATAATTAGCCGAAAAATACCTGTCTACACCAGGAAGTATCATATATGGTGCGCGATTATTTTCAGAAGCGGGTATCATTTATCAAAAAAAAAAAAAGGAATAGACATGTGCGTAACCAGGGGGGTGCTTTTTAAATCGAATTTAAACAATCAAAATTCATTAAAAAAATGAAAGCAAGGTTACAAAAAAAAAAATAATGTTATTTTTATTTCTTATATATTATCACTCTTGTAGAACACATCATTTCTCAAGTATCAGGACACAATAACTGATAATTAATATTTTTCGCCTTACATTTGTGCTCATTCAGCAATATTTTATAAAGTAAAATATTTTAAGATGCGAAATATTCTGTACGTAGGCGCCAGACACTACTGGCGCGTCCTTTTGGTAACGTTTGCAAGGCGTCAGTCGCATTAGATGTTCACACTGGCAATAGACTGTTTGTTTTTTTTCACTGAGAGTATTTGCGGAAAACAGAAGCATTTCCATTTATATATGGAAGCTATGCTTAATTATTTTTTTATCTTTTAAGTAAAAGAAAAGAAAAAAAGGTGCAACAAAGTGGTAAATTATATAGCCAATCATTTGAGGGTTTTCGATAAGAGAAAATTCTGTTGTTCTGTTCAGTTTTAGTTTTTCATTCTCTTGTGCTTGTAACATTCCGAAAAAGGCCAAATGAAAATTATATTTAATTTATAAATATACTTCACACTTTATCATGCGTATTTAAAAAACATGGGATGGCCTGAAAAGAGAAAACAAACGTTAGAAAAATCTGCAAAAAAGTGCAAGATAATTGTCAATGTTTTAAAACAGAAAATAATTGTCCAACACGGCTTCAAATCTTCAGAAGCCACAGTCACCAAAGAAAGTAAGAATAGTTTATACTCTCTTAAAGCTGTTGTCAAATTCCCTGCTCAACAAATGCAAAACTTTCTGACACATTTTATGACTTATTTTTAAATGCAAAGGCACAAAATTGGCAGGCCTGTCTATTGAAGCGATTTGGAATCGACTTACATTTTCCATTTTTTGATAAATAAAATACTTATCAAGTGACTTAGCCATGCGGCGGCAGGTTTTTCTCCGTATCTCTCACAGTCACGTCCGGAAATTTGGTTTAAAACACCAACTTTGACAGTATTTTCTGAAAACTGCGTTTACCAATCAATGGAAAACGTCTTTCGATTACAACATTTCTGAATAACAACACCTGCCAGTTTCATGCACTTTCGAACAAAAAAGAATTAAAAAATGTGTCAATGCATTTTCCAATAAAAAATAATTAAAAAATGTGTCAGAAAGTGCCCCTTTGGATTTGTTTTGGATATATGAACAAATAGCCTATGAATTCTGGAGAAAAAAAATTTAAAATTTTGTAATTCAATAATTTTTTGTTAAGGTGGTCTGGGATAAATTTGTATATATGTATATGTTATTTATAAGTATGTTTCATTATTAATTAAAAAAAAATCTACATATTCAATTCCTTTCCGAATGTAAATTAAAAAAAAATTAAATTAAATTTTTAAAAACAAATTTTAGCCGTATGCCGTATTTAAAATCTATGTAGGGTAGATGTGCCAAGTAATGAACGCCCTTCCAGTAATGGACACCCCCGAATGTTTTTGGATTATAAAAAATAATCAATAAAAATTTTGATTTTATTTATTTTTTCATAACATCCCCTTGTATGTTTTATAATCTGGGTTATTGTTGACACTCTTAATCAAACCAATCAGGAAGCAGAAAATAAAGTTCCACTGTTTTTATGTGAAAATCTTAATGAACATGCTAAGAACTCACTTCACTTAATTAATTTATATCTTCCTTATTTTCTTGCAAAAATTGCATGTTTTTGTTTGGATAGTAATATAAAACTTTGAATTTCATATATCAATGGCCATTTACGAAGGACCGGTGTCCATTACTGGAATGCTTAATTACTCTCTTTCCAATAATAGACACCCCATGTGGCCAATACTAAAAGTGTAATTTCAGTAGTGCATAAAATATTTTTATTTAACTGAAAAGGTAATTAATCAATTTTAATTTTTAAATTTTACTTTGTAGAATGTAATGTTGGTGTTATTTTCTCGGTAGTCAGTAATTTTGCGCTTTCTAAAGCAATATAAATAATCAAATCGACTTTCGGAACAAAAGATAGGTAAGATATTTGCTTACCTCTATTTTCCAGCAATCGTCCTCATTGTACCGCTAGGCCATGATCGCCAGAATTTCGTATTAATCCATTATGATTGGCACACACACTATGTAAATCCTTGGTTTGAAGAATATCCATGAGACTGATTAAGTAATGTTAAAATATTATTAATTAATAAAACATATTCATAATACTGTTAAATTATTTAATTTACATAGCTTACATTTAATAGTTACATAAAATTTAATTTTAAACATTATTTCAATTTAAGTTTAAGGGAAAACGACATAATGTCCGTTTCCATCGCAAATTAAAAGAATCTGTTAATGTTCTATAAAGCAGAGATGCAACAGTCTTAGTCCTTATCAAGTGACATCATTTTTAAGTTCTTTCATTGGATGGTAATGACGTAAAGTCAATTTACGTCACTAATACGTATTTTAGTCTTTCACTTCCTTGTTCAGAGCACGTGCTGTAAAAACCTCTTCATCTTGCATCAGGCACTTTCATTTCCTGTTTGAAATTCTAGATAATTACTTTTTATCGGGATGAGTTTTTAAATGATGTAAATAAACTGTCATAGAAATTAATTCCGGATATTAATCTTTTGATATATTACCAACAATCTCCTCCTTAATCTCTGGAATTTGATTTCTTAGGTTTAAGTTATTTCTGTGAACTTCGAAGATAGGTTTGGGAGTGGGCTTGGTTAGGATGTCCGCTATCATGTTCTTTGATTCACAGTAATTTAGATTAATTGTACCATTGTCCTTTAGGTGTTTAATGGAATGATACCTTATATCAATGTGTTTCGTGCGACGGGTGTATTTTTCTGATTCGATCATTTTTATGCAGGACTGATTGTCCTCATGCATAGTTATAGGTAATGTCTGTTCTAAGTCAAATTCTTGTAAGAGTCTAATTAACCATAAAATTTCTTGTGATGCATTTGCTGCTGAAATATACTTGGCTTCAGCACTTGACATGGCTATGCATGATTGCTTTTTGCTGATCCATAAAATTGGGTTTTTCCCTAATAAAAATAGGTTTCCGCTGGTGGACTTTCTAGTTTGTACGTCTCCAGCCCAGTCTGAGTCACAGTACACTTCAAGTATTGGTTGCTGTGTTGTATTTATTTCTAATTTAAAGTTTTTAGTGTGATTTAAATAGGAAATCACTCTTTTAGTTGCTTTCCAATCCTTCTGTGAAGGGTTTTCGTTTTTTCTACTTAGGATGTTAATCGCAGCTGAAATATCTGGTCTTGTGACAGTTGAGATATACAAAAGTGCGCCAATTGCCTTTCTATAATTGATGTTGTTTGGCAATGGTATTTCTTCGTTATCAAAATTTAAATAGCCTGTTTCCATGGGTGTTTTGTAGGGTTTCGCATCTTCTAATTTAAATTTTCTAACTAATTCTTCAATTTTACTTTTTTGATTCAGTTTATATCCTTCGTTTGTTTTTTCAATTTTAATCCCTAGGTAGTAGTTTCATTGACCTAAATCCTTTAGTTCATATTCAATCTTAAGTTTTTGTATAATTTCTTTAATTTCATTTTCTTTTGCTGATATTAATAAATCGTCTACATAGACGATAATATATGCTTTACTGTTTTTAGTATTACGTATGAATAAACACGTGTCTGATGTTGATGGTTTGAAATTTAACTTTTCTAATTATTCTGAAATTTTTATGTGCCAGGCTCTAGCTGCCTGTTTTAAGCCGTATATAGCCTTATTTAATTTGCACACTTTGTTTTCATGATTAGGTTTGACATAGCCTTCCGGCTGAGTGATGTATATATCGTCATCTAAATTTCCATACAAAAATGCTGTTTTAATGTCAACGTGGTTTATGTTTAGTTTATGATAGGCGGCGGCTGCTAAAAAAGTTCTAATTGTAGTATGTGAAACCACTGGAGCAAAAGTTTCATAGTAATCAATACCAAAATTTTGCGAATAGCCTTTCGCCACTAAACGCGCTTTATATTTTTGTATTTTTCCTTTATCATCTAATTTTGTTTTGAAGAGCCATTTCGAACCTATTATTTTTGTATTTGGCGGGGGGTCAACTAATGTCCAAGTTTTATTTTGGTTGTGAGATTCTATCTCCTCCTGTGTCGCTTTGATCCAGTTTTCTTTTTCTACTGGGTTTTCCATGTTTATTATTTCCTGCCAATTTTTCGGTTCGTTAATATTTTCATCTTTAACCAAATAAATTAGTCTAGCTGGGGGAACCCCTTTATTTACTCTATCTGATCTTCTTGGTTCGGTTTGGTTTAGTTCAGATTCATTCTGATTATCATTTTCATTTGAAATTTCGATTTTTATCAGATTTGGGTTTTCCGATTTTTCGTTTTCGGCATTAGTGTTTTCATCTAAATTTAGTTCTAGCCGTTTTTCTTTATTTGAATTTATCGGATAGTTTTCTAAGAACTTCACCGTTCTGGCTATAGTGATATCTTTGCCGCTCGTATAGATACGATATCCTTTGGAATAATTATCGTATCCCACGAAGATCCCTTCTACTGCTTTATTATCTAATTTCTGTCTTTTTTGCTTGTTAATATATGCATAAGCTTTGCAGCCAAAAACTCTTAAATATTTTAGATTTGGTCTTCTGTTTGACCATAATTCATATGGAGTTTTTTCGTTGGCTTTAGTAGGCAGTCGATTTTGTAGGTGATTTGCGGTGCATATCGCCTCTCCCCAGAAATGTAATGGTAAATTAGAGTCACTTAACAATGTTCTTGTCATTTCAATTAATGATCTATTCTTTCGTTCAGCAATACCATTCTGGCTGGGAGAATATGGTACTGTTAGCTGTCGCTTAATTCCATTTTCTTTTAGAAAATTATCTATATTAGAATTTTTAAATTCTTTGCCATTATCAGTTCTGAGTTCTGTAGGCTTTTTGTCAAATTTATTGTTGACCAGTGCAACAAATTCCTTTAATTTTTCAAATACCTCACTTTTATTTTGTAGTAGATAAATTATAGTAAATCTAGAGTAATCGTCTATGAAGGTTAAAAAGTAATTTTTCCCACCTATGGTTGGAGTTTGAATAGGACCACACACGTCTGAGTGCACTAATTGCAGAATTTTATTTGCTCTCAATTCCGTTTTCTTTGGGTAAGGTGCGTCAGTTAATTTTGCTTTAATGCAAGGCTCACATTCGGTACTATGGGAACAATTATTTATGTTTATTCCGCATGCTAATTCCTTCGTCATTAATTCTTTAATCGACGCGACATTTTTATGTCCTAATCTTCTATGCAATTTTTATTTTTGCAATTAGTTATCATGTTTACGAAATTTTCATCTGTGGTTAATTTTGTTTGCTGAATTTCGTATAAATTATTTATTCTACTTCCTTCTAAACGAATTAATCCTTCATATTCTAGAAAACATTTATTATCTTCGAATGTTAATTTGCATCCGTTTTTCGTAGCTTTAGCTACCGAAAATAAATTTGTTTCAATGTCGGGTACAAGTAGAACATCTTTTAAAGTTACGTTGTGAGTTTTTCCGTCTGAGGTTATTGTGGTAATATTTACATTACCTGACCCGTAGGATTTTAGTTTATTGCCGTTGGCAATTACGACGTTGGTATGTTCTTTATTTGTAAATTCAGAAAATAAATTTTCATTATTTGAAATATGGGAGGATGAGCCAGAATCGATAATCCATGCGTTATTTTTCGATTTGTTAGTTAAAAATGCGCAATTTTTCTTTTCTTCGGTTCCGAAATAAGCTGTGCTTTTTTCTTTCAGTTTATTTGAGTCCGCGCTTCTTAAATTATTTTCGTCTTTTTGAAAGACTAGCGAAGAAGAGAAATGTTTTTTGTTGTTTTGTTTAAAGTTAGTGGTTTTATTTTTGTTATGCCAGCAATTAACTGTGTTGTGGTTCTTCATTCTACAAATCGTATAGTATTTTTCTTCTTTTTTAAAACCTGTGGTTTTGAATTTTCTTTCGGCTCTAAAAGCTTTGTTCGAATTATCACTGTTATTAGAATGCTCGTTTCTTTTATTGTATTCATCTGTTAATTTGCTCTTTATAAATTCTGGAGTTAATTCGTCTTCCTGCCTGGCTTCTAATGCGGTTATGAGGGTGTCGTATGAAGGAGGTAAAGAGCAGAGCAATAATGCTGAAATATGATTTGCTTTAATTTCTTCGCCTATGGCTGATAACTTATCAATAATTTCTAATATCTTTGTTATATGAGTTATCATGTTGCCTCCTTCTGATAATTTCGTTCCGTAAAGTCTCCTGAGGAGAAAGAGTTTGCTAGAGAGATTTGATCTCTCATGGATGTTTTTTAGCGTGTTCCATGTGTCCCGTGCATTCTGTAAATGCTTAATATGGATGATTTGGTTATCCTCAATACTTAAATTAATAAGCGGCCTTGCTTTTTTATCTTTCTTCGACCATTCCGTGGTTATTGGAGTAGGTGGGTCGTCTGTGACAACTTAAAAGAGCTCTTCTCTTATCAAGAGCATCTCCACCTTGAATTTCCAGTTTGCATAGTTACTGGAATTTAATTTTTCAATTATACTTCCTTCTTTGAAGGTTGCCATTTTTCTATTTTAGAATATATCTAAAATTAGTTTATTTTCTTTTGAGTATTCGAGGATTCTAGGACACTATTTTTTATTTTTATTTTTACCTTTTATATACTTTAGAATATTTTCACGTCTCAGAATCTTTGTTGGTGTTATTTTCTCGGTAGTCAGTAATTTTGCGCTTTCTAAAGCAATATAAATAATCAAATCGACTTTCGGAACAAAAGATAGGTAAGATATTTGCTTACCTCTATTTTCCAGCAATCGTCCTCATTGTACCGCTAGGCCATGATCGCCAGAATTTCGTATTAATCCATTATGATTGGCACACACACTATGTAAATCCTTGGTTTGAAGAATATCCATGAGACTGATTAAGTAATGTTAAAATATTATTAATTAATAAAACATATTCATAATACTGTTAAATTATTTAATTTACATAGCTTACATTTAATAGTTACATAAAATTTAATTTTAAACATTATTTCAATTTAAGTTTAAGGGAAAACAACATAATGTCCGTTTCCATCGCAAATTAAAAGAATCTGTTAATGTTCTATAAAGCAGAGATGCAACAGTCTTAGTCCTTATCAAGTGACATCATTTTTAAGTTCTTTCATTGGATGGTAATGACGTAAAGTCAATTTACGTCACTAATACGTATTTTAGTCTTTCACTTCCTTGTTCAGAGCACGTGCTGTAAAAACCTCTTCATCTTGCATCAGGCACTTTCATTTCCTGTTTGAAATTCTAGATAATTACTTTTTATCGGGATGAGTTTTTAAATGATGTAAATAAACTGTCATAGAAATTAATTCCGGATATTAATCTTTTGATATATTACCAACATGTAATAAGCACTTTTTTTTTTTTTTTTTGAATAAATAGGGTTATTCCATGCCAAATCATATAAATTATAGTATATTGTATTGTTTTTTTATTTTTGACTGTAAAAATTCATTAGCATGTCATGGGATAAAATATGGATAACTCGATCTTTAATTTAATTTTCTAATTATTTATATATTCTATAGTAGGTTGTATATTGTATTGCATTTTTTCCATATTTTTATTGTATAGAAATGTGCTCTAACTTTTATTGGTACTAATTTAAGCGGTTTAATTATAATGAAACATTTTTTTTATATGTTAGTTTCAATCATATATATTTTTCCTTCAACGAAATTCAAATGTTTCTTTTTCATTATTATTATTGAAATTTAAGAAAATCCATTACATGTATGTTACATTATCAAAATACGTGTATGTTGTTTGATCAGTACAGAATAAATGATTGATTTGTTTTATATCAGTTACTAAATTATTCAGTTCATTTACTATCATTACATGTCATAACGTTGATTCCTTTCACAACAAAATGGTAACACTTTATCAATTTCATAATATGAACAGAGATGCAATAATTCTATTGGACACCCGGTGTGAAATTTTTATATACATTTTTTACTTACCGCTGATGCTTAAATATAGGGGGGCACAGCCTTTATAAGAAAAGGGCCACTCACAAAAATGACTGGCTTGTTGAGGGCCACCATCTGACCCATTCGATGAAATTCGCGATTTTTACGTGCTCGATAGGCAAAATTCACAATTTTTTATGCGCCCGATCGGCGAAATTCATGATTTTTCCGCGCCCGATCGGCTTAATTCATGGTTTTTCCGCTCCCGATCGGCAAAATTTGCAATTTTTGCACACCCAATTAGCACAATTCACGATTTTTATGCGCTCGATCGACTAAATTTGCGGTTTTTCCGTGCCCGATCGGCAAATTTCTCGATTTTCGTGCGACCGATATTAAAAATTCAAGATTTTTGCAGGCTCGATCGGCTAAATTCGCGATTTTTACTCGCTCGATCGGCAAAATTCACCATTTTTGTGTGCCCCATTGGCTAAATTCTCAATTTTTTCGCGCCTGATCAGCTAAATTCGAGATTTATACGTGCCCGATCGGCTAAATTCATGATTTTTACGCGCCTGATCATCTAAATGAGAGATTTTTACATACCCGATTCGCTAAATTCGAGATTTTTACGCACCCGATTGGCTAAATTCGAGACTTCTATGTGCCCGATCGTCGAAAATCGCGAATTTTATTCGCTCGATATGAGAAATTCCCGAATATATTCCCCCACGTCGACAAAATTCTCGATTTTTACGTGCCTGATTGGCAAAATTACGGATTTTTGCACGCTCGATCAGCAAAATTCTCGATTTTTACGTGCCTGATTGGCAAAATTACGGATTTTTGCACACTCGATCGGCAAAATTCGCAATTTTTACACGCATGATCGATTAAATTCACGATTTTTATGCAGCCGTTCGACAAATTTTGCAGTTTTTTCACGCCCGATCAAAAATCTCCCAATTTTTCCACGCCCGATCAGCGAAATTCCAGATTTTTAAGGGCCGATCAGCGAAATTCCCAATTTTTTTGCGCTCGATCGACAAAGTTCATGATTTTTGTGCGACCGATTGGAAAAAGTCAAGATTTTTGCAGGCTCGATCGGCTAAATTCGCGATTTTTACGCGTCCGATCGGCAAAGTTCGCGATTTTTGTGGGTCCGATTGGCTAAATTCTCGATTTTTACGCACCTGATCGGCTAAATTCAAGATTTTTACGTGCCCGATCGGCTAAATTCATGATTTTTACGCGCCCGATTGGCTAAATTCGAGATTTATATGTGCTCGATCATCGAAATTCATGTTTTTTATGCGTCCGATCTTCGAAATTCATGATGTATTCCTGCAACTTATGGACAAAATTTGCAATTTTTTTCGCCATTAATTGCCGAACTTTACAATTTCTGGAGATGATGACAATTAGGGTCTCTGCGGGCCACCAGTTAACCCATCGCGGGCTGCTTTTGGCCCGCGGGCCACAGATTGTGCATCCCCATTAAATAGTTGTAACTTAAACCATCAATGGTATGCCTAACCGATGTGGTACCTGGTTAACAAACACTAGCAGCAGTACCTTTATTACGGCACTAAATCTGAGTTTATAGTGAGGTTTTACCATAAGACCTTACTATACTACTTTAACTTTTTTATTTATTGTGACATTTATTGTTGCATTATTATTATTGTGTTCATAATTATTATACTGCAGGTTTGTGCATTCATGTATACACACATATGCACACACATGTATGTATGTGTCTGTTTCCAGTTCCGTTATCTGCCCCCCCCCCCCCGCGTAATAAGCTGGTTACGCCTATGATAGACTATCACCTGAAAATGCTGAATTATTATTATTTCTGCAGCATAATCTACATTTATTAAAAACATTTTAACTTTGTTTTTTAAGGCAAATATAAATTTAAACATTACAATAATGTTCTTGAAAATATTATGTAAACCATACATATATAATAATTAAAAGAATTTAGTATTTACATTTATTTCATTATTTAATACTAGTAACACACTTAAAAAGAATCACTTAAATTATATTTAACTTTTAAGCATACTTTACTTCCCCCAAAAAACCCCTATGTATTGCAGCATATATGACTTAAATGTTTATGTTATACATCTATATCTAATCTATCATATATATTTACGTTCTTTATGGGTATAATTAAAATATCATTCAAAGAATTTTTTTGTTATGTTAAAAAGGAATAAAGATTAAACTTCCCAATATGCTTAAAAACATTAGAATTTGCTTGTACGGCTCGGCTCTATTAGGACAATTTTGAATAGATTAATTTTAAATTTAACAGATTGCGTAACCTTATTACAGATAGTTTTTGTACTTATTGATATAGCATAAAAGTTTTAACATGATTCCAAAATTACTCTCTTATATAAAAATGGGTAGATAAAACCCATTCAGGGTATGAAAGTTAAGGGGGGAAAAGTGTTAGTTAATTTCAAATAAAATTTTCATTATACATAGTGAATATAAATTGTTAAATTAAAAAGTTTTACTGTGTAAATATAAAAACATTTCTTACAGTATTATTCGGCCAAGGCCGAATAATGGACTTCATATTCGGCAAATAGGCCGAAGGGGCCGAATAATCGTTGCATCTCTAATTTTCATTAACTATGGATGTGATGCCATTTTGAGTTTTCCCCTTCCAACAAAAAGCAATAAGCAAAAAAATGAAATAATTAGCAAAACATAGAAATTGTGATTTATAAGTTTTTAATCATGTATAAAGCTGAAAAGTTAAAATATAATAATTTTCTCAAATGATCTGCTGAATAACGCAAAACTTTCTGATTCATTTTTAAAGGCAAAGGCATAAAATTGGCAGGCCTGACTATTGAAGCGATTTGCAATAAAAATGAGTTTTCAATTTTTTGATAAATAAATTACTTATTGAGTTATAAGCAATTTGTGTCCACGTTTTTCTCTTTCCTGGTGCTGAGGTATCAGGAATTTGGTTCAAAACTCCGACGAGTTTGACAGTGTTTTCTGTAGGATCTTCTGTCCTTACCAAAAAATGGAACATGTGTTGCGATTACAAAGTTTCCAAATTACAACACCTACCCATTTCATGCGTTTCTGAACAAAAATGAATTAAAAGATGTGTCTGAAAGTAACCCCTTTTGATTTGAGAACAGCCTTAATAACTATTATGCATATATAATGTCTCAGTAATTAATTAAAAAATACCATATTGGACAAAATATCAAATAACAGGAGAAATGGGTGATTCATTTTCTGTGAGTACTCTTTTATTATGAAAGGGTGAATTAACTTGTTATGAGTTGCAAATTAAGCAATATGACAAGTCTTAAGTAAAATAGAATCAAATATAATTTTATTCGTGTCGATTACAAAGTTAGAATTATAACCTGTAGTTTTAGTTTAAATGGTACAGAAATTGACTAATAAAAGAAAATATGGAAAGTTCAAATATGTCCTATAAAAAATTTACTAAAAAATTGCCTGTGTGACATTTAAAGTTTTCTGAAAAAACACAGTGGAAAATTTTCTTCCCCACATCACTAATTGCACCCCCTGGTGGTGGAAGGTGGAACTAACAGATTTTGCAGCTTTTTCAGCATGCCTGCTATACAGTGCCGCAGGCAGCGTGGACGCAAGCAGTGTTGTGTCTTATCACAACTAAAAAATCACCTCTTCAAAAATATATTAGACTTCATATTTAGACTGGATTATAATTTCTTATTAGAAGTAAAATAACTATTAACCATTTACAAACAATAAATATTTCTATAAATTTAATTCCTTAATTAGTTAAAATTCACAATTATATTAATTTGCAATATAAGGTTTAAAGGTGTTGAAATCTCTCAATTACAATTTAATTCAAAATCATTAAATTCTCACTATATACAGGGTGTCCATAATTAAACGACCCTACTTTAAAGTTGTCTACAAACAAAACTATTGGTCAGAAAGTTGTGAAATTTTGCGAAGGACATAATAAAGGAATGGGAATTTCTTTAAGCGAAAAAAAATTTTGGTTCAAAATTTCGCCGCCAGAGGGCGTTTTTTAATGAATATCACATCTAGCATACATTTACGTTAGTTTACATACTTTATGGCAACAAAACATGTTCCACATGACAGCTGTCATTTTCAGCTACCATCTGGAATCGTAAGATAGCATGTTCCACAGTTGACAACAGTGTTTTCTGGGAAATGCTAAAACCATGTCGCGGAAAAAATTTTGTTCAACATGTTTTGTTGAAATAAAATTTGTAACCTATCGTAAATCTATGCTAAATGTGTAATTCATTAAAAAAAACTCCCTCTGGTGGCGAATTTTTGAACTAAATTTTTTTTCGCGTAAACAAATTCCCATTCCTTCATTATGTCCTTCACAAAATTTCACAACTTTCTGACCATTAGTTTCGTCTGTAGACAACTTTAAAGTAGTGTCGTTTAATTATGGACACCCTGTATTTATAAGTCATTTCTTACATTTAAATCTTTCTTCTCAATTAAAATAAAATCACTTAATTCATTTCTCAATTTAAATCTATAGAAAATCACTTGCGTTGTGTTATCAAAATAATTTATAACTTACAATTAACCAGATGCTGGGCCTAGAAAAATATGAGGTGATCAAGTTTTAAATTATCATAATACTGATGATTCATTTAGATGGTTATTAGTTTCTTCCTGAAACTGATATAATTTCCATGACAGAACCAATTATCAAAGGAGCCAAAAGAAAATTGAAAATATCAATTAATACCAAATATTAAATTTATCAATGCTTGACTAAAAATTTACTTCTATAAATTAACTTTAACTTGATTTTGAAATGTAAGTGGTTCTGTCTGAACCAATTTTGTTTTCTTCATGATAGTTATTGAATATCAACAATCACAGGAAGAGTTACAAATTAAATAAAAATTGTTCAAAATAACATTAATTTACAAATTATCTAAATTTAAATTAAAAATACTAACGAATGAAATGTTTACTTATTCAATAGAAATTTAGTAAAACTAACTCTTCCGATGATCGCTAATATTCATCTGAAAAGGAAAGTACATATCCAAAACTAAAATAGTGAGTAGCATTGCAGGTATTCAAAACTCAAATCATTTATGTAATTAAATTTAGTTTATTGTGATAAACATATATAGTTTAAGTACAGCCTTGCCTTCAGAATTAATTAAATAAATCTCTTTTCAACACAAAATTCAACAATACATAGTCATGTGAAACATTTCTGTATTTCCAACACAAAATTCGACCATACATAGTCGTGTGAAACATTTCTGTAATTCATTTAATATTTTACTATATAAATCGGAGCTGCTGGTTTTGCTTTAATAAAGATAACTAATCATAATTTAAATTAATTTAAATCAAGCTTAATGCTTGAAGATAGATTGAAATTTAAGTATACATAAAAAAAGGAAATATTAGGGAGCATGCAGAAAATTAAAGAAAAGAAAGGAAAGACGAGAATAACTTATCATTCTGGGGTCCCGTGCCACTAAGTACTGTCAAAGGGATCGATCTCAGACTTTTTGCCATCTCACTGCATCGCCGCCGCTGTCAGAATGAATCTCTTCACCCTTAGCCTTCAAAATCTCGCCACCTCAGCTTGTTCACTTCCTTTTGATCTCTATGCGCGCAGGGTAAATAGTTATGTGTATGTCTTGGAGAAAAACCTTAATTAAGATGAGCTATTGTGAAAAATATTTTAATCTGAGTAATAGAAACTCAGATTCTTATTTGCATTTCATTATTTTCTTTACTTAAATTCATTTAAGGTTTGTGATTAATTATTGCATATGTATCCCTGCACACACATGTTAAAATCATCATCCATTCTCTCCTTGCTCCAATGGAAGTCCGTGACGCCGCTGATCACGTGGTGACGCTAAAGGGTTAGTCACTCTTTGATTACTTTACCAGAGGGCCTCGCTGCTCCGGTGTTCGGCGATCTTGTAAACAAAGGGGGGGGGGAAAAGAAAGAGAGAGAGAGAAACAGAATTTTCACCACATGCAAGAAAGTAAATGGATTATCATTTATATTTAATTTAACCAGCAGCCTCCATAAAAGCCTTTTAAAATACCAACAACTCCTTTCAATTAATATTTAAAATACAACCACATATTTAAAAATATATCTGTTAATAATGGTGCAGTATGATTGTTCCAAAAATAAACATTTTCAAAATTAACGTTAAACAGGCTGAAGTGTGCTTTAATCAACCGATTAAAGGCCAATTCCAAAAACATTATGTTAATAAACAACCATTCAGCCCAAATAATACAAATATAGAATTAAACTATTATTTATTTAGAAACTATTGAACTTAGTGGACAGTGTGAATACTTTTTGTTTTGGTAAAATTCTGTGCCAATTTATTTTACTCAAACAAACTTTCCCCATAATTAAATTATTAAACTATAATTAGAAAAGCACCAATAACAATTTAAATGATATTGTGACTTAAAATAACTGTCAATTTAGCAACACAACAGCAGGAGGTTTGTTTGGTTAGAGAACTATGCTATTAGAGGTGAAAATTAAGGGTTTTTCTGGTGCCAAAGCCAAAAAGGACCCGAACAGGAGGTTCATTCGGTTTGAGGTTTTATACAATTTGAGGCCTCGATGTAAATTAAGGGCCTTCTGATCGGTCAGTCTGTTAAAGAGAAAAAAAATGTTAACTGAAAAATAGGTCCACTGTGTACCGGTCTCCCCTGTGTTCTATTATAAAAAAAATGCTTGCACATGAGAATGAGAATGTTATAGTACTAAATAAATGATATCTTTCAAAGAAACTTCATCTTGAGGCAGCCGAAAAAAGGGAGTTAAGAATTTTTTAATTTTTTTTTTTGCTTAGTAAATAAAGTCTTAAACATACTTAAAGTATTTTTTAATGAGCAAATAAGATATATTAAAAGTGTCAATAACATTGAGTAAAAACACTAAAAACTTCTCAAGCAAACAATTCTTCATTTCCAGGACATGAAATCTGCATGTAAAATTTAAATGACCCACATTCATTAAACTAAAATGCTTTTACTTAATAAGTTGCCAAGTCTCCTTTGTTGTCAAGTGTAACTTGGCAGCATCTAGACATACTTTTGATGAGATTTTCAGCTTATTCCAAAGGAAGAGACCTCCAAACTTACCGTATATTAGGGGTGCACAACCTTTATAAAAGGCGGGTCACTCACAAAAATGACTGGCTTGTCGAGGGCCACCATCCGACCCGTTCAACAAAATTCGCAATTTTTACGCGCCTGATCGACAAAATTCGTGATTGGGACGTGCCTAAAATGTGAATATCATGATTTTTATGCACCTGATCGTCAAAATTCACGCTTTTTGCGCGCTCGATCATCGAACTTCTCGATTTTTACCTCCCCGATCGGCAAAATTCACAATTTTTACACACCCAATTAGAAGAATTCATGATTTTTATGTGCCCGATCGTCGGATTTCATGATTTTTATGTGCAGCGATCAACTAAATGCACGATTTTTGCATGCCCGATCATTGAAATTCACGATTTTTATTCGTTGGAACGGCAAAATTCGCAATTTTTACACGTCTGATCGGTGAAATTCACAATTTCTACATGCCCGATCGGCGAAATTAACGAATTTTATGCGCCCAATCGTCAAAATTCTCGATTTTTACGTGCTTGATCGTGAAATTCCTCGTTTTTATGCGTCCAATCGGCGAAATTTACGATTTTTGCGTGTCTGATCATCGATTCATGTTTTTTTTATGTCCGATTGACTAAATTAACGATTTTTGTGCACCGCTTACTGAAATTCATGATTTTTATGCGCGGGATCGGCGAAACCACGATTTTTACGTGCCCGATCAGCGGAATTCATGATTTTTAGCGCCCAATCGATTAAATTCACAATATTTTTCTGCAACCTATTTACAAAATTTGCAATTTCTGGAGATGTTGGCACTTATGGTCTCCGTGGGCCACCATTTAACCCATTGCAGACCACTTTCAGCCCGCAGACTACAGGTTGTGCATCCCTACCATATATGACAACTAAGCTGCTTCAAATTGTACACATTCTTTTCCCTGAGTTTCATCTTCTTGATTGACCACACGTTTTCAATTGGATTGGCTTCAGGCGACTGGGTGGGCCAATTCATCGTGGTGATATCCTTTTCACGTTTCCACTCTGTGCACGCACAACTTTGTGTTTCGGGTCGTTGTCTTTTTTGATGGAATTAAAGTTAAAGTTTAGGCTTTAAAAAGGTATATTAATTTAGCAGAGATAAGTTTACAGTTGGAAATGTAAAATGACTGAAGCACCCATGCACCGTTATCTGAGCCAAACATCTTTGGGTAGACTTCAGTAAACACTTTTGATATATTTTAATAATTTTTTGAGCATTTAAATTGCTTGTAAACAAGTGTAAAACACCAACACCTTTTGAACCCTCACATTCCGGCATATTGTCAACATTTTTGCTGTCGTTATACTGTTTTACCTACTTCCTGGCGAACCCCTCTGACTTTTTTATGTAGTGGGCTACAGCTGCATAAGACATTTTTGGCCCTTTTGCATGTATGCAAAGAAACACTGCCTCAAATCACTTGCATATGCAGCACTCATTTTGAATTTGTTGCTTTAATTGCATCAAAACAAATCAAACTGAATATATAACTGCAAATCATTCTTGCCGAATATTCAAAGAATTCGAGAAACTAAAAACAACATCTGCGCGCCATCTTTTAATGAAATTATGAACTGAATACTCTTGTGGAACTGACTGTATAAGTATAAGAGCTATGCAACATCCAAATCAATCTTCATTTTCTCTTTATCTGAACCTCTGTAACTTTTGAAATTAAAATTTATAGAGGTAATCCTTTAAAATTTCTATGAAACTCATTTTTTTTATATAAAAAACATATCAACCAGATACCCCATGGCAGAATGGAAGTGACATGGCGACAATGTCACAGAATGGAAAAGATTTCTTGCAGAAAAAAATTTCATTTGGAGAAAAATATATATTTTTGGGAGGGAGAGAAGATCCATGTAGCAAAAAGATCTTCTGTATATATTTCAATTCTGCAGAACGATATTGGTAAATGGCGACAGTCTTCTGTGTTTTGGCAGATTTTGATCCCTGTACACCCCAGTATTTTCATTTGAGGTCCCTTCCCTCACATTGTTTAAAATCTTTAAATCTCTAAAAATAAACAGCATTATTTATTACTTTGAAGTAGCAATAAATTAATGATCAATCATGTACCTCCCCTTGAAAATTTTAGTTTTTCTCTCTTCCCTCCCCCTTACCCCCTCTCTCCAATATTAACTCTTAACTGTTGTGATAAAAACTGTTGCATAGATACTATGAACAGTCTCTGAGACTATTTGATCGAAAGATGAATAAAAGCTCAATTAACTCATATGATACAGTTTCTGTACTGAACTTTATGTACAGGACTATCTATATATCATATATTCTAATACGAGCAAATCTTGTGTGTGTGGTTATGCAAATTTTATCTTAAAAACGGCTCTAACAATTTTGACGAAATTTTGCATCCTACCGTTTTGGGGCACCAGAAAACGATTGGGCTAGGTCACATGTTCGAGAAAATTCGATTAGTGGGTCATTTCTGGGTCATTGTGGGTCAAGATCTAAAAAGTGGCTCAATTTACACTAAATTCTGCATCCAATGGTTTTCGGGCACAAGAAGACTGTTGGGCTAAGTCATATGTTCGAGATAATTCAATTATGGGTCATTTTGGTCATGGGTCATGATATTTGAACTCAAATTTAATTTTGACCGAGCATAGCTCGGTCTTCCCTGTTCATATATATAAAATGCTATGGTACATGGCGACAAAAAAGTGGTTAT
Organism: Maratus michaelseni; assembly: GCA_963931845.1. NCBI lineage: Eukaryota > Metazoa > Arthropoda > Arachnida > Araneae > Salticidae > Maratus > Maratus michaelseni. The sequence goes on from OZ007591.1 coordinate 255,294,828, forward strand.
TTCTATTTTGCCGATGGTAAAGAGTGGTATGCTTCAATAATTTGCAAATATTAAGAAAAGTATTTAAGGTATCAATTTAAAACTCACCACACATATGTAAAAAAAAAATTCTGTATTCAAAAATCCAATTTTTGTAAAAATTGACCAGTAATTTTTCTTAATTTTTGTAAAAAAAACTAGCTATTTTCTAAAAAGGAAAGAAAATAAAGTGGGAAGTTAACCCAAAAAACATGCTATTTTGTTTCTGTTTCAAAAGTTATCAATATTTGTTAATGTTAAAGCTCCATTGCTGTAACTTATGCATTTTAACCTCATTGTTGTCCGCATCGTTATGACATCAACATTACTGACACACACATTTGTGAATTACAATATAGATTGACATTTAAAAGCTTCCCTTCTTTACATATTATACTGTTCTCTAAAAAAAAACAATTTCTTGAAATTTTCTCTGTTTAAAGTCTAATAAAGAATGCACAAAAATAAAACATGACTAAAGTTTTACAGCTTGTTCTCACTAAGATTTTAATGTTGAACATTTTTCATTTTATCACTTTATTACAAAATGGCAGCCAATTAAGTGGGAATTTGAAAAAAAAAAAAAAAAAAAAAAAAAAAAACATTTTTCAAAAAATAACCCATGTTACCTGAAAAAGAAAAAAAAACCCCACACCTGACAAAATAAAATGAGCTGAAAATTAAGCATTTCTTACCTGTTAATGGTTTGACTAAAAAAAATTATGTACATCATTCTAAACTTCTATAATAACCAGAAAATCTGTAAAAATGAAGCTTGTGTTCGCCAGAATTCTGTAATTATTAATTTTAATTCTTTTAAAACTAAGTAAGCACTCCTTAGGTGCTTTTAATATTTTTATTCAAAATTGCACATAAAAACAGGACAAAACAAAAAAATTGACTTCAAGTAAAATATTTGATGAAATACTAGGTGGGTTTTTTTTTAGGAAACATTTCACTCTGGGTTTTTGTTAGAGGACAGCACAATACATAACATAACATAACATAACAACCAAGTGTTTTTTGAAAGTGCGAACTGATAGGTAACCAAATTACACCGTACATGCATTGTTAAAGCTCATTGGTTAAATTTTGAGAATTTGGGAGTTCGGTCGTAATTTAAATATTGAATTAATGTTAAAGGTATATATATCTGACACCCCTGGCAGTGGAAGGTGGAACTAATTTATTTTTGGAGACACACCTTTTATGAGGTGGCATAAGCAGCGGGAAACTGTTCCAGAGGTTCGTTCAGAAAGAAGTTTGTTTAGAAAAAAATTAACCCCCTGGAATTGGAAGGTGGAACTAAAATATATTTTAATCATTTGAGGTTCGTTTGCAAAAATCGACCAGCGAAGCAAGCATAGCCTACTAGTTATAATTAAAATTCACCTATTCAGAATTCTCTAGCAATAATACTAAGGCTTCAAATGAAATAAAATTTCATTATAGTTAAATCATTATAGTATTTATAGTTAAACTGTGGAAATTAAAAATAACAATGGTCTGTGAGACTGCTGCGCTAACAACAGTTAAGGATTAATGTTGTTAATCTTAAAAATTCCCAAGTTTTATTTTTTTTAAATTGTGTCCCTTTTTTAATGTCATTTCCTTAGTTCTTTTATTTGTTACTTTGAAATACTAATACATTATCCATCTCAATTCTCCCCCCCCCCCCTCCAAAAAAATGAACATTTCCATTATCTTCTTTTTGCTCCATCATCACATTTTAAAATCTAAATAATTTCATTAAAAAAAAAGTTCTGCCTGATTTATTACTTTGAAATAACCATTAAATAAATAAATGATTCTAACCCCACCCCCCCCCCCAATTCCCCCCCCCCTTCCCCCTAACCAGTGTTGAATTCAGGGGGTGTCCGGGGGGATTTGAGATTTGATGCTTTTAATGGTTAAAAAGTGCAATTTCCCCCGCAGAACTCTACAATGTGTCCACCCCCCCGGAGCCACAGAAATCCCTCCCGGAGAAAAGTGTCTGAATTCAACACTCCCCCTAGCACACAACTTTTAAAGTATTGCAGTGGTAAGAAAACCTTCAGAGAAGCTACAATTGGCTGAAAAAAAGTGGATATATCACTGTTGTTTATGATAAAAAAAATGATGGTTGTTAGCATATATTTTATCTAAAAACAAGGAAGAGGATGAAGTTAAAGTTACTTTTCTCCATCCAGCTGGTCCATCTCCATCTTATGCCTATCCAAGAAAACCCTATATGTTGTGGTTGTCTATTAATGATGTTCTTTGCAAAGTGAATCCAGTTACACCAACAGGAAGAATATATTGAATTTGAGAATCTGATGAAATGAGAACAAATGAGACATTCCAAACTTATAACTGACTGGAATTTTTTTAAAGGGCACTTTTTTTTTACAAAAAAAGAAGAGGTTGGTTTGGAATTGTGTTTAAATTAAGATTCAGATGTTGAATTAAGTCGTGTAAGTTTACATAACTATAAATATCAGTTCTTATTTATTTATTATACTTATTATAATGTTTAACAATCTGGAGGAAACAGTTGGCCCAGACAGAAAAACAAAACAAAGATTCCAAATAGCACAATTCATCTATTTATTGTAACATGTCAAACAATGATGGAAATTTTCAATAAATTGATATTTTTGATCTGTTAAAAAGATATGAATCCACTTTTGTCCCACTTTCAAACTTACTGTACTGTTTAAAAACAATCTGAACCCTTTTTTAAAATTTTTCAAAATATTTTTTCCCTTGTTAACATTTATAATGTTACATGTCAATTAGAAGGCCATGAAAAATGCTTTAAAATGACATCTTTCCCAGCTCTGTATCTTAATTAGGGAAGCTACAACTTTAATTTTAAAATGTCCAGTATGAGCATTTTGACCGATTTTTGGCAACTTTCCAAGGCTGTAATTCTGGAATGGGTTGATATATTAAAATAACATTTGATATTTTTCTTAGACATCCCTACCAAATTTCATCAAATTCTGAGATGGTGAGGTAAAAATCACTGTGTTGATTTGATATGGAATGACCCATTTCTATAAATAAAATATGCAGGGTTGGCAAGTTTTTGCCGCAGGTGGAAAAAACCACGGTTAAAACCGGTAAAAACCGTCCTGGCAAAAATAGGTTTTTGCCAGCAAAAATGGCAAAAATGGCAAAAACTGATTTTTTACATATAAATGCACGTTTCATTTCTTTTACTTATCTTAAATTAACAATCTCAGAATAGTAGTACAATGCATTATGATGATAACTTAATATACTCATCTTAATTACCTGAGAAATTATTAATTTCATCATTAAAAAATTCTTTAATTGAAAAAAGCCATTGTTAGTCTGATTTTTATGCTGCATGGTGGTTTCAAAAATATTTATGAACCTCCACTACATGCTTAATGATAGTAGAAGGTGTAATGTCTTCCCCATGGAGGTTTGGTTTAACCAATGAGCTGCACCACCATATGATATCAGACATGAATTTTCACTTTCATACTTTAGTTCCAGCTCCCGTCTCATTTTTTCCATATTTTTAGCATTGTCAGTTACTATGCTTTTTATTTGGCAATCATACTTTTTTCCAACAGTCTGAATAATATCACTGCATTTTTTTGACAAGAATTCTGCAGTCTTTTTTTGTGGCACCTGTATCCTCTACGTCTACAATATATGATTTTCCATCAATTTGAACACATGAAGGAAGCAGTTATGGGTTCATTGTGGATGTTACTCCATCCGTCGATAACAAGTGTACCTTCTCTGCCTTTCAAACTTTCATGTACTGATTCTTCCATTGAACAGAATCTAAAAGATTACCTGCCAATTCTTTGCGTGAAGGCGGTTTGTAGCTTGGTCTCAAGATGTGGATTAAGTTTTTAAATGCCTCACTTTCCACAATATTAAATGATATGTTGCAAGCATAAAAGACTTTTCAACAATCAGATCAATCTTCCTTTTATCTTGATCTGAAGTTTTTGACACAAATTTGTTTATACTACCTTCTAAATATCTTGCCTTTTTAAAAGAGGCTGAAACTTGTCCTCCTCTTCAACAATCACTGTTATTCTGGTTTAAATCTGCTTGTCTTTCAGATGAAGAGGATGCTTCCACATTCACACATTCATTTGTAACAATTTTTACCCAGCTTGAAACATGTGCCCTCATTCTGGCTGCTTTAATGCTGTGAATGTTTCTACATTTTTTACACTTAGCAACAGTTTTTCCATCTAACTTATAAACAGACTCCTAAATTGGATCTTGTCTTCTGCCTCCTTTATTCATTATTTCTTGCGATTGTTATTTCTTTATTTTCTGCAGCCAAGCTTAGAATCTAAGCTATCAAAAACAAAATGGCTAAAGTTCCTTTCAGATTAACTGTAAAACTGATAAGGCGAGAACTGAAAACAGGAATTTTGTGCACCTGCTATTGTGCTGATTCCTGATTGGTAATTGGCCACCTATGTAGGGAGGGAGAATCCACACTTGCTTAGCTCATATGGAGAGCAGGTGGGAAACAGGTTTGTGGATGATGAATGAAAAGGGGCAGGTGCATGTAAATCTTTTTTTTTTTGGTCAGGGGGGGGGGGTGTAGAGACAAGAGTACATTACATACCATACAGAAAACAGAATAAGAATATATTTTTGGTTTATACTTTTGTTTATTTTTACCAAGAAAACATTTGGTTTCATTTGTTGTTATGATTCCTTTTCATATAAACTGCATCACTGCATTTAGTTATGCAAAATTGGATTTTTGCCATTTTTGCCACTTTTTACCAGTTTTTGCCACTTTTTACCAGTTTTTGCCACTGTCCCGGCAAAAACTCCTTTTTGCCGGCAAAATGACCAACCCTGATATATGTATACCTATTTTTGCCAGTACGTTTTTTTCCATGGTTTATTCCATCTTTGGCAAAAACTTACCAACCCTTATAAAATATTTAAACAATATAATATTTGTTATTTATGTTTTAAAAGAATATTCCTTTATTATTTTGACATTTTTCTGTGATCTTGAACAAATGATAGAAATATGTGTTTCTTATCTGAACTTACTGTCATGTTTTCATGTTCATAGATCAGTTCTTATAGATTTTTACTTGTGTAAGTTTCATATTTGTATCAATGTTTTTTATTTATTCAAAAGTTTTTCATTATGTGCCATTTCAAATGCTTAAAATTTGTTATTTTTTATAACTTGCTACTTTTTATAGGGAATTTGTAAAAAATCATCCTCAACTCAAGTTTTTTGGATTATTAGAAGTACCAGCTTGTCACAAGGATCTTTTTCATAACTCTTCGGATGTAAATAAACAAAAACCTAATGTAAGTTTAAAATAAATTCAGAATGTGAAATATTGTTTTTAAGTAACATTGAAACAATTTTTTAATATGAAAGTTCTGATATATTTATAGTTAGCATGCTTTAATTTATTTATATTGTTTTTCTCATGACAATTACAGCAATGTTTTAATATGTGATGACATTAATTCTCAAGAGAAGTTGGTTGCTTTTGCCTGCAAAATTATATATATATATATATATATATATATATATATATATATAAATTTGACATAGCTATTTGGGGTAATAATTTCATTGCATTTGGTCAGTTATTTCTGTTTCAATGGTTAATTTTTGCAATAAGTTTATATATATATATATATATATATATATATATATATATATATATATATATATATATAGTTCATTTGTACAATATTATTATAATAAAGATATTTGATTTATAATATCTCAATATTTTATCTCCATTAATTTAAAAATATAGTTAAATTATAAATAGGGCTATGTTTAATACCCTATATTAAAAACAATGTTTAAAACATGATTAGTAATTCTTCGTAAAGCTGCAGGAGGGAGGAGCCAAAAAGTTTAATTTGCCATTAAGTGTCGGATAGAAGTCTATGATAAACACAATAAATTTTATCTGAGCAGTCGGCCATTAATTTATGTATCATTTCGTATTGGTGTCCATAAGAATAGCACAAGAATACACATTTATTATAGCTACAACACATTAATTATATCACAAGTCACAAGAACAACATTGAACGAAAAATAATGCGTATATTACTGAATCATCAAAATGTAACAGAGAGTGTAAGTAAAGTAGAAGTCATTAACCATAGAAATTAAAGTCATTCTTCTCAGAGTCCGACACTGGAATGCCCTCTTATGGTGAGGAAAATACATAACACCCCTTCCCCCTAGGAATAAAGAATATAATCGTCCAAGTGCTCAAGAGCATTCAAAACATCGTTAAATACGAAGATTTGGCTCCTGTGGAACAGGCTGACATGCAGGATTGAGCTTGGTTGGGGTATCAGATTGAGCAGGGAAATTTTCCAGAGATGACGAAGATGGAATCGCAGAAGACTGTCGACATTTCTGCATCTTGTACACAGTTGCGAACCTGATCAACATGACATTTGTGGATAATTTGATCTACTAGATCATGGTTTTTTTAGGAGACTAGCCCTGTTGGTTCTACAATCTTTGCTGGAATCCAAGCAGGACCTAAACTGTAGTTAGGGATGTACACAGGGTCATTCTCTTGAAATTGGTGTAAACTTCTATTTTTATCTACCTCAGCTAGTTTTTCCTTCTTGAATCTCATTTCTTTATTGGGATTAGTATGTAATCTATCCAAGAGAGATATCAAACACCTGTTCATTAAGACTTCCACATCCACAGGTGATTTACCAGTAGCACTGCACGGCAAGGTATGCTTTGAAAATAGGAACATAGTTAGCAGAGTTTTCCAATTGCTTTGTATTATATGCTTCAAAATCTACTTGTTCGTAGCCACCATTCTCTCAACCTGGCCATATGATGCAGGATGATAGGGGACTATGAGAATGGGCCGAATTTGATTTTGTGCTAAGAAGTGTTTGAATTCATCAGAAAAAACAATTATCCAGAATACCTGATGATTTTGGACCTGACCATTTTGGAGAAATGGTTCTGTACTGCATTTAAAAAAAATCCCTGACGACTCGGCCTACAGGCACAGGTAGATTTCAAAGACGCAGACCGTGGGGCGCCTGTTTGTTGGGAATTGCAGAAGAAATTACCTTTTTGCCGTGATGCGGTAGTTGGGAATGCCCATTTCGAAATCTAACCTGTTTGTAGGCGGAGCCGGAAGGGATTTTTTTATTTTGAATTATTTTTTTTGCTATAAGGGTTGATCCTATAAAAAAACTTGTCAATATAAAAGATTTACAATAAATTAAAGCGAATTTGATATCTTGTGAATTGATGAAGTTATGAATTTTTTTCTTCTGAAGCCCCCCTTTTTTCCCACCCTTGGGGCCATTTTTAATTATATCAAAAATCTGTCATAGATAAATTTTGGCCCTTTTCCTAGAAGTAATAATAACTTTAAACGGATTCGATGCATATCATAATTAAGAAGTTATGGGTTTTTTTTCTGTTTTCACAAAAAGCCCCCCATTCCCCCCCTTGATTCGATTTTGCCCATTAACAAACTTGACTGAGATTTTATGCCCCTTGATTTTATGTATCAGTTTGGAATAGATTTGTACAGAATTATTGAAGTTATCATGTCCATAAAAAAGTAACGTAGATAGATAGATAGATAGATAAAGTTTTGAACTGGGGGTGGTTTGGGGTTCTGGGAGTCATGATCGGCGTAGATCTGCAAAAATTTTTCAGAAATTCCAACTTAGGGGAGAATGTAATAGGTAGTATTTCTTACAAAATCTACCCAAAAAAGCCTGGGGACTTTCTTCATATTGAAATAGAAACAAACTTTAAGGTTTTTAATGGTAATACTAAAATTCAGCTTTATATTTCGATTCTATAGCAAATTTTTAACTTTGAATACCAAACAAGAGACCATTTTATCAAGAAGTTTAGGAATGATAAAGATGTAATTTTTTAACCTCCTATTGATAATTTAATTTTTAATATTTTCCTTCATATCTTCTGTAATAATTATTTTTTCACATTATTTTTTTCTGTAGTTTATTAACCGTCTCAAACATGATTATGTGATTTCCATGCATATGAAAAAATTTATATGCGAATATGAAATGTGAAATTAATATTTGAAAAAATAATGAATTGTAACTTAGGAATTTTTAACAAAAATTGATTTCTAGAAGCTTTTTTTTTATATAATTTTTAAATTATATACAATTCATGCTTCAAAATTTGTAGCATATTTTAAAGTACACAATAATACTGTTTGCCATAAAAAATTCATTTTGTCAAAAATTGATGCTTACAATAATTTGGTGGGAAGGGCTCAGTATTTGAGGGGGGGGGGGGGATTATTTTATTGTATTTTTTTTTTACCTGCATACTTGAAATGCATGTGTATCCTTAAAAAATAAACTTTAGTTTTTATTATTATTATTAATTAGTTCCATGATATTTATATTTATTCATTAACAGATTACAGGTCATGCTACAGAGGAGCAAATTTTAGAATCTCTTAAGCGATACATGCATAGAACACTTTATGTTCAGAAATGCCTTTGTTATTTGTACTCGTATATCCAGAATCTTTCAGAGGTGCGCTTAGATATAATAAAAGTAAGTGTTCTCATTGAATGAATTTAAATTGTTGTATTAACTGTAATTTATGTTTAATTTTAATTTTCTCTGAATATTTTTGAAAACTGTTTTAAATATCTTTTTATGTATGTGTGCGGAGGTTATGTAAGAAAATTGAGAAATGGACTGGAAAATCAAAACATAGTTTATTTTATATAAGATGTAAATTTACGTGCGGCTTGTTCCCACAGAGTCAATTACTCAACTGCTGCTTTAGTCTCGGCAAAAGGGTTGCCAGGTAACACTAATGCGAGGAGGGGAGGGGGGGTTATTCCGTTGCCAAAAGAAAAGTTACGACTATTGAATATCCCGCCTGGCATTGAAATATTGCTTATACTTCAACATATAATGCAAATAATAAAAAACAACAACATAGAACAATTATAAAGAAAAAATCAATCATAATTAACCTACAATTAAGAAATAGAATATATTACATAGTTACTTTGCACTACTTGAACAGTTATCAGTTATGGGTAAAATACTAATTTTTGACACAGGTTTCTTGAAATTGTCTTTGCTGTGCATAATTCTACTATGACATTTCCGTCAGCACCTGGGATTACCTTAGTAATAATACCTAGAAACCAAGTAGAAAGGGAAGTTGTGACTCTTTCAACAACACTAACATACCTAACAGAATGTGATTTTTTGAATAGCCATTTAATTATTTCTTGTAAATAATTATTTTGCTTTTGTTTCCAAATGATTTGTACCATTTTTTGAGTTCTTTGCCATCTGTTAAGCAAATTATCTCTTACTTCAATCAAATTAGGTTTGGGAATGGAGTTAAGAGGTTTTCCAATAAGGAAATGACCAGGAGTCAATACTTGAAAATCATCGGTATCTGTTGACAAAGGAAAGAGCGGTTCTGAATTTTCAATTTATATAACTATTGTTAGAAATTTGTTTAACGTCAGGTGAGCTGAGCCTACTACTTTCTTTAGATGATATATCATATATTCTAATACGAGCAAATCTTGTGTGTGTGTGTGTGTGGTTATGCAAATTTTATCTTAAAAATGGATCTAACGATTTTAACGAAATTTTGTATCCTACCATTTTTGGGCACCAGAAAACCATTGGGCTAGGTCACATGTTCGAGAAAATTCAACTAGTGGGTCATTTTGGGTCACCATGGGTCAGGGTCAAGCTAATTGTATCTAAAAAACAGTTCAGACGATTTTAACTAAATTTTGTATCCTACCATTTTCGGGCACGAGAAAACTATTTGGCTGGGTCATATGTTCGAGAACTTTTGATTAGTGGGTCATTTTTGTGTCAACACGGGTCAAGTTAATTTGATCTAAAAAACGACTGTAACGATTTTGATTAAATTTTGTATCCCACGAGTTTCGGGCATGAGAAAATCATTGAGCTATGTCACATGTCTGAGAAAATTCGATTTGTGGGTAATTTTTGGGTCACTGTGGGTCCAGCTAATTTTATCTAAAAAATTGCTCAGACTATTTAGACTAAATTTTGCATCCTATGGTTTTCGAGCATGAGAAGACTGTTGGGCTAGGTCACATGTTCGAGAAAATTTGATTAGTGGGTCATTTTGGTCATGGAACACTGGGTCAAGCTAATTTTACCTAAAAAACGGCTCAGACTATTTAGACTAAATTTTTTATCTTATGGTTTTTGGGGATGAGAAGATTGTTGGACTAGGTCACGTGATCAAGAAAATTTGATTACTGGGTCATTATGGGTCAAGCTATTTTTATCTTAAAAACGGCTCAGACGATTTGAACTAAATTTTGTATCCTACGGTTTTTGGGCACAAGAAAATCATTGGGCTAGGTCACATGCTTGAGAAAATCTGATTTGTGGGTCATTTTTAAATCACTGTGGGTTTAGATAATTTTATCTAAAAAACGACTCAGACTATTTTGACTAAATTTTATATCCTATGGGTTTCGGGCACGAAAAGACAATTGGGCTTGGTCACATGTTTGAGAAAATTTGATTAGGGGGTCATTATGGTCATGGTTCATGATATTTGCACTCAAAGCTAATTTTGACCAAGCATAGCTCAGTCTTCCCTGCTCGTAAAGACCTTAACTAACTCCTGCCTTCCAAATATCACTAAAGTTGGATGCTCTGGGGAGTGAACATTTCCAGCTGATGCCTTCTAAGGCTAAAAGACTCGAAAAGTCTTCACTGTTTACTAGTTTGCGTAAATGCTTCAGTTCTGCTGAAGCACCAACAGTTAGTAGTGTTGTCATTAAAAATTATTGAGCTCTAACCATGACAAGCAAAAAATCTTTTCAAATATTATAGCCTTCGCACATTAAGTCTAAGACAAATGCAGTTGTACAAGCTTAGTGGCCATATAGACAAATGTAGCTATATAGATATTTTGGAGGGTACCCCTTTTCTGACCCTTATATTTTGTTTTAAAGAGTCTGAATAGATCTAATACAACATTTTAAAAAGTACAGTTAAGCATTATTCTTTAATGAGGAAGATCCCCCATCAGTTGGTTAGCCAAAATTAGGCTGCATTTTGAAGCATTATAGAATCCTGTACAATCTTTAGAGCAATATTTCTGCCATTTAGTAGCCAGATTAGTAATTTTTTATGAACTGTATTTAATGTTTTTTGCGCTTGAGTTTCATGTAAGCAAGTCTATTGTCACTGTTCAGCACAAGTTCCGAACAAAATACATACAGACAGAATTACGTTACAGACTTGATGTATGCTATATAACAAAAGCAGTGCATATTGAACATTTGTGAGGAGTACATTCAAAACTTGATTATAACACCTCTACATGTAAATATATTTTGAATAAATATATTGATTACATTTTGTGTAGTAAACCTTTGAAATTTGGGCAATACTATTTAGATGGGATCTATAAAACAGTTTACATTTTTTTCAAACTGTAGTGCTATTGTTTGAAACTCATAAAGTTGCTTTTTTATTGTTATTTTTTAAATTAGCTCTACTGGTAAATTAAACTCCGTTGCATTAAAATCCATTGCAAATCAAAGTCATTTCAACGCAGAGATGATGTATTGCAAATAATGGTGTAAATAAGCACAAAAAATTCTGAGACTAAAATACTAAACTTTAAAAAGCTGGCTTTTTTTTTTTTCTTTTTTGAAATATATTCCTGTAAAATGAAAATATATAGTCAACTTCCTTCAATCTGCAAATGCCTATAATCTGCATTCTGCACACTGTTTCAGATGTAAACAGTGAAAATTTGGTTACTGTTAACTTTACGAGAGAAATTCAAAATGGTGGCAATTTGATCATTGATCCGTATTCAGTTTTTTCCCCTTAAATTTTTGCATTGCAATGAAGTAAAACTTTATTTTTCAAATTAGAAAAAAGTAAAAAATCAGGAGACTTTCTTTCCTGCCTGTTGCATATTGTAACAATAAAAAAACATGGGTCACTCAGCAAATTTTCACAAAATGGTTTGAAAACCATTTTGTAAAAGAAGCCTGTATGCATTGTACAAAGGTCACTTTATCTGTAGACTGTAAAATATTATTGCTCTTAGACAGTGTTGGGAATGAGCGAACTCATTGAGTTGAAACTCCTGAGTCTGACTCACTTTCTGTGAGTTTTGAGTTGAGTTGATTCAATTTTTTGAAAAACGAGCAGTGAGTTGAGTTTAACTAAAAATGTCCTCAAGTTTGAGTTAAAATTACAACTCAAACTTATTGATTTTTTTTTCATAATTTCTTTAAGAAAATTTTCGTTTTTAAGAACACATTTTTTCCTTTTCAAATTCGCGTTAGAGGCCTGCACGGGCCCAGGGCAGGCCAGGCCTGGACATCACTGTTTCTGGGTTGGACACAGGCCTTACTTTTTTCTATATGTTCAGGCTGGGCTGAGCGAGTTGTTTAGGCCGAGCCGTGGCTGCACTTCATTCTTCCTAGAGGTCTGCACATGCCGAAATTTTTAGACCTGGTTCCGACCCAAACTGTATGAAAATCGTTAGCCTGTCTCGGCCTGGCCTGTGCACATATTCAGTAAAATGAGTCCCCACCCAACAATTTTTACAAAAAATGTATGTATTTTTAAATTGCCATTATTCTACAATTAATTTTTTTTTTTAAGAATAGTACATACATTTCTACGCAAAAAAATTAAAGTACAATAAAACCTGTTAAAAGGAACCTGTTTATTATGAAATCCTGTATTAAATGAAAAGGTCTTGATCTGTGCAAAATAAATATAATAATTCATGTGAAAAGAATATAATGCATTTACAACAGATGTTGTACCTGCTAAGAAAGGAACCTGTCTATAACAGCTTTTTCTTCTCTCCTATGCAGTTCCGTCTTAGAACATTTTACTGTATAGCTTTTTCAGATTTTTAAGTCTCCAACTATGGACTATAGATTAACGATATTAATGATCTCTCAGACATTGACATACAAATAGATTCATTAAAAAATTAATATAATTTACATGGGGACAGGCAGAGAGAAATCTATAAGAGGCCGTATTTTGGAATGGATGTACCTGCACTTGGCAGCACGAGGTACTTTTTTAAAAATAAAGAATATAAACATGTAAAAAAGATGAAAATAAGTGTGATATGAAAAAGAGGAGGGAGAGAGCGAGGGTCATCAAGAACCTACATTCCACATCCAAATAAAAATTTTCACTTTCCTTTTTATTCGACAAGTGAGTGATCAGTGATCTTGTCAATGTTGGAAAATTCTTCATACTATATTTTTTTTTTCCCAACATCACATTAGGTGAAACACGCCCCAAGAAATGAAAATTTTCTTAGTTTTGCTATCTTGGGGACACAGCAACATGACCCTGGAGTTAAACTCCCATACTAAAATACTGCCAGGCCCTAGCCTCTATCAACCTAAACTAATATAATCTCCCTCTAAAACTCCATCCCTCACCTAAGACATCAGTATAACCACCAAGGTTGCCATATTGGTGAGAAAACACAAAAGAAATAACTGATCGTATGAAAAGCTCCTATATGCATTTATGCATGAAAAAGAAAAGAACATTAAATTTACATATCTCATTTTCTAATTAAGATATAAAAGAACCCTTGTTAAAACTTTCTGTTATGTAAAACAATGTAATATTTCAGGATTTTTTTGTTTATTTGTTTGTCCGTTTTCTTTTATAAATTGCATTTTCTTTTTATTATTTTAGTTGATTCTTCAAAGCATGAAAACTTTTCCCCATCTTTTGGGAATCCAGATGGCTGCCACAGCCTGTTTATATAATCTTACAAAAGGTCCATTGAGTTCCAAGATTCATACTAAATGGTTGAATGAGATTGTTGATCTTACTCTGATATCCATGGAAAATTTTCCAAAGCAGCCTCAGGTAAATGCTTGATTTATTAAAACATATCAAAATATAATATGTCATTTTAAAAGATTATTTGTAAGATTAGATTAATCCATGAGCTTCCAGAAATTATGAAAAGTCAGTTCAACTGTATGGATTTATTCAAAATAAAAATATATAGGCATGAATAATGACATAAGTAATTTTACATAAAAGACATCAAAATTCCATAAATAAACTTTCTTTTTTTTTCTTTATTGTTTTTGAATAGTTTTTACATATGTTCTTTGTAATTGTAGAGTGCCCAGATTTGTTCCCCGTAAACAAAACTCTTAATTTTGCTAAAGCTAACAATGTAAAAAAAGTCTATTTAGGTAGCTCTGCTCCGTATCAACAAAAACTGGTATTATAACTGGGCAGAAATAGTTTCTCTTGCAGCTTTGTAAGCGAAAACAATAATAAGTCAATTGTTCAGAATTTTAAATAGGAATCTTAATTCTGTCTGCCTCCCTAAACTTGCAATTTATACATTATTTAAAGTAGGAAACATTTGGAAAAAGAGATATTTAACTTCCATTTTAAAATTTAGTTATCTTTTGTCCTCTTCAAGTTGCTATTGTTTTCTCTTTCAAGGAGTCACTTGTCCCAACAAGTGGCTCCTTGTACAGAGATCTTGCCAAAAAATAAATAAATAAATAAATAAATAAAAGAAGTGTCAGCTATGGGATTGATGGAAGGTTTGACTGTAGGAACTTATCTGATTTCATTTGGACTGGTTACATTTGATTGTGGTATTTGAGATGTGTTATTTGAAAAGAAGACGACAAATTTAGGACTAGAAGTATTAAAAACATGATGATTTCTCCCAGCCTAATGATGAAACTCACCGTTTATGGAGAATTTGACCAAGGAAAAGATGCACCAATCTACAAATTACACTCATACAACTAATGAATGTTCCTTCAGGAATCAGAATAACATTCTGAAGTTGAATTAAAACAATAATCAGCTTCTTTTAAATCTATTATTGAAAAATATTGTTCTAAATGGCAACACTTCCTTTCTGTCTCACTGTCAACATTAGATTGAGTGGTATTGTAGTGTTTTATATAAGCTTGCCAAAAGCTAATATACACAAAAGTTCAGGAGGTGGGGGGGAGGGATTTAGGTGACAGGGACAGATTTTGGGTACTTTACCTTTACCCTATACATGTGCTAAAAACTTTCCTACAACAATTGTATTTCTTAATACAAAAATGGAAAATATTTTAGTTGCTCTCATAGTTAATGTTTTGAATCTCTCAATATGAATGTTATTTGTTTAAGAATTACTATGCTTTTTTTACTATACTTCATGGCTGTAAAATTTTTTGAAACATGACAGAAAATATTCCTTAATTAATAATTATTTAAAAAAGGTTCTTGTTTATTTCAGCTACAAAAGAATTCTTTGTTAACTCTTTGTAGTGACAGAATGCTTCAAGATGTTGTGAGTACTTTGCCTATTCTAATTCTGAAATACTATTGTGAATTCGATAATTTAAATATAAATATATATGGTATATATATTACAATGATTTATTTTCTTTTTTTCTCTCTCTGTAGTCCTTTAACAGATATCGTTGTGCGGAATTAGTCATGAATTCCCTTTTAGCTTTTGATGATCCGGCAATGAATCGAATGTCTGTGGCTATATGCTCAATATTAACTGCAAGGGTGAGCAATTATTTTTTTCCTTTTCCATTAGAATATATAATAGATTCAGAAAGGTCCATTCAAGTTTTTGCCTGCCCAGTATTCAAAATTTATCTTTTACTATTCTCAATACCTTTTAATTTCCACATGCATTTTGTTTTTACACTATTGGCAATTTGACTTTAAAATATGAATTATTAATTAATACTTTCAAAGAAAAAAGGTAATTAGCATTTAATCGAAAAATGGGGCTTCTGTCTGTAAACCTGTCCTCCTTTACATGATCTATTTAACTCAAAGACCCAATTTTAAAATTAATATAAAATCCTTATTAGCAGTGTTATTTTTCTCAAACATGCAAATTTGTGATAAACCCATTGAAATTAGAAATAATAAAACTCTTTCTCACACATATATGTCATTTTTAATTACCTATAATTAATAACAGTTATTGCATTTTTTCACACTATGCATGAAAAACAGAGACGCTTCATTTAAGTTTGCTTTTTACATGTCAGTTTTTATGAAAGGATAGAAAATAAATATTTTGACTTTATATAAAGTGGATTTCTTTTTTTTCTTCTCATACATTTTGATTTCTTCCAGATATTATTTTTAAGTAATCAAATAATGTGTTACTTGAAATCAATCGTAGAAGGCCCACTGATCGCTTTTTTGGCTACCACTATTTCCAAACAGCATGGTAAAATTAATTTCGAATGTTGTAAAATTCTACCATAAAGATTATTATTTGGAAACCATGGCAGCCAAATAAGTGACAGGTGAGTTCCCAGCAAGCTTTATGTACTCACGTGTCTTTAAAACCTTTTCACAAAAAGTGAGACAGAATAGCTACAACTTAATAAAAATTACTGGGATTTTTCAGATTTTGGGTAGTTTAAATACAAAAGCTGAGTATTTTAGTTAAATTATTGCTTTTCTGTCTCAATTTACTTACAAATTCAAATTAAATATATTCTCAAGCTGAAAAAAAAAAGGTTTTCTATTTGGCTTTTACTATACGTGAAGCAAACAAAAAATTATGTAAAAATTTTTGTTTGCTTCATAGATTAAAATATTCATTTCTACTAAACATGTTTAAATTTTATTTTAAAACCATGTTACTATGAACTTGTGCTGTGCAATAAATTGAATATTTGGAAAATTTTCAAAAACTAGATGAAATATGTTCGATATTGTTGAGAAAATCAGAATTTTCAGTTATTATTATTATTTTATTTATTTATTTATTATTATTATTATTTTGGTAATTAGTGCCTGTAGAATATCTTTTACCATATTAAGCTCTACTTTTGGTTTATTGCACAGCTACATTTTGCTACAAAAGAAAAAAAATACAGTATAAAAATTTCACAAATATATTATACGTAAATTACTTCAAGTAATCAACTTCACTGCAAACCAAAATTACGTAAAATTGAGTTTCTCAAAAAATTTTTATAAAATTTTTACTTTTAAAAATTAAAGTGTGTTGATGCTACTTGCAACACTTAAAATAAAAATAATTTATGTAAGAGACATTTCTTTATCTAATATTTGAGTCATTTTGAGTGCAAGCAATATTTTCAATTTTAAAAGTTTGACATTTTTTGCATCTTTACTTTTCCATTTGATTGTATGTTAACAAACCCAATTCCTATAAATATATTTAAATTTTGTTTTAAAACCTTGGTGTTCGGAATTCAAGCTGTGCAATAAACTCAAAGTTTAAAAAATTATCAAAAATGTCATGAAATATGTTGAAATTGTTAAGAAAATCAGAATTTTCAGTTAATAAATTATTGGGCTTTTATTTCTATTAAATGCATATAAAGTAATGTTTTACCATATTAAACTCCATTTTTGGTTTATTGCACAGCTACAAAAGAAAAAAAAACAAGGTATAAAAATCTCATAACATATATGTAAACTACACTCATGTTCAAAATTAAGAGAATTTTCAGATTTGGTTAACAGATATGACAGAAACATTAAAAATAATAATAAAGCATTTTAAAGTTTTTAAGCTTTGCGTGCTCAGAAGGGGAAAAGGAGGGAGGGAATGTAGTAATTTTGGGCATGGGTGCAGGTAATTCAGATAATTGATTATTTATTGTTACAACAAAGTAACAAATACAGCATAAAATAAATTTAAAAACTAAACACTTTTAAAAATTTATTACAGTTGAAATATGAATAAGCAATAGTGGAGAAGTGGAAATTTTGGAATTCTTCCAAATTATTTAGATGATTGATTATTTAATTTTTGTTACTGCTTGCCTTGAGTATCTGCCTGCGTATTGCTTGCCTTGAGTTTTCTGCCTTGAGTAACAAGGCAGAAAAAAATTGAAAAGTTTTAAAGATTTTAAATTTTGTGTGCACTGTGCTAGGGGAGGGAGTGCCAAAACGGGAAATTGTGATTTCAAGGAAATTTACATGGATGATTATTATTTATTGCTGCAATAAATTAAAAAATGGTTCAGAAAACTTAAAATAATTGAAATGTTTTAAAGATTTTTAACTTTGTGTGCTGCGGGTGGAAAAGGAATTTTTTTTTTTAAGGCAATGGATTTCGAGGAAATTTATAAAAGCGGAATTTTGTCAAAATGTAGAGGATTTTCAATAGAAATACAGTGAAATTATATGGTACGATTGAACACGATAAACAACATCAATCACTCAGCAACATAAATAAGAATATAGCCTGTTCACAAGGAAAAATAGAATTAAGTTCTCGAAATTTGGCGATTTCGGTCATTCTTTTCTTGCTAAAGGAAGTATTTCGTTGCGATTTGGCGGAATGACGATCAGCAGTAAGTGTTGGGAAAATACAAGTATTTTATAAACTGTTTCGCCAAATATTCTTATCATTCATTCAACTCATTCGACCTTTCAACCCTCTTACTCTTAATTCCGTTCATATACTCATTATTTCAATAGTTAAACTTTCTTTCAGTTTCTAAAACAATAGTTTAACTTTCTTTGCAACAACTTAAATTTTTCATATAGCTGTAAATTTGAATTATTTATTATTTATTTTAGAGTATTTGAATATGTTTTAAATTAAATATATCTTTATTTCTACTTACTGTTTGGCCATGTTAATCGTTTAAATCTCCAGGCTTTTATTTTCTCCTTTATTCATTGCATCATATTTTTTTTTTCCTTTCACGGGAATCATCGCAGGCTGTTTACATTTTTGCTGACTCTCCATCCCAGTGCATCGATCTGTTTGTTATGTCATAGTTTGAGGAAAGTTACGGCTAGAGCTCCTATAGTACAGGTTGAATCATACTGCCATTTAATAACCCAATGGACCAAATATCAAGCTAAAACTAGTTAGCTTATCGCAGTGGTGGACGGCGAGTGACAGTGAAAGGGACGGCAAGCATCTGCTCTAGCGGTAAACTAATGCTGAGCTGGGTTACAATATGGCGATTATTTTGGGCAACAAGATGGATATGCATCAGCCTTCTTATAGGAGCCTTAGTTACGGTGGTTGACAACAGATGACGTTAGTTATCTGTTTTCACCTGCGTTTTTCTCCGTGACAGATCGTCACTGAACTTTCCAAATACTGGTAGTGACGTTTTTGCTGCGGGATGGAGGATTGCATAATGTTTTGCTTTCACGAAGCAGGATGTATTTATACAGTCGCTCGCTGCTGGTTCAGTAGCTTCGTATTTTATCTCGCTGGTGGCTTGGTATATTTTATTGATGTTAGTCTCAGCAGTATTATTTTAGTGCCGGCTATGCTAATATGGTTCCTGGGTTTTTTGAAAGAGTTTGTGTTAAAAGCAATGTGTTTGTTTTAATTAATAATGCAGTCTGAATTCTACATTTGGAGAGCAGTTCGTCTGGAGGTTAATGGCATCCATTTATTTTTAAGGATAATATCTTGCTGGTTAAGTATGAATATCCATTACGTTTTTAAGAAGCCTTTAATTATGTTTACTGAACAAATAGTAGCTAGTAACACGTTCTGATTTCATCTTCTTTTTCGTTTGCTGAAATAGACTTTTCGTATTTGATATCTATATGTAAGCCATGTCATTTCTTTCTCTTTTTGCCAGATCTCTTGATTTTAATCTCCCGACTTTACTTTTATTTATGAGGGTTACTGATCGCTTACAGACTGGAACGGAAGTTTATTTTTATTTTATTTTTATTTTAACTTTCCGTGCCTGTTTACATGTGTTGGCAATTTCAGAACTTGGCTTTCTCTGTACTTCGTTCTCGGAATTGCTAGTTTCCTTTTTTGCCGTTTGAGCCACCAAATTCGGTTGTTTGTTTTATGTCTCTAGGAATAGTACTTTTTGATCAGTGTACTTATTGTCATCGGGGCTTTAGCTCAAGTCTGCGAGAAGTAGCCTGGATGGTTTGCCTTGGCAGCTATGGGTGTTTTGCTTTCTGGAAGTCCATTGCATTATATCAATGGCTGTTACCAGACATTTTATTACGTTGAAGTTGTGTTGGGTGTGTTGAAAGGATTGGATCTGGTATTAGGGGAGGAATATAATTTGTTTACTTCAATTAATTAATTCATTTTTCATTTATAGAACCTTTTTAAAACTAAATTGAATTATTTACAGAACCTTTTTAAAAGTAATTAAGTATGCTTTTCTTGTTAAATAGAATTAAGCCTTGCACGGCAGCACAAGGCTTATTTATTTCCAGCACGACTTTCCCATGCTATTCTAACACAGCAAATCCCGTTGATCGAGTTATTTTACTAGAGTTTTTCCCACTTTTTGTACGCACTTCCACTAATTTTCTTCAAAACACCTAATTCTGAAAAAAAATTAATTCTCCAATCAAAAAACTCTAAATTCTGGTGTTGTTACTTTCTTTAGAGACCTGTCAGGTTTCGACTAGCGCTTCGACCTGGAAGATAGATTATTTTCGACTATTCATCCAATCTGTTTAAATTACATTATGGGTAAATTAAAGCCTTCTATTACAGTGTGGGCGAGATATTACGATTTTAAGAATTAGGCCGTGTAAAAAATTGTGTGGAGGAAGGGGAGCGTTTTGCCCTTTCGGGAGGGGAGGGGGAAGGGTGCGAACACAATTTGGAAATACAATAAAGTGATCTGTTTTAAACTTTACGATATTTTATAACACATAACATAATTTTTTTAAATGAAGCCGCGTCAAAAATTATGGGGAGTGGTGGGGGGAGCGCGTTCTGCCGACACGTGGTGGGGGGATTTTCTAAATTTTGCCGACACCACTCATGTGATATATCATTCGAAAAGCCTGTGACTGCTTATTCATATTATGCCCCTCCGGTGTCCATCCGTCCATTTTGCCCCCCCCCCTAAGGGGGGCACTTTTCTAAATTTTGGCGAAACCCCTCATGTAATATATCGTTGGAGAGGTCTATAACCGCTTAATCATATTATGCATCTCCGGTGTCCATCCCCCCACTTTGCCCCTCCCCAAGGTGGGTACTTTTCTAAATTTTGCACACATCCCTCATGTGATATATCGTTGGAAAGGTCTGTGACCGCTTAATCATATGCATATCCAGTGTCCATCCCCCCACTTTGCCTCCCCAAGGGAGGTACTTTTCTAAATTTTGCACACATCTCTCATGTGATATATCGTTGGAAAGGTCTGAGACCGCTTAATCATATTATGTATCTCCGGTGTCCATCCCCCACTTTGCCTCCCCAAGGGGGGTACTTTTCTCAATTTTGCACACACCCCTCATGTGATATCTCGTTGGAAAGGTCTGTGACCGCTTAATTATATTATGCAGCATGACTGCTATACGGTGCCTCAGGCAGCGGGGACCCGAGCTGGAGGTTCGTTCAGTTAGAGGTTTATACTATTTGATGTGCAAATTAAGGGATCATCCTGTGCCGCAGGCAGTGGGGACCCGGGTCGGAGGTTCGTTTGGTTCGAGGTTTTACGAGATTCGAGGCACCGATGTAAGTTAAGGGCGCGCTAGTTGGCGAAGCCAGCTAGTTTTCTTATTATTTGCATTATATAACAAAAATTCTTGACACGTTCCCAGGGCTAGCATTCCCCCTAAAATTCCTAAATTTCCTAAATATTATTTTATCCCCTAAAATTCCTAAAATTCTCCTAAAATTTTCTTCTTGTTCCTAAAAATTCGAAATCGACAAAATTTCACCGGAAAATATCGCGAATTTCGACAAATAGTCACCGAAAAAGACACGTATTTTGTCAAAAAAGTGCTAAAATAACGCAAATTTTGTCAAAAAATCGCTAAAATAACGCAAATTTTGTCAAAAGATCGCTAAAATAACGCAAATTTTGTCAAAAGATCACTAAAACAACACAAATTTCGTCAAAAGATTGCGGAAAAAAGCAAATTTCGACAAAGAATAGGGGAAACAACTTAAATTTCATCCAAGGATATCATGGGAGAAAAAAAGCTAATTTCGACAAACAATCCTGAAAAAAAACTCAAAGTTCATCTAAGGATCGCGACAAACACTAATTTCTTCAAAGGATTGTAAATTTTTTAAAAACATCTCGGGAAAAAAAACTAGAATTTCTTAAAAAGATCGTGGAATAAACGTGAATTTCGATTTTAAAAAAAATCGTGAAAATCCTTCCAATTTCATTCAAAAATCAAGGAAAAAAGATAATTTCGTCTAAGAATCACGGAAAAACGTGAATTTCATCAAAAAATTGTGGTAAAAAACGCCAATTTCGTTGAAGGATCACGAAATTTTGTCAATCAATCGTGCATATAAGGCGAATTTCGTCAAACGATCGCACAAAAATACAAATTTCGTCAAAAGATTGCAGGGAAATCTCAAATTTTGTCAAAAGATTGCAGAAAAACGTGAATTTTGTCAAAGGATCACGAAAAAAAGCAAATTCCGTCAAAAGGTCGCGAAAAAAAGCAAATTCCGTCAAAAGGTTGCGAAAGAAACACGAATTCCGACAAAAGTTATCGAAAAAAACGTAAATTCCGTCAAAAGATCACGAAAAAACGTGTAAGTTTGTCAATACATCGTGCAAATAAGGCAAATTTCATGAAAGAATCGCGAAAAAATGCATGTTTCGTCAAAAAAAAACACTGAAAAAATGCAAATTTCGACAAAGAAGTGTGAAAAAAAACATTTCAGAAGTTTTTCTGTTAGTTTCAGAATTTTTTTTTCTCATAATCACCCTTGCTTCCTGCCTCTTGTTCTCTAGGTTCACAGAGAACATCCAAAAGAGAGAGAAAGAGAGCATTCATTCTGGTTAGGCTCAATGATACAGGAATTAAAAATTCTAATTAATATAATTGCAGTAAGCATAAGTTGTCAAAACGGTTTGTAATATCAAGCCGTTTATTGTGCAAATTTAAATGCTCTCATTCGCAACAAACAACACAAGCTCATGGAACAAGGGCTGAATTCATTGGAATGATGGGAATATTCTTTGGCAGTGTACCACATGTGCCTGTCTAGCACGAAAATACTGTTATTACATACTTGTAATGTTAAAAATATCGCAAATGCCCCTAAAATTTTCCTAAAATTTGGAAAAAAATTCCTAAAATTCCTCCCTAAAATTTTGAAAAATCCTAGTACTAGCCCTGCGTTCCCTGTTTACAATTATATTCAAGAACATTCTGCTCATATATACTCGTTATTATTTTTATACTTCTTATTGGGTCATTCTAAAAATAAAGCACCCTTTGGGGTCCGACATTTTTAAGGTTATATTTCCCCCAATTTTGTTCCAAAATTAAATTCAAATACTTGAAAAGATATTTCAGAAATATTTTTCTTTAATGTAATTCTGAAATTTTAGATAAATTGCATTTATTACCTTTTAAATAGCTTTACTTAAAATTGTATCCTATAAAAAGCCTTGTCCCATGAGCAATTTTTTATTTTCAAACCATCATTTTTTCACCATATATATTTTAAAAGCCATGTCTGATTATATTTTTTAAGTCTCTGTAGTCTTATTATTATATCTACATACTTTAAATATATATTTTTAGATGTGTTTTCATTTTATAAGGAAAATTCTTGTGTCCCCTAATATTTGTCCCCTGTGTTACTTCTACTTTGTTCTTAATATTATAACAAGAATTTGTAACCTAAATGTTGTTAACAACAGTCAGTCATGCTGTTTTAGAGCTATCATTTATCTTAAGTAGCCATTATTTCATATGTTAAATTTTGAAAAATATTATCTGAGCTAAAGTGATTTTTGAAGGTAGGTGTGTTTTTTATGTGTCCCCTGTGTTACCATCAATTTACATTAATAATATATATATATATTAATTAATTTCGGTTTAAATTGTACATCTCAGTTAAAAGAAAACATTCATATGACTTTGGCATTGTTTCTATAAAAATATAATTATAAAGATAATTTTTTATTTCATTTTGTCCCCCGTGTTACTAGTCCCCTGTGTTACCATGATGTTGATAACGCAAGAGACAATGAGGTAACACAGTAGCTTAATTTATTTTTTTAGGCAATTGTGTGGCTAAAACTTACATGTAAAGTTTTGTATGTTATTTTAACTCAAAAAATATGCAAATTGTATTATTATTAAAGTTAGTTTTTTCTAAGAAGGTGGAAAATACCGTCATGCTTCTTTTACTGCAAACAACCAATTTTATGTTGTAGCTGCTCTCTCAGTTCACATTTGAAAATATGAGAAATAAATTTCTAATTAATATATAAGCACATTTCTATGATTTTTGCATTCTTAGTGCTGAACATGTGTGCACTTTGTTACTTTGGTGTCCCCTGTGTTACCGTATGTCCCCTGTGTTACTGACAATTTTTTTGTCTTAACAAAAAGAAATAACTTTCTTAAGATTCAGAGGGTTAAATATGCAATGACTAATATGTATAAATAAGTTTGACTGAGATTTTATTATATTGCTATACTTTTTACCTAATTATGTAAAGTTTTATATTGTGAGAATACTAAAAAGGTAACACAGGGGACATAATATGTCCATTTTGTGAGAAAATATATACATAAACAAAAAATTATGTGGCAGTGAGAAAGAACATTCATATCAAAATGTTAAAATTGTAAAAATACTTTTGTACTTTCATAAGACAAAATTGGGAGATTATTTAAAATATGGTAACACAGGAGACACTTTTCATTCAATGTGTAGTTTACGTTTCTAAGTGTAGTAAATAATATTTTTTTTAAAGTGTGCTGCTGATATTCAATTTCTATTTTTGAAGGTGTATACAATCCTCTCAAAGATTTTTTTACTTCATTTTTTGTGAAAAAAAATTTGAAATTTTTTTTTTCAAAAGGGACGTTTATTTTTAGAATGACCCTATTATGTGATAAAACAACATAAGACTTTATCGATAGCTTTCACACACTACTTACTCTTCCACTGTTTCTTTCCAAAGTGGTTGCAAACGTATTTTGCACAATGGAATAAAATTATTTGCAAAAATGAACATGATTTGTTTATTATTATCATTATGAAGATGAGAAACAATCTATTGAAGTCAGTTATATTTTTTTTTTTGTAAAAAATTACTTTTATATTTTTAATTGTTTCAAGAATAATCAATGTTTGAACTGTATATTTCATATACCATTACTGATTTTGATCTGTGCAGTCTTTTACATACTTGCCTCGTGTGAATCTTATCTGCTTCATATTAATTTGTTATTAAAAAACTTGAGATAATAAAAAAAAGGAACTTGCAAAGCAAATTAAAAAATAAATTTATTTCTATATTGTTAAGCCCAAGAAGGGACAGATATTAAAATTATTTTATTTAGTCAATCCTACAATAATGTTGCATGTTTATATTAAATCTTGCTCAGTCTATTTAATCTTAAAAAGGTAAATTTAAATTTAAAACATGATATTCAAGCAACTTTAAAACATTTCATTTAGTTGAAATGAAATCTAAATAAATCTTCTTCAACTTTTTTTTCAGTTTTACATGCATTATGCAAAATTTGTATTGTAGCAAATTCTAACAGACAAGAAACATGAGAAGTTCAAATAATTAAAAAAGTTGAAGATTTATTTAGATTTCATTTCAACTAAATGAAATGTTTTAAAGTTGCTTTAATATCATGTTTCAAATTTAAATTTACTTTTTTAAGATTAAATAGACTGAGCAAGATTTAATATAAAAATGCAACATTATTGTAGGATTGACTAAATAAAATAATTTTAATATCTGTCCCTTCTCAGGCTTAACAATATAGAAATAAATTTATTTTTTTAATTTGCTTTGCAAGTTCCTTTTTTTTTTAATTGAATTATCTTTGGTTAAATAGTAATATAATAAAAGTCTTGTTAAAAGTTAAATATAAAATTTAAGCCTTTGAAGTAATTTAGTACAGAATGTTTTGACAGTTTTTCTGGTTTTTCATATTTAAATATTTTTTTTAATTTCTTTGGTGCTCCAGTTTATGTTATTGATTTATATTATGATGTAGACATGAAGGGTTGCTATAAATTGTGTTAATAGATAACTTTTGTTTAACTTATGGAAATATGATTTCCAGAGTTTGTTAAAGTCACGTCAGCTATATGTTCATGATTGTTGGAGAGAACTGTTTTTTGTTTTTTTTTAAACAGTTTTTTATTTATTTTATTTGCTTTTCAGTTAATAAAAACTTTAGTTAATTTTATTTACTTGTTTGTTATCTTTTATCATATACGACAGCTTCTTTTCAGTTACAGCCAATTTTGAATTAATTTTCAAATATTCATTATAAATTTGGGTAAACTTCAGCATAAATGCACCATATATGCTAATGCTCTGCTATTTCCATTCATTAGTAAATTACCTTTGTGTAATTTACATCAACGAGAACCTGGTGATATGTCACGGTACCAATAGTAGACACTTGGAAAAAATGCATCAATTTGATTCCAATTCCCACAATAAACAAAATAAATGAATGAATTGTGCAGTACAATTTTGACATATCAAAGCCAAAGGTACAAAACAATTTCTTAAATGTAAGCATAACAAAAAGAAATTGCCTTACTTTGTTCCAAATTATAGAAAATCAAGGTAAGATATGACTGCCTGATAGCGTTGTTGAATTTAAATCACTTCGCACCGGAATTCATGGCTTGAGATCTCTGTAGTTAGAAGCATTAATACTAGAGCATTGAATCAGCAACGCCCCAAGGGGTGCAAACGTATGCGTGACTTTCAAAGCCTATCTTTTTAGTTCAAATTTAAAAGTATCCATTATTGGTTCAGTGATTGCCTCTAGTGCAGTTACATTACTTCAAAATGTTTTTTTTTTTAAACATGCGACATGCATAGATTACGTAATGCTTTCCAAGAACCAGAGTAGCTTTGCAAAACTTATTCTTTTTAATGCGGTGGAAAGAGATATCTAAAAGTAATTTAAAAACTGCATAAAAAGAGTATATACTTCAGAGTATGCCCATAATGTTTTTGAATTATTTTGAGTATGCCTATAAAAGAACTAAAGAAGGTCATTCACACTTTATGAAAATGATTTTCAAAGATAATTTCTATACATAAACGATATATTCTATGCAACAATTTGACTTTGTTGGATAGCTGTAACTTTTGGCTATAGTTCTGGCTTGAAATTTCTATGATAATAGAATTTTCTTGTTACAGTCTTGTCAGTTTTTCCCTGATACCTCTTGTAAAAACTTTCCAAAGTCTTTTCAATGTACGTGAATTCATTTAAACAATCCAAATGCAGAAAAAGGCCATTGATTGGAAGGGGGGGGGGGGCGTCTGGTGATTTTACATGCATTTCATCAGTTAATACAAAATTTATTTCTGTTTGGGATTCTTTCTTTGCTAAATATCAGTCAATTGAGTTATGGAAGAACGTCTCGGAGACTTTGTTCATATGAAGTTCAATTAATGTCTTTTTAACACTTTCCAACCTAGTTGAAAAGTGTTTATGACTTCGGTTTGTCTGCCGTCTGTCCGTGCTCTAACTCCCATAAATATGCTCGGATTGCCCTGCAATTTTTATATGTTATTGTCGTTATATATAGCATGTTCCCTATTTCAACTGAAGTGTGTAGCACTTATAGTTTTTTTACAGGGACACTCAAAAGAATTCCTTTACATTACGTCTATGGAGAAAAATCGTCTGCGGTTTAAATAAATATTGTTTCACTATTTTAAACGCATTGAAATTGATATATATCACTAAGGTGCATTACAAGAGGCTTACTACAGAATATTGTGTGCATAGCAGTCATCGTTCATTTACAGGGACACAAAAAAGAATTCTGTACTGTCTGTTAACAATAATTCCTGGAAGTGCGTTTTAAGTTGCTGAACGCAATTTTAAATTTAACTCACTTTTTGTCTATTACAGTAGAAAGCCACTAATCCGCAAAGCTTGGTTCCAAGTGTTGTGCGGATTGGAGGCTTTTTGCGGATTACAGGCCATGTCTATTTATTCTTTGTTTACATTTTTTAAAATTCATATGTTGGACAAATTTAGATTTCTAATACTAAAAAATAAATAAATTACACATTTTAATATATAGATAAAGTAATAACTATGTAAAACATAATTTATTATTTTTTAAATTTCTTAAATATGGCATCAATTGTCTGTTTTAAGACATTTGATTTATAGTGTTGAATTTTATCTTTAAGTAAAAGTTCAAAAGCAATATATATATATTTTTTTTATGTGTTTTTCAATTTTATAATTACGATTTAATGAAAAAATAAATAAATTATAAAATATATTGTCTAAATAAGGATTTTTTATCATAAAAAAAAATCACAAAAGCTCAAACTGTATTTTACAAATATTGTATGAAGAAATGAATATATAAAATAATATACTATTTAAATGTGCTTTCATTTTAAACTATAAAGAAGAATGTTATATGATATATAATAATACTATATATAAAGATAAGAAAAATGTTAAAATTTTGGTGAAAAAAAATTTCAAAATTCAAAATTTTGTCACCATTGAAGCATTTTTCAAGAATTAAATTTCTTTGTTTACATTCATAAATTGGTTGCGGATTAGAGGCCTTTGCGGATTACAGGTTTGCGGATTAGCGGCTCTCTACTGTACTTGGTGTGTATGAATTCTGTAGATCATATACAGGGCAGCACAAAAGTTCGCGAACACATTTCCGTTTATTGACAGAAACTCCAGAAGGAGAATTTTAAACTGTGCTACGCGTTTCCTAACTAAATTAAAATTTAGCATCCTATGTAGTATATATACAAATCTACAGATCATATACAGGGCTGAATAAAAGTATTCGGATATTTTTCCGAATATTGTATATGTTTGAAATTTATATTGGAAATTCCTGAAATTACGTTTTTAAATATGTTATGTGTTTTCCAAATTGTTTACTTAGATGTTATCTTTCAGCCTATTAAACGGTAATGATTTGTAAAATTATTTTGGAAGCGTTGGAAAGTGTTACATAATCTATGCTTGACGCATGATTTTTCGTTCTTGTTTATATAAAGCTGGAATTTCTTCTTCAAAAATGGGTTCTAAAATATTTTACTGTTAATAAAGTTAAATCACCTTAGCTTTACTGCATTTTTTACCTTTAATTTAATTTCATAACAAAATCCTGCAGCAATCATGAATTCTTTTTTTTTTTTTTTTTTTTTACATTCACAAACTCATTTCTTTCTTTTTTTTCTATTAATTGATAAAAATTGCTCTTCTTTTGATACACTCACTTAAATAAATCTATGTTTCATCCAGTGTTACGATATTTATTTTTATTTTATCTCCACCTATGAATTTGTTAAAGTGTGTGTTAGAAAGAGCTATCGACAACACATTGAAAGACTTTCGAAAGTTTTCCAAGAAGTGTGGGAGAAAATTGATATGATTGTACTAAGAGAAAAATCAACTATTATGAAAATTTCGATACAGTGTTATAATCAAGAGTCAGGGCTATACAGTAGAGTAAAATTGTCGCAAAGATTATGGCATGTATGTTCAGAAATTAATTGTGAAAATCGTTTCCATAAAGTGTGAATGACCTTCTGTATACACATTATTTATGCTACACATTCCATTTTCACTTGGGAACATTCTATAATATAAATCAATTATATATATCAATTTTGTGGCTATACATACATATATTTACAAAAATTAGGTTGTCGATAAATGGACAGAAATCATAAATTGGAATGTTTAAAAAAAAAAAATAATTAATTCTCACAGAAATTATACATACGTACCCCCCCCCCCCCTAAATTTTCTGATCATGCTACACCTATGTCTATGTGTATTGTAATATGTGCCACAGAGCTTTACCTAATATCATATTGAACAATGCAGTTAAGAAGCATCTGCAATCAACATTGCAGAGATATTGCTAACCTCTAGAGAACTAAATTTCAGACACTATTTAATCTTATCTCTTCAAATCAGAGTTTTTCTTCTCCAGACATGCAAGTCTAGAAATGGTTCTTTGAAGTTTTCTGTTGCTAACTCATTGAACCCAGGTCCAGTTCCTGTTTGTCGCAAAGATCTGAGCTACATTGAACAAATGATCAGTGATGCCATAGATGCACTAAAGTGCATCATTTAAGCAAAAAGTTAGAAAAAGTATCGCTCTAAAAAAAGATAACTACTGCTGCCATTGCTACTGTAAATGATTTTTTTTTTTTTTTTTTTTTTGTGATTGCAGGTTTTTCTTGGGCTATATTAACAAAATTAATGTATATAAAAATATGAAAATTGATAGTTTTGTAGAGAAATGTATGATAAACACATTGACACAGACAGTTTTTAAATCGGAGAATTATTTTAAGCGTTGTTTAACGTTAAAATTACACAAAATAGTTCAGTTAAAAAAGTTTTATGGTATCAGAACTATGCACAGCAATTTAACCATTTTGACTATTTTGTGGTGGGCAGAGTGCAATCATTTTATGTAAATTTGTCTTTTGAGTTTTTTCAAAATTTTATTATCTTATTAAATATAGAGATTTATTTCATATTTAAATCTATTTATTAAATTTAGTATTGAACAAAAATATATTATATTTATGTTTTATTTTAGATAACAACAGCTGAGACTTCAGTATTGGGTGCCAAAGAAGCTTATATGAGAAGGTTGTTGAATATTGTGAAATCTAAGTCTGAACAAAGAGACATTGATATAATGATGAAGTTTACTTTGAGTGCTCTTTGGAATTTAAGTGGTAAGTGCAGTTTTTTTTTTAAGTAGGAAAGTTTCTCTTGAAGAAGTTTTTTGGATATAACAACGCAATTCTATATAATGAAATCCTGTGTATAATGCACAACTTCTCAGGTGTAAACAATAAATTTTGCTGTGAGGAAGCATCTGCAATCAACATTGCAGAAATATTGCTAATCTCTAGAGAACTCAGTTTCAGACATTATTTAATCTTTATCTCCTCAATTCAGAGTTTTGTAATGAAACAATTGCTATTATTAAATTTAAAAAATTTGGAAATGAGTAATATAATGATTTGGTCCAGGCATATTTGTATTACATGAGGTTACCAATTTGAATAATTGTGTCAAAAATTAATCGAATATTTGGATCATGTTTCAAAAATTTATTATCTGCACAACTTCTGGTCTCTATAAATACAATATAAAGATCTTCTACTGTATATTAATATATGCTCTAGGCCAGGGCTCGGAAGTAGCGCGCTACAAGTAGCGAAACTACAGTAGCCGCTACTTTTTCTAGTAGTTTGTAGTGTAGCGCGCTACATTTAAAAAAGTGTACTGTAGCGAGTAGCACAATACAAAATATCAGTAGTTTGTAGCGAGCATCAACGCTACTTTTGACGCTACTTTAGGAGGGAGGAAAAAAGTGCCAATCTTCAAATCACATGATCATAACTCGTTTCATTTGTGTGAAATATGTTCTCGGCAACAATTTACGAATGTCAGCGAAAAATCTCAGTTGCGGTGTCATAGATTTTTCCATAGACGATGGCCACGGCCACAAATTAACTGTCATTTTCACAGTTTGGGTGTCAGAAACTTCGTGTATTGTCATTTAAATCCATAGAAATCTTCTCAATATAATGTATTTTTATACGACTACGATTGTTTTTTATCAAAATATAGTCGTCTGGCTATGTTAAGTCTTTATCTGACTAATTTCTTCTCCCTTTTTCCTCCCACCCCCAGCAAACAAAGAAATGTAAAATCTTAATTTTACAAAAAAAGAACGGATTTATCTAAACATAAATCATCTAAACTGTCCCTTAGCCTCCCATAATTTACTCTTCTTACCCCCACCCCCCAGCATACAAATAAATCTAAAATCTTTAAGTTATTTTTTTTATAGAAAAAAAAATCTCTGCTCTAAATAGTGCTCTGTAGTGACGATAAATAATCAGTTATATAAATTATCTTCCTTCCCCTAAAATTTCACCCACCTCTCCATATACAAAATTTAAAATTCTTCTTTTTTTTTTTTTAAGTTCCGTATTCTTTGCTGTCCAGTAACATTAAATAAATAAGCAATCATCTAAAATATTCCCTTCGAACAAAATTTCTGCTCGCTTCCTGCCAGTTTAAAATCGTTGGAACTCTAATTAAAGTATATTCGAAAAAGCACAGAAAAAGAACAAGTACAGCATTTTATTATTAGAGAAAAGTGCACTAGGAAGGAATGATTTCTGCTTTCAAACAAACTAGCAGCTGATACGTAAAGCATCAGCTTGCCCCTTAGCTATTATTTGCTGGATTTGCTAATAAAACCGCAAAGTATTCATTCATCAAAAAAATTAATTTTCTTGCTGGCAACCCTTTGTCTTCTTACTCATTATTAGATCTTGTTTTTTTTAATGTGGGGATTCTTCTTTTGAGATTGATGTAATAGAATGGCAGACAAAAATAGTATAGAACTGCCCTGGTCGGCATATAATAAATATTTTGAAGTTATAGAACAAGAAAGTAGTAATTATTCTGTAGCATGTAAACTTTGTCCAATTAATAAGAAGTTATCAGTATCAAAATCATCTGCTTACATTCTGAAGTTGCACATCTAGGTGAGTTAGCATTTTCTTTATTAATAATAATTACTGAATCGCATCTCACACTGAATATCTAAATCATTATTAAAATTATTATTCAATTGTACTAAATTACTTTGTAACTGGAAGACGTTTTCCATTATTCTTTATTTTATTTATTTATTTTTTTGGTAACGACAGCAGAATTTTCCGAAAACACTGTCAAAGTCAGCGTTTTCAACCAAATTTCCGACGCCGTAGCAGGGGAAAGGGGAAAAACGTGACATGAATCGCTTATAACCCGATAAGTAATTTATTTATCAAAAAATGGAAAACTCATTTCGATTCCAAATCGCTTCCATAGTCAGGCTTGCCTGTTTTATGCCTTTGTGTTTAAAAATGAATCAGATAATATGTCAGAAAGTTTTGCGTTGTTCAGCAAGGAAGTTGAGAACCACCTTAAGTGCTACTGTGCTATATTACTCTCATAAATTTGTAAGATTATTACAATTTTTGTTTTCAAATTTCCTCTTTTTAACACTTTCCAACATAATTAAAAAGTGTCTATGAATTCGCTTTGTCTGTCTGTCCGTGCTCTAACTCTCGTAAATATACTCGGAATGCAGTGAAAGTTATATGTTATTGAAGTTTACCGTAAAATGTTCAGTATAGAAAATGAACTGTGTAGCATTTATATATCGCTTACAGGGACATTCAAAAGAATTCTGTTACATTATGGTCTATGGGGAAAAATTGTTTGTGATGCATTTAATTAGCGATGGTAACTAAAGCAGCGAAAAGTAACGAAGTAGTGACTACTTTTGAAAAATAGTTTGTAGTCGCTACTTTTTAAAACAAGTAGTTGTAGTTAACTACATTTTTCATAAAGTAGTTGTAGTTGTAGTTCGCTACAAACAAAAAGTAGTTTTTCCGACCCCTGCTCCAGGCATATTTGGCCAATGCTATTAAGGTAAGTTGAATGATGTGTGAAATGTGATATATATAATGCAAAATTCCTTAATACACACAAAATCGCATATCAAGCTGTGAATTATAATGATCTTCTATTGTATATTCATATTTTTTATTTTTTATTTAATTTAATTTATTTATATTATTACTAAAATTTATATATATCTTTCAGATGAATCCCCCAAAACTTGCAGTGTATTTTTAAATTTAGGTGGTATGGAGCTTTTCTTGGAAGTCTTAAAAGTGAGTAAAAGTTTTCTATTCTAACCTGATATTTAAGCTGTTTTATAGTCAACTTTTGTATTGAAAATTATACTTTTAGAACTTTTAATTTTACTTTTTAATTAGAAAATTAGATTAGTGGGTACTGTTCAAAATGCTCACAAGCAACATTTGTGACAGTCGTTAACTAACCCCACAAATGAAAGGAGGCTGCTAAATTTGTTCGGCAAGTGGCTGGCTAGGTAGGGCTTACAAAATCAAATGTCCATTGCATTTTAAAGTGCCTACATTGGGAAAGTTACATCCTAAAATTAATCTATGCCCTCAATGAAGATTATCCAGACCTAATTCATAGTGTTATAATAATTTAAATTGTGTATATATTTTTTAAATACTCTTTGTATATATTTATTTATATATATTAAAAAAAAAAAAAAAAAGCCAATTAAGAACAGTGCCATTTTGTTTTAACAATCTGAGTACACTTAACTCCCTGTTGGGACCAAAGATTGTGTGGATTATAGAATTTTGCAAATTATAAGGCATTGTTTGTTACTTTTGCAGGTACAAACTGAGTTATCATTATTAATGCATGAATGAATGTTAAAAAATAAAAAATAATGATTTCAAAGAAATTTTGCTATAAAATATCTTTTTAACATTAAGAAAGCTTATCAGTTTCATAAAAGTAAATAATGTAAGCCTGATAAAATAATACATAGCAATGAAATAAAGATATTTTTCTACTATAAGCGTCTGTTTTTTTTTTTTTTGTTTTTTTTTTTTACTTGGCATAATGCTTGCTTCAGAAAGTTCAGGAAGAATTTGTTGCCAAATGACATAAACAGCTATGAAAGCAAATCTGATGAACTTTTATGCCTGTTATATATATATATATATATATATATATATAAACATTTTATTTATATAAGTAGAAGACCACTAATCTGCACAGCTTGTTTCCAAGTGTTTTGCGGATTTGAGACTTTTTGCAGATTTCAGGTCATGTGTATTTATTCTTTGTTTCTGCTTTTTTTTTTATTCATACTTTGGACAATTTAGATTGTTAATGGTTAAAAATAAATAAATTACACACGTAAACATGTGAATTAAGTAAGAGTTATTTTAAAAATAATTTATTGATTTTTATATATTTTAAATATAGTAATCCCTCAATATATCGCGCTACTTGGGAGTTAATAAAAAAGCATTATACACCGAGGGGAGCTATATAACGAGGGGGCGAGAAGAGTGTGAAATGAATGTAAAATAATAGATGAATAAATGAAAGCTAAAGAGTCCTAAATTAAGCTACAAGGTTTACGATTTAATATTTGTTCAAAAAAGCTACAAGTTCAACACAAAAGAGAGGGTAAAGGTGAAAAAAATACACAACTGTACAGATTCAGTATATATTTTTACTTACATTTTATAGTATATTCTGAGAATAAGAATCCAGTGTTATTTGTTTTCTATTTTCTTTGATTATCTGCTTGCCACTGGAAATTAAAAGAAAAAATTAACTAATTGCATTTCAGTTATATTCTTAGATTTCAACGTTTCAAACGTTTTATATGCTTTTTCAAGAAACTGAACAGCTTTGATCATCAGAGCTACTAAATCCTTATCAGATATTACTTCTTCGTTGTTCTCTTCTTTTGCCATAGAACTATTATCTCCTTAAACTGCATAAATAATTTCTGTGTCATTCAAATTTTGAAATATGGGTTCATTGTCATCAAAATGTATCCATTCTTTCGCTTTGTTTGCAGAAATTTCCATGCCTAATTGAGTGGAAGCATCAAGGATGTCTTGTAAATTTTCCACTTTGTGTTTCGATGTCCATTTTCGTTATTCCATTCAAATTCTGCCGTTGACTATTCTGTATTTTCTTTTATCAGCAAAGTGGAAATTTATCATGGGACAATTAAAAAAAAGGACATACCCGAATGTGTGATATAGCAAGGGGTTACTGTATATCATCAGTAGTTGTTTGTATTGAAATGTGTAGTTTCTGTTTTTGTATTGCATCTTCTAGTTTTTATAAATAGCCATAATTGGCTGCTAAACCATAAAATTTTGTTTTTATAAAGTTAAATGTCCTTTATCAAGTGTTGCAAATACATGTATAAGTATTAAATATGAATTTATTTACATTGATTTAAGGAATTAATTGCTTAGGTTTTGTATAAACTGCTTTATCTTCAATTCTATCAATTGTAATTATTTCTAGA
The DNA here is from genome assembly GCA_963931845.1 of Maratus michaelseni. NCBI lineage: Eukaryota > Metazoa > Arthropoda > Arachnida > Araneae > Salticidae > Maratus > Maratus michaelseni. Next base: position 255,330,816 of record OZ007591.1, read on the forward strand.
TTAGAGATTAAACATAAACATATTGCCTAAGTAACCATTTTCATTAATACAAATACTTTTTTAACAGTAAATTTTTAAAAGGGTGTAATTTGTTTTTTTATTTACTGTCTAAATGCAGGGCTGCCATTTGCAACTAAAATGCTACTAAAAGCGACTATTTTCAGCATCAGGCAACTATGGCTACTATTTTAGCCCAAAAACCTTCAAAAGCGACTATTTTAGAAGAAAACCAGAAAAAAGGAGACTATTTTCCAGTCCCAGCTACTATTTTTGTAAAAAAAAAAAAAACTCAGCACTGCAAATTTTTTAACCCAATACCCCAATCTAATATTTCCGTATAAATTTTTTAAGTTTTTTATGCAATTTTTAAAATGTGTAAAAACTTCCATTTGAAAAAAAAAAAAAAATACTCTTTCAATATAAATGTAGTGCAAAGATACCAACATCCAAATTTCAGTGGAAAACTAATTATTGATTTTTGGTTTGGCTACCACCCATAACCCTTATGCTTTACAGTATATTCATGAACCAGTCCAATTTTTGATTGTTTTTAAAGGCATTTAACCCTTTAACTATCGTATGAACCACAACTGATTAACTGTAGATTTGTTCACTATGCTGCGTGAATTGTATTTGTTTCTAACCTCGTATAAATGCTTCATTCCAAAAATTTAAATTAATAAACGAGCTGAAATAAATGCTACTTAGAAATAAGAAAATCTTGTTTTCTATCGCAGTTTTTCAATTTAATAACAGATTTAAAATGTTGAGAAAAACATTTAGAATATTGCCTTTTTTACTTATTTAGATAGCTTTATTTGGCCCATTGGTGTCTATAAAATCATACTTTATTTTTTTCGGACGATTTTGCTATTTTATTTTACAAAAATTTCTTCTAAAGAATAGGTTAGTATGTACACGTATTTTCTTTATCAAATGCATCCTTTTTTGATAAAACCACTTTCAATTGGTTCAGTTAATTTTTGTTTACAAAATGGAATTAAAATTGCAGCTAATAACATGCAATAAAAATTGTATTGTTTTTTGTTGCCTCACAGTAATGCTCGAGCACAAGATAAGAATATATTCAATTTAGTTTGGTAAAACCAAACTGCATTCTGATCGTATATCTCAGATGATAATTTAAAAAATTTCTTCTTTCCATTTGTGTGTGTGATTTTATAATTAAAATACAAAAAGTAGAAAATTTGGATGGTAGTTAGTAGGGAAAATGTGGATTTTCATGATGTTATTTTTATGGGAAATAAGGATTCTTGCCCCTCTTTTCTTAAGTAAGCATGCAACTATTTTGGCTACTATTTTTTTCATTGTAGGCTACTAAAGCAACTATTTTGTATGCCATTTGGCAGTGGCAGCCCTGAAATGATTAAATAAATAAAGTACTTTTATGTGTACTATCTTTTTTAATTTTAAAAAATAAGTTTAATTAAGTAGTTCACATATTTATCATATATAAGCATATATTGAAAGTACTATGCACACTCCTGTCTGTTTTGATTTTAATGTTTTTTAAGTAAAAAACTGACATAGCCTGAACTCGCGATAATAACCTTAAATATTCCTAACATCAACTTACACCAGGCGTGCTACGCATGCTCGAGTCTGTTTTTATTTTATTTTTTTTTAACTGCCGTAGCTCTGGCGTGTGGAAACACCTTTCTCCCTCTCACTCCCTCTTTAAAGGACAGAAAGAAATGTATCTCTCTTTCACAGCGCATGCTTAGGACCAGAAAGCTTACGGAAAATTGTAACGGTTAAGGCTCTGATTTTAGAGAGAAAAGTGTGTTTCAGAAAAATAATTTTTATGAAAGAGTTAATATTTTTTTTAACCAAAGACTTCAATTTAAAGATAAATGTACATCAAATAATATGATATATTTTTCTTTTTGGTATTTTGATATGTACAGATGCAGACTTTAAAATATTGCAGAAATATTGCTCTCCAAAAAACTTTTTTTTAAAGTTAATATTAATATTTTTTTTAATGGTTTGCACCATCGTAGGGAAGAAGATATCCAAATTAAGTAGGTATTTTTTATTTTCTTGTATTTTGAAAAGTCGAGAGGATGTGAGCTTGAAAAGATGAGAAGGGGGAAAAAACACGAAAAGCGACATTTAGAAAATAATTACAGTGCAACTCCAGTTATATGTTTTGCCCGGGACCAAACAACAAAATGTATAACTCAATTAATGGTCTACCGGAACCTTTTTTTAAATTATATCATAAAAACTTTGTTCCGGTGAGGGGTTTCAGTTACCTTTTATATCGAAAACGGAAGTTTCCTAAGTATTTCTGCACCCATGACATAAATTTTCAGAACAGAGTAGGAAAAAGGTACATAAAAAATATACACATGAAGTTATTTTATCATGAAAGCTTTATTAAAAATATTTTTAATACACATAGAGTACTTAAAAGAACTCATTGGAATCGCTTTGGCATGTAAATCATTTATCAAAAGACATTTCAGTTGTTTACTGAATCTTGTTGAAATAATCACTAATCTTTGATTGTTTATTTTCGGTTGAGCCGACATTGAAAAGCAAACTTTACATTTCTGTTAATAATGCAGCCGCCTTATCATTACTGTTTTTACTACTGTTGAACCACTTTACTACGTCAAAAACCCTCAGAGCGGCACCGAAAAGTTTGAATTCGATCTTTCAAATCAGACTCATCCGACGAGTCGTCAGTTTTCCGGTTACAAAATGTATAAATGAGACAAAATTTTGTCCGAGGACGCAAAAACGAAACGTATAACTGAGGGAAATGTATAACTCAAAACGTAAAACTCAGCTAATTTTTAATGGCAACTGGCCGGGACCGCTGAATTGAAACGTATAACTGAGGGAAACATACAACTCAGGTAATGTATATCTGGAGTTCCACTGTATTCTCAAAGGGCAATATTAATATTTTTTCAAACAAATTGCAGCATTAGAGAGTTTAAAGTATCCTTTAAAAGTGTGTGTGATTTGTTTTTCTGTATTTCAAATAGTTAAGCTTGCATGCACTCTGAAAAAAAAGGCTCTTAGTGCTTTTTGGTTCTTTAATGCTAGCCAACTCCAGAAATGCCGGTGTGTGCCATTTTGAGAAAAAAAGCATATTTTTTATGTGTGTTCGTTGTGGTTTTTCATTAATATCTTAGCTAATTATCAAAAAATTAAAAGTCTGACCCTTAGCTGTATCAGGACCTACCTTGGATTATCCTCACCCAAATTTTCAGACTTCTACATCCAGTAACTTTTCCTAGCCATTACAGACACACATACAGACAGAGCAAAACTTTCTTTTACTAGTATAGATATACCTATTATTATTGTTTTTTATATATAATTTCCTTTTGTTTGTATATAAAGGTAGATAAATGGCTTCTTTATATTAAATAAATTGTATAAATATTGAAAAAAATTCTTGTGTATATGAAACTGTGAATAGGTGGCCAAAAAATATACTGCCAAATTTCCTTTTCTTGCCACGACCCTTATACTGGAAAAGTATTGAAATAAGCATCACATGTTTAAATATACAAATACAAATGCATATTCATCATTGATTAGTTTTAATTTTCTGAACCATTGATGTAATTGTTTGTTTTAATACTTTACATTTATGTTTGGAAATTTTATCTTATAAATTATGTTAATAATTTAATTTCCTGTTCAGAAAGACTTTTGATACATTTGACACTAAATTAGCATTCAGTTCACTTTTGCTGGGCAATATCTTGGCAATGTAAAAATATCACCTAATACCAAAAATTTGCTGTCCTTATGTTCCTTCAAGACAACATTCTTAGTCATGGTTCCATGACATACTTAGCTGCTTGTCAGGGGAGGGCTGCCATATGGTGATCTAGCAAATCTCATGCACGAAAGGTGCTTACAACTCGTAATACTAGCCAATCATTGATTAGTAGGGGCAACCTGTGAGGTCTCTGAGATTTTTTGGATAAAAAATTAATTTAATTTATTTTAATTATTGAATTATTGATTAATTTATGGTTCAGAAGAAAGCAGGGATTACTCTGAAAATTCAATTAAATAAATCAAAAAAAAAAAAAAAAAAAAAAAAAAAAAAAAAAACTTTCTGTAAGAAATAGGGAGAGGGAAAGTTGTCACTGCCAAATTTCTTCAAAAACTTTATTAATTCCATTGTGTTCATCTGAATATGCATTGCAGATTAAAGTTGACTGTGGTGCTTTTGAGTATAGAATGCTACTTCTGCTAGAAAAATGTTGTTTCTTTTTAATGATAAATGTTCTGCTCTTTTTGTTGTTGAGGGGCAGTAGTGATAAAGTTTGAATTTTAAAAGTGTGCAAAATGTTCTACCCTTCTGTTCTTCATCTAGAGTAAATGCTGGATATATATCTATTTGCCTATGTATATGCATATATTTAAATACTTGTTTATGATGTGTCAAACCCATTGCAGAGATTTCCTGGTGAAAGTCGAGTGGAGACAAAAGTACTAGGACTTTTGGTATGTATTTTTTTAATATTAAAAAAAATCACTTACACTATTTTTCAAACAACAACAATAATAATAAACATTACATACCATATAACTCATCTCATGTCAAGTAAAAATATATACAGTTATGGGACCTCAAATCAAGACTGTCATGTGAAAATATTTCTAATAAAATAGATGTTGCAAAAGAAAAGCTAAAACAGATGAAGCAATTAAAATTATCGGACATGTTTAAAGTGTCTGGCAAATACAGAATAGCAGCTTTACTATTATTTTACAGGAGATGTGATCCACTTTAAGAAGTGTGCCAAGTGGAAACCAACCTCTATTAAAAAAATGCAGGCAACATGAGGAGAGGGGTCTGCATCAGCCGCTCCGGATAGCTGTAAAACACTAAGTGAAACATCCTTTTTTTTATTTTTTTTATTTTTTAAATGGTAGCTATAATTTATGTTCTGTTGTAGTTAAGATTTTTTCTAACCATTAAACACACTTTCAATATTATTTTTTCATTGCCAATTTTTTAATTTAAGTATTTATTGTTTAAAACAAAGCACAGTTTTAAGTACTTTTTTTTTTAAATCAATATTGGTTTTGTTTTCTAAAACATTTTTTATTTTGAGTACTTTTAAAAGCACAAAATACAAGTATTATATTAAATAGAATGGGTACCGAGATTCCATCATATTATTACTGTTTGATGACTTATTTTTTCAGAGAAGACGTAAAATCCAGAAAAGCAGTGGTCCCGAACATTCCAGATTTGGGGTCCCATTCTATATCTTAAACCATGGTTTAAAACATCTAGGTTCACAGATCGATTAAAAATTCAGAGCTGGTGATTAAAATTTCAGATCACTGTTTTCTTCTAAGTTTAAAGTAATCTTGACTTTTTTAAAGAAACAATTTGTTATTACATTGAATGAGCAATGATATGGAAAGAAAATGGCTTAGTAACAAAATTACGCTCTATAAAAGGTATTGAACATTTAACTTAAAACCATATGTAGCTCATAGACAGAATTTGTATGCTTTAAGCTCAATTAAAAGTACAAGTTATCTTTCAAAAACTGGCAGGAAACTAAAGCATATAAATTTTATCAGAATTCACCTAAGAAAGTAGCAAGGGTTTACGAATCTGAAATTTAAGCATTCAGGTATCTTTATAATGTTAGATGAATTGAACATAAAGTGCTATAACTGCACTGATAAAAAAAAATATTCTAGTGCTGTCCTGCATTTAAAAAACTATCAAATGGCTTATGGTGTGATAACGATATCACAGTCTTTATTTTTTTAATTACTTTCTATTTCAGCTCAACGTATTTCTGTATTTAATAACCTTTCCAGTTTAAATTGCCGTTCTTTTAAAACTATTTTATCGGCAGTCGCGCACGCTACGGCAAGGTTTTGTTTTCTCCAGAGAGCGTTCGTTTCAGGCAAGCAGTAGCCTTGGGCTGTGACGTCATCGTCTCTCCTTTAAACTTCGTCGCATCCGGCTCTCCCCCTGCTCATGCATTATACGCATGCGCCGCCCGACACTCTTGTTTTATACCTGTTATAGTGCTGTGATCTCGGGAGCTGATTCGTGTTTTGTCCACTTTGGCATTGCAGGTGAAAGAGGCGTGTTTTTCCTACACAAATTAGAATGCTTCTCTTAATTGTCAAATATTAATGAGTTTTCCGTTTGTTCTTTTAATTTTAGCGTACTCCATAATCAACAAATTATTTTTAATTAATCTTGCATTCACATTTGTGTTCCCCAGTCACTGGTATAAATACCAATGACACACATTTTTCTAACAGAATTTTCATTAAAAATGATGCTGTAAGAATTTATTGAAAGCGTGGTCTGATCCGAGACCTGGCCTAATGCCGGCTCTCCATATCCAAGAATCTCACTGTTGCGCTGAATTCTTTGGGGATCGCTCATTTTTCAAAGTTTTTAATGTTCTTTAGAATTCTGCTGTGAACTTAAATTTAATGTCTTAAAAAAGTTTTAATTAAGTGGTAATGCAATAGATTCCTAAATTAATTCTATAACTCTTCATGGATTCGGCCAGAATGAAAATTTGAATAATCATCGTGTAATTGTGATTGTCCAACCAGAACTTTTAAAAAATTATGTGCAGCCACTGTCATTCTCAAGATTTCTACTTTCCTCCTATTGCAACAAAGAAAAATAAATCAATTTGGATCCAATTCTAAAGGAGCATTATTTTTCGTATGTGTCTCTTATTTTGAAAAACAAATAAGAATATTTTATTCATTTATTTCAGGCTTTTGTTTCTCTTCTAATATTCTGACCTAAAGAACATCATGCATGTATTGTGCTGGGTTTATTGCGATCATAATTCACAACTGCAAAGGAAGTTCACTATACGATCTATTCCTCCATCCATTCAATACAGTAAAAAACATAATAACGGCACTTCAGTATTAACGTCACATATGGGAGAGGCTGAAATTGCCAAGTATTTATTGAAAAACAAGAAATCATTTTATTTTATATTTGTGCATTTTCTGTTAGATTTTTTAAAAATATTTAATTCTTTGTCCCTTCTGTTTTGGAAATACAATCAAATGCTATCTTCAGTAAGTATACACATAAATAAAGCACTACTTAAAAATTTTAACATAGAATGAACAACTTAAAAAGGCTCAAGTTATGAAAGATCATTTCCATATTTTATAAATTGAGACAGTAGTGGTTATACCATTAAGTTAAGAAACCTATTAGAAATAGAAAGTTTACAAATTTAACAATGATTAATCTGATTGGAACTCATTTAAGGAATTTTAACTTTGGGAGAGCTGTTTATAATTATTAATATATACATGTGAAGGGTAATTTTAAAGAAGTACCATTTTAAAATAAAAAAGAAACAAGTGTAATTTTCTTACCAATTTTATTTGTATATGAAAGCCTGTACCTCAATCTTTTTTTCTACACAATTCCTGCCAATATTAAGGCACTTATTGTATCGTACAAACAGTTTTTGAATCCCCTCTTCATAGAAGTCTGCCACTGTTTCCTTACAATTTCATACAGAACACTGTGTGAAATCTTGGGAAATTCATCAGTTAATGACGAAATCTTGTAGAGTGTCTGTCCTGTTTCACTTGTTTGTCAACTTTTTGCACCAAATCTTCAGTAATAACTGAAGCTCGCCCACTTTGTTCCTCATCATGAACATTCATGCAGCCATCTTTAAAAGCTCTAACCCATCTCCGTACCATTTCACTGGTCATAATGTGTTGTCTGTAAAGTTCACTAATCTGACGATCAATTTCAGCTGCTTTCGTATCTTTATCATTAAGAAAACAAATCACCGATCATATTTCACAAGCGGTGGGTTCTCAATCGGTGGAGCCATTTTAAATACCCAAAAACAAATGTTAACAAGATTGAATGTTTCTGTAATTACACCTGTGGCTTAACAATAGATGTAGGCAAACAACACATATGCAAGGAATGCTGACCACAGCACCGCCACACTGGAATTTCAAAACGGTACTTAACGGTACTCTATTTTAAAATAACCCTCGTATATAGCTAAAGGTGCTAGGCATGTAAATGGCCATAAGTTAATGTGTAAAATGTATGTGTAAGTTTTATTTTTACCCACTTACTGTAATCTTTTATTAAAGTTTTTTTTTTTATTTACCTAACATATTTATATAACTGGTGGATTCGATGTTTAATTAGTGTTATTTAATATGAAAACTCTGTATTCTTTTTCTTGTTTCTATGATTATGTAAATTTAGCTATATGTTTATTTTGATTTTAAAATAATTGCATATTTAACTTAAACAACAGATAAAAATTATATGTGAGATATTTCAAAATTATTTTAACTTTTGAATTCCAACTGCAAATTTTCAGATTTTTTAATGAAAGGTTATGCTGAATTTATTTTTCTTGAGTTTTTTACATATTGAATGAGATAGGGGAGAATGGGGAAATGGTAGTCACTTCAAAAATCTACTTGTTTCTGTAAATATGATATTCAGAGGGTTCTGTTACTCTGTTATACCCTGAGACAAATGCTGGGAACACCGGTCCAGTGTCATTAGTTGCTTCAGAAAATTAAGTGAAGTATTGTTTGTTATTCACTTCAGGCAAGTTATTTTTGCTGCTCAAAAAATAAGCTTTTGTCTTTCAATATCTGGATATTCCATTGTAGTTTTTGCATATAAAAGATAAGATATTATAACTTCTTTAAATTCATTTTTGTTCTTATTAAAGATTTAAAATTTTGTGAATTTCTTTATAGAGAATGCTAGCTGGGGTAATGCTAATCATGCCGAATTTATGCGTGAATAAAGGGGGCACTGAGATATCTTCATCTTTCCAAATGTTGATATACAAGTGTCGGTGCAAGTGACATTGTTGGAAAACTGATATGAAAACTCAGATATGATAAATATTAAATTTAAATAAAGTTATTGATTTTTATATTTTCTCCTAATGCAGGTATAAAATTTTATTTAAACAGGATTAAGCATAATGAATGTGCATTAAATGTAGTTTATTTTTTAATTTTTACATGTAACTTATACAATAAATCAAGCTTTCTTGATAGTTATCGTATTTTGTGACATTTATCCCTATGACCTCTATTACCCACAAATTTGACTGACATTACCTGACCTATGGGGGAATGCTGATCAAAGGTACATTTTCGTTAATTTGTAAACTACATGGCTTCTATTTTATTAACAGCTTTAAAACTTATGAAAAATTAAAGGCAAATAACTTGCTGTTAAATAGAGACTACAATGATTATAAAAACAGATATTAGATAAAGTTATAACATAGTCTTTTTAGGTGACTGCCATTTCCCCGTTCTCCCCATACAACTGATTTAATGTACTAATTTATTCATGCTTTATTCCAGAACAATATTGCTGAGGTTAATTATTTAAGACAACATCTTATGCAAGATGATTTTCTTATTACTTTGAAGTAAGTTCATTTTTGTCCACCTTTTTTGACGTGATGCACTCTTTGTAGAATCAATTTCTGTAGCAAAAATTATTTTGGCTTACAAACAAATGTCCTTTGGACCTACAAATATTACATAGTGGAGTAAGAAGGGATATTATTTTGAAAGGAATTATAAAAATAGTAAATGAAATTTCTAATTAAATATTGTTAATTAATTCAGTCCCTCTGCCTCTCCCACCCTCTTTGTATATATATTTAAATTCTTTATTTTATCTTTAAGAAATGCTTACTTGTGTTGGGTGTCCCTCCCCACCCCATTTTCTAAAGTTAACACTTCTATTGATTGAATATTCCATAATAATTCTATAAAATATCTGCTATGTCCTTTTTTCTATATTTTTAAACAAATTCACTGATAATCATGGCTGTTGACAAGATAGTGCAAGGTAGGAGGAACGCCATGCTCTGGAAAATTCTAGTTTGAAACCAATTTTTAAACTTATTAAAATAATTATGCTAGCAACTACCTTCTTATAAAAATATACTTCCTAATTTAGATCTGTTCATTAAAAATAAAATAGAAATAATCTGGGTTTATGTATAAATTTGAAATATATTCCAGAAGACAAAACAATTCTTCTTAAATGAAATGATAAAACACTTTACAGATGGCACGTCAGCAAAATCGATCTTTAATATGCCCAGTTTGAAGATTATTTTCCATGATTCACTTATTCTGTTTTTGCTACAAGATATGTACTTTTGAATTCTATCTCCTTTGGTTTATAAGGTTACCAGAGCATTTTTAAGTAGAAAGATTTCAATGAATATACAAGAAATCATGTATTTTCCAGCTAGCATAAAAGTTTCTATTTAGATGTGAATGCTTTTCTAGAAATTAGAAAAGTTCTAAACAGAAAGACATTGCAAGATAAATCCTTGCGTTCTAAGAGGAGTAGAAGAAAACAGAAAAACATTGTTTTTGATTTCATCTACAATTTTATTGTGTGGCTATTCACAATAATTGTGGGGTAAAACAAAAATATCAGTGTTGCCTTGATTTTCTGTGATTCGCAACTGAAAGTATTAGGACTGGGTGATATTAGGATTTTTGCATTGCAATACATCACGATATTAGACTTTTGGTATTACAAACATGGTCGTAATTTTAATATAAAATTTAAGAGTCATTCATACACATTAAACTTATATTATGTTTTAAAAAACCTTTTCTTTAGGCATATGTTTAAAGACAAAAATTCCAAAATATAATAAAACTTGCTGCAAAAAATAAATAAAAATTTGAAAAAATGTATAATTAATTTGAAGAAACTTTTTTAAAATGAGCTTTAATTCTTAGAATAATATCTAAAACCAGAATTTCTGATATTTATATATATTTCACTTAACTGTTCACCTTCATATTTTTATGGAATTATCTTTAATATGAACGATTTTATTAATTTGTGGGCGTAGCCCGTCTCCTATACTGGCCAAAATTTAATTTCTGATATTGAAATAAATTACACTTAACTATTCACTTTGAAATTTTCATGCAATTATGTTTAATATTAATAATGTTATTTATTTGTGGGCGAAACCCGCATCTCTGTACTGTCCAAAATTCAATTTCTGATATTTAGATAGGTTACAATTAACTATTAACTCTCATATTTTTATGCAATTATCTTTAATATTACCGATTTTATCAATTTGCGGGCGTAGACCACTTTCTGTACTGGCTAAAATTTAATTTCTGATATTTTAATAGATTTCACGTATGAATACGTACACCAGAGAGAAGCAGAAAGGAAAGAAATTTTAATGGTACTTATAAAGATCTATATTTCTAGTATGATAGGAAGAGTGGACAACATGAACAGTTATTAGCCCCTGCAAATAGTTTTGATTATGGAAGACATGAAGATATATTTGAGAGAAAACTTGATAGATTTGGAAGTAGAGCCAAATGCGAACATGACAGTGACAGTCAGACGTGAACATGAAAATTCTTTTCTAGAGGAAGCAGAAATTCTTTGGACATATGAAGAACATTGTAGAATCAGACTCTGCTCAGTCTATAAGAGAACTCACTTTATTATTTTTTTATTTTCAGATCCATTGTGTATCGAAATTCTATAAGATGTCATAGTTACTGTTGAGGTCTCCAGTTTGTCAGGATGGCCAAATAATGTACAAAAAACAAGCAATGTCTAAATTTGCAACATCTCAAATCGATTGAGGAAAAGATTCACAAGCTGTAAAGATGGTGGATGATGTCATCAGTAGAACAGCATTGGTTTTAGTTTTCATGTAATAATGAGAGAAAACAAAAGGGCTTCTCTGTAAATTTATTATTGTAAAGTCAGCATGAGGCCATATTTAAATATGTTTACTCAATATCCAACCATCTACTGTTTATTTCTTTATCTTTATGTACTGTGTTAAATTATGTATTTGTCAAATCCAGGGTAGTCAATTGAGAAATATTGTGGCTAAGTTATTTTACTATTTACCTTTCCCACATTTATTTACTATGCTTGTTCTGCAAATGCAATATGGTTTTATAACAAAAGTTTAAAATATTAATCCTCATTTTAGGTCTCTCCTTCATTCAGAGCACATTGATGTTAGTTACTTTGCAGCTGGTATTGTAGCTCACATTGCTAGCGAAGGTGAAGAATTTTGGTCATGCAGTTGTATTTCATGGAAAGAAATGATTGATGAGTTGGTGAGTTTTCATATAAATGTCGATAATCTGTTACAGTAATTATGTGAAGATTTGTCTATTTCATTATGAGCTGTCTCATAAATGATTTATTTGCTGATTAGCTATTAAACTTAGTTATCCAACATAGTTTAATACTAACAAGTTGAAAATTGTACGTCAAACGTGACAAATGAGGTGCGTTCGTACTATAGCTAGTTATATAAATATTCAGATCTTGGGGATTTTTAATTCTGTGAAATTAATTATATCATTTGCAGAATAATTTCTGTCATAAAAAAAGTATCTCGGTCGCTTGATCATTAAACCTTGGAAGCTCCTACAACAAGAAAGAACCAATTTTCTTAAAAAATTCAAATTTCTTAATATTTTTATTAATATCTCCTAAAGTTTTGATTCGATTTTAATAAAATTTGAAATGACTCGACAAAATTCTGAAAAGATAATACATCTTAAATTTCAAACCATTCGGTTAGGCAGTTTTTGCGTTGTTATATGCGGACGGATGGACCAAACGACGACAATAGGTGCTACATCTTTATATAATTACGAACGCACCTAATAAAGGGTGATTTAAAAAATAGTTTAAATTGCTTTACTATAATTTATGCTTTTTGAAATTCATATGAATTCCTGCAAAGAGCTTCGACACTCTCTTAATCAGAGACTTCTATAATGTATATAGAAAGCTGCTAATCTTGGTTACTGAATAAGTAATATTATTTACAAAATGTAAAATTAGAGATCCAATTAAGATAATCTCATGCTGTATGTCTCAATAATGTACTTTCGAGATCTTAGTCGTATCGTAATGTAAAATGGCATTATTTTTCTTCTGTATCTACATCATGCAAAAGCATCATTGCCTCTCCCTGTTTAGAATCTCTTTGCCTTTCAGTTTACACGTCTACACATTCTGCATTTGTAAACCCTCATGCGAAATAGTATAGTCAATGATTCTCTACAGTAGTCAAATAGTTTTTGATATAAAAGTGTTTGAAGATTTGATATATATCACTGGCGGATTGGATATCACTGGTGGAGTGGAGTGACTCCACTCGACTTTCTGAACACATTACAGAATTCTATGCATTCAAATAAATACCAAAATAAAAATAAATAAAAACTTAGATTCTAATTTTAGAGAAGTGAAGTGTTTTCACTGGTGAAAATGATCACATGTTCTAAAGAAAACATGAACTTTCATTCATAAAGGTGAAACACTTTTCTAAAATTATGACATGATTTTCAATGAATTTTCATTCCATCCATTCTTGGATTAAGGCTTTTAAATTAAGATAAATATTGAAATTTAATTTATATAGCCATACAAATAGGAGTTTTAAGTTGTTTTAAATGCAGATATTTTGCCATATTTCCTCAACAAAATGCAATGTTTTGTAATTTTTTATATGTTTTTATCAGACTACTAAAATTCACTGTAGTTTTTTTTCTTTGATTTTTTTGAAAAAAAAATGTACTTAATTCAGTAATTCAGTCACATTCTAGTGAAACATCTTAGTTATATTGACATAAGATGAGTGTAAGCAATAAAAATATTTAATTGAAGGATTGAGTTTAAAAAAAAAATACTTATCAGTTTTCTCTGGTCACAAAATGACTGAAATTTTTTTAAAAAATGACTTATATATCAATCTCTGTTGGTTTAAGAGGCACATGGAGTTGCTTGACTTTAAGCATTTTAATAACACGTAGAAAAAAAATTTACATAGCTGGAATATAACTTAGGGCTGTGCATTGCACAGCCATTGTCTAAACATAATGAAGAATGTTATTAATATGTGTCGATAAATGCCATACTAGTCGGTTCTTCATAGCTAGTGAAGAACCGACCATCATCGATTCTTGATTTCATTTATTTAAGGGTGTAAGCTTTCTATCAGCTATTTTCTTTCTGCATTCGGAAGCTTTATGTCTTATTTTCAAACAGTAGTTGCACTTGAAATTGCAATATAATTCCTTTCTGCAGAAAATTTTTTATTCGGATTCAAAATAAGATGAGTATACCAGATTAATTTTTCCTATTCCTTCTGTTCTTGATTACTTCTTTTATTTTCTGTATAATATGCGCTTTGTGAATCTTGAGTGGTTTTTACTTAAACTTCTCATTCTTCTAACATTTTAATTTTCAAAGATTTAGGTTAAATAGCTCAGCTCTTGATTTAGTAGTACATCTAAAATTTTCGAAGTTTTCAAGAACGCTGTAGAATAGGAGAATTGATAAAAAAATCATCTGTGATTTCTATTTCCATTTCTCTGAGATTATATACTATTTTGAAGAAACTGTTTAAATGTTCAGACATTGTTTCACTTACAGACTATTTTTTAAACAAAAACAGTTTTAATAGAACAAAAACTCTATAATAATAAACCAAATAAACCAACTATAGTAATAAACCAAAAAGTACCTAAAATATTTTAGTAACACAAAGACAAAGAAAAAATATTTACATAGGTGGAATTCAACTTAGTGCTGACATATTTTGACTCAACAACAAACTCTCGTTCACAGAGCAGTCCAGTAGTGACTTCACTATAGGCAATGTGCACAATGTGTGCATAAAAAAGAAAATGGGTGTTGTATTCCAACAAACCTAGTGGCCTATAACATATTTGGCAAATGTGAGCTCAATCAAAAATTATGTTTTGATGCTGTTAGGTTCACTCACATACACACATGCGTGCATCATAATACAATACTTTCCTTGCAGTTTGTGTGCTGGGAAAGTAAAAATCTGATAAAGCTTGTACATTTTCCATAATTTTGTAAATTAGTATCTTAAAAAACTATATTCATGTAAAAAAAATAATAGTTTGGTATTTTATGTTATCAAGATTGATCGACTTTGCATAAATTGTGATTATATATTTCATGAAGCATAAACATTACTAACTAAATATTAAAAATTACATTAAATGTATACTCTCATAAAGTTTCATGTATTAAAAATATTTTATGTTTAAATAATTTTGTATTGTTTGTTATTTACTTTTGAATATCATTATTTATCTTTATTTTTTATTAATATATCTTAAAGGGTGATGTTGTTTTGAGTTGGCAAGTACCTGAAATGGAAATGGTGGCTTACAGGTAAAAACTGTTTATTAAAATTTTATAATTCTTATTGCTCTTATTATCTTCTTTTCTTCTTTGTGTGACATTTTTGCCTCTTCAATTTTCTGTTTAATATTTCTTATAGCTTTCTTTTATCAGAATAATTGTAAATAGATAAAACTTCTTTAAAAAAAAAAAAAAAAGAAAAGAAAAAGAAAAATTGTGGTTTATCCAAGCATGGATCCAGAGTATGGGGGTTAACTGACCTCTTGTATTAGAATCGGTTTCAGTGAGAATTTTGATTTTTCTTAAAAATTAAATTATGATGTCAGGTTGAGTAAAATAGGTGATTAAAAAATATATTGCTTATATTTTTAGAAATTTTTGTGGAATACAGTCAAGTCACTCTATAATGAATTTCTGTATCTAACAAATTTTTAGTAAGAACAGCCACTCTTTCCCATGATTATATAAAAAAATACTCTCTATGTAGCGAAATAATCTCTATGTAGCTCTCCATATAACAAAATTTTTCAGAAATTTTTCTTCATTTGTTCAGCTAAAGCTCCAAAACCATGTGGTATATATTTTCCTTCACTGATTCCTGGTTTATCTTTCAAAGCTCTGTACCTCTACCTTATTCTTTATGTCCAACAAAGCATTCATTCTCCAACCCCCTGATCCAACACCCTTCTTGACACAGTGTTTATTGGATTGTTGCAGGGTCATGTCTTCCTTTGTTCATTTCAACACAGGTGAGCTTGCATTCTTGGAGAAGGTTGAAACATTTATTTTTGTTTGTTGTTTGGTATGATCAGTGGGGCAGCAATAATGATGGGATCAGGAGGGGGCAATTGAAGAAAGGGTCGTCTTTTTTAACATGTTTTCATTTACCCGAACTGAACCTCACCCTTACAGTTTAGAATGAATGTTTGTTGTTTACGGCAACTCAGAGCATTCCTTAGTGTGAGAGGTCATTTGAGAGAAATTTTTTTATTGAACTTCATCTGTGCGAGTGCAATCGTTTACTGTATCTGTAAAATATGGCTCCTAGAAAGTGCATAACTCTCTCTGATAAAGTAAAGATTTTGAAAGAAATCTATAAGAGACTGTAAAAAAGGATGTGGCAAAAAAGTTTGGTATTCTAGCAAGTACTCTGTTGACAATCATAAAAAGCCAGGAATCAATCACTGAAAACAAATCAAACCTTGGCCCGGCGCAAAAAAGAAAGATGACATGCCTGTACAAGGGCTTAGATGAAGCAGTGCTTAAGTGGATTAGAGAGATAAGGGACTGGAATTTACCACTTTAGGGATCAATGATTTAAGAAAAGGATCTAGAATATGTTTCATCCCTTGGGCACTCTGAATTCCAAGCCAGCATTGGTTGCGAGGCTAACGAAAAAGAAAGGCTACCGCGGTGCTTTACGCGTATCTTTTTTTTACAGACCGCGGGAGTCACGTGGTGCTCGAATGCACCAACGTAGGTGTACGAAAAGAGCATCACGTCACTCTAGCGGTCTGTAAAAAAAAGATAAGTGGAATGCACCGCGGTAGCCTGTCTTTTTCGTTAGCCTCGGTTGGTTGGTTAGAAAAGTTCAAGAAGAGACTTGGGTTATTCCAGAAAACTGTCTGTGATGAAAATGTGGATGCTTCGGTGACGGTATGTGAGGATTGGAGTCTTAAGATACTGGAAATTCTGAAAGAATTTTCTTCTAAGAACATTTCCAATGCTCATGAAACTGGCCTCTTTTACAAGTGCCTTCCAAACAAAACTCTGTCATTTACAGAAGACAAATGTTTTGGTAACAAACACAGCAAACAAAGGATTACTGCTCTGAACATGATAGGGAAAGAAAAGTTAAAGATGCTGATCATTGGCAAAAGTAAATCTCTTCAGTGTTGTAAAGGGATGAAGTCTTTAGAAGTGGACTGATTTTATTCAAAAGTCCTGAATGACCACTGAAATTTTTGACAAATGGTTAAAAGTGCTTGACAAGCAAATGAGAAAACAATGCCGAAAAATTGCTTTGCTTATTGACAATTGTCCATCTAACTCACAAAACTGGAAAGAGAAACTGCAAAATGTCAAAGTCATTTTCTTACCACCCAGTTGCACATTGAAACTGTGGCCTATGGACCTGGAGGTAATAAAAAATCTAACAGCGCATTACAAAAAAGAATTCTTACAGAACTGATCATAGCTACTGAAAAAAAGATTCCATCCAAGACATCATTAACCTTAGAAAGGTTATTACAGAACTTTGAAGCTTGGAGATTCAATGTCACTGAAAAAACAATTTGCAATTGTTTCAATAAGGCAAGCTTCTAAACTGGAGGATTCTGTGTATTCTGACGATGATTAGGACGTGACTCTAGCAAACTTGAGAGAGAAATAGGGAATAATTAAGGAATGCAGAAGTGTTGAAGAAAATGTTGCTCTCTCTGATTTTTAGAGGTGGATGGTAATTTCATTGTTGTGAACTATCCCACTGATAGATACATTTTAAGCAGCATTATGAACAATGATGGTGAGAATAACAATGAGTTTGAGAGTGAAAACTTACAAAAAGAAAAAACATCATGAAATGAAATGATGAATTCTGTTGATGTTATAAGGCAAGGACTTCAAATGGAAGAAGTATAACAGTTTTGAAATCAAAACAACCAAAAATTACAGATTTCTTTGTCTAAAACAAATGTTAGTTTTCCTTATGCATTTTTTTACTATGCTCTCAAATAAATGTTTATTATAAATTAATATTAAGTTAATATTTAGAGTTAAACATTTCAAAATCCTAATTAAACACCTTAAAAGGTACTTTTCGGTTAGCCGGGCGCCAGTGATATATACATGTATATATACACACACATATATATATACTAGCTGTTACCCGTGACTTCGTTCACGCAACATTAAAAGAAGAATACATACATTAATTAAGCAAAATATTTTACTCCCAATAATTAAAAACGTTAATAATTAACTAACTATTTATCACATTTCATAGGAGACAATACGGTATTTATTATTATAGGGACCTTGACATAACTCAGTCTTAAAAAAGTGAAATTTTGTGCCAAATAATCGCGAAAATGAAATTGCAACCAATGCAAAAAGGAGGGCCAAATAAAATCGTGGAAATAGACGAATTGGGTAAAAACAAATGTCAATTTTACCTGATAAACAATTTTACTTTTAACGCCTTTGTGAAACGTTTTAACAGCCATCCTTCAAAAAAAAAAAAACATTAATTAGAAATAGTATATGCTTTTTCCTTAAATTCAATTCTGCCTCCTTGGTTTAATATATAGTTGAAACAAATCTTGTTTTCTAAATGACAGTATATTGGCAGGCAATTTTTGTTCTCCAGAATAAATTGATTCATGAAGTTTGAATATGTGAAAATATGTTTGTATTTTTCGGATGATTTACTGAAATCAAGATTTTGTTTTCACCATCTATTAAAAGTGAAAATAAATTCTGTTTTTCAGTTTTAATGAGAAAATGGTGTAAAAATATACTGATCTGTTTTATTTCTCCTTTTTTATACACAAATATGGAGTAAGTTACTTTCCGTTTTTAGAGAAACTTCGTTAAGAAAAATGGCATTTAATTTAATTTTTTTAATTCTGAGAGTTTGTGTGACATCCTCGGATCAATTATAACCGGTATTCGCTAAACCGGTAGTAAACTAACCGGTAGTAAATCGCGTTGCGTTCGATAGTCTAGGGGTAGTTGCGAAATACAAACAGACGGTTAGATTTTAATATAATAGATTCGTGTTCATTTTCCTTTTCTTAAAATTATGATGTGATTTTTAGCAAAAAACTCGGATACTCATGCGGAACGAAATAACGGATACTCATGCTTAATAATCAGTATAGATAACAAAACATTTAAATTTTTCGTTATAAATATGGCGTGAAACTCATCTACTTTCTATACTTATTGATCCTTGTATTATTAATGTAAGGAATTGATTCACACTCATTTTAAAATATATTGGAAAATTCCCGTTTTATTTCAAATAGGACGTCTCCTTTTTCCCCAGAGAAATCCCTTTTTAATGACATGATTCTTGTTAAATTTATTTTCCAGGCAATTAATTTCAATACTGGCATAGGGAAAATTATGTTACTTTAACGAAATAATATTAAATCCTTAGGTTTTATCAACAAAAATGGAACTATTAACATTCGTCATTTTTTTTAGGTAATCGAGTTATTTCTTTTAGTTTTAAGAATGAAAAATCACTATTTCTCGCGATCCATGACATCATTTACGACATGGATAATTTTGCGGAGCATATTATTGACATTTTCTAACCATTTTCTTTTGAAACTTCTTTTTACTTTTTAAAAATTTAAATAAAAAATACGGTATAGTTAGTTATATTAGCCGGTAAAACGGCAAGTATTGTTACCATACAAAAGAAGAAAAGAAAGAAAAAAAGTGAAGAAAAAACCCAAGATCATTTTATTTCACCAATCAAAGCATATCTGCTTTATTTTCAATAAATGACGTCATATTCGCCTGTTTCCTATGGTTACGCATATTGAAACCTTGTATTATTATCAAAAACTAAAAAAAGTACGTTTTATTTCTAATAATATTATTTAATCTTCTTCTTAATTCTTTAATTTTTTTAATTTCATTTTCATTTTTTCCCGTGAAAATTTTTCATTTGAAACTAAATTGTTGAGTAAAAATTATTTTTTCGGGTTTTGAATTAGTTTTGGCAACAATAAAGTATTAGCAACGGTCAAGTAAATTTAACCATTTTAAAATGCTATACGAAAAAATGTCCATTTATTCTCAATGAAAATAACGAAATTTTGAATTATTAAGAAAAATATTTGAATAGATTTAACAAAACCCAGCCTATGTTCATATGAGGGTTATAATCAGCCTATATGCAAAGATACAGGATCATTAAATGCTCCATTTGGACACTGGCTTCAGCCTAACATTTGCACACAATCAGATTTATAATATTACTAGCAAGCTTCGCCCGCTACGCTGGTCGGTTTCTCCAAACGAATTTTGAATCAAACTAAATATACCAGTGAATTGCATTTATCCAACAATGTACGCTTTGGTCAGACAGCTACAGGAAAATATGAAAAGAGATCGCATATCAAATTATTGCCTTGGACTACTAAGTATTTGTCTGGCTTTAATTATGATCCTCATATTGATTATTTCAGGAATAAGGCTCTTGATCTCGGATCTCAGTTACCCTGCACCTCGTGCCGTGCCTTGAAGTGGCAGGATGAGACTCCCTGGATGTGTTGCAGTGGCGGTAGTAAAGAAGATATTATAATGGATGCATTTTTAGAAATTATAACTTGTAATGTTAGAAATATTGATCAGTTGGCGCTAAAGGCATCACTAAATTATAGAAAATGTGCAATATCGAAACCGTACAGACCCTCGAAACTTTACTTCAGCAAGCATATTTTATTTAAAAATCACAATTACATAAATATCCGTAAGAATAATAGGTACTTTTATATTTCTGGGCGCCAGTAAAAACTCACCAAATCTTGTTTCAATTGGCATCATTTGAATTGGAACATTTTGCGTGATATTTTATTTATATTGATAAGTTTGTGTTTATGTATTTTATTATGATTATATTTTAGTTATCTATACTCATAAAAGAAAGTTTCGCTCTGTGTGTGTGTCTGTCTGTTGGCGATGGCTAGGAAAATTTAGCGCACCTAGAAGTCTGTAAATTTAGATTTAGGTAGTCCAAACCCTCTCTTGGTGTACCTGAGCGTCAGAATTTTAATATTTTAATTACTTTCTGAAATATTAATTAAAATGCACAAAGAACTCTCATTAAAAATACGCTTTTATTATCTTGGGTTGGTTGGTTTACTGGTTGGTTGCATCGATTCTTCACAGAAGTAATTAAATAAACCAGAGTAGTGATGCATAAATAAGGATTTCTAACTAAATAGTGTCAATATGGATTGAAGTTATCAGCGTAGAGGGGCCATGCGATTGTCGGGCCACCTGTACATGACAAATTACACATACGCCCCACTGATTGAAATATTTTCCAGTCCCATTTTTCTTCATGACAATTAGTCGGGTTTAAGGTTTTTTTTTTTTTTTTCATGGCATTTATTATTATGATGGAGATTGTTAATACAGAAAAAATTATTTAACAGATTCTTTTTTATAATTGCGGGAATGAAGAGGGGCAAGGGTCTAATTACATTTAAGCTTCAAGGTGTATTTCTAGAAAGCAGTTACCAGAATTTCCGAATAATAGTGTAAGCCAAATTTCAAATTAAGTTCCTAGCTTAACCAAATGAATCAATCATTAAAGATGTATTGTGATCCTCCTAATTAGTTATTTGCTGAAGGCCACTTGAACAACCCCTGCCCCCCTCCCGGTCCGTTCTTCAAGGTTTTTTCTCTGACTCTGCTCCGTTTCCATATCTCAGCAACTATCTTTTCGATTTCAACGCAAGTGATTTCAAACATTATAATTAATTTAATAGTCACCCTTTATAACATTAAACTAAATTTATGAGTAGCGGTTACCACTATTTACGAATAACAGTTTAAGCCAAATTTGTAATTAAATTCAAAGCTAAGATGCATAGTGATCCTTCTAAATAGTCATTTGCTGAAGGGCACTTGAACATCCCCTCCCCCTTTCCGTGACCTCCTTCAAGGTTTTCGCTCTAACTATGCTCCGTTTCCATATATCAGCAACTATCTTTCCGATTTCAACGCAAGTGATTCCAAACATTATAATTAACTTAATAGTCACTCTTTATAACATTAAACTAAATTTATGAATAGCGGTTACCACTATTTCCGAATACTTGGGTAAGTTAAATTTGTAATTAAGTTCCTAGCTTAAGCAAACGAACGAATTTCGAAAGATGCATAGTACTCCTCTTAATTAGTCATTTGCTGAAGGGTACTTGAACAACCCTCCCCCCCCCCCCCCCCCCCCGACCCTTACTTCAAGGTTTTTCTCTAACTATGCCCCGTTTCTATATATCAGCAACTATCTTTCCGATTTCAACGCAAGTGATTCCAAACATTATATTTAACTTAATAATCACCCTTTATAACATTAAATTAAATATATGAGTAGCGGTTACCACTATTTACAAATAAGAGTTTAAGCCAACTTTGTAATTAAGTTCCTAGCTTAACAAAACGAACGAATTTTTATGCATGCATAGTGGGCTTCCTAATTAGTTCTTTTCTGAAGGACACTCGAACATCCCCTTCCCTCTGCACCTCACTCAAGGTTATTTTCTCTATCTGTGCCTTATTGCAATAACTGGGCTAATAATGTTCCAATCTTCTCGAAACCAGCTCAATTTTGTAGTGCGCCTACCATACAGTAACGTAGGCAGCGGGGACCTGTCTCAGAAGTTCGTTCGGAAAGAGGTTTGTTTAGAACAGAATGCTCCCCTGGCGGTGGTAGGGGGAAATAAAAGATTTATTAGAGCGTACGAGCATGCCGGGTATACGGTTCCGAAGCCATTGTAGAGCGTGGCCAGAGTTCCGTTTTTTCAGAGATTTAAGTTTATTACAAGGGCTCGGGCAACGCCGGGCGGGTTAGCTAGTTTTAAATAAGTTTTTTAAGATATTATATCGCAATGTTAAAATAATGGCTAGTTGTTATTATCTAACGTTAAAAGATTAGCAAAAAAAAATGGATTGGTGAGATTAAAAAAATTTTGGCGATCGCTGGCACCCAGCTAACATAAAAATACCAAATAATATTCAATTCCAAATTCCCGAAGCAAACAAAAAAGTTAAAACAAAGAGACCGAAAACTGGCATTATTGACATTTCATCTAATCAAAATATCAGGTGATTTTTTTTCTTATCCAGTATCTTATAAATCGCCAAGTATTGTTTGATCTTTAACAATGACGAATGTATTTTCGAAAATTTCACTTGGCGATCAATGCAATACATTTTACGGTTTTGTCGCCAAAGGCAACGCCAAATTCGAAAATGTGCAATATCTCACGAATTGTTGAAGTTAGAATATTTTTATTTGGTACCATTCGATTCAGCATGCAAAAATACATTGAAATATGTTATCATTTGACAAATAAATATAAAACCTGGTTTTTAAGAAATTTTGTTATTGTTTGTTCCCATTTTAACCCCTTTAGGGATGAAATTTTAGGAAAACTTTCTTATTGTGCCTCTACATCCTAAGAAGTATTCTCCCCGCAATTTTCGTGTTTGTAGCTTCAGTAGTTTGGACTGTGCGTTGAAGATCTCCCAAGTCAGGACTTTCTTTTACATAATATAGAATTTTATATGCAGATAAAATTAACCATTATTATTACCTAGCAGGCTTTTCTCGCTACGCTGGTCGGTTTCTCCAAAAAAACTTGAATCAAACGAAATATATCGGTGAATTTGATTGTGTGTTTTAAAGAAACATGAACTTTTACCTTCATGTCCTTCCGCATTGTTGTAAAACGATACGAAGGCCATTACGCTGTTATATTTTCTAATGTGTTACACGAAATTTAGGCTGCTAAAGACCAACTCGTTTATTTAATCATTTACAGTATGATTTTCTAAAGAACGGTATAACGATATGCAATATACTAAAACTATCCCTGGAAAATTAACAATGCAAGTTCCATAGAAATCCATTCAGCAGAATCTTTAAAAAAGTCTAATGTTTCATAATTGGGTTCAACTGATTATAGAAATGCCCCCCACCCCTCTAATTATTTAACTAAGCAACATAGAACGATATGTTATGCACTAAAACTTCCCCTCAAAATTTAGATAACTAACAGTGCAAGTTCCAGCAAAATCCATTCAGCAGAATTCAAGGTATAAGCGGTAGGATCGAAATTCCCTTTGCATTATACATATATAGTAGACAGATAAATGTATCTTTCATAATCATTTTCACCTGTCGATAGAACTCTCAGGGATTTTGTAGAAAGTATATGCTGGTATACGCCGTCAACCTTCTGGAATTTTTAAGACGAAATTCTGCACACCGTCCGTAGCTATAATATATACTCTCTAGTATATATTCTCTGTCTATAGAGTATATGCACTGATTTTTTTACGACTACAGCACTGACAACTTTCTCCCATAGCTCCATAACTAAACAATGTAGAAAATCAATTCCTGAAATATTATCACACTGCGAAACTCCCATAAAAATCCGTTCAGTAGAACTTTAAAAAAGGTAATTTTTCATAATTTGGTTCATCTAATTTTATCTAAAACTTCCTCCCGTGGCTCTATAAATAAGCAATGTGGAACAATGTGCTTTATTTTAAAACCTTTCTAAAACAAATTACCTAACTAACAGTGAAATGATATAAAAATCTGTTCGGTAGAACCTGGGTTTAAACCGATTGGAATAGAATAAGAATTTGCGTTTTATAAATATTATAGATGATTATGATATGATTTTTGTAATCGGATTTTTTGTCAAGCTTTCGCTTCAGAAAACACAACGCAGACGAAAACTTTGCTCCAGAGAAGTACCAACCATCCCCACAAAATTGCCTAACTAACAGTGTAAATCCCACCAGAGTCCGTACAGCAGAACTCAAATTATACACGGTCGGAATGAAATACGAATTTGCATTTTAAATACATAGTAGATATATCTTTCATAATTGCATTCACCTTCCCCAATCACTTTCCCATTAGCTCTATCACGAAGCAACATAGAATGATATGTTATAGGGTCATTAACCATACCTGAAAAATCACTTCCATTAAAATTTAGACAGTTCAGTAGAATTTTTTTAAAGTAATCTTCAATAATCGGGTTCACATAATTTTAGAGCTTTCCTCTTTAGCTCTGTAACAAAGCAACGTAGAATAGCTATACGCTAAAACCTTACAAAAAACATTACCTGATTAAAATGTGAATATGCGGTTTATACTCATAGTAGATGATGATATGATTTTCTGTAACAGGATTCTTCATGAAGATTTCGCTTCAAACATAAACGATGCTTTCAACATTGTGGCTAATACGCCAATTGGCGAGGTATCCGATTGCGGATAATTAGCCCGAAATCGTATGAATAACTACCCAAAGAAAAAGAGGATCATGGCTGAAGACTGAAAACAAATAAAGAAGTAATACATAATACTAATCAGACCTTCGACACTTTATTTGGTATTTCTCCATTATCCCGTCGATCACTTTTCATAAAAAAAAAAACTATCGCCAAAACTATAAGATTTAACGCCAAAAATGCAGTCCCATTCACTTGACATCAGAAGTATTAAACGTGTTTGTTATGTCATGAAGCGGTTTTTAATTCGACATTTACCTGTATGTTTCCTTTTGTTTTTCTGATATTTTAGTTATTTCGTTAATTAAAATAAAAATTGCGTCCTTAAATGGCTGTGCCATGACATTAAAAGAGAAAATGCATTGTAAAAATGTTGCGTTTCATAGTTAAGTGCAATAGATCAATTTCAACTGACGTCACAAACATTTATGCACCAGCCGAGAAGGATAATTAAGCAAAATAATGTAAATAAATAAATATCCAAGATTTGTTTTTTCTATTTTCATTAATATATTGTAATTTTTTGTGTTAAAACTTACTGGACACTTTGGTGAGTGGGGCTTTTCTGAATTCATTTTATTTTATTTATTTATTTTGATGTTCCAATGGCAACATTCTTCCATTTGTTTATTTGGAGTTCATGTTTGGCGATGATTTTATTATTATTATTATTATTATTTTATGAAAAGTAGTCGACGGTATAAGTGAGATGTACCCTTTATTTTAGCAATCACATTTTATTTTAAATCGTGGCGTTTGTAGAAATAATTATAATACACAATTACATAAATATCCGTAAGAATAATATTCAATTCCCAATTGAGCAGTTAATGTTTCTATGCAAAAATAAACAAAAAGATTTCATTTGAATTTCTTCCATTGCTATAGTAACGGACGTATTTTTAGAAATTATCACTTGTATTGTTTGAATTGTTAGATTGTGACGTCAAAGACTTCGCTAAATTAGAAAAATGTGCAATATCTCACGAACTATTCGACTTATGAGTATTTAATTGATACCATTCGATTTAGCATACAAAAATACATTAAAATATGTTATCATTTGTCACGTAACTATAATACCCGATTTTTAAGGAATTTTTTTAAAGTTTGTTCCCCTTTTTACCCCCCTTAGGGGTGGAGCTTTTGAAAATCCCGTCTTAGTGCGCCTCTACATACTAAGAAGTATTTTTCCTGCAAGTTTCGTCTTTGTAGGTTCAGTAGTTTTGGCTGTGTGTTGATCATCTAGCCAGAAAGGACTTTCTTTTATATATATAGATAAACAAATATATCTGCATATACATACATATATATTACATATATATATACATATATATGTATGTATATATATGTATATGTATATACATATACATTTATACATGTATATGGCTCTCGGTATATACACTGGCGCCCGGCTAACCGAAAAGTACCCCTTAAAAATAATATATATTTTTTAATTTACACATTAAATAGAAATTTTTATCTCATTATCTATATAATGAATTTTTCTATATAACAATCTTTTTCAAAAGAACAATGGATTTCGTTATATAAATACTTAACTATAAAATAATTTGATGCCTTAGCTTTATTTCTTTTAACAGGTTTTGACATTTATTTTTGTTTTTTAATATGTGTGGCAACATTTCAGAACTCAAGAGCTGGAAGCATGCTAAATGCTATAGCTGTAGTTGCAGATCTTGATAATAAAAAAATAAAAAAAAATCCTTCTGCAATATACAGATTTATTGCATATTTCTGCAACCTTGCTGCCTTACACGAAAAAAAAAAAAAATCTTTTTTTTTCCTTAAATTTTTTGAATGGGGTAAAATGTGTATAAAGTTAGCCTTAGCATTTTCAACCTCTTTGAAGTCATGATTTTTGTTTTTATCCTGAAAATTATTTTTCTTGTCAAATTAAAATATTTAGCTTAAAATTTGTTTGCTTATTTTTATCCAGTGTAATATTTTAAAGTTTCCTAATTTTAAATTCAGAAAATAGTTTTATGAAATATGCAAACATATAAATGTTTGCACAGTCTGTGTCAAAAAAAAAAAAAAAATCACATTCTATACATTTTAATCTTAAAATTGGCACTGGGAAAATTATAATCCTGTAATTTTGGATTTGCATATTTAAAATTTCTAGATATCGATTCCTGTTAATTTTTTTATAGATTACAATAAATTTTACTTTTAAATATTAATTTAAAAATAAAGTATGAAATTAATATTCGAAAAAAATATGTATTGTAATCTATAAAAAATTTAATAGAATTAGTTTTCCAGAAGCTTTAAATATGTGAATCTAAAGTTATATCTCATTCTGTCAAGTAGTTTTTGAATTATGCTTAAAAAAAATAAAAACTACCCACATTGCAATTTGTTTTGCAACTATTAAAAAGGAATTTAATGTTAGTTTTGAACTTCACATCTGTATAATTCCTAAATTATTTCACCGAATGACTTCCCATTTCATACTCAAAGGTAAATTTTACCAATGAATAAAAAAATGGTGTCAAAAATGGGTATTCTTTTTGAAATTTTCAATTTCAATAGGGAGACAACCACCTAAATTTATTTGTTTTAACATAAATTATAAGAAAACATTATTCCCAATCAAATGGCTATTTTTGTTTTTCTCTGTTACAATTTGATGATTAAAGTATATGGGGTGTATCTTTTTTTTTTTTTTTTTCATATCAACTGTACATTCAATAGTCAGTATGTTTTATTTATACACTGAATCTATTAAAAAAAAAAAAAAAAAAAAAAAATTAAAGCCATCTATAAAGTATATTTTATAGCCAGCTTTGATTAAAATTACTATATCTTTACTGATGTCATTTTCTCATTAAATGAAAAATAACTTTTTATATGCTTTGGTGAGTAAAAATGACGTCATATTTAAAAGGAAACAAGCACTTTCTTTGATAAAACTAATTATTTTACTATAAATATGTCTAAACGACATAAATTTCTGGGCTTTTTATTTGCAAATACTGAGATTAGAACCTCAAGTCAAAAATGCAAATTTTCACTTTGGAAATATGTTTATTAATAACCTATTGCACATTAAAATATGTTTTAAATAGTAAATATGAATATGAGAAGCATGCATGTAAATTTTGCAACTGTAAAAATGATATTATGTTTTGATTTCTTTGAAAAAAAAACAATGTGACTGTGTCAAAATGACATAATTTTTGCTGATGTTTCATTCCATAATACCAAAGATCAGAGCCTCAATTGATAACTTCATCATAGTTACTTACCTTGATTACATGTTACTGATCACTTATACGAACAAAGTTTAATTTGTCAATAATTTGAAAAGTCAAAGTTAACAGAAATAATATTGAGTTAGACTAGCCAATGTAAGATTGATTTTTTTTACTGCAATTTTTTGTGTAAGTTTATTATAATATCAATTTAACAGTTATTTTTTAAACGTTTTCTTTTGTCGAATCTCGACTGGTTCCACCTCATATTCATTAGTTATTTATTTGAAATTTGCTGCTGTGATGTCTTATATGATTTTTTTCTCTTTTTTTTAGGTCTTTCAATCCATTTTATCCCCTTTTTGCATGTTTCGTGGCATATCAAGTTCAGTTATGGGCTGCTTGGGCAATACATCATGTCTGTTCAAAGAACCGTATGTATTTCATTTAATGCTAAATTTTATATTTGAATTCTTCATTTATTTGAATATTATTTAGTGAAATATAACTTCCCAATATTTCATACATTAAAAATTATCCATATTTATATACTTTTTTTAAATAAAAAGATTTCCGTATGTTGCGAATAATATTTTTCTTATTAACAACAAAGTTTATTTTAATATTGGAAGAATAAATATTGTAAAGGTATTGTTAAAATTAACAAAGGCTAAAATGAAAAGAGAATTGATTGCATCATTAATTTCCATATCCTGCATGTATATAAGATTAAAATTTATTTTTTTATTTTGTGATACATTTTAGATAATGCCGTGGGAAAAAATCATAGCTAAATGCAGAAACACTTATTGTTATTTCATTACATCTGATAGTAAAACTTACTGTAACAACAATTGAAAAAAAATTCATGCTTTATAGCTTTGAATGAAACAAAGTCAAAATAAAAGGAACAGTTTCAATGGGTAAACAAGAAATTTTCAAAATCAAAATAATCATCAAATAAAATCATCTTCTCTATGCTATATAAAGACAGTAATATGTTATTTTCATGTACCTATTACTTATCTATATTAATAAAAGAAAGATCTTTGTCTGTCCACCTCAAAAGGTTGAGTTTACTTTGTTCCACTGATTGTGTCTGCATGTCTTTGGACTTTCCTCGGTTCTTCATGCAGACAAAAGAAAAATAGCATGATGCAACATTTTAGCCTTTGTCATTTTTTTTTCCTGTATATTGAAATTGTAATCGCCAGGTTCTCCATATAGTTACAAAAAAAAGGAAATTTTTGTCTTACCATCCTGGTTCTAATGGTATCTTTTGTTTAAAAATCTAATAATTTGTACTATTTCAAAAAGATTTTTACTGGACCTCGATTTGTGTCAGTTTTCAAGTTTTCATGCAATTTCAAACTGTATTTGCTTTCAGGGCAAAAATACAAGAACAAAACAAAAACACCACTTATTTGGGGTACCTCTACTTTTCTAATAGTGTATTTAAAAAAATAAATTAATATTTACTATTCCAAAAAAAAAAAAATCTTCTGAAGTTTGATTCCACATTGGTTTTTGTGTTTCCCAATTCCTTTTCAAGTTTACTGTTTTTCTACATTTTAAAACTATTACATCTGCTTCTTTGAAACAAATATTTTTTTAGAAAAAAGGAAAATACCCACTTATTAAGCATACTTTTTTTTTGATCTGGCGACATCTTTGGTTTAAAAAAATATTAATATTTACTATTTCAAAAAAATTATTTATTGGATTTTAAAATGCCCTCTCCTTTTTGCAGATGAAAATACAAAATAATAATAATAATAACCACTTATTCCTGGTACTTTTCTGGTTCTAATGATATCTTTGGTTTAGAGAAATATTTACATTTACTATTTTTTTTTTAAATATTTTCTTAAAGTCGTTTCATGGATTCAGCATTTTTTTTTTCTCAGAGCCTTTGAAGATATTGTTTCCCATTTTAACTGTGCTTCAGAATATTATCAGAGGGGGTTTTGTTTCTGTGCTTGCTTGGGACATTTCTATAACAAACCAACAACCTTTACATTTTCAACACAGATTGTCAATACACTGTTAGATATCATTTCATGTTTTAAAAGAGTGAAAGGCTGGTGACCATTTTATATTATTTAGGTTTTCTCAGGGCCTTTTGGTAAGAATTAAAAGTTTAATATATCTAAATGTCAAAAAGTAAAGCGGCAATCACTATAATGTGAGCCCATTAGTTTATTTGGAAAGATTTTTGTTTAATAAATATAAAATCATTTAAATTCGAGGCTCATTTGCAAAAGTAGACCAGAGCATTCATAGCACCCCCTTTGTATGCTGCCAAAGGCAGTGGGGTCCCATACTCTAGGTTCATTTAAAAAGATTTTTGTTTAAAAATATAAAATCATACAAATTCAAGAGTATACACTGTAAGGCAATTTGTCCCCAACTCATAGTTTTTTGGATTGATTTTCGTTTAAAAATATAAAATCTTACAAATTTGAGGGTGTATGTTGCCGAAGACGCTAGGGCCACCAACATTAAGTTCATTTGAAAAGATTTTTGTTTAAAAATATAAAATCAAAACAGATGGAATGTGCATAATATGCATGTGTATGCTGCCAAAGGCAGCAAATCCCCCAACTCAAATTCAAATAAACCAACTCTGGGTTTATTTGAATAAATTTTTATTTTAAAATAAAACATCATACAAATTTCAGATTCATTTGCAAAAACAGGCTTTAGTGTGCATAGCACATCCAGTGCACACCGCCAAAGGTATTGCCACCCCCCCCCCCCCCCCCAATTCTAGTTATGTTTTGATGGATTTTCATTTAAAAATATAAAATCATACAAATTCGAGGGTGTACGTTGCAAAAGGCAATGGTGCCCCCAGCATTAGGTTTGTTTGGAAATTTTTTCATTTAAAAATATAAAATCATTCAACACAAGTTTTAGATATATTTAAGGTTATTATCATGGGCCTACTGACACTGGGCAGGTCAGCTAGTTTTGAATAATTAAATTATTACTTAAAAGGAAATAAGAAGTTATAATATTGAGAAATATTAAATACAGTATAGAATCATTTATCCAGAATAGTCTAGGCCAGATGTATTCTGGATAATTGGTTGGACATTAAAGCAACATTCATTTGATGAGATTTGTAGAATACATGTGGTTGTAACATTGTTACTGGTTTCAAGTTATTAGATTTCTCTGATTAAGGCTCAGATCCTATCAAGATCAAAGATTAATCAGAGTTTGAAAAAGGGCAATTTCTGGCAATACCTTGGAAACAATAATACTGCATAAGACTCGAAATGCTCAATATCTAACTAAATATGCTTTCATTTCAAATCATAGATATTGATCAAGCTGTAGAATGTGTATGGTAATCTATCAAGCAATGCACATATCAAACTGGCTCTGCATGGCACTTTTCTGGAAGGATTTTGAAATCAGTCAGTTGGAAATGCCATTCTGGATAACTGGTTTTTCCGGTTAACTTGATTCCGGATAAATGGTTCCATACTGTACATATTAAAAACAATTTCTGCTTAATTATAGGAAATATAGGAAGTGTCTGTACTTTTCTGTTAGCCGGATGCAGATCTCACCAACAGCAGTTTTTATTTTGCACATATAATTTAGAAACAATGCTTTGATGTTGAAATAAAATGGTTTTGGTTTTTGGTATTATTCCTTATTGAAACTTTTTTAAAAATGAAATGAATGAAAGGCATGTATTTATAATGTATATCATGTATGTATTATTAATGTATATATTTTAAGTTAAAGTTATGTATTTTAAATGAAAAAACTAAATTTTTAAATGAAATTACTGCAATGTGAATGATGCGATTGAAACAGTATTTGGTGACTTATCATCTGTGTCCAGCTAACAGAAAAGTGCACAAGTATCTGTACAAACTCAGTTTTAAATTTTGGAAATATGTGTTGCTGAAAATGTCCTTTATTATTATTATTAGCTAAGAGATACTGCCACATGATAATTGAAGAAGGGGGAGTACAAATTCTAAAAAGTTTGCAAGAAAATCCTGTAGTTCATCCATCTGTATCTGCCATTTGTAAAGAGATCCTTAACATAGTAAAAGAACATTCTGATTCATCAGTTCTTCAGGCTCAACAACTTTTATAAATTAGCAAATCATGTTTTTGTATGAAATGCCTCTGTTAAGTTTTTTATTGGGTAATAGGCTAGTTTCCAATGGCTGTGATATGAGAAATTCATAAATAGTAAGGAAAGTATACAGATATATAGTTTTAGCTTCTTGAATATCAGTATATTTTTTACAATTATGTCATGATTGTGCAGATTTCATTGTTAGGAGAATAAATGTGCTTAGTCTCTGATAACATAATAAAAAAATTTAAATGTTGTCTGTAAGCTGTGGTGATTAGCTTTTTCTTTTTTTCCCTCCTTTCTCTCTATAGCAATAATATAAAAATATATAGCAGTGAGTATCACCTAATAATTTTTTTTAACTGTTTTAATTTTAAAATTCCTTTAAAATATTTCTTAGCGTTTAGATTTTGAAAATATTGATACATAGTAGATTCTCTGAAATTTTCACAGCTTGGAACCAGAGATTT
The DNA here is from genome assembly GCA_963931845.1 of Maratus michaelseni. Classification (NCBI taxonomy): domain Eukaryota; kingdom Metazoa; phylum Arthropoda; class Arachnida; order Araneae; family Salticidae; genus Maratus; species Maratus michaelseni. The sequence continues at coordinate 255,363,933 of OZ007591.1, forward strand.
CACTGATTTTAACATTTTATGATTTTAAGTCATTATTTTGTTTACATTACTTAAACAATAATTTGAATGTAATAACATAATATTCATAAAGTGATAATGAATCTTAACAATTGTATAAATAAAGTATTGAGAACAATTTTAAGTAAAACAAATAATCATTAAATGTGTGATAGATATGCATATAATGAAGAGACATAAGAGATTCTTGAATTATAAAAAGTTTCAAATAAACCAAAATATAAAATCTTTATACAAACATCTAATAAAATTTATTTATTTATTTTGCTTTTCATTATGTTTCTTATAAGTATAAATTTTATTTTCTGAAAAATTTTGTTTTTGTATTTACTTTTTTTTTTCTTATGAGCTTGCATCTATTTCTTGCTTAAAAGCTAAAAGGTTTGATTATAATTTAAGAAAAAAAATGCAGATATTTATTCCCTAGCTTTGCAAAAGATTAACTTTATCCACTTTCTCATCAGTCATTTGTTCTACAATTGGGATACCATCATAAATCAAGGGTTACATTTCTATCACGAAAAATATTTGTCACTTTTGTTATTGATGGTATTGCAAATTACAAAACAAAAAGTCTTGAGATTTTTTGTAAAAGCTTGTAGCTTTCATTATTTACATCTGAAACAATATGCAAATGTCAGGCATTTTCAATTTTTTGGGAATCTACATCATATGTTATAATAAAAGTGCAACAAGGCTGATAAATTCAAACATTTACCAAAGTGAGGTGGTAAAAAGAAAAAAAAAACTAAATATTTTATTGCAGGCTTTTATTTAAAATATTTCAATATATGCTGAAATTTATTAAAATTTATTAGTAAAGTTCATTTTAAATATATAATATTTTGAAAACAATTGAAATTTATCAATCATAATTAAACTCTTTGTAAATTTGTGTTTGTCTTCATATGTTCAGAATACAGTGGAACCCCAGTTATACGTTTTGCTCAGGACCGGACAAACGAAACGTATAACTCAGTAAAACGTACAACTCAATTAATGGTTTACCGGAACAATTTTTAAACTATATCGTGAAAACTTTTATCCGCTAGGTGTTTGCTACCTTTTATATTGAAACAGAAGTTTCTTAAGTAGTACTGCACCCATGACATAAATTTTTGGAAATGGAAATGAGAAGAAAAAAGTACATAAGAGAAGTACACACAACTTATTTTATCTTAAAAGCTTTATTAAAATTATTTTTAATACACATAGAGTATTTAAAAGAAATCGTTGGAATTGCTTTGGCATATAAATCATTTATCAAAAGACATTTCAGTAGTGTATTGAATCTTGTTGAAATAATCACTAATATTCGGTTGTTTCTTTTCGGCAGAGCCAATACTGAACAGCAAATTTTGCATTTCTGTTAATAATGCAGCCGCCTTATGGTTATTGCTTTTACTACTGACGAACCAATTTACTACGTCAAAAGCTTTCACATCAGCTATGAAGTTTGAGTGGGATCTTTCAAATCAGATTCCTCGGCCGTGTCGTCAGTGTTTCCGGTTTCAAAATGGATAAATGAAAAATAAATTCGTCTGGGGATGCAAAAACGTAACGTATAACTGAGGGAAATGTGTAATTCAAAACGTATAACTCAGCTAATTTTTAATGGCAAGTGGTCGGGACCTCTGAGTTGAAACGTATAACTGAGGGAAACGTACAACTCAGGTAACGTATATCTGGAGTTCTACTGTATTATGGTTTTTCAACTATTTATGATGAACCGTCTGTTTTACTGCAATATATTTTTTTCACTTCATTTCATAGAGAATTGTATCTCTCGTTTTATTGAATAAAAATTATTATTATTATTATTCATTGATATTCTTAAAATCTCAGAAAATCTTTTCGCATGGTATCATACTCATTATGTAAGGTAAAAAATGAATCTAGATCATACTTAGATGTCTATCAAATAATCTGCAACTGATTGGATAGATGTGCGTGTCTGTCTGATCCTTGACTGCAACTGAATAGGCAGATGAGCAGTTAGATTAATTGCTCAATTTAAACTTTTATTAATTGGTATCAACTAGCACCACCATTTATCAAAATGGTTTGATAAAAGATTAAAATAAAAGTGCTTACAAGCATTTCGTTCTTACTTTTACCACCTCATTATGTGCTTTCTCAATGTTAGGAGGTACTAGTTTTCAAGCTTTTACAGTAATATGTTTATATAATGTAAAACACTTGTGTAAATATTTATTAATAAATTGTAGATTTTTATTATTATTATTATTATTATTATTATTGAAAAAAATCACATTCACATGTAAAATAGTTATGAAACTACTATTATTTTTAATATTATTTTCTACAAGAAATCAGAATTAACAACTTGCTCCCTCCTCTTTTATTATATTTTATTTAATATCTTGAATCAATATATTTTTTAATGAATTTATTGGGGAATTATAAGAATTAAATTATGTGTTGCAATTTAATTAGATATTCATTCTCAGTGTATTCTATAGAAATCTGATTTATAAACAGTTATCTATCTGCAAGTATTTTTAGAGTAAAATTTAGAATGTTTCTTGTTTATGCCTATGACTTTCTAGTTGAATAAAGCTTGCTAATGACTTTCATCTACATACCTGTCAGTGCTTTTATCTGTGGAAAATGCACTTAAGTCTCTTAAGTTGTTTAGGGAATTATATAGGATTATATAACTTGCTTTTTATTTGTACTCTTAAATAATTAGTGTAAATATTTTTTATTCTTTTGAAATTATCAAAATATTTTATAATATAAAAAAGATTTTTTTCCAAACTACTTTGAAAGATGCTTAGTTAAATTGAAAAAAAAAATCTATCTGAATACAAGAATATTTACAGAGATTTCTGAAATCCTCTAAAATGATTTATCATTGATTAAAAATTAAATACAATAATATTTATGTTCGATATTGTTATTGACTTTATTTATCTATTTCTACTTACAGTTTTTTTTAATAATAATTATGAGTTGCGTACATAATTTTGGGTTCAGCATCAATTAAAGTACAAGGTGACCATCATTAAACTGACAGTGCTCAGCATGTTCTGTAGCACGATCTAATTGCAAGAATGGAGCTAAATTTTGTAGGATTGTTAAACAAGATTGGGGACGAAGGATTCTGTGAAAAAACAGTGTCACATATCCTCCTAGCAATAACTTTTAGAACTGTTTTTTTTTTTTTTTAAATTGTGAAATTTTTTGTGTCTAGTCTTGTTTACTCATCCCACAAAATTTTGCTTCATTCTTGCAATTAGATCGCACTACAGAACACGCTGAGTACTGTCAGTTTAATTATGGCCACCTTTTATTTAAATGCAATAATGGTGTGCATTATTGCTTTTTAATTTTGTTGTTTTACTTAATTGTAGTGAAAAATCTTATAATCTAGTGTATTATTTTATAAATGTATAGAGGAGTAATGTATACTTGTAATGTTAATAAAGTATTCAAATATATTAATACACGTATGCTTATTTTTTTCTACCTTTTTTCTCTAGAAAATTAATAAGCATTTATGCATACAAGTTTCTTTTTAGTTGTTAATAAGTTGTCAATCATAATTATTGCTCAATTTGTTTCATGTATCTTATTTTTTAATACAATGGATCAAATTCAAATTAAATTGAACTAATGGTATTTAGCAGTTTTCTATGGAGATGAACTTTAAAAGTATGTCTCTTTTTTTTTTTCCTGACTGAATCCCAACTTTGTTTGAATACTTTTTTTTATAACAGTTTAAACTGTTTCTGAAATGCAATGTATATATTTTTATTGATGTTAACTACTAAGAAAGTACTTTATTATGTTATAAAATTAGCCAAATAAAATTCATTTTTGTTAATCAGTGCAATATAAGTTGTATTATATATAGTAAACTGTAATCAATATTATATGCTAGAATATTCTTCCATACATTTAAATTTTTACAAAAGCACAATTTAATATAAAAGTATTAGATTTTTTTTTTCAGTTTTCAGTATTTAAATATTTTGGTTTTTCTGTATTACTTGTTTGCATAAATTAATAAAGTTTTTTAAAACTGAAGCCTTATTTCATTTAATCAGGATATAATTACAAAGACAATAAATAAAACTTCTAATTTAATATACTATGAATATAGCATATTTAAATAATTTTATTTGAAGGGAGAAGCTTCACACAAGTTATTATGTCCAGGGTCAGCCATAAAAAGAGCACAGAGGATACATTGCATTCAGACCGAGACCCTGCACTCATCCAAGTCCCAATAAGATTAAAAGACCTGATTTAGTCATTTGAAAAATATATATATGGTCCCAAATTGTTTTTCCACCCAGGTCTGCACTCTCCAAGATTTTAAAATTTATTTTTATTTTACCTTTGACAAAAATTTGCTCCAAAATGTTTTTTGCACCCCAGCCAATCGTAGGAAAAAGCCATCTTCTTATGTTACAGTAATTTATATGATGTCATTGGTAAGTCATGAGAATAGTTGTACTTTTTATTTCTTTTCTTTTTTCTATTCACTAGCTGAATCGACCAATTCTTTTAAAGCATTTCATTGCTTCATTAAGTTTTTGTATTTAAAGAAATATTTATTATTTTTGAGCTAGAAATTTTTATAAATATTTATTCTAAAACTTTTATTTTGTTGCAATTTTTTATATGTATACTAATAAAAAAAAAGTTGTTTGTCTGTCTGTGTGCGATGGCTAGCAAATTCTACCACACGTAAAAGTCTGAAAATTTGGGTGCCATATTTTTTTTTTTTTTTAAGACCCAGGCCCTTTACGTTTTTGTTCCCTAAATAACTTGTCCCCTTTTAATCCAATCTTCTTCATTTTTGGAGCCTTTTCTTCATTTAGTTATTCCCCCATTTATACATTCCTGTTAAAACCCTTGAAATTTTTGTGTGCCATGCATTTTTAACCCCCCCCCCCTTATTGTGTCACCCTCTCAATGCATAACTTTAAAGATGAGTCTTAGACTCCTCTCCCCACACCACCACCCTCATACTTTAAATTGGGGTCCTATGGCCCTTTTTAATGTGTTTTCACATTTTTGGCATTTTTTTTCTTCTAATAATTAATTTATACTCTATGCTTAATTTTGACTAATTGAAGATGTAAAGCGCTAAGCACTAAAGCGCTTCATCTTAGGGCCCTGCTCAAAAGCATCAGTTGGCCCCTTTTAGGCCCCCTACTATAGCTCCTTTAAAAATCCCCTGATTCACTATCTTTTTTTTTTCACCTAACAACTTTTTATGTCCTCCAGCTACTACATCAACGACAAAAAAATTTCTCACACTTCAGCTACCACCAATTTTGAATATTAATCTCTGTCTTGTGGCCCTTACCCCCTAACTCACCGTCAACCTCAACTGGCGAGTTACGCTGTAACTCTCGGTTGACCCTGAAATCAAATTCTCCGCCAACTCAACTAGCCGAAAATGGAGGAGAAAACGAAACATAAGTTCAGTAACTGAACTAACCTATTCGTCTACAGTTATTCGACACGCGCATGTGCAATTGAAGCAAAGATGGCGGTTGCGTTGACAAGTGTTTTGACGTTTATTTCGTTTTCAATGCTATTTGTGATGCAGAAAGCAAACGAAATGTTAATTAAAAAAATAATAATAATGTGAAAGAATGTGTTACTTTTAATTATTAGCCCTTTTAGGATATTTTCACTCTGTAAAGTCAAGATTATAGTGATTATTAAGAAAGTTTTCAAGACGTAAAATATCTACTGAGAATATTTGGTAGCGCCATCTAACGAATGTAAAATCAAATGTTCTTACACTCAAATATTGTATGTAAGATTCAAATCTTTTTTTTTTTTTTAAGAATAAAAAACAGCAGTTTTTCTTAAATTTCAGATTTATTCCTACACTTCATGTTTGTTTAAAGAATAAAATTATAGAAGATGGAATTTTGCGTTAAAATATCGTTATAATATATAAAAATGTTTATCCGTTTGTAATAGATAAATAATTTGAACTAATATGTACTTGTTAGTTAAAAATAATTATTTTTGTTTGAAAGAAACATTTTTAAGAGGATTATTTGAAAATTTTCGCAGTTCACGAGAATTTTTTCAAACAGCTTTTTAAATTATTATATATGAAATTAAAAAAAAAATATATATACAATAATTTACACATAAAAAACCCCCCACCTTTTTGGGTCTCGTATAAGGGATAAATGCTACCAAGCATGCAATTTCATCCAAGATAATTTAATTGAATCTGTAATCAATTATTTTAGTTAAATAAAACACATACATTAGAAATATATGAAAATATCTTTTTATATAATATTTTTGCAAAATAAATAAATCTAGCTCCCTATTTGCTTTTATTCCACTTATTAGTGTTAGCCTGGTCATAAAATTGTTTATTAAACGTAGATAATATATTTTTTTTTTTTCAAAAAACTAAAAAAAAAAAAATACTATAAAATTTTGTAAAAATGAGCATTTTATGACTGTGACAATATTTCTAAACCACCAAATCAAAATGTTAATTCAAAATTTATTTGTAAATTTATTTATCAAAAATCCAATTTACTCCAATTATGCTCTTTCAATACTCTGTTTTGTTTCGTTATTGAAAACTGAATCAAGGGAGGACAGAACCCATAAAGACTATTGCTACGTCATGTGATCCCTTTGGCCAATGAGATATACACATTTCAACCTGCCGTCGAGTAACCCAGAGTCGAATAACCATGTCCCAGAAGTTAACGAAGAATTCGGAAATATCAACCGGCAGTTAGATTCGCGAACCTCGGGTTACTCAACTGAGAGTTGCACGGGAAGTTGAAGGTTGGTGGTGAATTGACCGGTTAGTGCCGCTTCTTTAAAAATGATCATATTCTCTTGCAATTTTCTTTAGCATAGTTCTAGGGTCCTCCATATACTTTATGAATTACTAAAAATTTCCTTGGACCTCAGCTACTACCTTTTTTGAATATTAATCTCCTTTTTCAGCATCAACTTACATTTACTCACTACAGCCGTAAATTAAAAATCGCATTACTATTAAAGGTGAGTAGTTAAGTTTGGAGGGGGGGGGGGCGGATTTCATCTGTAAATTAAATATCGCTTTAATGTTAAAGATAATTTGTTAAATTTACAAAGGGGGCACATTCTTTTCTTGGGTTCTATGGGTCGTATTTCAACAGGAATTGGTTCATTCAACTTAGCCTATGATTGTTTTACAGATTTTAATTCCATCTTCCACTGCCAGGGGTTCTCGGGTTCTATGGGCACAATTTCAACAAGGTTTGTCTCATTCAACTTTGTTTTCAATTGCTTCCGGAGTGTGCAGAGCACTGTTTGTTCGGAAAGAGTTAGTTGGGAACACACTAGATGCTGCCCTTGAAGTTGCGGCCCCAGGAACTAAGTTCATTTGAAACACTCTACACTACCAAAGGCTGTGGAGCTCCGGGAACTAGATTCATTTGAAAGATTTTGCGAAAATATAAATTCATACAACTTGAGTTTTGTTTAAGGTTATTATCACGGGCCCGGGCAAAGCCAGGCGGGTCAGCTAGTATGTATATCAAATGTAGAATATAATTGAAATCATTATGCCATCATAATGTCACTGGCTTCCTGTATAAGACAAAATATATTTGGTTTAATTTAATAGAGATTTAGAAAAGTAGAACTTGGTTGCATATTCTCCCAAAATCAAAATCTATCATAAAATAGAAATATTAGAATAATTAATAGAAATTTTCTATTAATAAAAATTTGCTAATCTAAGTAGCGATATTGTAACTTAATTTTTTGCATTTATCTAATTTAATTTCCCTTATCTAATCTATACCTGTAAGACGCTTTGTCCTGATTAGCTGACTGATTCATCAACACACATGAAATTATTGAAGTTAGAGACTTGAATTCTTGAGTATATATTCGTAACGCATAATTGGGACCCATTAAGAAAGGATTTTTTGAAATTCAATCCCTAAGGAAGTTAAAGGGGGTGTTGAAAGTTTTAGATCATGCAGCAGTTTTAGTAAGAAAGTAATATGCAGCATACCAAATCAACTAAAAAAATTGTTAAACAAGTATTCCACAATTTTCAACATGCAACCTGCAAAGAGGTGAAAAGGAGGAGTTGAAGATATAAAAAAAAGACATTCTTCTGTAATGGTTCCACAGCCAATTTGTAAATTTTAGAGAGCTTAAATTAGCACAAAAGTAATTGTTGTAACCTTTGTTGTCACTCTTATAATCTTGAAACTACATTGTTGCCAGCATTGTTCATGTTTATCATCAACCTTGGCTATGAACTCTATTATGGACTTATTTTTTATTAGATTAGATTATGCAAGACATTTTTCCATGTGAATTTTAGTCTTTTTTTTATTTATTTCATGTATTATTTCATGTTTTATGCTTTTTGCATTTTAGTGATAGGATTTTAATCTTTGTACAAAATATGGACCCGATTTGGAAAGTTAGACAAATAAGACAGCTGTTGCTTATTTTTATTAGATATTTTGTGCAAGACACTTTTCTATGTGAATTTTAGTCTTTTATTTAAATTTAATTTCATGTTTTATGAATTGTTTTTATGCTTTTCGCATTTTAATAATCGGATTTCAATCTTTGTACAAAATATGGAACATTTCCTTGTGTTCTCAAAAATTATTTTATGAAAATAGATATTTACGATTTAAATAATGGTCATCATATTAACAATTTATGGGCTCGAGGTGCACAGAGCATGTTATACTGATAGCTGTACTAAGAGCCAACACTGGTCACACGAAGAAACTCAGAAGCTAATGTTAAAACTATGGGAAAAACCTTTTCAAATTACTTGCTTGCCTTTTTTAATTTTCAATGAGTTTTTTTGCACAGGATACCTGAGGGAAATGTCTAATGTTGTGCATGTCAAAAGCTCTTATTGTAATTCATAAAAAATTTGCAAACTTTGCTCACGTAGATTTTCTAAGGCTATGAACGAATCCATACCTCGAGAGCTCTGAAATTGTTCTCAGAATGAAACTACAACAGAAATAAAAAAGTATTAAATCCTCACATTAGCCTTTAAACTCAGATATCCTATGCAAAAAGAATCATTTGAAGATATTGAAATGCAAACTAGAAATTTGTAGAAAACGCCTCTAACGTTTTCACATTAGTTTGTGAATGTATATGCAGTAAGTGGAGGATTTCAAGAAAGATTTCTTCTGAAAAAATATATTTATTAAGAGAATCTTTCCTTTAAGAAAAGAAGGGAACCTCATTGCACTTTAAATTTTGATAGATAACTATATTGTCTTGTTCTTCAGTACACCTCAATGTCAAGGACTTAATAAAACAAGAACGAAAAATCATGCGTCAAGCATAGATTATGTAACACTTTCCAACGCTTCCAAAATAATTTTACGAATCATACTCTTTAATAAGCTAAAATATAACATCTAAGTAATCCAAATACTTTTATTCAGCCCTGTATAGGATCTATAGATTTGTATATATACTACATAGGATGCTAAATTTTAGTTCAGTTAAGAAACACATAGCACAGTTTAAAATTCTCCGTCTGGAGTTAAATAATACGGAAATGTGTTCCCGAACTTTTCTGCTTCCCTGTATAGGATCTACAGAATTTATACACACCACGTAATATACAAAAAGCGATTTAAAATTAAAATCGCGTTCAGTAACTTAAAACGCACTTCCAGGAATTATTGTAAACATACAGTAGAGAATTCTTTTGTGTGTCCCTGTAAATGAACGATGACTGCTATACACACAATATTCTGTAGTAAGTCTCTTGTAATGAACCTTATATAAATTTCAATGCGTTTAAAATAGGGAAACATTATTTAAATAAACCGCAGACGATTTTTCTCATTAGACGTAATGTAACGGAATTCTTTTGACTGTCCCTGTAAAGTAAGTATAAGTGCTATGCACACCCTATTCCATATTAAGCTTCTTCTAATGCACCTTAGTGATATATATAAATTTCAATGCGTTTAAAATAGTGAAACATTATTTAAATAAACCGCAAATGATTTTTCCGCATAGACCGCAATGTAGCGGAATTCTTTTGAGTGTCCCTGTAAAAAAAACTATCAGTGCTACACACTTCCGTTGAAATAGGGAACATGCTATAGATAACGATTATAACATATAAAAATTGCAGGGCAATCCGAGCATATTTACGGGAGTTAGAGCACGGACAGACGGCCATACGGCCAGACAAACCGAAGTCATAAGCACTTTTCAACTAGGTTGGAAAGTGCTAAAAAGAGCAGAGTATTAACTGCAGTGTCTAAGGCCTTGGTGTAGCTTCAAATATAAAGCACATGAGAAAACAGTTCAGTTTTATCCATTTATTTATTCAACTTGAATATTAAACTTAAATAAGATGGGCATTTACACGTACATCCAGCCTTTGCTGGGAACTTCCTTATCATCACATACTTTAAAATATTTAACTTACAATTGCTATGAAGATTAATCTTTTCTCTGCCAGTTTCTCCTCATTCCAAGAAACTGTTCATCTAGATAATACTTACTCAGTATAAAATTGAAAAAAATATGCATACAGTTACAGGTAAAAGAAGAGGGTGCCTTTACGTCTGAAACAGAGGAAGAAAAAACAGTTCGGAATGATATCACTTTCGAACACACCACATAACAAAATTTTAGCCAGATTTCGAACAGAACTCAATACTTAAGTAGATTGTTTTTAAATGCTTACTGTGCTAATAAATCATTTTTAGGGTTTCGTTCATCTCACGAAACCCTATTGCTCCATTGTCTGTCTGTCACAGAGCCATTCTCGAAAACTATGTAACTTACAGAGTTGAAACTTTGTGTATAAATCAGAATATCAGCTGTGAAGAACTGAAAATATTAAAATTTGAAAAATTCGTATTATTTTAATAAATAGAGATAAAAAACCAAAATTCTAACAGCCTTTTCCTATTAAATTTAAACATTTTTCGTTATAGCCGATGCCAAAAATTAAAAAATCCACGATGAAATTCCTTCTACAATAATTAATTTTCTATCAGACGATTTCCACATGAAAAATGAAATAAAAAGTTTCACCAAATGAAAAAAAAAGATTAATATGAAATAAAATTGATTGACGTCATAGTCGTAATAAAACTGAAAATGTCTAAGATTTCTCAATAATACAAGGAGTATGAGTATGTGTAAGTACACAAAGCAGATTAATATCACGTCATTAGAAAATTAAAAAGAAAATCTGACGTCATATGGGAAGTTTAACTAATTTTTCAAATGTTTGAGAATAATACAAAGCGAGTATCAATATAAATAATAGAGAATAGTAAATATATGAGTTTGAGAAACATATTGAATCGTGATGAAAATCCGATTATGGAAATATCTGCATATTTTAACATTTTGAAAGTGTACAATTTGTTTAATTTTGAAATTATTTTTTTAAATATTGCATTTAGTCTGTATGACGGATATTATTATGACAGAATATAATAGCAGGCTTGGCCCACTATCCAGCTGGTATAGATATTCGAAAAAATAGACAGGTAAATTTTTATTTTATAAAAAACATGACTTTTTTTTTTTTTTTTTTTTTTTTTTTGCTAAATGGAATTTGTTTGAATTTATTAAAGAAAGGATAAAGTGTTTTGAAATGAATATTAAACAAAACCCTTTGAGCAATTTTCGATCACACTTACCCACTTGTTCTTAACTTGTTGAGAACATAAAAAAAAATGTATAAAATAATCTCTCAAGATGAATATGGCCAATTAGTTTCCAGGACATATCATTGGAACACAATGTGTTGCAGCATTGGTGAGCTATGGGAATACAATATATTCTGTATTTAAGTAACATTGAAATAGTTGAGAAAGTAGGAATTTTCATCATCTCATATCTATACTAATAAAAGAAGAAAATTTGTCTGTGTGTGTGATTCTGTCAGCTAGGAAAATCTGCCCTGTGGAACAGTCTGAAAATTTGGATGAGCATAGATCAAGGCAGGTCCTAATGCACATAAGGCTTAGATTTTTAATTTTTTGATAATTAGCCAAGACATTAATTAAAAACCACAATGGATTCTTGTCAAAAGAATGTTTTTTTTTCCTCTCAAAATGGCACATACTGGCAATTTTGGAGCTTTGGCCATTGAATAACAGAAGGGTAAAAGACAGCTTTTTTGTGTGTGCCTTTCAAAATTCTCATTGGCAAAGCTGTTCGAAATACGGAAAAATACCCACCAAATCATACTTTTACTTTATAACGGCACAATCTGTTTAAAAAAATACAAATATTAACCTTTTGAAAAAAATTCCTTTCAAAATGTTGTTTTTCATGTTTTTGTTTTATTGCATTTTTTGCAGTCTGCAAAAAACTGTTTGAAATATTGAAAAATAATAATTCACAAAATTATTGTGAGACATTACAAATGTGATATCAGGGGTTTTAAAAGAAAATAGCAAAGTGCAAAAGGCAACAGACGTGTTGAGCTGGTTTTATCAACTCTAATGAATTGAATCATTAAATTAAGATAAAATAAGCCCAGTAAAAATAGTTAGCTGAAAAATAAACATGTATGTGATGGAACTAAATAATAGTGCCATTAAAATACGAACAAATTTATTTAAAACTTAAAGAAGCAAAAACATAAAATTAAAATAAATTGTAAAGTAAAACATATTCATAACATTACATTTCGTTGTTTAACCAAAAACAATATATATATTTAACTTAGCTGACAGCAGAAGAAAGACATCATGACATGTTAACTTTAAGTAATGCATTTGCATTACAACTGCTTTATTGAACAGGTAAAAGTGATTCCAGAGCTCAGTATTAAACTATCAAACTGACAACTTATGTAATCAAGGTCAAGCTAACTAAAAATCAATTTCATTATCAGCCTGCCATAATTCAAATAAATATCACAGTGTCATCAAAGATTCTTCCAGCACTTAAGAGAGAAGATGAAAAAGAGAAAAATATCTGAAGCTATAACTTCTTAACCAGAGCTTTAATAAAAATTCATTTTTCAACATGTTTTCACTCATGAGGTGACTGCTTATCGCTTACATTTCCTGCAAAGTTGGCAAATTTCTTCCAAAGTGGAAAAAACCGGCTGGGAGAAACTATTATTATTTAGAAATTTGACATATAAGTTGCAACTTTGTAAGGTACAATAAATACATTTTTCTTATAGATAACCTTAAGTAAATTTAATTAAACCTACAGTGGAACCTTGCTAACTCGGATCTCCGGATTAAGTCTGCTTGAGTTTCGAATTTCCAAAACAGCATTTATTCACTCATTCACATTCTATTTTAAAAAGATATTTTTTAAGATTTTGTGAACATGTTTAAAAAAATTTATGGCTGCACTGACGTTGATGTCAGTGACGTTAGCAATTGGTTGACAATGATGGAGGTTACGCTGCACTGACCTTCTTGGATTCGGAAATTTATGAGTTTTTATGATGACAACTCATGTAATCAAGGTCAAGCTAACTAAAAATCAATTTCATGATCATTCAAACCACCCTACAAGACTAGGGTGGTTTACGTCCCTGCATGCACTACAATGTAAATTTCATTAAAATTTGTTAATAATGAAGTAGTGAAATACATTTATATTATCAGAAAGAGAGAGAGAGGGGGGGGGGGATATTTGATATCATCATACATTTTAAGCAGACATACAGAATGCATGCAAATTTTATGAGTTTTTCAAATTGTGTGTTGACTCTGATATTTATTTCTTTACCAGAAATGTTAAGCATGAAAAATTAACATTAACTTTTAATTTGTACTTATTACTATTGTATTAGTATTACTATTTTTATAATAAAGATACAGCAACCAAAATAATTGACAATATTGTTTATACTAATTTTCATTGGAATCAAAAAGATTCATCTGTATAAGAGCAGATTGGAGAATAAAAAACAAAAAATCCTCCTTCCACATCCATAAAAGCAAAAGTCATGACCAGGGCTTGACAAATGCGGTCGCCACTGGCGACCAACTTTTTATATCTGGCCACTGTTTTTTAATCTGACTTTGTTATTTATTTATTTTCTTTTTTTACAAAAATTGAACTAAAAAGCACAAACGACATTTTGTATCTCCAACAACCCTACTCGTGCGGGCAGCAAGTGCAGTAATCTCCCTCTTTTCTCATACTTTTAATGGAAAAGACAAGTTTAAAAGACATTTTCCATTTCATGCACATAAAATGCCATTATTTTCCGCTCTAGTCGGCTTAGCATGACACGTGATTAGAATGTAGGGAGAGAGGGGAAGTTTCAATAAGAAATATTGTCAATCCAATCTATGTGACATCTAAAAATTGGATGTAATGATAAAAAAAGTCAATGCTTTTTTGTAACTTTCAAATCAGATTTTTGTGTTCAGAATTAAAACTGATTAATCTATCACATTCATTTTAAAGAATAATAACATGTAAGTGATAAGTAATTCATTCGAAGTAAATCTATAAAACTTAATTAACATTTCAGGAATTATTCATTTTAATAAAAATAATATGCATCTTTTAAATATTTCATCCCCTCTTAAAATGTTTGGCGTCTAGCATCTGCTTGCATCACATGTACGGCGTGTCACTCTGTCTTGTAGACAGTTGTTTGGTACTGGGTTGTTACTCAAGAATATTTCATAATTACATTGTTTGGATTATTATCTGCAGTAAATGGAAATAAAAAATCATTGATTGCACTTCAGAAGGGTAAGGTATTTTTTTATTTTTTTTATTTATTCTTAAATTCCTATCATACATCGTTGGATCAAAATAAACCTTTCCGATTATGTAATCCCAACGCAGGAAAATGCTTTTCTTTTCTTTCTTTCTTTTTTTTTTTTTTTTTCATTTTAGCAATGTATATTACTGCAAACATCACAATATTTAATTAAATTTCTCTTTAAATGTTTTTCAGAAATATATAATTTTGGATAAGTTTCCTTATAATACTTAGTTTTATCTTTTTTAATTAAGTACTATTCTGAGCTATGTAACTATAATAATTCTAAACTATGTTTCTTATTTTTCTCACTTAATTCACAAAAAAACATTTGTGCTTTTGAAAATTAATAGCGGGGGGGAGGGGGAGTTACTGGCGACTAGAATTTATACCTAGCTATCAGATTTTTTCAAATTTGTAAAGCCTTGGTCATGACAGTAGTTTTGGAAGTGATTAATTAGCATCTCTTTTTATCACATGGAAAAGAGTGCACTTATACCAGCAAGGGGAAAAGATAATCTGTCCTTCTATTCTTAAGTGTGCTTCCAGATGAAAGAAACCAGTGTAACAAAGATTTATTTCAAGATATTGTCAAAAATATGCACTTTAAGATAAATTACTATGAGTATCTGTACTCACATTATTTATTTATTTATAAATATAAATTGTGCTATATTAATTACAAAAAAAAAAAATAATAATAGAATAAAAATTTCACAGTTTATTTTAACATCACTTTTTAAATTTAATTTATGTGCAGTAATTTCCACTTTTAAGAATTCTATTTTCAAATATACTGTTTTAACTTTTATAACCAATCGATTCTTGTAACTGCAACTGATATTTAGCATTATTTACATGCAAGTAATCAAATTTGCATGTATACATGTTCATAACAATAGTACCTAACTAATAGATTGCAAATACAAAATTCTAATTAAAAGTTCAGATATTTTATTATGTTTTTCACAAAATTAAATTTAGATTAAAGTCAAATAACCAAATATCAATTTTTTTGTTGATTTAGCATCGGTACCCTGCTTTTCTTCTAATACTTTTCTGTTATACCAACACCATACCAAAATGTATGCTAATGTGCTATTTATTTCAACCCTGACTGTGCAAAGTATTTTTATTGTAAGCTGTGCAAAATATTGTGACTCGCTGTGTATTGAAAGACGACTTTTTTTTTTCCCCCAATCGTACTGTTGAAACTGTAAATTCAACTTTTAAATTTAATGGCGGCAATTGAGAAAAATGTAGCTGATTGGAATATTATCTTTACAGAGTGCTGGTGCATATATAAAACTGATTGAATTGTGAGATGTCGGCTATGAATATTTTAATAGTAACGTACAAATATAATTTTGTTAATCCTAATACTAGACTGTTAAAAGATTATAGGCATTGCATATACTGTTCGTCTGTGAAGGAGAAATTATTTAAGAGAGCAATTGATGGGAATATTAATGTGTGAGCAATAACCCAATGCAAAAAAATGCATGACGTTCTTTTGGTCGATATTCTTTGAGAAGAGAATCAAAAAATATAAAATAAATTAAACGGTCTTACTTGAGTGAAGAAATAGATGCAGACTATAAATGATGAATACCATATGTTGGATCCAATAATGTTTATTACATTTTCTTGAAGAAGGAAGGATGAGATGAAAGCTGCACATCAAGTCTTTAAAAAGTACTGGCTCAAATTTCGTAAATTTCGAAGAATCTTTAAATATTCCTTCTGACCGCGTCCATGAAGAATTATAGAATTAATTCAGAAGTCAATTACCAGTTGATTTAAAACTTTTAAAATATTAAACTTAAAATTTACAACAGCATTTTATAGAATAATTGAAAACTGAAAACGCGAAATTGATCTCCAAAGAATCAGCGCTACGCGATTCTAGGATACGAGCGAGCGCCGGCACAGGCCAGCGGGCCTCCAGACCATACGACGTTTATCATAAATTTACAGCATCATTTTTATTAAAATTCTGTTGGAAAAATGCGCAACATTAGTATAAATACCCATAACAGGGGTGCACAAATGTGAGAGCAAGATTAATTTAAACTAATTTGATGATTAGGAATTACGTGAAAATTAAAAGAGCAAATCAGAAACTAAATAACATTTAATAATTAAAAGAACGATTCTAATTTGTATTTGAAAGACACGCCCCTTTCGAAAGCAGCGCCAAAACAAAACAGCTCCCGAAAACATACCTAACAAGAGCGGCGGTGACGCATGCGCACAACACACGCGTGCGGAGTGAGAGCCGCTGAATGACGATGACGTCACAGCTCGGCGCCGATTGAAAGTGAACGAAGGAGGAATGAAGTAACGCCGTGAAAACCACTTGCGTGGCGCGGTATTGCCGATAAATAGCTTTTAAGGAATGGCAAATTAAACTGGAAAGGCTATAAAAATAGAAATACGTTGAGCTGAAATAAAAATAATTAAAAAAGATAAAACTGTGATATATCTTTATCACATCGTCATCATTTAAAATCCTATCTTATAGAGTTCAGGTGGTGACACTCTAATGGTGTTGGTATAACGGAAAAGTACCTTATTTTAATTTATTAAGTATCAAACCTCTGTAACAAGAAATTTTCACCACTCACTTTCAAAATTGAGAATCTAAAACAGGATTTTGCATATTTTTAATCTATAATCTCTATATGTAACTTTAAAGTATGTGATTTGCTTAGGAGTTTAAAGATATTTTCTTAATATACATCATACCACCCATAAGCAAAACTACATTCAGATATAAGATTCTTCTTTACCTACTTGACCTTCAATATTTAAGATTTGCTGGCTACATGCATTCGCCCAAAAGTTTTCTTTTCAAAAGATTTTCATCTGAATATCTGAGCAGGATTTTTTTTTATATATATAAAGAAATTATAAGCCTCCTATAAGTTTAGCGTTATATACTAGTAATTATAAGGAGGATTTTTTTCACTCAACCAATGCAGCAGCGCCAACTTTTCAAAAATATTGGGTGGGCTCAAACATTTTGGGGTTAAATGACATGGGCAGCTCTTTTTTCTTTTTAGGAAGCAGGGACGGCTGGGGAAAGATGGTAGATTATTCATGGTATTGTAGTAATTATTAGTGTCTTTATAAGAAAGAATGCATTCAAATATAATTTAATACAATTATGTATACTTCTGTGCTATACTTTGTAAAATAAAATAAGAATATAACTTGACTTAGATTATAGACACATATACAGTACAGAAATATAAAATTGTAATTTTATTAAATTATATTAGCCTGTGTATTTCCTAATAAAGACACTAATATTTGCTATAATACTATGACTACAAGTTCAATGCCTAAAAAAACTAAACATTTCCTTCACCTAAGTGATTTATGGATGTCAAAGCATTAAAACAGATGATCATTGACTTATATTTAGTGATAAAATATACAAAAATGGTTAAAGAGTAATATAATTATATGTTGTCTGAAAATATTTCCCATGCTCCTATGTGTCTGTTGCTGATGTTCTTATGGTTTTCAAACAAAATAATTTTGTGAACATCAACAGAACAAAATTTTCTTTTAGTGGTTAAAAAAAAAATTAATTAAAATAACGAAACAGAAAATTGAAAATTCAGGTGAACAAATTATTGGGTGGGCTTGAGCCCATATAAGTTGGCATCACTAAACCAATGTCTTAAGAATCATAGCCTGGACAGTGTTCTCTAAATGAAAAATATCGTAAATAATTGTGTTAAAATAGGTTTCAAGAAATTAAAACCTTTATTCTCCTCTCTTTTAGGTAGTTTCCCTATTGTTTCTTATAACCAGTGGGTTGATTCTTGTAAGTGGGAAAACTATTATCAATTAAAACATATTTGTATTTGAGATTTAGATTCTTATAACCAGTGATCACTGCAAGAAGTAGCTACTGTATTAATGAAAGTATAATCATGCCACACAATCAAAAAACTTATTTTGTCTGTGTTATTTTTTTCTGCAGTATTTCTTTTGAACTTACACCTTAATATAATGCTTAGTTTTTACTATCCTTTGCAACCTTTAGTGGTTTTACATATTTTATAGGAATAATCATATATATTACTAGCAAGCTACGCCCGCTACGCTGGTCAATTCCTTTTTAACGAACCTTTAATCAAACGAAATATTGACCTTGTGTTTTAAAACCATATGAACCTTTACTTGGAATGTCCTCCTGCATTTCTGAAAATGATACGAACGTCATTGCGTTATTACATTTTTAATGTGACAGAAAAAATTTGGGGTGTGTTAAGAACAAACTCTTTTCATTGATCATTTACAGTAGGATTTGGTAAAGAACGATAACACAATATGCTATATACTATAACCATCCTTGAAAACTTATCTAACTAACAGTGAAGGTTCCGTCAAAATCTATTCGGCAGAATCTTTTTAAAAGGCTAAGTTTTCGTAATCAGGTTCATCTGATTATAAAAGTTTCGGCACAGATGTCATATACGCACTGCGTTGGCGCGATTTTCCCCCCCTCTGATTTTGCATAAACTTTGTTTTTGAATATTAGTTACAAATAGCATGCAATAATAGCACGTGATTTTTTATTTCAATATAAAAATAAAATAACGTTATATTCAAAACGTTATAACGTTAATTTTATAATGTTAATATAAATTACAACGTTAATATTCAAAAACAAAGTTTTCGCCAAATTGGCAGGGGGGGGGGGAATAGCGGCAACGTGGTGCGTATATGACATCTGTGCCAAACTTTCCCCAATAATTCTACAACTAAGCAAAGTAGAACAATGTGCGAGATACTAAAACCATCTCTGATAAATTATATAACTAACAGTGCAAGACATGCCAAAATCCATTCCGCAAGATTAATAAACATTTCCTTTTTGAATCAGTGAAAAATGTAAGTTATTACTTAATAAAAAGTATTTACGATTCAAAAAATAGTAAATTAAAATATTTTGCACGCTTAATAATAATTAAATAATAATTTTCAAAAAAAAAAAAAAAAAAAGAGAGATTTGCGTTGAATAAATAGCGAGTCACAGTGCTTGGCACGGTTTGAAATAAAAATTATTTGCACATTCAAGGTTGAAATAAATGGCGCATTAGCATACATTTTGGCATGATGTTGGTATAATGAAAACTACCAAAAGGTATCCAAAAAACTTCGTTCCAAATTAGGTCAATTCTCTGTAGAATCTATTATGGAATAGGTCAACTTTAAAAAAAATGAATAATTGTGTTACGTTATGATGTCATGGGGAAAAATCATTTCCGTTGGATTTGAATGAAGTTACAATACTTCAAATATAATAAAATTGATATGCCTCACTGAGGTGGACTAAAATGTGCTATGTGTCCAGAATTAAATACAAATCATGAACTCGTGATATCATAATTCACTTTTATATTTTAACAGAATAATTAATAAGGCTACTATAATAAGGGACTCATGATATATCCAGTATACATGTCAGGACACTTTGCCGTTATCATTATCTTTATACGCTTGAAGGTTTCGCTATGGTACTCCATTGTGAAATTTGGCAATTTTTGAAATTCAATATTTCAAAAACGACATAATCATTAGATTTGAAATTTATATCAAGAAAAATACAATTTTTTACCTTTCAAATTCAGTTTGTCTAACAATTTTCTGACAAATACTTTTCGAGCTATTAATTTTTTCAATAACTTCAAATGTTTCATTTTCCGTGATCGAAAAGACGAAATGACCTAAAACTTTTGACCCCCCCCCCATTTAAACCCCTTAGTTTGTGAATTTTAAAAATCTGTGAAAGATGTGTTTAACTTTCTTCTAGTAGATTTGTTATCCCGAATTTCACGTTTTTAACTAAAACTACTGTTGAGATATGGCGAAAAGACGAAATGACCTAAAACATTCGACCCCCATTTAATCCCCTTAAGTTGTGAATTTTTAAAATCTGTGAAATATGTGTTTAACTATCTTCTAGTAGATTTGTTATACGGAAATTCACGCTTTTAACTAAAGTTGCTGTTCAGATATGGCGAAAAGGTGAAATGACCTAAAATATTTGAGTCCCCATTTAACCCCCTTAGTGATCGAATTTCTAAAATCGCTGAAATACGTGTTTACTTATTTTTTTTAGTAGATTTGTTATCCCGAATTTCACGCTCCTACCTAAAACTGCTGCTGAGGTATGGCAAAAAGACGAAAGGATTTAAAATTTTCAACCCACATTTAACCCCCTAAGGGTGGAAATTTTCAAAAATCCCTTCTTAGTGGGTGCCTACATTGTGTAAGAAACATGTCTACCAAATTTCATTGCTCTAGGACCAACGGTTTAGGCTCGGCGTTGATTATGAGTCAGTTACGATTTATTCTTTTATATTATAGTAGATATATCTTTCATAATTGTATTCACCTTTCCCATTAGCTCTATCACTAAGCAACTTAGAAGTATATGTTATAAGGTCATTAACCATACCTGAAAAATCACTTCCATCAAAATTTGTTCAGCAGAATTTCTTTTAAAAAGGTAATCTTTAATAATCGGGTTCACTTAATCCTAGAGCTTTCCGCTGTACCTCTATAACAAAAGTAACGTAGAAAAAACGCTATTACGCTAAAACCTTTCAAAAAACATTACCTAACTAACAGTGTAAAACCTACCAAAATATCATGAATAATCGGATTAAAATGTGAATATGCGGTTTATACTCATGGTAGATGATGATATGATTTTCTGTAATAGAATTCATCATGAAGGTTTCGCTTCAAACATAAACGATGATTTCAACATTGCAGCTAATACGCCAATTGGCGAGGTATCCGATAACGGAAAATTAGCCCAAAATCGTATATGAATACCCAAAGAAAAGGGGAAACATGGCTGAAGACTGAAAACAAATAAAGAAGTAATATACAATACTAAACAGACCTTCGAAACTTTATTTTAGCAAGCTCATTTTATTTTAAATCGCGGCATTTGCAGAAATAATAATAATACACAATTACATAAATATTCGTAAGAATAATATTCAATTCCCAATTGAGCAGTTAATGTTTCTATCTGTAAAAATAAACAAAAGAATTAAATAACAAAAATATTTAATTTGAATTTCTTCCATTGCTATAGTAACGGATGTATTTTTAGAAATTATCACTTTTATTGTTAGAAATTTTGTGATTTTGACGTCAAAGACATCGCGAAATTACAAAAAACGTGCAATATCTCACGAACTATTTGACTTAGGAGTATTTAATTGGTACCATTCGGTTCAGCTTACGTTGTGAATTTTTAATTTGTAGAAATAATAATAATACACAATTACATAAATATCCGTAAGAATAATATTCAATTCTCAATTGAGCAGTTAATGTTTCTATCCGTAAAAATATACAAAATAATTAAATAACAAAAAGTTTTAATTTGAATTTCTTCCATTGCTATAGTAACGGATGTATTTTTAGAAATTCTCACTTGTATTGTTAGAATTGTTAAATTTTGACGTCAAAGACTTCGCCCAATTAGAAAAGTGTGCAATATCTGACGAACTATTTGACTTATCAGTATTTAATTAATACCATTCGATTCAGCATACAAAAATACATTAAAATATGTTATCATTTGTCACGTAACTATAATACCCGATTTTTAAGGAATTTTTTTAAAGTTTGTTTCCTTTTTACCCCCCCTTAGGGGTGGAGTTTTTGAAAATCCCGTCTTAGTGCGCCTCTACATATTAAGAAGTATTTTTCCTGCAAGTTTCGTCGTTGTAGGTTCAGTAGTTTTGGCTGTGCGTTGATCATCTAGCCAGAAAGGACTTTCTTATATATATAGATTTCTGATGTAAACATTGTTTTCTCTAGGCACATACCATAGTTGACAACTTATCAATATTTTTCGTAAACTCTGCCGATATCATCTATAACAGGTCAGCATGTTTCAAAACAAATATTATTTAATGAATTGTGTTTTGCTTCTTTGTAGTTCATGTATAATACATTTCTTTAAGTAAAATTTCTGGTTTAAAATATGTTTATTTGATCTGGGTCAAATTGAAACAATTTTATGGAAAATATTGATAAGTTGGCAGCTATGACATACAAAATGCACGACGATGAATGAGGTATCATACAAAAGGCTTTTGACATAGTACACTTACATTTCATTAAAAAACATTGCTAGATTAAAAATTAATGATAAAACATATCAGCAAATAATCTCAAAGATTGTAATGTGAAAGGCCTCCTACAAGTTTACTGTTATATAGTAAGTATAAGGACTTTTTTTTTCCACTTAACCAATGTCTTAAGAATCATAGCCTGGACAGTTCTCTAAATGAAAAATATCGTAAATAATTGTGTTAAAATAGGTTTCAAGCAATATCAAGAAATTAATTATACTTCATAATGTAAAAAATATTTATTTACTTCAATGTACAAGGAAAAAGTTTCAATTTATTCTCAAACTGAGCCTTCTAGAGAACATTTTCATTTTATATCAGAATACCTATTCTTAGGTTTTACAAAATATACATAATCAATAATAACAAAATCATAATTTTAACATAATCAATGATAGAGTAAGTACTCTGTTGTTCAGCCACAGACACCCCCCCCCCCCCTTCCTCTCACCCAGAAGACAGCTGCAATGAGATAAAATGCTTTATACATAGTTTTTTTGTTGTTGTTCATAATGAACTATTACAATTTCACAATGTGCAACCACTTTTTATAAATCATCAGTTGTCAACAAAGAATAATAGATATTTCTACTGAGCTAGTAATCAGCTGTTTATGTTGGATTGTTACAAGGTTGACTACTGGAGCACTTACCCTATAACATTGCTCACATTTAGTTAAATTTCTTATACATACAATTTAAGCAAGATTTAAAATAATTCTTCAAAATATATTTACAATTTTGTCTGAATATTATAATTACAGTTTGACCATCACATACAATTAAAAAAAAAAATCACACAGCAAGGCAAACTCAAAAACAAACCTTTTGATAAGAATTCTATGTTTAAAATGTTAGAAAAAAGTTCACAAGTTTTTATTATTATTATTATTTAATAATTAAAAAAAATGAATATTTTTAAAATTTTCACATCTAAATACTAATTATCCATGCAAAAGCATATGTTTTTTAAAATTTGAAAGCGACCTAAACTTTTTCCCACAAACATTACACGTAATTTCTTCAATTGACTTTCCAGGTTTTTGATGAGTTTGTTCATGAGCTTTCAAACCATTTGACTGAGAGAATCGTTTATCACAAAATTTACATTGATAGGGACGTTCACCAGTATGAACACGAAAATGACGTTGAAGATTTCCCAAAAAGGTGAAACTTTTCCCGCATGTTTTGCACGATAGGGGTTTAACTTTACTATGTATCATAACATGCATTTTCAAACCTTGCATTGATTTAAATTTACTACCACACTCTTTGCATGAAAATGGGCGATCTTCACTATGAGTAATCAGATGTTGCTTTAGACAAGGTACAGATTTGAAAGCACTTTTACATATCTTGCAAACAAAGGGGCGATCTTCTTTGTGGGATATCATGTGAATTCTTAAATTATAATCTTTTTTAAAATCTTTTCCACATTTCTGACAAACATATGGTTGTAAATTTGGATGTGATAATAAATGCTGTTGCATTGCAAAGGAGTTTTCACACTTTTGACCACAATGATCACACACATACATTGCATTAGTATGTGCATTATTTAAATTGTTTTTTACTTCTACGGAATATGAAATACCACTTGACTCATAAGATACATTCATTTTTTTTAATTCAGAGTTGCCTCTTAAATTATCATCAACATTACTATCAGAACTTACATCTTGTTCTTTTTTAAATATATTTGAAGATGGGCTTACTTCATTATTTTGGGTCTCAGTCACCAAATCTTTGATACTTTGTTCTATAGTTGAAGATAAATTTTGTTCATCTTTAATTTCTTTACCTTCATACCTGCATAGCCAACACTGAACCTGAGATCCACATTTCATTCTCTTACCACATGTTTTGCACTGTGGGTATGATTTATTCCCATGTAAAGCTTTGATATGAAATTGCATTGTACATTTCTGAATAAAAGTTTTACCACAATATTCACACTGAAATGGACGTTCACCAGTATGGGTTTTCATATGTTTTCGTAGACCCCAATTAGCAGAAAATGATTTACCACAGACATCACAAAAAAAGTCTCTATCTTTATGAACACTAATATGTTTTCGTAATATATTTTTATCCAAAAACCTTTGACCACAGAAATAACATCGATGACCTTTGGATTTCTTTTTTGGTGGGTTCTTTTCAATATTTCTATTATCACCTACAGGTGATTTTTCTATGACAGGAACTACAGCTTCTATTATTGTAGCATTCATACTTTTGTAATCTGAAAAAAAAAAGCTTTATTTAAAAAATATATGAACTTGTAAAACACACATTTTATATTAAACAGAGGTTACTTTAGATTAAAAAGTCTTCAAGTAAAATTGATTCATTAGTAGTTGCATTTAATAAAATGTGAATTGGTTTTGAAAGTCATAAATTAAAAGGTTACCAACCAGAGGTGTAGGGTAGGAAGAAGCTCAAGCTTCCCTACAACCCCATTTCAAATCAAGACGACTTTTTTAACCTAAAATTAATAGGAGCTGTTTCAAAGAATATTGAGTTTTGTTTTTATCTACTAAATTATTATTAATTAATTGTTTTGAAATAACAATTTTATATTAACAATAATTTAACGCTATTAACTATTTTTTGAAAATTTTAATAATCATAATTCTTTAACTGTTATGCCTCTTTACCAATGAAAACAACACTTGTTTAAAAATCATGAAAATGAAATAACAGTGCAATGTTGTGTTGTCAATGATACTAGCGCTATGAAACTATTTAACCGAAAAAAAAAAAAAAATCATAAGATCCATGCAAGGCAAGAAAGTTTTGGTTGCCCATAGAAACAATACTTGTTCACAGACTTTTCTTCTATCTGAAAATTGCGAATTTCAGACAAGTGATATTTTTATTAATTGTTTTCACTTTACCTGAATATGTTACAAAATAAATGAAATATAATGGTAAATGATTTTTACTATTAAAAATTTAGTCTTCAGTCTCAGAGTTTCCACACAAGTTTTTCTTGCTTAATTTAACACCATTTTTTGTAATACTATATGATTAATTTTTTTTAAATAATCATTTCAGTTAAAATGTCTAGTTTAAATTTAATTAAAACTAATTTTAATATTTAAAGGAGAGAAAACTTTCATCTTTAATCATTATAGTGTGAAAGAAAATTGTGATTGTGTTGTACATCCCATCTCAGTGCAGCAAAACTTTCATAACAGACATTCCTGAATAGCAGGCACCTGTATTCAGCGAACACGTTTTCAGAAACAAATACCTACATACTTGTATGTTTTTTACCTCTAGCAAACAAATTTTATGGTCCTGGGCTATCTGGCATTAAAGGTTTTATTGTACATTTCCTTATAATTATTATATAAATGTTGCAAGCAACCTCTTCTTGAAATTGTTTTATTTATATGCATTTAGATTAAAAACAATAAGTCTGATAATCTATACTTAAGGTAAAGGCAGATGAAAATAGTAAATATTTCCAACTGCATTTTATTTTTAAAAAAGAGAGAATGTTTCTTCTTTTTTTCAAGAATTCTGAGTTATAATTTTTAAATATTTCTGATGATTATTATCTGGTTATCTCTTGAAGGCCCAAGAAAATGTTCTATTAATCAATAGTAACCAAAACTAAAGTTTTCATCTAGAAATATTCACAGAGATGGTAGTATTTGCCAGCAAAATTTTAAACTGTGAAGATAAAAGGCACTAACACAATCATTACTGGTGGATATTAAAACATTCCAAACATATTAAGCAATAAAATAGATAACGGTATAGGCCAGGGTTGGCAAAACTTTTCACATTAGTGTACCAAATTTCCCCCCAAAATATTTTATGTTATCATGTATAGGACAAAATTAGCACTCGCCTCTCACCAATTGGCGAGTAATGCTGAAAATTTGGCAATTGACTTTATTGCCAGCACTGGCCAAGCTTAATAGTTACCCTTGCCAATTGTGATGATTGAATGAAAATTGAGATTTTTTTCTGCTGTCACTCGACAAATTTCGAAACTATTTGGTGAAGATTTTCCTGAAACCATTTGGTAAATTTCGCAATTATTTCTCCGAAATCAATTGACATATTTTGCGATTTTTTTCTCAAAACCATTTGACAATATTCCCAATTTTATTACCCGAGACCATTTGATGAATTTCGCATTTTTTCCGCTATCGATTAACAAATTACACGATTTTTTTCGTAATCGTTTTACGAACTGCGCACTTTTTTCCACTGTCGTTCGACAAATTTCGGAATTCTGTTCCGCGATTGTTAGACGAATTTCGCGAATTTCCCCCCCCAAGATCATTTGACGAATTTTGCAATATTTCCCCAAGAGCATTTGACGGATTTCCCTATTTTTCCCGAGACTACTTGATGAATTTCTCAAATTTTTCACGATATTATGACGAAATTAATTTTTTCACGCAATAATTTTGCGAAATTCACTATATTTTTCGCGATTGATTGACAAAATCTGCTATCTTTATTTCCGCGATTCCTTGACAGAAATAGTATTCTTTTTTTTACGGTCGTTTGACGAATTTCGTGATTGATTAACCAAGACAATTTTTCAAATTTCCTGATTTCTTTCCGGAGGCCATTTGACGAATGTCGGAATTTCTTTCCCGACACCATTTGACGAATTTCGCTATTTATTCAACAATCGTTTGACGAATTTCGAGACTTTTTTCCTAAGACCATTTGACAAATTTTGTGATTTTTTATCAAGTATTTGTAAATTTGTTACTGGCCAGTGCTTAAAAAAACTGCCCAGTGAAAAAAATCCATGTACTGGCCAGTGAGTAAAAAAGTTAATTTTGACCTATATTACCATGACATGCCAACAACCAAAAATATTAAAGAATAAAAATAAAGAAACAAAATTAATTAAAATTCTGTTTTTAGAATCTAAAATATATGGGTAACATTTCATGTTATATCAAAGTCATTTAAAACAAAACAAAAAATTATTTCTTTTGTTGCATTTTAGATGCAAAGTAGAACTCAAAGTATGCCTGACATAATCTCATTCATAAAAAAACTTTTATTTTTGTAAATGACAGTCTAAATTTCCTGCTATATACAAAGTATTTTTTTACTTTAAAAAATTTTTCTTTACGTACTCGAGTAAACACTTCGGAATTCAAAATCTAAGTTCTATGTCCCTTTTAGAAATTAGAAACGTTATTTTTATGAAGAAATGAATAATAAATATTTGTCTTTAAACAATTACCTACAGTATGAATTATGTAGAAATAAATAATAAAATTTTATTCTTATTCAAATACAATGTTGAAATAAGTATAAAAGTAAAAATAGTTTTTTAAAAAAAAGTACTTAAAAATTGATTAAAAAACTCTTTTATAATCATTCAATGTTTATTTAGCAAAATGTCTGATGCAATACATTAATTTGGCATGGGTATTATTTCTAAATTGATTTATCGACATATAGTCATAAATTAATATTAAACTATTAATTAACAAATGCATATTTTTTTAAATATCACATACTTAATTTTCTATTTATAATTTACTTTCTTTTTTTGGCCATTAAAATATTTAATTGTTGCAGTTTATGGCAGCCCTTTGGCATATTTTAGCAATTGTTTGTGGATGCATAATTAAATCCACACGTGTTACAGAGAATATAGAATATTTGGCGATTTATCGCCGTGGCAGGCTAATTGATAAATGCCTTAAAATTAATGTTGTACTATTAATTTATAATATTTTTATATTAAAATGTTGTATTGTCACCGGAAACACACTTTTGTACATAATGTTAATAATACACATAAGATTTTTTTTTTTTTAATTTGATTGTTACTTTTTTATAATTGGGGTTCCTCGACTATTGGTATAATAGAACATGTATTGCTTGGCGCAAAACTACTTTTTAATCAAGAAACATTTTCTGCCAAACCCCTGAGATTACTTTTTAAACATAAATTGAAAGACATAATTTCCAGTCGAATGACAGTTTTTCCGAAAAAAAATTGGTGATTACAGTATATGGAGTGTTTTTCCTTTTTTTTTTTCTTTTTTTTGGCTGACTGAACCCTTTGGATAAAACAGGGTATGTGAAAGGTTCTACATGTTTATCAACATTGCACTAATTGACAATGTTAGGGGAAGGTGTTGTACCTGACCACCAAGTGTCTCAGAACCATCTATTGGAAATTCATGAAACTCGATAATTTTAGTTTGTTTTACATCCACTAGGAGTATTTTATACTGTGTTGTTGTTTGCATGATGTTCACTGACTACTTGTAAAAAATAACAATCCATTTTCATCCATCAAAAGCATTTTTCTGTATTTTTTTCATCTCAGAAGTTTTTCTCCAATTATTAAAATTTCATTCTAACCAACCATAGTCATAGTCAATTTTATTAAGTATATGCAGGCAAGGTTTAAAGTTGGCAACTTAACCCTAAAAGTAGCAATATGCAAGAGACTAAAATTTGTCCTAGTGTTGTACTATTGACCACCACTATGAGCTGTACCTTTGACCTGGTCAAAGGTACAACACTTTTATCATTTTTATATATTAAATTCTGCATTTAAAATTTAGTGATGCTTTGTTTATTAATATTTGTTTACAAATATTCTTTATTTAAATCAATATTAAATAATATAAACCTAAACTTTACTTATTTTTCCTTTCAGTTGTGCTGCAGAAGTGAAATAATTTAAGATGCCTAGAAGCAAGACAGGAATGAAAAGGAATAAAATCAATAAAGATATTGAAACTGCGATCAAGCTCATAAGAAAGAAAGAAATGACAATTGGTCAAGCAGCTAAACATTTCAACTTGAAAAAGCCTACTTTGATTTTTCACTTTAAAAAACTGAAAGAAATAGGTAGAGATACATTTTCTTATTCTCCTAAAAAAACAAGACGAGTTTTTACTGATGAAGAAGAGACTTTACTTGTTGGTTATATAAAGGAAGCTTCCAATTTACATTATGGGTTGACACTGAAACAAGTTAGATCTCTTGCATATGAGTATGCTGTAGTAAACAATAAAATGATTGATTAAAGTTGGCAAGAGAGTAAGATAGCTGGAAAAGAATGACTTCGACATTTCCATAAGAAACATAATGATGTCTTAGCTCTTCGCAAACCAGAAGCCACTGGTCTTGCTCACGCTGCTGCCTTTAACAAGCAGACTGTTACAATTGTTTTTGATATTATAAACAAGTTTTAGAACGCCATGTATTTTTACCAAGTGATATTTGGAATTGTGATGAGACAGGTGTAACAACAGAGCACATCCCTCCTAAAATATTAGCTCCGAAAGGAAAGAAACAAATAGGAGGAGTTACATATGGTGAAAGAGGAACCAGTGTGACAATGATAGCTGCGGTGAATGCAATATGAAACAGTGTTCTGCGTATGCTCATATTTCCAAGGTTAAATTTTAAGCCCCTTATTCTAACAGGTGCCCAACCAGGAGCAATTGGTGCTGCATTTCCAACAGGTTGGTCTAATCAAACTCTTTTTATGCAATTTTCATGTTCACCCATCTTCTGAAAAGGCTGTTTTACTGTTAATGGATAATCATGACAGCCATGTATCTATTCCTGCAATAGACTTAGCAAATAAAAAAGGTGTAATATTACTGGCTTTTTGGCCTCATACCAGCCATAAAATGCAGCCTCTTGATAGAGGGGTATTCGGATCCTTTAAAACTTACTACAAAGAAGCTGTAAATAACTGGATGTTATCACCAGGAAACAGTGGGAAGCCAGTTACCATTTATGATATTGCAGCTTTAGTAGGTCTTGCATATTCAAAGCTTTTGTTCCTAATAATATCATTAAAGTCTTCAAAGCCTCGGGTTTTGTTCCTTTTAACGAACATATTTTTGCTGATGACAAATTTGCAGCTGCAGTTATAACTGATAGACCTGTAGACCTACCACAAGAACATCAGCCTCAAGAAATCAATACTGAAGCTAATACAAGTGCTTCTTTAAATGAAGTCAACTCCTCAGAAAATAAACCTTCAACGTCTAAAATTGTAATATCAGAAGTAATAAGACCCCACCCCAAAGCTCAATCCAGGAGGGAAACAAATAAGGGTAGGTATAAAGGAAAATCTTGTATTCTTACAGATACACCGGGAAGAATGTCTTTCATTGACACAAAAAATTTAAAAAAAAGATCTCTGAAGAAAATAAAAAAAATTATGCCGAAATATTTTTCTTCCAGAAAGTTTTAGCTCTGAATCTGACGATGATGCATTCTTGGAAACTTCATCAGATGAAAGTGATTATGATTTATTAGCAGACACTGAAGTAACTGAAAATGAAATTCAATTTGATAAAAAAGACATTGGAAAAGGAAATTTTGTACTTGTTAGGCCTTCAAGCAAAAAAATGGTTAAATATTATGTTGCTGAAGTGGTTGAAATAGATGCTACTGATTTTAAAGTTAAATATCTAAAGAGATTGGGTGCGATAAATAAGTTTACAAGAGAAGATGAAACTGTGTATGACAGATAAAGATGATATTATCATGAAACTTCCACATCCATCACTTTCAGGAGGATCTGCTCGTCAATTAGAATATTTGACATTTGGAGTTGATTTATCCATGTATAATGTTGATTAACTTTTGCTTATTGTTTCGTTGTTTTTTATGTGCAGACTTGTATAAAACCAAAAACTTTCTGTGCACATAAATATTGGATCAAAAACTTTCTGCAAAATAATTTAATGTTTAATAAAATTACATGTTATATTATTTTGACGTTATGAATTAAAAACAGTAGTTTGAGGTAATTACCATTTATATTAAAAATTAATTAATATTAATTAAAGAATAATTAGTTTGGTTAAAAAAAATACAACATTTCAGACAACATTGAAACAAGCATTTCAGAATTTTCTCAGCCAGCTGGCTTAGAAGAATCATCTAAGAGTTTCCTCAGGAATCAGTCAATTCAGGGGAAATACTCCCACCTTCAATATTTTCAGAAATGGGATCAATATTTCCATTTCCATGCTTATTTTGAGGTTTGATAAAAGCTGCAATTATTAATGTTTGATTTGCACTGCTTTTATCAACAGAACTCGCTTGACTATGCTTACATTGTAAATGCACACTGTAATTTTCCTCATCACTATATATTTAAAATTAATTTTAAAAAAATGAAGAATAATCCTAAAGTTCAATAGAACGAACGTATGCGCCACACTAAGTACTACCACTTTGGAGCGAGTTGCAGGTGTTTGTGTTTGATGGTGTGCTAAGTTAAAATACAGATTTGTATATTCAAATATATTAAATATTATATTCTTTATAACTGTATTCATGTTTTTGTCACTTTTTAAATCTATGGTAAAAGGTTCAACACCCTCTGAACAAAGGTACAACACCATATTGTACCTTTGACTCTTTTTTTTTTTTTCATAAAACAGGCATTTAAAGTCAAGATACCAAACTAAAAATATATATATGTTTTGCTTAGATATTAAAAGAATAATATAAAGCCCAAAAAACAATTATTTTCTATTTCTGGTTTAGAAGAATTAAATTAGTGAAAACGGTCAAAGGTAAAACACCTATATGGAAAAAAGTGTTGAATACCTCGACAATAAACCAGTTTGGTATTTTACAACTGTGGAAATATATAACAAAAAAAATCATAACTTATATATCAATAACATGGAGTAATTGGATTAAATAGTATTATATATATACAAAAAATGCAAAAAAAAAAAAAAAAAAAAAAAAAAAAAAAAAAAAAATGAATTGATAGCATTTGTTATTATAACTTTCAGAAACTACCAGAAATTATATTTTCATGTAGAAAGGAATAGAAAAATCTGTCTTCACTGAATTATGTAGAAATAAATATAAAATTTTGTCTTTACTCAAATACAGTATGAAAGTTAGAAAAAACTTCCGAGCGAGGTTGGGTCTACAAGCCTCGTTCGGTACTATATTTCACTTTACTTTAAACATGAGACCTCATTTGAGATGTTTTAAATTAAACACTGTGAAATATATTAAAATCTTATATGTTTCTTTTATTATTATATTTTATAATGGATAGGTCAACACAACAAATCACTTGATTTATATTAATAACAAAATTAGTACTGATTATTCTTAAAATAACGTTATATTTTAAAGCTAATCGAATGAAATGACAAAAAAAAATATGTTACCTATATAAGTTTAATATCAGATTATTCATAAATACAACAAATCTCGAGTATTAATGAAATTTCACAGAAAATGATATAGATGATTCATGTATGTATTTGATATTAAACAAAATATTTTTATAAATCAAAATTTGTTAGTTCAAATACAGATGTATGCCGGTTTTTAGAATGGAGTGCCCTAAGCTAAGATTATAGGAGCTCTACCCTAAGCAAATCGTGTACTTGAAAGATTTGTTTACAAACAAAGAAAAAATAGCTGAAATGGTACAAGCAGGAGCATCGAGAAAATCCAGAAAGCAGAGCGCTGAGGAATTCAAGCACTCGAATACGCCATCTGGTGGAGAATAGACCGAACTTCTCGCTTCAGGAAAATCCCTTGCAAGCCATTGTATTACACGCATTTTTAATTTGTTCATAATCATTATTTTTTTTGCACAATTTCAGATTTTATGTGATATTTGTGTTCTGTATTTATATGACAAGGTAAAAATTGTCTAAATTTGAATATCGAACACTTTCAGCCTTAACAAGTTAATAAACTTGACAGCCTTACAATCTATTCGACTGTTAATAAAGTTGTAAAAAACCGGTTTATTTCCAATAGACCCAGTTTATTCACAAAAGACCTGGTTTGGTCCTAAAAAACCAAGTTTATTCCCAAAAAAACCGGTTTCTTCCCAGGTTTAAACCGGGTTTTTTCTAGTTTTTACGACTCTAGCTGTTAAACATTGTCATCACAGTCTGCAAGGCAGGGAATTTGTAATATATACTGATCATCGGCCATTAATATTTGCCTTTTCAAAAAAATCAGATTCAGGTTCTCAGCGGCAGCTCAGGCACCTAGACTTCATCTCGCAATTCAGCACAAATATTCGACACACTGCAGGATCTAATAATATTGTGGCCGATGCCTTATCACGAATAAACGACATTCACTTAACTACCATTGACTATTCATGTATTAATGACAAAGAATTAGTTGAGCTACAACACCTAGAATAACCCTTTTATACCCGCTTCGTTGTCTGTCCGTCACAGAGCCGGTTCTCAAAAACTATGTAATTTACAGTCATGAAATTTTGTGTACTTACAGCTGAATACCTATTATGAAGCTCAAAGCCCTTTGTGCGATCTTCGATACACTTATCCACTTGTTTGTTTTAGCTCTCCTTTTTCATTAAAGTAATTTAACACATATCTTTCAAATTTCTATATGTGCACTTGATAAATAAATGCAACTTTTAAAATACATTCAAGAGTAGCATTTGTTTGATAAATTACAAGTAATAATAATAATCGATTTGCAGTATCATGTATTCATACAGTGGAACTAATTAATATGAGTACGTGCATTAGTGATTCAGATATTTCTTTGAATTTTTTTTTCTTTAATTATTGGCTAAAGCTGTCCGGATTTTTATTTTCTCATTTTTGCAAAAACCAATCCTTTTTTCCCCGTTTCATTATACTGAAGCGATTTAGCAATGATGATAATAGTTATTCTCTTAAAAGATATTCTGAAACTTATTTTATGTCATTGCTTGATTATTAATTAATAACTGTTCAAAATACATGATATTTACAAAATTTTTGCAATAGGGCAGTTGCAATCAGCTGATCTACCATTGTATTCACTTGGAGGTAAGGGTAATTCCACCAATCAGAACTGCCTATTTGTACTGTTTACCTCCAAGGTGACGTCAATTGCAACTGCCCTATAGAGATGTTTCAACCACGTGACGTTTTGCTTGACGAATGACGACAACCGTAACAACGAAGCTGAGTGACACACAATAGGTGTTTACTAATACGTGCTGTGTGATTTTGTAAATTGAGTCGGCATATTTCTTTAATTAATTTACAAATATTTAATCAATTTTAGTAAATAAGCTTTTAAAATTGAAATGTCTTACGTGGAAACTTTGGTTGGCGTTGAAAAAACAAGATATACACGTAAAATTCAAGCCATAGGAGTTGATCCGTATTCATTGGATTCTAAGGAATGGTCCAATAATCCAGAATGTCTACCTAATATTGTATGGGGAGATATCATCCATTACTTAGTGTATGGTGTCAGTGAATATACTATGGAACAATTCAAGGCATTTAAAAGTCTGGAGTCTTACAATCAGTTCGTTTGTGGATGGGTGAAAAAACTTTCTATAACACAACGAAATGGACTATCCATCTTGCTTGGCAAGGTAATGTGTTGTATTTATGTATATATTATCCTTTCAGTGTAAATAATTATGTAATCATTCATGCCTATTGTAAGTTGTTAAGCATGCACAAATATATATTTTAGTAATAAATGTATTTGGTTGTGTTACTTAAAAAAAAAAACAGTAATAATTAAAAGCTGTTTTTATCTCATTCAAAAAACTAATATTTTGATTGAAACTAAACCTACCGAACGCACGGGTTTTCGGGGCCGCAGCCCCATAAATTAATTCAAAATTATATCTAATTATCTAATTGGTATTTTTGCTTTAAAAACACCAAGGAAATAGAAAAAAAAGTGGTGAAGTTTCAAGTTTTATTAATTTAAAACGTTTTAAAACTACCTTCTTAAATAATAACTCAAAACAGATTTTTTTTTTTTTTTAAGCATAAAGTTTATTTGTGAAAAAAGATTGTTCATCATGTTTTTAAACTCTGAAATATTGGAGTATTTGGCCGGCCAAATATTCAGTCTGGTATTTTGCCGAATTATTACTATTTGGTTAACTGAATATTAATATTTGCTTCACCTGTGCACTAAATATTTGGTATTCTGAGCATTCCAAATATTTATATGAATATTAATAATACCATATTATACTTATATAATGTTTTCAAGTTCTACATAAAATTTTTAAAATGATTCTTTTGTTCACTATGATTTAGTTTCCTTCACTTTTCATATTAAGTTAGATATGTCAATCAAATTATTAAAAATATTTCAATACTTACAATTGCTAATCCTTAGAAATTTTTGCTTTTTTAAATTATAAAGTTAAAAAAAACTAAAGTGTAGTACTGATTAAAAACTAAATCTTTCAAATGTTGGGCTATCCTTGCGTATTAGCCTGCAGACCACCATCTTGTTTTTTCTTCTTTTTTTATTAAACTTTTATTATTAAATGTAAATAAGGTAGTCAATTAACTTAAATAACATGTGTTTATAATAAGGTAATTGTGGTATTATATTACATATTACTTTCCTGTGGCAGCACTTGTTTTCTGTATCGGCGTTTGGCAACACTCTCTGTTGTTTACTTTGAGCATCATTAATGTAGCATGTATGCCTCGTGCAATTCTGGTTTATTAAAGCCTAGTTTAGGTGTAAACTATGTTATAATTTTACTACAATTTAATAAACCAGTTTTTTTCGGACTGTGACATCGCTCAAGTTAGAGATGGATCAACTTTTAAAACCCGAAAGGTTCTATACTGATCCCTCGTGTGCGGCTGCTGAATCGAAGTGGAAACACTGGAAAAGAACTTTCAGTAATTTTCTGGGCCAGGTAAATAGTATTTCGGAAGACGGTAAACTGCAATCACTGTGCAATTATGTCTCCGCTAATGTTTTTCGATATATTAGTGACTCGGAAAACTACAATGACGCCATCAAAGTGCTCGATTCGTTATACGTAACTAAACGAAATGAAATGTTTGCAAGACACTGCTTAGCATCTAGAGCTCAACAAACGAGCGAATCAATCAAAGAATACCTCCAGATATTAAAACAAATGAGCAAGGATTGTGAGTTTAAGGCAGTAACAGCGGATCAGTATAAAAACGAATACATTAGGGATGCTTTTATACGAGGCCTAAGAAGCTCGCGTATACGAGAGAGGCTTTTGGAGAATACTTCCATTACTCTAGAGAAAGCCTTTGACCAGGCTAGGTCACTTGAATTAGCAGAGCTACATTCTGCATCTTATTTGAACACAACAAATTCAACTCTAGTTGCTGCTGTAGAGCATAGAGAGGAAAACGTGGAAGAAATCCAATCGACTTCAGTTGCCTTGGCACGCTCTGATAAATGCTTTTTTTGTGGTAACGAACGCCACCCAAGGAATTCTTGTCCAGCTAAAGAAGTTATTTGTAGAGGGTGCGGTAAGAAAGGCCATTATCAACGAGTTTGTAAATCAAGATCTACACGTCCCTCTCCAAATGCTACAGCCTCTACATTGCTTTTGGCTTCTGCCTCAACAACACCCCAGTGTCTTCAAAAATCCATAACCAAAGTGTTAGTTAATGGTGTAGAATTAAACGCACTAATTGATACTGGTAGCTCACTCAGTTTTTTGAATGAACGTCTCGTAAAAGAATGTAAAATTACTGTAAAACCATATTCAGGTAAAATAACCATGGCTAACTCCTCTTTGAGTACAGATGTCTCCGGATGTAGGTTGCTAACTCTAAAGATGAACACTCATATATATCCAGATATCGAAGTGTTGATCATGAATAATCTGTGTGCTGACTTTCTGATTGGACATGATCTTCTAAGGAGTCATTCATCTGTAGAAATTGAATTCCGTGGTGACAGATTGCCTCTTAAAATATGCTCATTGGCCACAGCTCGAGTTCCAGCTACATCTCTATTTGCCAATCTTACACCGGATTGCAAACCGGTCATCACTAAATCTAGACGTCAGACAGAAACAGATAAAATATTCATTGCTGCTGAAGTGGAGAAATTGCTCAAGGAAGGGGTGATTGAACCAAGTAACTCACCATGGCGTGCCCAGGTTTTTGTAGTAAAGGGGGAAAATCACAAGCCCAGGATGGTTGTTGATTACTCACAAACTATTAATAGATTTACAATGCTTGATGCCTACCCACTCCCGAAAATAGAGAGTTAATACAGAATGTATCTCAATACAAAGTATTTAGCAGCATTGACCTCAAGAGTGCCTACCACCAGGTACCTATCTTAGAATCTGATAAGCAGTATACAGCTTTTGAAGCTGCAGGAAAGCTCTACCAGTTCCGGCGAATTCCTTTTGGGGTCACTAACGGCGTCCCAGCTTTCCAAAGAAATATTGATAAAATAATTAAGGAAGAAAAACTCGAAGGTACTTTCCCCTATTTAGATGACGTAACTGTTTGTGGCCTAGACCAACAAGAACATGACCAAAATTTGGAGAAATTCTTAAATGCTGTCAAAAAGTATAACCTGACACTAAACCCAGATAAATGTAATTATTCAACAAAATGTGTGAAAATATTAGGATATCTGATTGAAGATAAAGTTGTTAAACCTGATCCTGACAGGCTCGCACCACTAATGAACTTGCCTATTCCAAATGACATGGCAGCCCTACAAAGAACTCTAGGTATGTTTGCTCACTACTGCCGCTGGATTCCCAAATTTTCAGAAAAAATTCACCCTCTTCTGACAAAAAGAGCATTCCCACTCTCTGAAGAGGCTGTAAAAGCATTCAATTCAATCAAGAAAGATGTAGCAAAAGCCTCATTCTCTGCAATTGAAAATGATACCCCCTTCAGAGTAGAAACTGATGCCTCAGAGTTTGCCATTGGGGCAACTCTCAGTCAAGCAGAACGTCCCATAGCTTTCTTTTCGAGAACACTTAATGCATCTGAGCAAAGACACTCTGCTGTAGAGAAAGAGGCTTATGCAATTGTAGAATCCCTGCGAAATTGGAGGCACTACCTGATTGGAAGACATTTTGAGGTCCTCACTGACCAGAGATCTGTGTCTTTTATGTTCGACCAGTACCATTCAAGCAAAATAAAAAACGAGAAGATTATGAGATGGCGACTTGAATTAGCTAACTTCAAATTCGATATCATTTACCACCCAGGCAACCGAAACACAACTGCAGACACAATGTCCAGAATTACAGCAACTATCTATCCAGGAACAGAAACAAACCTCAAAGAATTGCATTATGCTTTATGTTCCCCTGGCATAACTCGGATGTACCACTGGGTGAGGGCTAAAAACTTGCCATTCACAATGGATGACATTAAAAAGGTGACTAATTCTTGTCCCTGCTGCAATGAGTGAAAACCTCGTTTTCATAGGAATGAAGGTCAGCTAATAAAGGCTACTTCACCATTTGAGAGATTAAACTTAGACTTCAAGGGGCCTCTACCTACTTCATACAAGAACCGTTTCCTTCTCACCATAGTTGATGAATTCTCAAGATTCCCTTTTGCATTTCCTTGTACAGATATTTCTGCTCCCACTGTAGTAAAAGTATTGACCAATGTGTTCTCCCTCTTTGGGACACCAGCATATATCCATTCAGATAGAGGACCTTCCTTATGTCACATGAACTGAAATCATTTCTCACCTCCTTAGGTGTTGCTACCAGTAGAACCACTGCATACAATCCGCAAGGAAATGGCCAGGTTGAGAGGTACAATGGGATTATATGGAAGACAATACTTTTAGCCCTGAAATCGAAAGATATTTGAACAGAACGATGGGAAGAGGTACTTCAGCCAGCACTACACTCTATTAGATCACTGCTGTGCACTGCTACAAATGCCACCCCTCATGAACGCATGTTCACTCATCCTAGAAGATCGTTTAATGGTCGTTCTTTGCCTACATGGCTAACCCAACCCGGTCCTGTTTTAATGAAAAATCATTCACGGCATAGCAAATACGATCCAGTTGTGCAAGAAGTTGAATTAATTGAGGCTAATCCTGACTATGCATATGTAAAGCTCCCTGATGGACGTGAGTCAAGTGTCTCCATTAGACATTTGGCACCCAAAGGAGATTCCTCAGTCTGGTTCGACAGGCAACCTCTGGATCCACCACATGTTGACTCTGGAGCAGTTTCACCCCTCTAGAGAATGCAAGGGTTGCTAAAGACAACGACATAGATACTGCCGTGCCTGAGGTAAACAGTCCTGATCTTCCAAATACGAACCCTGGAAGAGAGTCTATCCAGAACAATTCTTCATCTGGTCGACAGAGACGACCACCTGCCTATCTCCAGGACTATGTTACTTACTAAATTAACTTTTGGTGGGGGGTGAATGTGGTATTATATTACATATTACTTTCCTGTGGCAACACTTGTTTTCTGTATCGGCGTTTGGCAACACTCTCTGTTGTTTACTTTGAGCATCATTAATGTAGCATGTATGCCTCGTGCAATTCTGGTTTATTAAAGCCTAGTTTAGGTGTAAACTATGTTATAATTTTGCTACAGTAATCTTTTAAAAATCACAATTGAAGATAGGTATAAAAAGGGAAGAATGATGAAAGCCCTCTGAAAAAACAATTGATAATTTGTATTAAAAAAGTGGAGACCCTACAGTTAGTTTACACAATTAATTATTCTCATAAATCTTTTATTATTATTGATAATCGTAATTGTTCAATTTATTTCGAATTGACTACTGGAGTCCCACCCATAACTTTTTAAATGCTACACCACTAAAGTATACAGGGTGTCTATAAAGTCTTGTAGTCCTGTTATCATTAGAAAATGTTATAACTCATGAATATTTGAGATAAATATTAGCGGCTATAATAATTATATCTACTTGTATAAAATTTGGACAGGTTGCATCTATTAGAGTTCAAGTTATAGCCGTTAAATAACAAGTCAAGCCTTTATATCAGTGGTTCTTAACATGTGTTTGATCGAACCCTAGGGGTTTGGCAATCCTTTAGGGATGTTCCTCTGAATTAAAATGTTAAATATGACATTAATATTCCAATAATTCATGTAATCAGTGTAGAATTCAGGGTAGTGATACATCAATTTTAATTTGCATGTATAAATTTCTATTCGTTTTTTAACTTTGATAAAAGATGTCTAAATTCATTTATTATATTTCAGGTTCAACATTCTCAGCGACTGAATGCAAAACCACTTGATGTGTGGGTGATTGCTGAAACTGGAGGAACTGTAAAGAGTGCCCACTGTACTTGTATTGCTGGGTTAAGTGAATCGTGTTCCCATGTTGCTGCCTTATTATTTTTCGTAGAATATTTAGTACGCAAAATAGAGAAGAAAACTGTCACAGACTTGCCAGCATATTGGACGGCACCCAGTGGACAAACTGTGAGGTATGCAAAAGTAGAGGATATCGACTTCTCAACACCAATAAGCCAACTTAGAAAATCATTAGAGACACAAAATTCAGATACATGCAGGACTCAAAATATTCCTGAAATGAGTGACAATGAATTTATAAATTTTCTTACAGATGTAAAAGCCATGAATCCCCAAGCTGCAATACTTAATGTTGTGAAACCATTTTGTGATTCAAATGCCACTGATACTGATTACCCACTTTAATTAGCATCTTTGTTTGATGAAGCATTGTTGTCTCAGCCTCTTGGCTTTATACAAAAGAAAGCCCTGGAAATAAATATAGCAGTTTCTCCATTGCAAGCAAGTAACATCTTGAAAAACACAATTAAACAAGCTTCTTCAAGTTATGGCATAAACATCGTGTTGGCAGAGTAACTGCATCAAAGTTTAAAGCAGTATGTAGTACTTCATTGGAACTACTTGGAGTACACGGAGTACTTGGAGGAGTACTCATTGGAGTACTTCATTAATGTTGTGAAACCATTTTGTGATTCAAATGCCACTGATACTGATTACCCACTTGAATTAGCATCTTTGTTTGATGAAGCATTGTTGTCTCAGCCTCTTGGCTTTATACAAAAGAAAGCCCTGGAAATAAATATAGTAGTTTCTCCATTGCAAGCAAGTAACATCTTGAAAAACACAATTAAACAAGTTTCTTCAAGTTTGTGGCATAAACATCGTGTTGGTAGAGTAACTGCATCAAAGTTTAAAGCAGTATGTAGTACTTCATTGGAAAAACCAGCATTAAGCTTAATAAAAGCTATATGTTATCCTAATAGGGTTAAATTAACATCCAAAGCTATACAATGGGGATGTACACATGAGAAAACAGCATTAAAACAGTATTCGTCCATTAAAGTTAAAGAACATTTGAATTTTCAGATATGTAAATCTGGGCTAATTATTAGCAGTGAGTATCCCTTTTTTGGTGCATCTCCTGATGGACTTATTAGTTGTGATTGTTGTGGAGAAGGCTGTCTGGAAATAAAATGTCCATATTGTTTAAAAGGATGTTCCAAAGAAGAAATAGAAAACAGAAGTAGCTGCTTGGAAACATTGGGGAATGCTACATTTTTTAAACGGGATCACACGTATTTCTACCAAGTTCAAGCACAGTTGGGAATATCTGGAAGAGAATATTGTGATTTTGTAGTATGGACTGGACAGTCTGTGTTTGTAGAAAGAATTTCTATAGATGTTTATGTTGAAAAGAGCTAGTGGATGTCGCTGCGATCGCCCTATTATCATACAGCATCGTTGCACATTTATCGACTACAATTTTTTAGTACTTTTTAAAGCATTACTGGGATAGCTGGTTTCCACACTATGTATGGACTTTACCCATGTCACGTCATCTGCGGGTAAAAAGAAGAAAAACACCAATAGGCGTGAAGAACATTTTAACACAGCATCCCCTTCGTCCAATAAACAGTCTTTTTCGGAGGGAATATAC
The DNA here is from genome assembly GCA_963931845.1 of Maratus michaelseni. Classification (NCBI taxonomy): domain Eukaryota; kingdom Metazoa; phylum Arthropoda; class Arachnida; order Araneae; family Salticidae; genus Maratus; species Maratus michaelseni. The sequence continues at coordinate 255,406,594 of OZ007591.1, forward strand.
ACTCAGAGGCGTGGCTGTTGCCACTCGTGGGTAAGGTCCATTCTATGCGCTGTAGCTGAGCTATTGACGAAGTCTGACACGTCGTTTCAATTTCAAAAACTGCAAATAAATCCTGAAGCAACACTTTATTGTGACGTGAGTACAGGCGGAATAAGGCCATACATCCCAAAAAAATTTCGTCGTGTTGCATTTCAAAGCCTACACGGCTTATCTCATCCTGGTATAGGAGTTTCCCGTAAACTCATCCAAGAAAAGTTAGTGTGGCCAGGAATGGCGAAAGACATCTTCAATTGGGTTCGTTCATGAATGAGTTGTCAAAAGTGAAAAATTCAACAACACACTCGTAGCCCTATACAGTATTTCCCTATGACATCACAAACATTTGAGCACATCCATCTTGACATTGTTGGACCCTTACATCCATCAGATGGCTTTGTCTACGTGGCGACATTCATAGACCGTTTTTCCCGTTGGCCAGAAGCGATACCTATATAAGATATTACTGCTGATACCCTGGCTTAGACATTCGTCACAAATTGGGTTTCAAGGTTCGGTGACCCGCAGATCCTGACCACTGACCAAGGGCAGCAATTCGAGTCGCACCTATTCACTTTCTTATGGCAACGCCATCTTGCACAGGCAGTAAAACGAGTTTCTCGCAGGAAGCAATCGAGCTAGCCTTTTTCTCAGCTCTAAAGATCTCACCTACAGCACGTGGGTTCCCAGGTTCGATCCTGGCTTCCGCACCTACTCCTGCATTGGTGACCTTGGACAAACGAACACGCACCTTCGCCGAAATCATCAGCTCCTCACGAGTCCAACAGATGGCAGCACTGAAAACATTCCCAGCACGCAAAGCCTGTGAAACGATCACAGCGCGAAAGCCTATATGACACTCTCACTGCACGAAAAGCCTGTCACGTCGCACATATCGAGGTCACACCTACGCACGCCGTGACAGCAGCAACCTGGCTACCGCCGCGCAACACGAGTGAACATCTCTCGCTCAACGTCAACGAGACGTTCTCCTCACTGATGTGGAGTATTTTGGCGACGCCATCTTGCACGGGTAGTAAAACGAGTTTCTCGCAAGAAGCGATCGAGCTAGCCTTTTGCTCGGCACTAAAGATCTCACCTACTGCCCGTGGGTTCCAAGGCTCGATTCTGGCTCCCGCACCTACTCCTGCATTCTCAAGAAGAATTCTGGGCACTCGCTGCATCAGAACGTCTTCATACCACCCTGCTAGTAATGGCTTTGTGGAGCGTTTTCACCGCACTCTTAAGCAAGCCTTGAAGTGCCACAACACAGCACGATGGATAGAATCCCTACCCATTGTACTTCTTGGTCTTCGCTCGACATTCAAAGAGGATCTCGGAAGAACTTGTGTTTAAATGTTGTATGGCACTACACTGTCCTACTTGCAGAGTTTGTACAGCCTTTTCAATCCTACAAACCTGTCTTACATGGGTCCTGCACCCTTCTTACAACATCTTTGTGACACCATGCACCAGTTGACTCCAGTTCCAACGTCAGCACATAAGAAGACTGCTTCCTTCATGCACCCTTGTCTGGAAACATGCACACATGTGTTCGTTCAAAATAACACCGTTAAAGTACCACTGACACAGCCTTATAATGGTCTCTTTCGTATCCTCAAACGCACAACCAAACATTTCACGGTAGTGATAAATGATACAGAATCTGATTAGCATTGACCGTTTTAAGACAGCATTCATGACTACAGAGGACTCAACACCTTCACCTCAAATGAAACCTGTTGACAACCCGACAACTCAGACGGTTATCCCGGAGGAACCGGTAATTGCAGCACCATCTGCAAACAAAACGACCCGTTCTGGAAGAGTAGTAAGTTTCAATCCCCGCTACAAGTGATGCTTCAAGCCATAGGCATAGCCTCGGGGGGGCACGTGCCCCCCCCCCCAACTTTCTGAACATCAATTTCTAAAATATGATACAGTCAATTAAGACTTGTCTTGTATTGACCCAAAATGGAAATGAAACAACTACTTTAATTTTTATTTTATATTTCTTCTTTTTTTTTTTACTTAATCAGATGTCAGATCAGTATCGTCATGTCAGATCGATGGCTCAGCTCTTTTTCTTTGGTGATGAATTTGGTAGCAAAAATTGTGTTGTGCAGTACAAACCCTGATACGAACATTCATTAAACGAATGTTTGAACTATCACTCTCTTACAGCTGCGGACAATTTCAATGTGTCAGCTGTTTTTCTCGCTGTCTGTGGTTAGTATCTACATGTACTTTTTCCCCTTCTCATTCCGTCTGTAGACTTTAGAAAATGTAGTTGTGTTTATCAGAGCGGGAGTTCTGTTTCCCCGCAATGTATATTTCATTTCATTTGTTGTAACTTTAATTATAATTTAATCAAGTCATAAATATCCTGCTTTTCCAAGCTGTGTCGCTGGAATTATTTACCAATGGAATGCAACCACACATCACTAAGATTATAAAAAATAATTAATATTTTCTTCATTTAGTTATTAAATATGTTCCTCTCTCTTATTATTATTTTTTATTGAAAGCACTAATCTGCTATTATACCTTCGCATTTTTGAGATGCAATGGTTATGATTTTTTTTTTCAAAATGTAAGCCTTCTTAAATGAGCTGTTTTAAAGTTAATCAACTGTACCTTGGTAAACGATGGTAATCCGATCCAGAAATACCGTTGTTAAGCAAAACTGTTGCTATCGAAGGTGCAATTTTCCATACAATTTTGCAGGCGCACATACATTAAATGATTAGTTACTTCTTAAAAGTGCCGTTTAAACTTATTTCAAATGCCTTAAAAGTTTTATAAATGGCTTTTATTTATTATCAAAGCCATACCAAGGGTGGTACGCACGGTGCCCCCCCCCCCCCCCACCAGGCGCCAGATACAGTTGTTGTGGTGCTGTTTATTATATTTGTTACAAAAATATTAATTTCAATAAAATGATCTAGCGGAGCTTTCCTCATTTACTTGGTCGTTTTTTTTTCCAAGTGAACCTCGAATTAAATGAACTTGGTAGTGGGGTCCAACTGCTTTCAACAGCGTACACCCGTGTTGGCTACGCCTGATCTGGTCTCGAATCAAACTAACCTTAAATTTTTTTTAATTTTTTATTTCGACCGAAATTAGTTTAATATTTTGAGTATCGTAGTTCCGTTACGAGGATTTCTCATTCTTCCAACTTTAATTTAATCGCAGGAAAGCAAAATTTAACATAGTTATTTCTGTTTCGAAAAAAAAAAGGTCTAAAATTTGCCGAAAAAGCGACAAAACACTAAAAAATTCGCGAGCAATTCAAAACTTGCACAGGACAAAATATACTTATATTGGTCTAAAAGCTTGAAAACGAATTCATTTTACAAGTGTGAAAAAATTGCCGCTAACAGCGAAAAACCGCAGAAAATCGGGTAAATTTTTTTATGTACGCGATTTTAATACAATATATTTAAACCGGATTCCTTTCGCCGCAGAATGCAAAGAAACGCTAAAAATCTCTTTCTCTTTTTTAATCGCAGAGGTCAAAATTTACTACATTGAGCTAAACGATTGAAACTCGATTCATGTAACAAATGTTAAAAAATTGCTGCAAAACGCAAAACGCCAAAAAAAAAAAAAAAAAAAAATTGCATGATAAATTAAAATCATTGTACGAATGATGAATAAAATTTATTGACATAAAGTTTATTGACATTGATGAATAAAGTTTATAAGAGAAAAAAATTTACTGTATTGGGCTAAAAGATTGAAAGTGAATTCTTTTTATGAATGTGAAAATATCTCCACAAAACGTAAAAAAAAATATATATATATATATATATATATATCATAAAAAAAAAATTCCACGAAAAATTTAAAAACCACAGAAGACAAAATTTACTGTATTGTGTTCAAAGATTGAAACCAGATTTCCTTTACGAATGTAGAAAAATCGCCGCAAAACGCATAAGAACGTAAAATTTGAAGAAAATAATCGCGAAAAACTTTACAACATTACGCGAACAAAATTTATTACATTAAGTTAAAAATTGTAGCTGGATTCATTTTACGAATGTCAAAAAATCGCCACGGAACGCGAAAAAGCGTTAAAATCGCATGAAAATTAAAATCATAGTACGGATTCTGAATAAACTTTATTGAAAAGAGAAAAAAAAATTATTCTATTGGTCTAAAAGTTTAAAACCGGATTATTTTTACGAATGTGAAAATATCTCCACGAAACGTGAAAAAAAATCACATAAAAAAATTCACGAAAAATTAAAAAATCGCAGAGGACAAAATTAACGGTATTGTATTTAAAAACTGAAACAGGATTTATTTTACGAATGTTAGAAAAATCGCTTCAAAATGCGTAAAAACTTAAAAATCGTAGAGAACTAAATTTATTATATTGGGTTAAAAGATTGTAGCTGGATTCATTTTACGAATGTCGAAAAAATCGTCGCAAAGCGCGAAAGAACGCTAAACCCCGCATAACAAATTCAAGAACGAATTCAAATTCACTATAACGAGTTCCGAATAAACATTATTGAAAGAAGCCAACATTTACTATATTGGGCTAAAATAATTTGGGCTAAAAGGTTGTAATTGGATTCCTGTTACAGATGTTAAGAACTTCCACGAAATACGAAAAAAACCCCGCAAAAAGTCGCATGAAAAATTCGCGATTAAAATCAGTGAGTACAAAATGTAATCGCAGAGTTCAAAATTTAGTAATGGGCTGAAAGATTAAAACTGGACTCCTTTTACGAATGTTTAAAAATCGTAGCAGAACGCGAAAAAACAGCAAAATATCTCATAAAAAAATTCATGAAAAATTTAAAAATCGCAGAGGACAAATTTTACAATAATGGGTTAAAAGGTTGAAACCAGATTCGCATCACAAATGTTAAAAAACTGCCACAAAACGCGGAAAAACACTAAAAATCACATAAAAAATTTAAGAAAAATTTAGAAATCACTGAGGACAAAATTTACTATATCGGGCTGAAAAATTGAAACCAGATGTATTTTACGAATGTTTAAGAAAATCGCTGCGGTACGCTTAAATTGAATAAAAAATTCGTGAAAAATCTAAAAATCGCAGATCACAAAATTTGCTATATTGGACATAGATTGAAGTTGTATTCCGTTTAAGGATGTAAAAAAATCGCCCCGAAACGCGTAAAATCGCATGATAAATTTTCAAAAAAATTAAATATCGCAGAGTAGAAAATGTACTACATCGGCTGAAAAAATATTTGTTTAAAAAATTGCCTCGGAAAGATAAAAAACGCTAAAAATCACATAAAAATTTCGCGAAAAATTCAAAAAAGGCAGAGGACAAATTTTACTATATTGTGTTAAAAAATTGAAACTTAATTCCTAACAAAAATGTTAAGAAATTGGCGCAAAACGCGAAAAAACGCTAAAAATCACTTAAACATTTCGCAAAAAATTCAAAAATGGCTGTACGACGAATGTTTAAGAAAAATAAACTTTTAGGTCTAGGGGGCTTGAAGATCGAAACTGAATTCCTTTTACCCAATGTGAAAAATTTCTGCGAGGACGTTTTTAACCAAGATACCACTGTATATATATGGGAATGTGTGCGTGGGCGCGTGTGTGTTTAATAAACATTTGTGCCCCCCCAAAATTTTCGGTCACGCAATCTTCAGCTTTTGCTGCATAATCACTCCACCACTTTTATAGAATATCTCTATTTTGAACCGTTTTCTCTAAAGGCGTGGAGTGTGTCTGCAGCAAAAGCTGAAGATTTTTAACAGTGTACTTCCAGTAATTGGGGAGGGAAATACTGTGGCGGTTTAACCTTAACTGCAACCCACTGTGACTGTGTCAACGTTGATATTACTCAGAACTTATAAACTGATATTTTAACTGTAACCTTTCAAAACTTGGATTTGTCACAACAACTCATCTCTATGTTTTAGCAAACACATCTGTAACAGTACCCTTCTTGAGAGCCAATGAACGAATGCAGGTAGAGTTGCAAAAAACCTGCAGTTTTTGAGGGACGGGAATAAACCCGGGAATTTTGGGGAATAAACCCGGAATTTTGAGGAAATTTTTTAAATAGGTTTTTCATTATGAATTCACATAACTTAGGATTTTGCGCTCTAAGTTTTTATAATTTATTATAATATACCATTTGTTTTACAAGAATGGCGGCTGTAAATTGGTAAGGATTTGAATGTTTCTTTAATAATTAAAATTGTTTAATATCTGTTAGCTGGCATATTTATTATTCATGCATACTCTATATTGATTTTCTTGTGCGTTGCAGTGCATTTTTGAATTGATTTCTTTTAGTTTTATTCGTTTTCTTTTTTGTTTACATTGTCTGAATCGGAGAACAGGGGTGATGTTCATATTTATATCAGGCATCAGTCTCTCGCAAATTTTACCTATCCACAATTAAAATATCTACTTATGTTATTTTAATTTCTCTTACTTAATATTTCTGAAGCTTAAGCATGTATTTCATTAGTTTTCATGTAAACCGTGGCATTTTTCTATATTTATGCTATTGGGTTTGTTTACATTTGTAAGAAAAAATGTTTGTTTACAAATTAAAACATTTCATGTCTAAAACTTTCTGAAAATTCCCGGGAATTTTTAATATTTCCCTCCCAAAAAACCCGGTTTATTCCCGGGAATAAACCCGGTTTTTTCCAACCTTTGCAACTCTAAATGCAGGTGATGAGGAATTCGGCTTGACGTCGAAGTGTCAAGACGTGTACGATCGTGCTCCGTGATTCTTCATATTTTGGCAACCACTGGTGAATGTTATAATGAGTGGTAGTTAAATTACAGTTCTTTTAAGAATAGAATGTGATTACCTCCAATATTTAGTGGTGGGTAAGCCGCTCGCTGAACTTTGACTTCTGATTTTCCATAAACTGACTGGATCGAATAATGGCCCTTTTTTTAGAATAGACTGATTTGGGCTGGGATTGCAGTGCCTCGCTAACTTAAATCTTACGCTCGATCGTAGGATGGGCGTTCCTGCGATCTAACTGAACTTCGTATTGCGGTACCTCATCGTAAGTACTCCTGCTTAAGCGTAAGTCCTTCTCCAGTCAGCCAATCAGAGGCCGTAGTTAGATTTGTTGTGGTTGCGCGCGCATACACTTGTGCTTTCTCGTAAGACAGCTTTCGGGTTATCGTAAGATTGCGAGGCACTACAATACGGATTACGCTTTGTTTATATAGTAAGTCAGACTTACGTTCAAGATTGATCTTAAGCGAGGCACCGCAATCCCAGCCTTGATGATGTGCTTTTCGAACAAGGCAAGGAACTTTGAAAAGACATTATACAAAATGCCATCAACCAGAACGACTTGTATAAGAAATCCAAAAATCTATTATTAGATTATTACAGAGCTTCTCCTAAGTTCGTTGGATTAGATATTGAAGTGTTTGATGGTCAACTATAGGAAAATAAAGACAGCTCTTCTGAAGAAGGAGTGTACTATGCTCAAAAGTCGACAAAATGTTCTCAGCAACGAAATCGAGGCTACATTATAAGTCGAGTTTCTTTATTTCAGGATTTTCCAGATGGTCTCTGCTCCAACTCAAGAAAATTTTAATTTCAAATGCGGATGAGTATATAATAATTGACCAACATAATTATTCTAAACTAAGTAAAGGAAAACGTCGCCTAGATGACGAAAATGACAACGACTGGAAATTAGTAACTTTTAGAAAAAAGACATACCAAATTCAGCTGGCCCCAGCACTGAATCTACCCCTAAAACAAAAACTATCAAAATTCTACTCTTTTACATTGAACCCATCAAACACTGGAATAATTTTCTAATAAATCTACGTCAATAAGTCCCCTCAGTACAATTCTATATGCAAAAGAATTGGATTAGAGTATCTGTTGCAACTAAGGAAGGTTACCAAAAAATTCAAAGTATCTTAACAAAGGGAAGCATTCACTACCGTAGTTTTCGCCTTGAAAACGAAAAAAAGTTCAAATTTGTACTTAGAGGTCTATCTGCAAATGTAGAGATCCCTTTTATTCGGCTACTTCAAAAATTAACAACCCAACCGTCAGACAATTGTCACACGCGGTATCGTCACACGTGGTAACACAAGAAATCATGCTCCACTGCCGCTGTTTCTGGTGCAAATGCCCTGACAACAAAACAATCCGGACCACCTTTTCCAAATCACTGAGATTTTAGGTCTCCGTGTGCAATTTGAAAAGTACAGGGAACGGAAAGGACCCATTCAATGCCACAATTGCGAGGGATATTTTAATTCAGCGGCAGTTTGCCATTTAGAGTCTAAATGTGTAATATGTGCATGTTTTCACAAATCTGCTGTCTGCTAAAAAACATATTGTGACGCATTAGTAGTGATATACATATAATTAGTCATGATATAACTTAACAGGGTTTATTAAATATAAAATCTTGTGCATTGCTATCTCGTAGCGACACGGCGTGAATCGTGAATGTTTACATCTGACTGCCGCTAGCCTGTTGCCATTCTGGAAACATAAAAATGTTATGGTTAACGTTACAGTTAGAGTCTGTGATAATACATAACATCCCTCCCCCCTATGTAACGTAGTCCTTTAGCCAGGTCGGTGGATGTTTAGCTCTAACTGGTCTCGATGGGAGGAATGTTGGACTTGTAACATCAGGGATCTGTCTATCTCCTGCAGGTGCAATCCCAACTAAACTATCTGTATCCACAGGCTCTGGAACCGTGTCATATTTTGTCAGTCCCAGATCTTTGCTGTCTCCTGCTGGCTCAGTGTCCTCGCTGTCTTCTACTGATCCTGACATCAGCGGTGAAGGTGTTGGGCCACTGGATGGGTATGCTGAGGAATTACCAGTGTCTGTCACATGCTGAAGATTACCTTGACGTCGTCTTAATTGGTCAATGTGTCTCTTCCACACAAGACCTTCATTCGTTAAGACCTCATGCATTGTGGCGCCAGTTACTTCTGTGACTGTAGCTGGTACCCATTTGTCGTGAGGATGGAATCCTCGAGCATACACCGGGTCTAGATGTGCAAACATTCGGAACCTTGAATTAGACAGATTCTTGGGATTAGGCTCCGTAAAATCAGGATGAAGTCTGTCTAGGCAGGTTTTCAACCGGCGGTTCATAAGCAGCTCTGCTGGAGACACATTTGTAGTAGCATTGGGTGTAGCATGTTGTGCTAATAAGAATGATGCAAGTCTAGAATTCCAATTCCCAGTAATAATTATTCGAAGTGCATCTTTTGTTGTCTGCACCATCCGCTCTGCTTGCCCATTCGATGAAGGATGTCTCGGAGCTGTAAAAGAATGGTAGATTCCATTTCTCTTAAGGAACTCGTCAAATTATGAGGATTTGAAGCCAGGTCCGTTATCTGACACTACGGTGTCAGGGATGCCATGTGTACCGCAGAGCTTCCTCAGAGCTTTCAATAGCACACACTGAGTCTGTTGACAAGACTTTAACAACTTCTAACCATTTTGAGTATGCATCGACAACAATGAGGAAAAGGGATCCTTGAAAAGGACCAGCATGATCGATGTGGAGTCTTGACCAAGGTTTTTTAATGCACTCCTATGTTCCCACTGTCTTAGGAGGAGCATGTCGTGTCTGTTGGCAAATATTGCAGCTATTTACTGTGTCTTCGATTTGGCTGTCCATCCTCGGCCACCACATGTAACTTCTTGCAAGAGCTTTTGTTCGCACAATGCCTTGATGTGAATTGTGGAGAGTAGCCAGTAGGCGTTCTTGTGCCTTCCTTGGTATTATGACTCTGCATCCCCAAAGGAGGCATCCTATGTGGGCTGAGATTTCCAATCGTCGTTGGAAATAAGGGGCGAATTCTTCATCTGGCTTTTCAGCCGGTAACCCCTTCAAAACCCAGTTGAGCACTCGAGCTAAAATTGGGTCTTGGAGTGTCATTCGTGCAATATCTTTGGCTGAGATAGGGGGCTTGTCCAAAGCCTCCAGGAGTAACACTTCATTGGGAGATGTTTCATGATGGGTCATCTGCGGGTGAGGTAGACGACTAAGTCCATCTGCATTGGAAATTAATTTGCCAGGTCGGTATAGAAGATGGTAGTCATATGAGCTTAAAGTTAGGGACCATCGTTGCATTCTAGGAGACAGCATAGTTGGTGTGGGTTTGTCACTGGCCAAAAGGCCTAGTAAAGGTTTGTGGACAGTTCTTATTTCGAATTTTTGTCCATAGAGGTAGTTGTGAAACTTCCTAACACCCTGTATAATGGCCAAGGCTTCTTTGTCAATCTGGGCATACCGGCGCTCAGTTGGGTTCATTGTTCTTGAATAGTATGCCACTGGAGCTTCTACGCCCTCGGACAATTCGTGGCTCAGGACAGCTCCAACACCATACTGGGAAACATCACATGTGAGGATGATTGGTTTCTTTTCATCGAAATGTACAAGTAGGGAATCACTTGACAAGAGTTTTTTAACCTTATTAAAAGCTTCTTCGTGGCTTTTCTTCCATTTCCACACTGCTCCCTTGTCAAGCAAGCGATGAAGAGGTTCTGCCACTGTTGCTTTATCTTGTAGAAACACATGATAAAAGTTCAGTAGGCCCAAGAATGCTTGGAGTTCTTCTCTCTTGGTTGGTATAGGGCAGCCATACTCAACCTGCGGCCCGCGGGCCGCATGTGGCCCGGCGACCTTTTGTGTGCAGCACAAGTAACAGTCATTAATCCATATTTATAAAATTAACTGAGATGTGCATAAAATGTATTTAAGATCTTCACTGTTGTTTTATATTTTTTCATAAGAAGGCGAAATCTCTCTCTCTCTGTCCTGTCATTTCTAATTATTTTTAAATTATGTTAAAACATCATTCTTTAGTCAAAAGTTTTTTTTTGCATGTTGTCCTATTTGTGTTACAGTGGCGTATACATTTCTTAATCTTCAATACTAATCAAATTAACTATTCTAAATTAGTTAAATTTGCAAATTAAAAAAGTAATAAATAAAAAGTTTTTGCTTTGAGAAAATGACTGATAGAAAAGATAGATAAGAAAATCTCCCACTTTTTCTTTTAGAACTTGTAAATTCTGCATTGTTATATTATTTGGTTTTATGGTCATAGCACTGGATATAGCTAATACTTCCTTTTAGGGTTGAACGTTTGTCGCGGAAATAATTGGCGTCAAACAATTTGTACACCATTATTACAAACTTCGTGGTTTATTTCTCCAGTATTTTCAGTAAAAATAAACTTCGAAGTTTATTGTTTAGAAATAGTGGTGTTAAAATGTTCTGATAAAATTTCTTCCGAGAAAAAGGTTTAACCCTACTTATAATACTATGTTATGTTACTTTGTTATACTACTTATATTATCTTACTATTTTATTTATCTTTTTTAAGTGTGCTGTGGCCCGCATAACATCGCAAACCTTTGTTTGTGGCCCGCGAGAAGAAAAGATTGAGTATGGCTGGTATAGGGGCTTCTTGGATAGCTGTCACTTTCTCCTTTGTGGGTTTAATACCTTTCTCATTGATTTCATACCCTAAGAATTCAATGCTAGAGGTTCCAAAGATACATTTCTCTCTGTTTAAGCGTAACCCAGCCTTGGAGAATCGGTCAAGAACTTCTCGAAGTCGCTTGGCTAGTTCGTCTAGTGTTGAACCTTTGATTAAGACATCGTCATAGTATGGCAACACTCCTGGTATGTTTATGACCAATGACTCAATGAACCGTTGGAATATTCCAGGAGCTGTGGAAATTCCGAATTGGAGTCGATTGCACTTGAATGCTCCACGATGTGTCACAATTGTTTGTACCATGGCAGAAGCTTCATCCACGACTAATTGCAGGTATGCTTGGGACAGGTCAAGCTTTATGAAATGTTGGCCTCCTGTTAATTCTGCGAGTATTTGGTTTACTGCTGGCACTGGATATGGATGAGTGCCTAAAGCCTTGTTGACTGTACATTTATAGTCACCACAGAGCCTAATTTCCCCATTAGATTTCAGGACAGGAACTACAGGAGTTGCCCAATCAGAGTAACTAACTGATTCAAGAACTCCCTGGTCTTGTAATCGTTGCAATTCCTTCTCGATCTTGGGTCTTAGAGCAAATGGTACATTTCTAGCTTTCAGCTGGATTGGACGGACTGTGGGATCTAAATTCAACTTGATAGGAGTACCTGTAAAACTTCCCAATTCTTCCTTGAAAACATCAGGGAATTCACTTAAGACATCATCAATGATAGACTGTTGTATGCTATGGATGCCTGTTACCTTTATTCCTAATGGTTCAAACCAATTCAGACCTAAAAGTCCTTGACGTTTCTTCTTAGCAATCAGAAGTGGAAGCTCCCGGTCAAATGAAGCATATTTAACATTTACTTGGCACTGACCCAAAATTTCTACTGGTTGTCGGAGCAAAGCTCCGGCTTCCCATGAAAAATTACACTTTTGTGTACACGATAGCGGCCAAAATATTTGCCGCATTGATACCAAAATTGGACTGGAAGTCGGTAGTGGCAAAACCTCGCCGGGGACTGAAAAACAGAAATATTCGTCAACTCTAACGCCCGGAATCGTCTGCTCTAGAATTTTCCATTTCCCCATAGAGATAACATTGCGATTGTTTGAATTAAATAAAAAGAAAATTGAAATAATTTATATTGTTGCCATTTTTTATCATGAGAAACTTATTTAAATAACAATATACTCGGAAACAACCTTTTAGTAAAAGCTCTTAATCTCGGTCCCATATATTTTACTTTTATATATTTTACATATATTTTACTTTTCTGAAATAAGGACCCCATACATTTTTATCTTAAAACACGTGCAATAAAGTTTAAATCGTATTAAGTACATGAATTTAGTTTTTTTTAAATCGAACTCAGCAATTGGTGTAATTAAACTTTTTGTTTCCATTTCAAAATATTTTTTTTTTTCATTCAAGCTTATTGTATAAAAGAAGTATGAGAGTAAATCTGTTTATTTTGATATAGTCCAGCCAATCTAGGATAAAAAAAAATATATATTAAGAAACATTTTATATATGAACGGATTATATGTTTTTATTATATAGAATTTGCAAGGATGCCAGTTAAGAGAAAGCAATCAGCTGAAATGAGAAGAATTGCGAATCGTAATTCAATGCGGAGAAGTCGCACAAGTCAGTTACCTTCAGATTTTTTGCCGAGTACCGGTATACTGACAACTCAAATGTAATCAGCTTTAAACAAAATATTGAGAGTTTTATTTCGCGCCTGCCTGTCAATCCTTCAGATATGACTTCAACTGTGTTAGTGACAAAAGATACTTATCAGGATGTGCAGAGTTTTCTGTTCGCTCACAACGCCTTCTAGAAGCACTCAGGTGGCTTAAAGCTCACAATCCTTATTATTCAAATATCACAATTGATGAAGATTTGATCGCTACATTACCTGAGAATGGTGACGTATCTCAAATGTTACCAACAGCAACCGATATTACTGAGGATATTGATACTTTGAACGAGGAAATAAGGCGCGAGTCATTTAGACCACTACTTGAACCGGTAGATCAAAACAACTTAATAAATGACGCAATTCGTGTGCCTCACCCTTCATTAAATTCACAGCCTATCAACGAATTTCAAGAAGAGGGTTACATAGCACGTGCTTTTCCTCATCTTTTTCCACATGGTACAGCTGACTTACGACAACCTCGTCAAAAAGCAGTCTCTCCTGATGAGTATTTTAAGTTCCTAATGAAGTATGAAGATGGGCGATTTGCTAAAGACCCCCGATTTCGTTACTTTGCCATGAATTCAATTCTTCGGTGGCAGTCTTTGGCTAAAGGGCGTTTTTTCGTTCAGCGAAATAGGTTCAGCAATAAGACGGTAGAGCAGATGCGTGATATTCTGAATATGCAACCAGAAATGGCAAAACACATTATGATTTATGCTAGCAAATTAAGATCCACAAAAGGATAGTGGCGTGCACGTTGTGGGGAACTCCTTTCCATGGTAGGACAAATTGGAGCACCAACAATTTTTTTTACACTGTCTGCAGCTGATTATCACTGGCCTGATCTTTTCAGACTTTTAGAGCCTAACAGAGATCCAAATGAGCTGACTGATACAGAACGCAGACAATTAATGCACGACAACCCTCTGTTGACTGGTTGGCTCTTTCAAAAACGTTGTGATATATTTTTGAGAAAAATCTTGACGCCGTTGTTTTTAATAGACGACTACTGGGTTCGTTTCGAATGGCAGTGGCGTGGAAGTCCTCACATGCATGGATTGTTGTTGTTAAGAGGGGCGCCAAACATGAAAACACTAGACATGACTAACGCTGAAAATGTAACAGCCGTAACAGCATATTTTGAAAAACTATGCAGTGCTGTTAATCCTGACAAGGACGTCCTCGTAAATGATATACACCGCTGTCGAGTTCGCTTTTCAGACATTTCCAGTGAAGATCATGAAAAAGATCTCTCTCAGCTCTTAAATCAAGTCCAACGTCACACAAGACATGGAGATTATTGCCTAAGGAAAAAAAGAGGTACAAATAGTTATAGCTGCAGATTTGGTTTTCCAAAAGCAGAATGCGACTCTCCAAAGCTTCAAGTAGAAAATGGCATAATTAGCTTTTTGCCAAAAAGAAACGAATCTGAAATGAATACCTACAATTGCTTCGTGTCACAAGTTTGGAGAGCTAACACGGATTTCAGTCCTATTACATCAAAGGATGCGGTTTTGCATTACATTGCCAAATATGCCTCAAAATCAGAAACAGCTTCTGTTCCTTACAAGGAATTGTTATCTGAGATTTTAAATAAGATGAACGAAACAAATCCAGCGGTTCAAGCAGTCCAAAAACTTATTTTGTCTTCTGTTTCTGAAAGGGATTACTCAGACCAAGAGGTAGTACACATATTAATGGGATGGCCAATGTATCACAGTAGTCGGGAAGTAGTCACAATACGGCTTCATGATAAGAACAGGGAAGAAATCAACTTTTCAAGCGACGAAAGACCATCAAAAAGCATGCTTCAGAAATATTGCGCGCGGCCGGAGAAACTTATTTCCTGCACGCTTCTTAAGTTTGCAAAATCTTTCTCAGTAAGAGGAGTCGATTATCACCAAAGAAGAAAAGATGCAGTTGTCAGAGTTTTTCCTCTTACATCACTCAACCACGACCCAACTCTAGCCGAAGAATACTATAGGCAACAAGTATTACTCAATTATCCTTGGAGAGGTAATTCTGACTCTTCTCGCAAGAAGGCCTGCCGTCTGCGTATCACTCATGGGAGGAAGCATTCAATGATCTAAATATTAATGCACACGAAGAAATAAATTTTCCTGCTGTTAGCAGTACACATGAGACAGAAATCCTGCAAGAAGAATACTGCGAGATTGATCCATAAATGGCAGCAGCTGCCATAGTTCCTGTGCAGACAAACGATTATACTTTGGGGCAACGCGTGATTGATCATGCATGTGAGTGGAAAAGTGAGAGTTACAAGTACCCTGATCGCAATTTTACTTCATTTTTAAATTACTGTAAAGAACAACAACTTACAGTGCATCAAAATTACGATACGTCTGAGATCAGATTTACAGATGAGCAGCAAAAAATACTTCACTTATGCACGCAACAGCTTTCGTCTTTGAAATCAAGATTTATAAATTGCCCTAAACGTACTTTTAATATTGGGAATGCCGGAGCTGGAAAAAGTACGGTAATAAAAGAAATTCGTAAAAGAGTTACCGAGCAGTTAGGACCGGAAGCTATTATGGCTTTGGCTCCAACAGGTGCTGCTGCAATTAATGTCGAGGGCAAAACTATTCACTCTGTACTAAAAATACCAACATGTTTTAAATCGTTTGCTGATTTAGGAAGTGAAGCAGCAAGAAATCTACAGCTCAGCATGAATCCAGTTTCATTTCTCATTATTGACGAATTTTCAATGATCGGATGCCGTCTGATGGCTGCACTTGAGCAAAGATGTCGCGAAGGTAAACCAGACAGCATTGAACCTTGTGGAGGCTTATTTGTTTACCTGATTGGAGATATTAGGCAGCTACAGCCTCTAAAAGACACACCTCTATATAGGAGACATTCTATAAAAGACATTTTGGCCTTACGTGGACAAACAGTTCTTAAGATGTTTGAAAAATGTTTCACCTTAACAAAGTCAATGAGACAAAGCGACGATCAGCAAATACAGTTTAGAGAGACTCTTGATTCGCTTTCCGTAGGCGAAGTTACAGGCGACCAATACGCATCCCTTATGCAACGACGTAAAGTTATACAGCCTCCGGCTGAACTTGAAAGATTTCAAAATGCCATACGCCTTTTTCCCACAAACAAGCAAGCTGAAGAACATAATCAAGAAGTACTTCGTAAATCAAAATGGCCAGTGGCAAGAATATTAGCAGACCACAATAATCAAATAGCAAGATGGAGTGAAGATGAGCACGTATATGTTGCGTACCAATCTGTGGACAGAGGGAGGATTGGTCAACGGTGCACTTGGTACGGTAAAAGATATTGTCTACGGACCAGGATTACGGCCTCCAGGCTTGCCACAGGCAGTAATGGTTCATTTTGATGATTATCGGGGACCATTTCTCACTGAAAGACTTTTTCCTGTCACACCTATTACAAAGTCTTGGAAAGAAAACAATGTCTCATGCTCCCGTACTCAGTTACCTTTAACAGTTTCATACGCTGTCACCATACACAAATCCCAAGGTTTAACTTTGTCAAAAATAGCTGTGGACATTGGTGAAAAGGAGTTGTCACTTGGAGAAACTTATGTCGCGTTTAGCAGGGTTCGATGTTTAGAGGATGTTCTGATTGAAGTGCCTTTCGCAAAGGATAGGCTAGACCAAATTAGAAGAATGGGGGCACTTGCTGATAGATTAGCATTTGAGCAGTATCTGAGGCAACTGTTGACCGAATAAACACTTGAAGATTCAACAGCAGTTATTGTAATTTTTCTTTTATACTATTAAACAGTAAATATAAAAATAAAAAATATATATTATATATTGTTAATGTTATATTTTATGTTTATCCCACTCAATGTTCCGACATTTCGGCCTGACGGATTCTAGTTGTTTATTATAATCTTTAACAATAAAAGGAGACTTTTCCAACAGTGGAACCTCGCCCAGATAACAATTTTTGATTTTTAAAACATTTTTATAACCCCAACATGTAAATGACTAGATGCTTTTTAAAGGCTTTGTCTGAAAGGTTTGCCAACATTTTAAAAAGAATTATAAAAGGTTGCTAGTTGACACAATCTGAGGTACTTTGTAAGTGTTTTAGGACAAGCATACCAAAATGTAGAAACGTAAGGCTAGTTACAGGATTTCATATTAAACATTGTAACAAGAATTACAATCAAAGGCAGATAATAATGCTTTTATTATAAGCATCTATAAAAGAAATTAAAAATGTTTTGATAACCTGTTAGTTTTAAATCTTAATTGCATTAGATTTTCATCAAAATTATCTGACTTAGAAATTATCTTTGTTTCTGTGGGACACTAAATTTTAGCTTAATTTCTATATACTGAAGAAAAACAAATGGAAAATAGGAATTTTTATTAGCTGATATTATATTTAAGAACTCCTAGCAAGTTATATATTTTAATTAATATATTTCTTTTTTCCTTTGCTAAAATTCCTTTCCTATGTAATTGCTAAAATTTGAATATATTTGATTTTTTATATTTTAATTAATGTATTGCTTCTAAAAAAATATTAATTGTTGATTACATTAATTTTTTAAAAATCTAATATGCATTTTGTTAGAATGAACTATAAGAATTAATTTACAGAAGTTTTCTAACTTTTGTTTGAATTTGACAGAACTAATTAAAATAGATAACTTTTTTTGTATCTTCTACCATTCAGTTTTAAAAATAAAGTCTAAATTATACCGGGGATAATATTTTCCTTTTAAAGTGAATTCGGGCAACAAGAAAATTTGTATATTATATTTTTTCTTAAGCCCTACTACATTATCCTGAAAGTTTCACAATAGTTTAAATTTCTGAGTTGGGAATTGTTTATGTCTTGGTTTTTATGTTGCCTTTACTTTTGTGTTTTTATATTTGGAAAGTGATAATGGTTACCCACTATCAATTACTCTTATTTATTAGTTGATTGGCAAACTAAAGTAAGTTAAACATTACTGCATAATTTAATTTCATAAAGATTTAAGAACTATATAAAACCAAATTTTGGTGTTTAAATAATTACTAGAAAAAAAAATGCAATTTCCATATATAATATTTTTATATCATAAGCATATTACCTATTTGTTTATTTTTAGTCTACTTTAAGCATGTTTTCATTCTACTTAATACAGAAGAACAATAATTTTTCAGAATGATTTATCTCTGAATTAAATCTATTGATGCTCCGTAATTAAAAATAAATAATAATAATCGGTTAACATTATTTAGACTTTTTTTATTTTCCCTTTTTTCTTTAAAATATAAACCTTCATTTTTAAAATCTTTCATAACTATTAGTATGTACATTGAAATGTCAAAAATTTAAATAGTTTGATTTCATGAAAACTCATTTTTTTAACTTCATGAAAATAAAATGTATTAAACAAAGTAATAAAATAACAATACTTTAAAATATTGTAGCGACGCATACAATAAAAATTTTATATCTTAAACGTACATAATATAAAAGCAATTGTCATTGAATGATATTTTTAAATGAAATTTTATACAACATAAATTACTAAAATATAAGAAAATAAAACGTACGCGCAAAAATAATTAACTTTGACTAAATTACAGTTTAAATACTACTACAAAATCTATTATTATTATTATTACGCAATATTTCAAACTTTTGACAGTAATTTTTAAACACATGAACTATAAGATGAATATTTTAAAATTGGGGAGCATCAATAGATAATAACATAAACGATAATAATATATTTTAAAAGATAAACATAAACAAATGCTATTCTCTATTGTATTTTGTAATGAAAATATGTGTAAAGAACTCGCATTAATTCGTTAAGAATAAAAACATATTATAAATGGAAATTTCAAGAACTACAACAGAAATATGCTTGTGTATATAGTTCTTACAACGAGGTAAATCTTTATGAAATTAAATTAATACAAAATAGTTTAACATACCTTAGATGGAGCATGATTGCAAATGCAAAGCCGGCACTCCATGTCCGGCACTTTCAGACCGGTGCTACGACGTGACCTGCTCGCACATCATATCACCTTCTTGCAGCGCGAAATAAGTTGCGCATGCGCGGAAAATAAATGTGCAAAGGATGATTTTAGACCGTAGGTTTTCTGACGGTTATTCCAAAAATCTAATATTGAAAATATTACTCTGACCGTGGTATACGGTAAAGATAATATACCTTTGCAGAAAAATCGAAAGAAAAGGAAAAAAGACCGTTTTCGGAACCTTGCTTGCTATCTGGGCGTGAGGATATAACTGGTCAAAAGTACTTTTGTCAATGATGGATATTTTGGCTCCCGAATCTACTTCCATAACACATGGTGTACCATTGATCAGGACAGTTGTTCTCATGTTTGGTGTTTCTACATTATTGAGACACACATATTTCAAATTGAAGGTGTTTAAACTCTCTGTTTCAGAGGAATCAGTATCGCTATTTTCTCAATTCTGTTCATGTACTGTTTTCCTAGTAAAATTTGATTTGTTCCGGCAGACCCTTTGTATATGGCCTTTCTTTTTGCAGGCATGGCATTCAGCATCTTTAAATTTGCACTGTGATCTTGAATGGTTGCCTCCACAACCAGCACAATTTTCTCTCTGTGATTGAGTTTTAGATGGCTTTTGATTTTGATTTTGTCTCTTGTCGAGGGGCATTACTGAGACAGATCCGGAGCTCCGAATTTCCTTTACATCAAAATTAGCAGTCTCTGCTGCCAAGGCCTTATTTAGTGCTTGATTAAAAGTCAGCGATGCTTCGGCAAGTAAGCGTCGTTGGAGAGCTTCGTCTAGCAGCCCGCACATCAACCTATCTCTGAGCATGACATCCAACGATGAGCCAAAATTGCAGTGTTCGGATAGTTTCCGTAACTCCGCGATGAATGCATTTATACTTTCCCCCGATTGTTGGTTCCTTCTATAAAATAGAAATCGCTGGAAGATTTCTGAAGGTTTTGGCGAGAAATGAGTTTTGACAAGTTGTATTAGTTCGTCGTATGTTTTAGAAGAAGGGCTTGCTGGGGATACGAGAGAACGGATTGTCGCGTACATCTTCGCACCGCACACACTCAGAAATATGGCCCGTTTCTTCGTCGAGTCGCTGACATCGTTCGCTTCTAAAAAGCATTTCAATCTTTCGTGATAAGAGTCCCACGATGATGGTTCCGATACATCGAAAGGCTCTAAGCTGCCGAAAGTAGCCATTTTTCACAACGATGTGTTGGGGGAAAAAACAGAAGTTTGCAGAATGTAGATTTCACTCAGTTCTGTAACCAATCCACGTTGTCACTGTTAAGCCTAACACATGAGTATCAATATTTTGCAGGTAGCTTGCTAAACCCTTTAAATCCATCATCGTCGCCAATTTGTTACGTATTAGTAGTGATATAACTTAACAGGGTCTATTAAATATAAAATCTTGTGCATTGCTATCTCGTAGCGACACGGCGTGAATCGTGAATGTTTACATCTGACTGCCGCTAACCTGTTGCCATTCTGGAAACATAAAAATGTTATGGTTAACGTTACAGTTAGAGTCTGTGATAATACATAACACATATGACCATGAACCTCTATAGAAGGACTTCTAACGCAATAGTGATACATCGTGTCGAGACTTCGGCACTAAATGGCAGCTGTACAGCTACGCGCACGGTTCTGCGCAGCTGGCCAGAATCCGTGCTGCAGCAGCGCCCATTGCTGTCACTGTCAGTGTCAAACGGTGAAGCAGACGAATTTTAGTGACGTATGCAGGATCCGTCTTCACATGCGCCACCTATTTGAGGCTTTTTTCGAGGAACGATTTCCTTCTTGGAAAGGCTATTTCGTTAGAAGTCCTGGTATAGAGGTTTATGCATATGACGAACCCTGCAAATGTGTGAATTCTGGCGGAGACCATCCAGCTAATTATCGACTGTGCTCGAAGTTCCCGGGATCTCAAAACAAATCTATCACTAAAAATACAGCAAAATATCCTAAAAATAAAAATGTGTCATTCTTTCCTTCAAAGAAGGTGAATACAGCAGTCTCTTCTGCAAGAGTTGCGACTGGCGTGGTTGCTGACCCCATCCTTACTCCCTCAGAGAGTACCAAAATTTCATTGGGCCCCAAAATCAGGTGCAATTTCGGACGCCGATTTTCTAAAAGAACGCCTCACTTTCGAAAAAACATATGATAAACAGGTAATGTTACCTGTTTTTAAAAAATGTGTTCCTGCCCTCAGTAAACCATCTGCGGGAATTGACAAAATCTTTATTTTATATAGAAACTCGCTTGAACTTGTTTTTCTGTTTAGATACCCCCCCATCTGGCACATTCCCAGCTTCAAGGGATTTGATGTTTCTCACTGTTGACTTATTGAACGCCAACGGGCTTCGATTTAAAGCCGACGAGCTAAAGACTTTATTTATGCCTGGAACTTAGATATTGTTTTGGTCTCTGAAACCCACTTCTCCCACGGTAATTTTATTAAGGTCGCCAACTACGAGCTGTTCCATGTTGACAAACCTCCAGATGGCGGCCATCAGTAGTATTATAGTGAGCTGCTACAGCACAAAAAAAGTGAGCTGCCTCGGCACAGGTCATTGACACCAATTATTGACCTTGAACCCGGTCATTGACCTTTACGCTTCAGTGATCCCGTAGTTGTTTGGCTTCTGTGTTGGAGGGGAGAAAGCGTTGTTGATAACTTTTATTTGTTTCTATCGCTAACCATCTGTTACTATTTCCCATCTGCTAACATTTGATATTTTGTGTAATGAAAGTTTTTTCGATTAACATCTGGGGTTTAGATAATCACTCTATTGTTACGTTGATCATCTGTTTTCAGCGTTTGATTATGTGAGTAATTACAGTTTTTTTAATAAACCTCTGAGAAATGTTAAAAGACTACAATTATTATATATATATATATTTTCCTTACACGAGAGAGAAATTGTTTGCGAAGCAATTCTCTCGAATACCATATGTATCAGTCTTTGAAAAGTTAATAACGTTCCACCTACCATATGGACGAAGAACAGAAATTCCATAAAAAATAATATTAAACAACGTGATTTAAAACCATCAAAACGACAACACTAACAGAAGAGTTGAAGTTCTTTTCCGATGTTCCGTAACCTGACAGCCGTTAGATTTGCGCATGCATACTAATAATTCTGTTGATACGGCTGTCCCCAGGACGTTCTTGAATAGTTCGTCCTGCTTTTTGACATTCTCTGAATGTCTAAATTACGCCGTGTATAGGATATGACGCTTGTAGGACGGCTGGGATCTATATGGGAGTCCAGAGGCAGTTTTTAATTGTATGGGATGTCATTCATAAAAATCTAACTATTCGATCCATTTCGCAAGTCCTTAAAAAACTTTCCCAAAATTTTCATAGAGATCGTATTCTAGTACAGTACCCAACGATGCGTTGCGGTCTATTAGACAATATAGTATAAACCACACTCTTTGTCAAAAAAGACCACTTGTCATACTTAGTAGAGATGACGGTTTTGCTCCTCCCTCCAAAAGAAGGCAAGAGAACCACCTTAAACGCATCGTTGAGTTCTTTTTTTTTCTCCTAAAAATTCTAAATTATATCTTACTGATAGTATTTTTCCCCTTTAATTTATTATATCGTTCCTGCCTATGCATTTTTGGCACTGGAATTAATTCATCTTCTTATAATTTAACTTATTTTGAAATCTTTTTCTACTTTTTACCCATAATTCTGTTTACTATTCTTTGTTTTATAGGGCAGTTGCAATTGACGTCACCTTGGAGGTAAACAGTACAAATAGGCAGTTCTGATTGGTGGAATTACCCTTACCTCCAAGTGAATACAATAGAGCTGTGCAAGGTGACGTCACGAACAGGTTTTTGCTGTTGCTGTAGGACAGCTATCGCTACCTTTATCAATGCTTTTTCTATTTGTGTGTCCTACAGCTTTCTTCATTGTTCTCCGGTAAAAGTCACGTGATGTGAACAGCTCTATGGTTGATCAGCTGATTGCAACTGCCCTATAAAGCATTAATTTACTGTAATTAATTTATATAAATGAAAAAAAACAACAACTTTAATTTGGACCAGTCCTTTTTCCCTTCTTCACTTACCTTGTGCAAGCCTCGACCAATCCCAATGCACGGAATTTGCCTCAAATTCCCACTCTGCTGAACTTCTACGCATCCAGTTACATCGATTCGTCACCTTCGATGTGAAAATAAACATAAACATAGCGACTTATGTAGGCATCCCTCATCACCTGCATTGGTTCATAGATGAGGAATTCCTTGTGTTTTCACATCGACGATTGGATCGATGTAGGGCAGTTGCAATCAGCTGATCAGTACTGTTTACCTCCAACGTGACGTCAATTGCAACTGCTCAACTGCCCTGTATAACTGGGCCGTAACAACAACAACAAAAACATACAAAAACCATCATAAACAAAGGGATAGCCAAAGAATTTGTTTAACTAGTTTAGAATGAAAAGCGAAAAATTATTTTGGCTGAATTTATTCTTCCTTGTTAAAAAGAAACAAGAAACCACTTTTTCGACGCTTCGGAAGTCTTCCACCAATCACAATCTTAACTTTTGGAGGTGCGGTTCATCTGGTTACAAAACATATTTGACGTCATAGCCGGTACGACGCACGTGGATCAAAAAGGCGCACGCATCTCCGCGATGACTTCGAGAAGGTCGTAGGAAAAGTTCATGTGCTGCGGAGCCGAATTTAAGTGCATTTAAAGAGCTGTTTATTAAGTTTCTCAGTGTAGGAAAACTAATGTTTGATGGAATAAAAATTTTGAAGATCTTCGCGTAAGTTCTTAAGATTTGTCGTATAATGACAAAAAATATTTCTTGTGAAAGTTTTTTATTTCACGAATGCCCTTGAGGGAACTGAATTACTACATTTATAAGGATATTACATAATACATTGTTGTTGATTTTTTAAAATTAATATACTCTCTATTAAATCCAGAAATTTGTATGCCATAAATATTGGGTACTTTAGTTACATGTTTTCTTTTTTTTTTTAGAATTTTGCAAAAGTAATACAGTAAAATTTTGTGTTTGAATGTGCACCATGTGTAGGATAATTGATAATTTCTTACCATTAATATTTAATTCCTTTATTTTTCTTAATATCGTGAATTAGCTTTTATATAGATTTATTTCTAGGCTTTGAAAGGAGTGTTCTAAAGGATACAATACATATAATATGTAGAGTTTAAATAATACAATAACATAGTACATTTAAAACAAATGAGTTTTTTTGTCTTTAAACCTGTATTGATGAATCCCCCCCCCCTTTTTTTTTTTTTCAACATGTTAAGCATACCTAGCAGATTTTTTTAAATAGCTGGATTTTTAAACTCAAGAATTCAATTTGATTTTTAACTTATGACAAAAATTGTTGTGTAATGAATGGTCAATTTTTCTATAAAGACACAATAATCCCATTCTTATAATAATCTAACCAAGTTATTGTACCACAGATACATTAGACATCTAACTGAATCTCATTTAAAGAAGTTTAATATAATTGTTTATGAAATATTTATTATCCATCTTAAGTGTTATATTTTGCTGAATTTGTATTTGTAGTCTTTTAAGAATTGATAAAGTAGAACTTAAATTTCGCTATTGAGTTAAATCGCTCAATTCAACTTCATTAACTGATAAATATTGAGTCTACATAGGATTTCAGTAAGTACTAAGTAGATTCTATAAATAAAGCAACCCCTTTTACTGAGGGGCCATACAAAGGGGAGTGTAAAACTTGAGTTTATGGCAGTTGCAAGTACATGGAGTTAAAAAATTGCCTTTTCAAACTGGAATAAATTTAAATAGGAATTAGGCAAATTTAATTTATTATAAGTCTATGCTTTTAAAACTGTTAAAGCCATTAAGATTTTTTGTTTTTCAATATGGTTGTTCTCTTTTTAGTGAAACATCTTTCATATTTTTATCTTTATATTAATCAGCTTTGCAAAATAAGTAAAGCAAAAATTATAAGATTTTAAATGCTTCATAATTTGGCCTTAGTTTTTTTTTTTTTTTTTTTTTTACTTGTTTATAAAACTATTTATACAATGGATCTAATGACTAATTTGATATTCTACCATAATCAAATGCAATAAACTGCAAGATTTTGTTTTACATTACCAGAATGTTTTCTATTTGGTATGTGTATGCAAATTTATGCATTCATATGAAGTATAGAATTTATTTATATAGTTTTAGTAATAGTATTTAAAAGAAAATAATGAACGGCCAAAATAACTTTTGTTTGTTAAACTTATTTTTTGGCTGTATTAAAATTTCTCATAAGAATCTATTTCTGGTGTTTTCAAATCTTTTATTAACAATTCTGAAGAATTTTCGGCTATGATGTCATACACTCACGCACAGTTTTTTTTTTTTTAATCTGTTTATAAAAAGGAAAAAAGTCACCAAATTTAAGGGATTTTTTCCTTTAATGGCAACCTAGCTATTGTATTAAGGTATTGATTTGGCATGGTCTTGAAAATCACGCCAACCAAAAAGTCTCCAAACATCGGTGCGTGAGTGTAAAGCATCTGTTCCGAATTTTCATTTATGATTTAACAAATACTTGATTTTTATGTTTTAAATTTATAAATAATTCCATATCTTATTTAGAATTGCATATTGTTTTGTTAATAATCTGTCCTTTAAATGGATTGTTTTAGTGTTGGGTGTCTTCTAATTTTTAAGTTGTTAATGACCTTCCTTGAAATAAGTACCTATGTTAAACCATAGAAGAGCGAGAAAAATAATACATCTTTTAATATTTAATATTTTTCTTTTTATTGAAATGTCATTCTTTTTCATAACCTTGGTATTATTTTTGATAACTAAGAAATTATTTGATAAAATTATTAGCATTTATTCCTTTTTAGAATCTCATGTGGACAAAAGTAAGTGAAGAAAGGGAAAATTTGTCAAGGTTTTTTTGTAATTTACATGTAAGATTGGAATAAATTTGCAATATTAATATATTCTGTTAATTTGCAATATTAATATATTCTGTTAATTTGCAATATTAATATATTCTGTTAATTTGCAATATTAATATCTTCTGTTAATTTGCAATATTAATATCTTCTGTTAATTTGCAATATTAATATCTTCTGTTAATTTGCAATATTAATATCTTCTGTTAATTTGCAATATTAATATCTTCTGTTAATTTGCAATATTAATATCTTCTGTAACTTTAGGGGTCGATCCAGGCAAAATTTGAGGCCCCTTCACAAAAATCAATTCAATAAAATGTGCCCCTTCACAAAATTCTGTTCCATAAAAACTTATTTATTTTGTGATGTTTTAAAATGTGTAATTTGTAAACAAACAAGTTCACCAGAGAAGAAAACTTCAGCAAAAGGATTTTTAAAAGTTTTTGTTTATAAATGCTTGGTTCGAATTTGAGTATAACTGGATTTCAACTTTCGTTACAAAATGTTATTTTTCACAAAAATATAATAAATTTCAGAAAATAACCTTTACTTTTCACAAAATGGGGCCCCCCCAAATAAAACCTGCATCGACCCCTGAACTCTGGAACAGATGTTGCAGACGCACTGGGGTTGGTGCGATTTTTGTTTTATAATATTTAATTTTAAAACACTCACACAATTTATTTGATTATAGAACACATACACCAGAATTTAACTGAATCAGCTATTAATACTACTTGAAAGTAGCTAATTAATACCAGAGAGCTTTGATTAATATGCACTATCTGGTCTACCAGCCAAAATCACCAGGTTGCCATGCCAGGCAAAAAGTTGTCATTTTGGTGGCAAAAAGAAACCTTGGGTACATCTGTACTGAAATTTTATAAATTTGGGTACTAGGAAATTTAAAAGTTGTTTTAATATTGGAATAGCTTACTTGCACAATTGGTGTACCAATTTAAGATAAATTTTTTTTTGGTACTTTTCGGTTAGCCAGGCGCCAGTGAAATTATATGTATAGATATATATTTCACTGGTGCCCGGCTAACCGAAAAGTAGTTTTTTTTTTGTAACACTTCTTTACATGTTTGCCATTTTTTAAAAAAAAGTGTCCATTTTAACTGTTTAATGTAAATTTGATTTGGGAAAAATTAAATTGATACAAAGCAATACTGGGAATTGAATATAAAAGGAGGGAAGAAATCTTAAATTATCAAGAAAATTTATAAACTCAAAAAATTTAAAGTTCACTTTGAAGAGATTTTAAAAACTTCTTCAATTACTATACATTTATTGATAATGATACATTTTATTTTTAGGCATTAATATAGGTTTTTGAATTGAATTACTACGAAAATGCCTTCGAAAATCAAAGATTCTCCTTCAAAAATTGATTCTCCGTGTAATACTGTAAATGGCCATAGTGATAAAGATGAACCTAAAGAGAAATGTGAAGACATTAAAGAAATAGCTCCTGTGTCTGAAAAAAAAAATGATGATGATATTTCTAAATCTAACAATGCATCTTATATTGAAGAAGATATTGATGAAGGCATTGGACATTCAACAAAGTCTCTTGTAGAAGACATGGATACTACTAAAGAATCGGACAGTAAGAAAAGTGATAGTGATAGTTTTAAAGATCAAGAATTTGTTTTTATTCATGATACTGGCTTTACTGTTAAAATAGTGGCTTCTGGAGTAGAACCTTTTGATATTCAGGTAATATAATTCTATTAAATATTTGTTTTGGGTTATTTTAAATTTACATGCAAATTTAGTGGTCCTGAAAATAAATTTTTCCTATGTAAAGTATTGCAGCACTTTTAATCGTGTCTCTGTCATTTTTTGATATACAGTAATCCCTTAACATTCGCGAGGGTTACGTTTGAGGAAAACCTCGCAAATGTCAAATCCGCGAATGAGTCTATCTCTCTGCACTAAAAAAAAAAATTACACTATCTATGAAATTAATTAGAGGGTCACAGAATTTCAAAGAACTAAAGGATAATATGTTTTAACAATACATTATGCCTAACATACTATAAGTAGAAGGTGAATCTACACACATATTCATAAATATGAAATTCATTTATTGGTGATAATTCAAATTAACTGACTGAAGAAATATGTATTATAGCTAAAAATGCATATGTTTTTGTATAAAGTAATTTCGACTCTCTCCATTCACAAAGAGATAATGTAATTATTGGGTCAGTATGCAATACAATATTAAAATAAGATATTTAAATACAACTAAATGCTTCGGAAATACGTTTATTTCCCATCTGAATGCAACTTCAGTTCCATCTCTACGAGAACCTGCACATTTTTAATTACTAGATTGAAGATGCCGTTACCTTACCATTTCTAATATCCCCGTTGCAATGAGTATTCTGTTATTATTTTGCTTTCCTACAACACTTGCTCCTTTTTCAGATCACAACTGAAAATTGATTTGTAAATAGTTATTAAGAAAACACAGGGGAAATAATCTTTAAGCATTATAAATTCTAAAAAAGCAGATAATAAACACAAATCGCGAATAATTAAGTCAGATTCTCGCAAATGTTGAGTTTTTCCGTATTTTCATATTCGTGAATAATTGAAACTCTGGAATGTTGAAACCGCGAATGTTGAGGGATTACTGTGTATCATTTGCTCATAAAAAATACATTGAGTATGTTTGACTTTATTTACAAAGCAATTCTTTATCCCAAGATTAAATTTTTTGAAATAGTGTTTATTTAGTACTACAACATTCTCATGCGCGTGCAAGCATTTTATTATAATAGAAGATACTATTATAATTAAAATATTACATAAATTAATTCTTCAAATCCATGTTTTGATATATTTTTTTCCACTAAAAAGCAGGTATCCCTAGTTTTTGTAACCTCTGTTAGACATATTTTTTTTTCTCTATTCCTGTCAAGTGTATCACATGACACTATTTAAGTTTATTGGTGGGCAAGTTGTCACAACAGTGATTTTGAAATATTTGTTATGAATATCGGATACATGTTTCTTGGGAGTTTTTTTTTTTCCCTTTCTAACTTTTGTTACCAATTATGCTGTCATCACCTTTCATCACCTTTATGCTGTGATTTTAGAAATAAATAAAATCGGTTCAGATTTGGTACCTCTTTCAAATAGACTGATGAACAAGCCAAAAGAAGTTTTCTCAGATTTTTTTTTCTTTCTGAATCTAACCTTTGTATCTGTTATCAGGTAATAAAGTTTACAAATATGTTATTCTTCTAAATTAGCTGTTAATTCATCTCTGAAAAAGTTTACTACACCAAGCTATAAACATTTCTAACATGACACGAAAAAACTTTGTGAATTGATATGGTGTTAACTTCTGTCACCTTATGTAACTCTTTTACCTCTGTTATAAATTTATTTCTGAAAATTTTGTATCTAGGATTATAGGGTGTCAACCCTATAATCTTATTTAATCAGATGATTTAAAAAAAAATTATTGGTTAAAATCATAAATTTTCTAAATGTTTAAAATAACCTAAAAAGTAATAAAATCCAAGGTGAACAGAATTTGGAAAGTTTCTATGAGTATTTTGCCTTATGAATAAATAAAGCTTTTAAATAATTGTTTCTTAGCTTAATTCCTTAGACTCATAAAAAATTAAGTACAGTAAGTTTGTAAAAGCCAAGTTTCTATCAGGTATAAAAAGCATTTCATTAAGAAATGACAAATCTAATAATTTGCAATGTAATAATTTCCTCTAAGTAATCAAATTATTTATTCTTTTATATAAAATAAGAATATCAAGTATAATAAAATTCTGTTGGTAAAACAATAAACAGCCAGTACCTGATTTTCACAATAAATTTATAGCAAATTGGAGCTAAAGAGAATGAAAGAATGGCATCTGCTCAACAGCTATTGTAAAAGAATGTATATGAGAAAAAGAACTATTTTGTATAAAATATTAAGCACAGCAAGAGAAACATCTTCAGTAGAGGTTTATTTTTTAAACCTTTTTTAAATTCGTATATACCAAATAAAGAAATTTAGTTAGCAATTGAAAAGAATTGGAGTTATTTTTTTAAAATTTGAAACACTGAATGTTAATATATAATCCCCACTGAATAGTAATAACATACTATTTAATATTTTGAGAATTTCAGATATACTAACTGGCTATTCTTATATTTACTCTGTATGTGTGTATGAATGGGTGTAACTCATTTTCACTTTTTTTCATCATATATGTGCAGAAGTTTAGATTTAGGTGATTAACAGTAATTTTTCAAAGTAAAAATGCAAAACAAGCTGCAAATTATATATTTGTTTTGTTATTTGTGCTAACTAATGAAATTACTTATTTCTTATTTGCAGTGTTTATTAATTCTGTAATTACTTACTGTTACCCCTAAGACATTTTTTAAGGGTGCAGCACCCTGCTCTTTTTAAAATTGGCAAAACACACCCTGCATTTTTTAAAAATAGTGAAATTTACCTTTAGTTGTATTCAGAGAGTTCTTTTAAAAAACTTCCCTACACTGCAGTATATATCAGTGTGCCCAAGACCTTGCTTAAAAAAAAAAAAAAAAAAAAAAAAAAACACAAGTTTATTAAAATTATCTTGTAATTTATTTTTCAATTTGTAATTCATAAAATCATTAAAAATTAATGTCACTATTTATCATAATAAAATTATACTTTTTTCTTCTTACATTGTTGCTAAACACATTACTAATATATTTCCTCATGAAATAATGCCCTTTTCTACTGGGCTGCTGTCTTTTTTGGGAACTAGTATCCTGCCACTTTTTCTTTCTAGAATGAATACTACATTATTGAATATCGGTAATTAAAGCATAAAAATGTATATTTTCCTAATTAGAGAGTTAAATATTTAATAATTATTAATTTTAAGCAGTATTTTAACAATTTAATATTAAAGCAGTTATTAATTTTAATAAATATAAAAATTGTAGTTAATATAGTTTCACATAATTATTACAAAGTATTAATGTATATAACACTATTGTATTCAACTAACTAATGAAATTACTAATTTGCAGTTTTTATAATTTTTGTAATTACTAATTACTAATTAAAATTTTATTAAAGTATAAAAACATAGATGTTACTAATTGGATGGTTAATTGTTTTGGAAAGCAGAAATTCTTGGTAGTTATTCTGTATTTTAATGCAGGGGAAAAAAATAGTAAAAATCCTATTTAAAATTTAAAAAAAAATCCCCTTTTTTATTTAAAAAAGTATTTTTTTAACACTCTAATTGGTTATGATATAACCATCGATTGATATACTCAATAAGTGGGCAAACAATCCTTAGTCATTTTTGATATAGTGATCATTTTTTAAATTTAAAGTTTCAAGTATAAAATATACAATTTCATAACATACTACCAAATAATTTTCATAATTTTATTCATTCTCCTTAAACATGTTTAGGTTAATATGCAGCATTAACTTGGCTAAGGACATCTATTGAACCCAATGATAAGATTGTTAGGATAAATATAATTGCAGCTTTTTGTCTGGTAACAGGGTTATAAATTTTTACACCTAATGTCTTCTTGCAGGTTTGCTTTTTAAAATAAAATGGTGATGCCGGGAATGTGCTACAGCGCATCATTTAAGCAAAAAATTGCAGAAGGGATGCATAAATATAATTTTTATGGGTCCTTCAGGATGCATAATTTTTCTGTTCAAAGATTGTGCAAAAGAGGCATATGTTATATAAAATACATTAAATCAGTCTTATTTCTGAAAGAGGATACACTTTTGTAAATAATGAGTTTTTTAGAAATGTCTGGGTTTTAAGGACCCAGAATTTTAAAAGCCTAGAGGCATTCATTAAGCTTTGCTTTTAATTATATGCTTCAATTTAAAACTTATACAGCTACAAAATGCAATTATTGTGACCAAAATGTAAAAAAAAAAAAAAAAAAAATATTTAAAGGGAAAATCTGTGAATAAAACTAATGACCCGTTTAGAGTATTGTTATACATTCATTTGCATAAATTTTGATGCATTAACATATGTATGAATGTACACACATATTCATATTTATGAAATTTTATTTAATGAAGATAATTCAAATTAACTGACTGGAGAAATAATTACAGCTAAAAAGCATAGTTTTTATTTTTAATAAAGTAATTTCGACTCTGTCTCTATTCCCAAAAAAATTATAATGTATGCAGCTTCAACTCAATCTCTAAGAGAACCTACACAAGCACATTTTAAATTAATAGATTGAAGATGCCGTTACCTTACCACTTCTAATATCCCCATTGCAATGAGTATTATTCTGCTGTTATTATTTTGTTTTCCTACAACACTCGCTGCTTTTTCTGTAGACAACTGAAAATTGATTTGTAAATATATACTGAGAAAACAGGGGAAACGGTCTTTAACAACTGTAAATTCTGAAAAAGCAAAGATTGAATTAAAAAAAAATCTTGAATAATCAAGTCAGATTCTCGCGAATGTTAAGGGATTACTGTATTTTAACCTTATGCTATTTGCATTTTATACTATTAGAGATATAACAAAAATGAAATTTTATGTGCATTCCTCATTCTTATACTAGGGCCATTAATATTTAGATGCCTGTATTTTTTTAGTGACAAACAAGGCATTCTAGGCACTTAAGGCTTGTTAACGACTGGACTACAGATCCCCCACTCTGTTAAACCTATGGGCTTGAAATACATCTGTTTCAAATTTCTCCTTGGAAAATTTTTACTGTATCTTCTTTAAGGATGTTTCTTTTATTTTACAAAATATTTCTAAAATAGTTTTATTTCAAGTGTTAAAATCTTGCAACTCTTCTGCTTCACTTAGATTTTAATACTTAAAATATAAAATTAAATGTTTTTTATAAACATTTTGTCTAAAAAAAAAAAATCTTTCAAAAAAGAGCATA
Source organism: Maratus michaelseni (assembly GCA_963931845.1). Classification (NCBI taxonomy): domain Eukaryota; kingdom Metazoa; phylum Arthropoda; class Arachnida; order Araneae; family Salticidae; genus Maratus; species Maratus michaelseni. The sequence goes on from OZ007591.1 coordinate 255,439,723, forward strand.
CAGAAAAAATAAAAATTGAAATTTTCAGAGGAGGAATTAAAAAAAATAGATATGTTCCAATCCCATAAATTTAACATTAGAGAAAGGGATTTGCAGTCTGACGGAGGATCCTTAATTTACTTTTACGATTGAATCCCTAGAACAATTTAAAATTGGTATTGCACTCTAAAAATTAATAGTATATTAATAAATTGATGTTACAGTAATTTTATTTTGAATGTCATTTAATGATTTTTAAAGTTTTGATCTGAAGGAAATAATGTTTATAAATATATTTTTCTCATCTTATTTTTAAGTTTATGGACAAGGCCTTTTATAAATTTTTAATTTTTGTAAATTATTTCATTTTATTGGATATTTCGGGTATACTTCCTTGATTAAAATGGTCCTGCTGTTTTCATTATATAAACAAGGTCACTGAAATAGCATTTCATTATCGCCTTAAAAATTCAAAGTAAGGTATAAACTCAAATATTTTTACCGATGCATTTTTCATCCTCCCCCCCCCCCCCCCCCCCCCACCTCTCAAAAAAAAAAAGTCTAACTACCAAATATAACCAATTACGTTCCATATTTCTTTCATAAATTTCTCTTTGCTTTCTTTAAGCTTAATTTTTTTTTTTCTAAATTTTTTAGAAAAAAACTCTTTTTAACTTATTTCTAATTTATGACCTATTTTTAAGTTTGCATTTCATTTCGGTTTATTCTAATTTTTAACTTTGATAGCATTTTTTGGTATGTCTGTGTTGTTATAAGGACCTTTGCAAGAGAAAAATCTTTCACACATCTTCTGACAACCTATTCACTGTATCTTATTCGCAAGCAATTTTTTCAATATTTGTACAATTTAACATACAGAATTCATTTGTCATTGTATTGCTGACAGAAAGTAATTTATCCAAGTGTTTTGAAAAGCAATTTCTTAAATATACATAAGCAAGCATAAATTCATTGGCAAAAGTTTGTTTTCATAGCTGTATGTATGTATGTATGGTTATCATTTACAAAAGTTTTATGATATGTAATCATTTGGCAACAAATCTCTTTTGTAGGCCTGAAATGCACAAACCTTTTTTTTTAAATAGCGCCAAGGGCACTATAACAAATGAGTACTGCATTTTTAATATCTGTTCAAATTAGGGTGCCAAATCCATGATTAAAAAACACCTGATTTATTTCTTTAAAGTCAGCCTTTTTTTTTTTTTTTTCTTTTGCATTTAAGATATTGAATGGTTAATCAAGAATTGTAAGTTTCCAAAACAATTAACTCTAATATGAAATTAAGGAACATAACTTAAATTTTCATACTTAAATAAATAAAATAATTAATTATTGAAATAATAAATAAACTAAGTAATTTTATTAGTTAATAATATATAATAAATCAAGTATGTCACAGCAGCTCTTCTTGCACTTGTACTTTGTGAAATTATTGCAATCACAAAAATCTAAACTTACATATACGTGTTAACCCAAGGTTACTATATCATAAGGTTGAGCCATTTCCCTCTGCAGCCAATGGGGAGCCACTCGTTGTTTGACGTCACTCGGCGTGCTCTGTTCAATTTCCAAATTGATTTTAATTAGAAACGTGCTATTTTTAATTGAAAAGTATCAGTCAAAATTTTCATTTGAAAAGAAATTTAAAAATTAAAATATATTCTTTATACATAGGACTTTCATCACATCTAAAATTTAAAGTATTATCTCTTTTCAATTTGTCGAAATTTGGTTGTTAAATTAGCTATCTTTATCATTACATTTCGTTTGTGCCTCAGTATGAAAAGTTCATTTTCATAAACATAAAAGTGCAAAATAGTAATTTTTATAAATAAAATCTTAAAGACCTACAAGAGTATCAAATTTAATGTTTGTATGAATGCAGTTAATAATTTTTAATATAGTATATTTATAATATTTGATCGGTATTCAATTTGAAATCTATAATAATTCTAATATTATTGTAATTTCGACATGTCTTTCATAAAAAAAAAAGTTTAAAAAAGAATAATCATTCAGATTTCAACCTCACACCCCAGATACACAATATTGAGTTTTGCATGATTTAGATTTAAAAGACAAATAAAATAGAAATTTTAATAAGTAAACAGCTGAATATTTAATATTTTTAAACTAAAATATTCATGCAGTATAATTATGATTTAGTGGAAATAAAATTTGAAATTCGGAGTAATATATTTTATAAACACATTCCGAAAAGTTTATTTAAAATGCTATTTTAATGCCATATAATAAACATAAAATAATTTAAAATAATAAGGTAAATTAATACATGAAAGAGCATTTAACGTTTAAGCAACTTTTTTTATTTCCAAATAATATTTAAAATTACATCTCTTTTTAGCGTTTTAAAACTTAATTTTAAAATTTAATGTTTCTTCAAATTCCAGTCAGATAGTTGATGTGATTGAATATCAAATTGATATATATATATATATTAGAATAAAAAGGAAGACAGCAGTATTTATAAGGAAGATTTAAAACACAAATAACAATAGAAACTTTAATTTTTTAATTGCCTATTTTTTAAAACCGACAGATTTGAGATATAGAAAAATTATATTTAAAATTCAGAATAATATACTTTTATAAAAAATCTTCCAAAAGGGTTATAAAAAATTATATTTTAATGCTGTAGGATGAAAAAATTATATAAAAATATTTTAATAATTAATATATTTTAGGTTTTAACCCTCAGAATATGCCTTTATTTCAAGAATTTTATTTCATCACAGGGTGCATTTTGAAGACTCATTTTAGATGTGCGCTCCATTATTTGCTATTTTTAGTTTTATCGTGCAATCAAAGTTGATTGACTCCACATTTTTGATTTTCTGGCAGCGTATCCCTTTTTATTTCTGATGAATATATGATTACTATGTCTCAATCGAATGAAAGTTCTTGTTTTCACAAATGATTTTATTATATTTTTGTGCATATTTGGAAAAAAGTTGGATTTTTTTGCACGCATTTTCGCTAAAATTAAATTCTTTCGAAAGTGAGCTGTCGTGAATCTCATTAAAATATAACCTTATATAACCTAGTATGGCTAAGTGTTTCTTTTATGCTTGGAGAGGAACTGGTACAAGAAAAATCAATTCAGAGTGAAGTTTCTTTTTTAAAATTCCCAGCACATGTTTCTGGCAATTTTAAAGTTGGCACAGCACTTTCATGCAATATTCTTTTAGCAGGAGCGTAACACAAAAGTTCTGCTTTCAAATTTCGTATTCAGCAAAACTGACCGCAAGTCTCTTTCTGAGAAGCAATTAAAGCTTCGTGTGAGGGAAAACTGCCCTGTCTGTCAAAGAAAATGACAATAAATGATTACTTCACAATCCCGTCTCTTTCAAAGATCGACCAAAGATAACAAGCAATAAAAACTCCATATCTTAGGAAAAAAATATGCATGACTATTTAATTTGAAGGGAAAAAAATCCCTCTAAATCGCTTTATTCCTAGAAAAAAATACTTTTGCTAATGAAAAATGTTTTAGTTTGAAGAAATATGCTTTCATATGACCAAAGAAACTATATTTTTTTAAAGCAGAAATACTATTTTAAATGAAAAAAATGTGTGTTTTCCTGTTGAAAGAATCGTTCTTAGCACACTCAGTGACGTCAGAAAAACCGAAAACTTGATACCAGAGCTAAAGGGAAATGGCACCCCCCTGGTGTTAACCAAGAATAATTATGAAAATTAATTAAATCAAGTGTGTCACGGCAGCTCTTCTTGCACTTGTACTTTGTGAAATTACTGCAATCACAAAAATCTAAACTTGCATACACATGTTCACCAAAAATAATTATGAAAATTAACTCTATTACTAATTCATGTATACACACAGGTTAAATATAATATGAATTATCAGTTATATATCTGCAATCCATATTAACTTATTGAAATGTTAAATATTAACATTATTACCCACTCACTAGGAATTTGCATTTAGTGCTTCGAATAAAAATTTTGTTCTCTTATTTAATCCCTAACTTGTTTATTCGCTGTGTGAGAGTTCACAAGTAGAAAACATTCTTTCAATTTCTGCTGAAATAGCTCTTTCTTTGCTTAACATTTTGATAGTTTTTTCTTCTTCCTTGTAACTAGGGGGCTATGTTCACCAACCCCTGTCCAGACACCAGTCTTTAAAAACATGCTAATTTGCTGTTTTAAAAGAGATTACCTGATTACAGAATATTGAAGGATATTAAAATGGCCAGTGGTGATCTTAAGTAATCAGATTGTATTAATTTCTCTTTGATTAGGAGATTTTTCAGGTCTCAAGGCTGCATCCACTGCTGTTCCAACAGCTGACGTCTGTTTTTGGGATTGATTTATCACACATTTGAACATCAGCTTTTACAAAATTAAGTAAAAAATGTCACTGCCTCCTGGATTTTAAAACAATTTTTCTTCTAGACGTTATTATATAACACTATAAAAAAATAGTTTTAAATAGGACTTTAAATAGTACATTGTTTATTTTCCCCATCTAATTCTTCTTGCATGTAATAATTTTAAAGTTTTCTCTCTCTTATATTCACAAGTAAATATTTTTTCAATTGAAAAGCGTTTGGAAATATTTCAGCTTTTTAAATGATGTAATTTTCATCAATAAATGAGGGGGTTAGAATGACAGTGGAGCAAGTCAAAAATTTAAAAAATCTTGATAACCATATTTTAACAGTATATAAATTCCTATTTAGTGTGACAATCAAATAAGTCGTTAAAGTTAAAAACAAGTTGGATTACTTAATGCAACAACAATACAACAAGTTTCGCAAAAACATTCTTTTCTCAAATTACTAAATATTGACTTGCTCCACTGTCATTTTGACCCCCTCACCTTTTTGCATGTAATAATTTTAATTATTTTAAAGTTTTCTTTCTCTTTTTAATATTCATGTGTAAATATATTTTTTAATTACAAAATGTTTGGGAATATTTGTGCATTTTTAAAATTTGCGAACAGTAGATAAACTAGTTTTTCGAAATATGAAATTTCTATTCAGATAATGAAATTTTGAATAAAAAATTGGAAGACAAACTTAAATTAGACACCCTCTTTCCCCCCAGAAGACTTCAGTTGCTATGTATAGTTTTTTGATCCTATAAAACCTTTTTAAATCTAAACTATTTGACAGACTTCAACATTAAATAGCTCTTAAAATATTCTTTGATTTAAAAACTGTCTGCTTCAGTGTGTTTATCATACATTTCTCATCAAAAGTTCTACTTTTCATATTTTTATATGCAAGTATTTTTAATATAAGCCGAGAAAGAGCCCTGGTCACAATAGATTAAATTACAGCAATAACAGTAGCTACGTTACCTTTTTTAAAAACATTTTTTTCATTATAACTCTTGAGCCGATGTTAGCCTTTAATTTCAATTTGTTATGTTTTGTAAGAGCAAAATTGAAAAAATAAGAGAATCATTTTTTTACCTGCTTGTTTGTACTTTAAATATATGAATGAATCATTTGATTATTTAATGGAAATGGACAGTGAATTATAATTTTAACTATCAAATTAAAAAAATTATTTTATGCTTAATAAATTCGTTATTTACAAGCTTTTTTTTTTAAGCTTTTGACATTTATTTAATAGACAATCTTTAGAAACATTGAAAATTATGTTCATCTTTGATTTTAATACTTTTTCACATTTTAAAAATTTTCAAGAATGATTATTTTATTAGTGTTTTTTTTTTTTTAACAATCCTCTAATTAGTCATGATTTAAATCGCTTTATTTTAATCATCTGATATTCAGTTTCCTGAATTATTTTCTTTTCACAGGTTAGTTCTACTGAATTGGTACAAGAAATTCACCAGATGCTGATGGATAGAGAAGAAACTTGTCATCGCACTTGTTTTTCTCTTCAATTAGATGGTGTTACAATGGATAATTTTGCTGAATTGAAGACAATTGAAGGTTTAAAAGATGGCTCTGTTATAAAAGTTATTGAAGGTAATTTTTTAAGCTTTAATCAAAGTGAAACAAATTCATGAAACTTGCACTCTTAGTTTTCAAAATTTTAAAGTTTTTGAGACATATCAACTAATGAGTTTTTTTTGTAGACAGTAAAAATTTCTCTGCGAAATGTTTTGTTTGTTACTAAATTTATATTAGCTGATTAAATTTGTTTTTTTTTTTGGGGGGGGGGGGGAGACTTGTTTTCAATGCAGTTTTCAAAGAGAATATAGAAATATCATATGAAAATTTGAACGTATTTTTATAATTCAAAGATTTGTTTGGTTATTTTATGAATAAGTAATGCTAAATATTTTGTGGCACAGCGGTAACAAGTCAGTGCAGTTTCAATAAGTTTCCAGTTAGCTAGAGGAGAAATATTGATAAGGGGAGGATTTTGTTTGGCTAGTTGGCAAATAAAGGCTATGATGTTTAAGCAACTGATAAAATAATTTTCTTATCTTGGTAAACTAAAGAAGTTTAACTTCATAATGAAATAAGTTAGATTAGTTGTCTGTTAAGTATTATATATAATAATTTATTATATAATTTGTTAATTCAAATCTTGGTTAATTTTGATACTTGGCTTTCATTCTCTGGAGTTAAAATTGAGTCTGCAGCATATTTGGCTTTTTTGCCCTGCATTTACTGCTTTCATTTATCTCTTCATCAGAGCAGGGGCACGAGTGAGGCACTTTCCTATCTTGTGTGCAAGACCTTCAGTCTTGAAAATATTTTTGACTGATAATAAATTGTACTTTATGTACTTCAATAATTGCGATTTTACTATCAAGAACTTTTAACGACTTTCTTTTATTGTAAAATATCAATTTTTAGCCATAATGCAAGACATAGAAATCTTCTAACTCATTTTCATTTGGTTATTCTTAATATTCAGAAAAGTTTTCAGTCTTTGCTTGGATGGACCTCTTGCATCCATGCCTTGGATGAATAATCAAGAAGGATGTCAAATTTGATGGCCTTTCTGAGATATATATAGAATGGAGGAAAGTTAAACTGCAACTAATGCTTAGATACAAGGATTTTATGTATTTAAACAATTTTTCAAATTAAGCCAATCTTTTAGCAGTTTTGTGTAATATTGTGACTAGTTAAAATATTCTTCATTTGATTCTATATTTTTAATTTTTTAACTAATTGTTAACTATTATTTAACACATGATGCACTTGTGTTATGTTACTGTTATAATTTTATTTTGCTTAGTGTTTTGATTCAATCTTAATACAACTCAGATTGCAATTTTTATTTATATTGGGGGAAAGAAAAAGTGGTATAAATTATCCTTCTCCCTGATGTGAAAATAGCTGGGCATGGTTCTATTTATATTGCCTTTAAATATAAACTTCTCACTCCCTCCACAATAGATTCATTTACTGGTGTGATAATATTTAGAAGTTTTAATGTACACAAATTAAGAAAAAAAAAAATGTCGGAGAAGTAACTGTTTGAATAATGAATCCTTCTACTCCCCCATAATATTTCTCTCAATTTTCTGATGGATGTTCCCAAGGCTGAAATTAAAGCAGATCAAGAAGTGCATATGCCCCAGGCACCAAAAACTATTTGATTTGTCGTTTGGTACAAATGACTAAATTTTGTTAGTCATGAAATCTGATAACCCAAAATGTGTGCATTTGTACTCTTTACTTTGAATAGAGTTGGTTTTTCCATTTGTTGACTGCCTAAGTACACCAAAACAGTATATTTTTAACAAATTCATCCAAGATACTTGCAAGATCGATATACTGTTTCAATTGGGTTAAAATTCAGTATTTCGAATGTTTTGCATGCTTTGCTTTTGTGTACTCCTGTAAACTAACTAGATCTACATACTTGATTAACAAACTCATCCAAGATATGGGTAAGGTCAATACAGCGTCTTAAGGTTTGAATTTATCCAGCATTTCAGAGATTATTGTGATGACAAATTTTGCATATTTTGTTATTGTGTGTCCATGTAAAAGATCTAATAACAATAACAGCAAAATATTTGATTAATGAACTTACCCAAAGGTACTAGCAGATCAGTTTACTGTCTTGATTAAGTTTGAATTGGTTCAGTATTTAGGACGTTATCATGACAAGATTTGCATTTATATATATATATGTATACACAAGGCTTTATAAATTTGAAAAAATCTGGTAGCAAGGTATAAATTCTAGTTGCCAGTAAAAAAATTTACCCCCCCCCCCCCTCTCCCCTTATTGATTTTCAAAAAGCACAAGTTTTTTATGAATTAAATGAGAAAAAATAACAAACCTAGTTTATAATTATTAGTTACATAGTTTAGAATAATACTTAAGAAAAAAAAAGTTTTCTAAGGGAACTTATCAAAATTATAAATCTCTTGGGGAAATATTGTAAATTCTGAATTAACCGGCATGTTCGGGAAATGCTGATTGCCGAATGCTACAAATGTCCAAATAGTTGAGAGTGCTACAAAACCTATATTTGATGAGAGGGCATCTATAAATAGTGAAGCCAGAAAACTATTTTTTGCCTATTTAGTCTATTGGATTAAGTCAAATATTTGATTTTATTTTAAAATTTGCATTTGATGAACTTTTAGTTTTGATAAATTTAAAAATAAAAGCTTTTATTTTTTTAAATATAATTTTAAGTTTATTTTTTAATATTTTGTAACTTTGCAGTATTTATAATGAGACATCTTACAAGAAATTTAATTAAACATTGTGACGTTCGCAAAATAACTCCAGAGCTAATATGCATTGCTAAAAAGAAAAGAAAAATTTTCCCGCATTGGGATTACATAATCTGGATCAGCAGCTGGCTGAGGTTTATTTTGATCCAACGATCTATAATAAGATTTTAAGAATAAAATAAAAACAAATACCTTACCCTTATGAATTGCAATTAATGATTTTTTTCTCCATTTACTGCAGATAATAATCCAAACAATGTAATTATAAAATGTTCTTGAGTAACAACACAGTCTACACACATTGTCTCTAAGACAGTGACGCCAAACTATTGTCCAGTGTGTGTGGTGCACACAGGCACTAGGTACCAAACATTTTAAGCTGGGAAGAGATATTTAAAAAATACATTTTTATTAAAATGAATTAGTCTTGAAATTTTAGTTTTATAGATTTACTTTAAATGGATTATTTATAATCACTTATATGTTATTATTCTTTAAAATGAATGTGATAGGTTAATCAGTTTTAATTCTGAACACAAAAATGTGATTTGAAACTTACAAAAAGCATAAGCCTTTTTTATCATTGCATCCAATTTTTAGATGCCACAAGTTGGGTTGGATTGACAATATTTCTTGCTGTTTTATTGAAAGTTCTCCCCTCACCTCACATTCTAATCACGTGACATATTAGCCGACTAGATAGAGCAGAAAAGAATGGCGTTTTATGTGCATGAAATGGTAGAGAAGAGAGATCACTGCTTGCTGCCTGCACGAGTATGGGTGTTCCAGAGACAATTATACTCATTTCTTAGTTCAATTTTTGTAAAGGAAAAAAAAAAAAACAGATTAAATAACTTAGTCGCCAGGTGAAAAAAGTTGGTCACCAGTGGCAACCTGGCGATCACATTTGTCAAGCCCTGTGTATTTGTGTGTATTTGTATATGCCCTGTGTATTTGTGTGTGTGTCAAGCCCATGATTTTTTTTTTTTTTTTTTAGAAATAGACCTATTGCAATAAAAAAAAAATCTTTATACTTTCTTACAGTTATTTTATATTTAAAATAAAAAATAAAAACAGCAAATCAAACTTATTATATTAATTTATTTTGGAGAGAGTGTGCGCCGAAATTCATGCTTGCCCTGTGTGGGGAATAAAAAATCTTAGTTTCAGCCCTGGATGTTCAAATTTTGAATTTATGTTGGCTTGTTTCAGTAGTGGTGTACTAAAAGTTTTATTAGCAGAGATCTGTTTAGGAAAATTATGGGTACTTAAAAAAGAACCCTTCACAAACCAGGACCCTTTATAAAAAAAAAAAAAAAAAATTCTCATCGCAAAACAGCACCCTTTCCAAAATTCTGTGTCTTTAAAAATAGACCTTTCACAAAACTTTTCCATCTCCAAACTGAACCTTTTCCCAAATTTAATCATTTAAAAGTAAAATATGACCTGTCACACAATTTAACTCAAAGAGCATATTACTTAGCTTTTTTTCTATGCATAAATTATAGATATACAGGAAACTGAAAATGATAATTTCAAATTCACAAAAATGACTAGAATTTTCACAAATATATATAAAAAACTTCACAATTTAACAAAAACAAGACTCTATGAGAAAAATCTGGACAGACCCCTGATTAGAATAACCAGCAGGGAAGACAAAGTGTAGTTCGGTTAAAATTAGCTTGCCCCATAGTGAACCAAAAATGAGCCACTGCTCGAATTTTCTTGAACATATGTGACCCAGCCCAATGGTCTCATCGTGCCCCAAAATGGTATGATATCAAATTTAGTCAATCTTAGATCCATTTTTCAGATAAAAATAGCTTTACCTGTAGTGACCCAAAAATGACCTAATCTAATTTTCTCGAACATGTGACTTAGCCGAATATTTTTCTTGTAATCAAAATGTAGTATACAAAATGTAGTCAATCATTTGAGCCATTTTTTAGATAAAATGAGCTTGACCCTAATCCGTAGTGACCCAAAATGACCCTCAAATCTAATTTTGTCAAACATGTGACCAAGTCTAATGGTTTTCTCGTAATCTAAAATGGTAGGATAAAAAAAGTCAATAGTTTGAGCCTTTTATTAGATAAAATTGGCCCATAGTGACACCAAAATGACCCACTAATATAATTTTCTTGAACATGTGATCCAGCCCAATGATCTTCTCGTACCCAAAAATGGTAGAATGCAAAATTTAGCCAAAATAATTAGTCATTTTACAGATAAAATTAGCTTGACCCACAGTGACCTAAAAACTGAACCATTAATCGAATTTTCTCGAACTTGTGACTTAGACCAATGGTTTTCTCATAATCCAAAATGGTAGCATACAAAATTTAGTCAATCTTTCGAGCTATTTTTTCGATAAATTTAGCTTGACTCTGATCCAAAATGTGACCCACTAATCAAATTTTCTTGAACTTGTGACCTACACAATGGTCTTCTCATAATCTAAATCGGTAGAATACAAAATTTAGTAAATTGTTGGTACCCTTTTTTAGATTAAATTAGCTTGACCCACAGTGACCCAAAAATGATCCACTAATCAAATTTTCTCAAACATGTGAACCAGCCCAATGGACGTCTCGTAGTCCAAAATGGTAGTAAATAAAATTTAGTCAAATCGTTAGAGATATTTAGATAAAATTGGCTTGACACGTAGTTACCTAAAAATGACGTACTAATTGAATTTTCTTGAACATGTGACATAGTCCAATGGTTTTCTCGTAATCCAAAATGGTATGATACAAAATTTCGTCAAAATAGTTAGAGCCATTTTTAAGATAAAATTTACATGTGCGTACACACACACACTATTTTCTCATATTATAATATATGATAGATTTTCTCGTATTATAATATGATAGATTTTCTCGTATTATAATATGATAGATTTTCTCGTATTATAATATGATAGATTTTTCTCGTATTATAATATGATAGATTTTTCTCATATTATAATATGATAGATTTTTCTCATATTATAATATGATAGATTTTTCTCATATTATAATATGATAGATTTTTCTCATATTATAATATGATAGATTTTTCTCATATTATAATATGATAGATTTTTCTCATATTATAATATGATAGATTTTTCTCATATTATAATATGATAGATTTTTCTCATATTATAATATGATAGATTTTTCTCATATTATAATATGATAGATTTTTCTCATATTATAATATGATAGATTTTTCTCATATTATAATATGATAGATTTTTCTCATATTATAATATGATAGATTTTTCTCATAATATATATATAATAGTGTTTGTCTGTCTGTCCCTCCAGGTACTAAGAACTCTTAGAGAATTTGAGTTCATGTATTTTATTACATGATATATATATATATATATATATATATATATATATATATATATATATATATAATAGTGTTTGTCTGTCTGTCTGTCCGTCCCACCAGGTACTAAGAACTCTTAGAGAATTTGAGTTCATGTATTTTATTACATGATATATTATATATAAATAAATATAATATGTATTTTACCATTCCAGGGTAAACTGCTTAAAGTGTATAGTTAAGATAGCTAAATCCTTTTCTTTGAAATCCTTTTGTTTTCTGTTTGTATGTTATACTTTTAATCTTTTCAATTTGTTTTTTATAGAGCCATATACAGTGAGAGAAGCCAGAATTCATGTGCGACATATAAGAGATTTGTTAAAGTCTTTAGATCCTGCTGATGCTTATAATGGAGTAGAATGCTGTTCTTTTTCTTTCCTTAATATAATTACACAGGGCGATATCTTGGGTATGCTTTTTAAAAAATATTTTCAGTTGTTTAAAATGTTCTGCATTTTTGTTTTTCCTTCCTTTATTTTTTTTTTCTTAAAATTCATTAGTTTTGCAGAATAAGGTGGTCTGGACCTTTTTTTTTATTTATAGATATTTTACTTGTTTATTTTCTTGAAATGTAGATTTTTATATATACTTAAAAAAAATATTATTTTTGCTCTATAACTTTCTTGTAATAATAAACATCTAAATTGCCTCTTCCCTCACCCAAAATAAAAATTCTACTTCTCCTTTCTCTTCTCTCCTCCTCCCCTCCCCAACACACAGTTAAAAATATTTTACACTTTTTTGAAGATTTTTATGATCTATTATTTTGTAGAAACAATAAATAAATCATCTCTCTTAAATTTCCATTCCTCATCTCCAGGAAAAAGAGTCAATTTCTAGATGTGGAGGGGGAGATTTTCTTCTTTCTTTGTAGTTTGGCAGTTTGCACACCCGATACATTGTTAATGGGGGGAGGAACAAATTTCAGAGTAGAGGGAGATTATAGATGAATGATAATTAATCTTACTATAAAAATAAGAAATAAAGCATTTTTTATAAAATTGTTTGAAATATCTTTAATACCAATTTGCTGGGTGGAAGGGCAGAGATAGAAGTGGAACTTTTTTGGGGGGTGGTGGGAAGGAGGGTAATTTAGATGACAGATTTATTGTTAGTAGAGAGCAACAAATATTGCAAAAGATTCTTTTAAAAATAAGTTTGAAAAATCTTAAACTTTGTTTGCTTGAGATTGGAAGGGAAATGTAAATGTAGAAAGCAGGGGGTTTGTAATTTAGATTTGTTACTAAAGCAACCAATAAAACAGAATTTTTTATATTCATTGTAGGCTGCCATTTGCAACTAAAATGCTATTAAGAGACTATTTTCAGTGTCAAGTGACAATTGCTACTATTTTAGCACAAAAGCCACTATTTTGGAATAGAATCTGTTTTTTTTTTTTTTTCCAAATCCAGCGGCTATCTTTTGTAAAAGTAACAATTTTTCATTAATCCAAAACTGCCAACTCTTCCCTTTTTTAAACCTGATATCCTGATGTAATATTTCAGAATCAATTTCTGAAGTTTAATTCTCTAAATGTATCAGAATTTTCATTTTTAAAATGAAGAAATTACTTTTTTCAATCTAAATGTAGCATAAAGAAAAAGATGCCAGTCATCCAAATTTGGTAGGAAACTAATGGTTTTTAGTTTGGCTATCACCCACATGCTTTACAGTTATTTGTCCTAATTTTTGTTGCTCTTAAAGGTAATTTATCCCTTCAACCTCTGTCTTAATCATATATGATTAAATCATCGATTTAAATTAGATTTGTTCAAGGTGCTGTGTGACTTTTGTACCAACGCTACTATTTTTTTCTTCTTTTTGTACGCTATTAAAGTAACAATTTTTTTTTTTTTTTACCCATTAGGTCCTGAAATAGTTTTAAAAATTAATTAGTTTTGTTAGTGGTTGTCAAAGGGGTGGGGGGGGGGAAACATTCTTATCTGAATTCAAGACCTACACTATATTGCCAAAAATCATCACACTTAACGATTTTACACATTTTGTCTAATATCTGGAGGAATACTTGGCAAGTTCTTTCGGAACTTTGGGAATATAAAGAACATGTTTGACATATTTTTACAAAGTTTTGATCATGAGAGCAATTAGGGGACACACGACAAATTGAAGAAAAAAAATTTGGTATCAACCTCTAAAATAAAATGCACGAAATGATCTGTCGCTGCAGCATATGACTATTGTATAATGTTTCTGTTCATTTGTTTACGAATAGCATGTATATTCGTGGAGATATAACTATTTCTTTGAAAAGAAAATCTGACATTTTTGCATGTTTTTTGTTTAAAGCATTTAAGGTGTACTATGATGTATATAATCCTGAACTGAGCATGTGCAAACTATACTGAAGATTTTTTTTTCATGATTTGGAAGTCAACTCTATAGAGCAACTAATATGAAAACATCAGTGAATATCTTGGAAAATTCATAAAGAAATCAACGATATAGTGAACTGAATTTAGTTTGCCTTTGTAAAGTAGCCAGATAAGGGATTTTCCACAATGTCATTCTTTGTTAAGACTTCAAACAAAGGAATTGGCTTTTAATGAATGCAACGAGTAGTTATGGAACGAATGCCTCTATTTTGATAATTCTTTTTTTGTTCTAATGGGTTCATTCTGGTAGTTTTGCAAGAACTAAAGCATAAAAAACTAGTCATTGAGGGGGGGGGGGCACCGTAATACTTACAATCATGGATATGCATAATATAAAATATGAAAATAAAAAATGTGTAAACTATTTATAAAATGCATTGCAATTCAAATAAAATTGTGGCTTGATGGCGTCATAAACTTTAAATGCTCTATTACTGAATTGCGTAAAAGAATATTGGATCGACTTTATTCTTTATGCAAAATTTGTTTTTTTTATTGTATTTTTATATTCACTCCTTAAAATAAACAATTTTTGAAAATTTTTGTATACCTTTTTATCAGAACGAATATTTCAAGAGTCTGAAAAAAATGGTTCGGATAATCCAGGTTACTGAAATTCAATAAGCTTCTTCCCTTTATTACATACTAAGTATATACCAAATTTAAAGTTTTTATCTCAATTCCTTTGGGAGATAAATTGTGCACACACACACACACACAGACAGATGGATGGCAAATTTTTCTTTAAAAAAGGTTTTTCGGAATGTCCAATGTTTGAAACGTGTAAATCCGTCAATTTTTTTTTTTTTTTTTTTTTCAGATTTTTAAAACTATTGCAAGACTTACCCTATACTACATATGATGGGTAAGTAAAATAAAATGACTGTGGAAAATCCCTCTTCATCCAGTTACTTTTAGGAAACAACTGAAATTCAGCTCTCACTATCACATATTTTCACTATATTCAACTGGTCTTTTTATGAGTTGCTCTATAGAGTTGACAACCAAATCATGAAATCTTTGGTACTATTCACGCATGTGCAGTTAAGTTATTTCATACAAACGTTCATATATGATCTAATGTTTAATATATTCTAATTGCACTGTGTTTCTACTGTACTTTTGTCAAGTTTTCTGAAAGTGTCATTAAATTTGGTTGAAAACACTGCATTCTGTAAACAAAAAACATGCAAAAATTACTTCAATTTTTTTTTAAAGATTTCTCTGAACTTTTTTTTTTCTTTTTACATGAATCTTCAAAAGACTTACAGATTACATCTATATCTTTATGGCTGAACACAACAAAACATAATTATGCATAGATAACGCCCTAAAAATATTAAATACATTCAATTTTATTTTTAAAACATAAATTATGCAAAAATATACAGATTTATGTTGTCGTAAGATAGACATCTATACATCTGTGAAGATTGCATGCAAAAATATTAAATAGTTCAAGAGAAATCTTGTGCATAATTTAAAAAGCATGTTTTTAACATTTAGTGATAAATCCCTTTAATCTATTGACTGCCATGGCATACATGCCAGAAATATTTCCTGGGATGCCATACCACAAGAATACATATGCCAGCAATATTTTCATTGAAGACAATTTATTGTTACGAAACAAGACTATTGATAATTTATTATAATGTGTTTAAAAAAAAAAAAACCCTGCTTCTCTTCCTGAAGGTTTATTTAGTGATTTCAGTTTGATGTTCAACATGTAAAAATAACTACGTACAATTTCATATTTTTGAATATTATAAATGTATAAAATTAACAAACATTGCTGCCAGGGTCAAAGTTAGGGGGTAATGAATGAGGCATATATATATACTATGGGTGCCACAGTAAAAGGGGATGCCAAAAGATTTGGTTTGTCGTTCAGTTCAACAAATAATGAAATTTTGTCAAATTTTAATGAATTGCACAACCCAAAGTATGAATGTATTTGTTAATTTTTATATTCTTTTTGCTTTGAATAGAGCCGGTTTTCCCATTAGGTGACCGAACAGTGGTGCCAGAACAATATTTGACAAAAAAATTCATCAAAATACCTACAAGATCAATATACTGTTCCAATTAGGTTCCAATCATGATAAGATTTGCAATATATATCCACACTACATGATGGAATGTAATAAATGAAAATTGCAGTTAACACTTAAGCTCCATATATAAAGTTAATTTTTTTATATCTTTTTTATCATTAATCATCAATTTTCCAATGAAATAAATGGCAATTTAAGAAAATTCATATTTTGTACCCTGCATTCGAAAGTAATTAAAGTTAAGTAAAAAGGACAACCAAATCGAAATAGCAATTTTTATTTTAAATTGGCCTCAGTGTTTACTTGTTTATGTGTAACACAAATGTACACTTCACTCAAATGCTGATGAAATTATAACATTAACGGACTTTATCTCAACATTTTTTTTTTTTTTATTATATAGGTGAATATTTCTTTCAATAAATTTCTGTCAGTATATTTATACCTACTTTTGCATGCCACTTGTGATTCTTCTAAGTTATTATTCATTGATACTGAAAGCAACCAAATTCAAGATTTCACTGGCTTTCATACTAGAAATGCAAAAGCCAGTGAGCTTTTAAATTATGCAAAAGATGCAGTGAACGCTGTTCTTGCATTTTTAGAGGAACAAAATTTAATTCAGTGGCTAGCTTTTGAAGATGAGCTAACTACAACTCGATCAACGACTGATGATGAAATTATCGCTATTGTTTAAAACCACACTGAAACTGACATTGATACTGAATCGGAGGATGAAAACACTAAGATAACTTATATACAGGGTTTAGAACCGAGATAAAATTTTGTTGCTCAAAGAAATTTAAATATTTGCACAAATTAATGAGTGTTCATAGACTACAGAAAAAAACATTGACAACAAACCTAAACTTAAACTACCATTTGTGTCAATGTTTACAAAAAATGAATAATCAGTAAAATTTGTATCCATATATTTAAAGCTGTTTGCTAAAAATGTCAAATAATTCCATCGAATTTCGACCGTATACGCATGCGTCAAAAAAGGACCGGCCAATGAGGCCGAGGGTCTATTCCTGTCTCCAAACGTATTTGGGATCAAGATCAACTCCTGTTGTTTTGAAGTCCGCGTTGCGTTAAACCTAGGAAGATATTTATATAAAAAACTGTGGAGTGTTTAGAAGGTATTTATTTTATTTATTGTTGTATTTATTGTAATTTGAATGAATACTTAGGTATCCATTTCGGATTTACTGTGTAACATGAATTTAGGTTCATTTAACGTTCGCGAAATCAAATCATTTTGTTTATATAGTACAGAAAATAATTCTTCAATCGTAAATAAAAATATAGTAGAACATGTAATACAAAATTGGACCACTTATATTCTGTTTATGATCGGATATGAATCTTATGGTGTTCCGATTGCTAATGAAAACGATTATGTAAATATAATGTCAAAAGACAGTACGCACGGCAGTAATATTTTTATTATTATTTGTTCGAAAAAAGCGAATCTGAGCGTCTGAATATAAATTATAAAATATTATTTCTGTATTTAGCAGCTAAATATTTAATAAATATGCAGGAATGTGACTAGCTTTATGTGAATGTATAATATATATAAGTCTGAACTTTAGCATTATTTTTTAACAGAAATATACTATCTCTATTCGATTTAAAAGTTTTGTCATTATATAAGTGTGCTATTTTATTTGTAAAGAGTATGTATGTATTATATTGTTTGTATGTATACAAATCTTTAGAATCTCTTAATATTTGAATAATGTTTACATTATATTTGTTTGTATGTATACAAACAATATATGTATACAATGAAGTATGTATACAAACAATGTATCATGTAACAATATTAATATTTACATTGTATTGTTTGTATGTATACAAATCTTGAATGTTTTAATTTATTACATTCATTTTTTACCAGTTTGCATGTCCGTTCATGGGCGATTCATA
This sequence comes from Maratus michaelseni, assembly GCA_963931845.1. Taxonomy (NCBI): domain Eukaryota; kingdom Metazoa; phylum Arthropoda; class Arachnida; order Araneae; family Salticidae; genus Maratus; species Maratus michaelseni. Next base: position 255,458,169 of record OZ007591.1, read on the forward strand.
TGAAACTCATAATTTGTCACAAATTGGTGATTTTATTGATTTAGTGCTTTGCCCAAGAATGTGGAAAAAAAAACTTTTTGACATCAGGTGAAATGAATGAGGTTATTTCGGTTTTTCTTTTGTATATAAAAAATGTTATACGTAAAAAAATCCTGGCCATTAATCACATTGTTTTTTGTATATTTAAAGACGATTACTTATTCTTTGTAATTATTTTTTTGTTGGGGGTTTTTGAGCAAAATAATATTACTTCATAGCTAGAACCAGTTCATCATTAATATTTACTTATTTACTTAATCCTTTGACCGCTGAGCAAATGGGCAAATTTGTAATGTTTTTTCTGTTATTTTTTTTAAATGTCAAAAAAAGATAAATTTTCAAACTTGGTATAAAAAACTTAGGTACTTCTCTATTATCCCATCGTCCACTTTTCATAACAAAATACTATCGCCAAACTGTATGATTAAATGCCAAAAATGCAGTCCCATTTACTTGATGTCGGAAGCATTATATGTGTTTGTTATGTCATCAAGTGGTTTTTAATTCAACATTTGCGCGTATTAATGACAACGTTCTCCCGTTTATTTGGCGTTACAGTTTGGCGATAGTTTTTTGTGATGAAAAGTGGTCGATGAGATAATAGAGAAGTACCAAAACTTAATTACGTATATGAGTAGATTCCTTGACAGTATTAATCATTACTCAATATTTTAAAACTGCATCATATTTGTAGAATTATATTAATTTAAACAATGCTTCTATTGAAGTGTGAAGAAGCACATACTTCTATGAAGAACCATATATTTACATAATCGTTTTCATTAGCAATCGGAACACCATAAGATTCATCCCCGATAAAAAATGGACTATAAGTGGTCCAATTTTGTACTAAGTGTTCTACGATATTTTTACGTACATTTGAATAATTATTTTCTGTACTATATAAACAAAATGATAGAGATCTAAAACCACAATTTCCATCGGGATTGATTTCGCGAATGTTAAATGAGCCTAAATTCATTTTTAAACAGTAAATCCGAAATGGATACCTAAGTATTCATACAAATTATAATAAATAAAATAAATACCTTCTGAACACTCCACAGTGAGTTCTATATAAATATCTTCCTAGGTTTAATGCAACGTGCAAGAAAAAAAAAAACAGGAGATGATCCCAAACACGTTTCTAGAGACAGTAATAGACCATCATTTTAATGGCCGGTGTTTTATTTTACGCATGCGTATTGGGTCGAATATTGTTGAAAAATGATTTTGAAGAAAAAATCGGTAAATTCACAAAATGGTTTCGGGAAAAACTTCACCAAATGGTTTCAAAATTCTTTGAGTGACAGCGGGAAAAAAAATTTCATTTTACATTCAATCATCGCAATTGGCGAGTGTGACTATTAAGTTTAGCCAGTACTGGATACTACTAGATATGATTATGAACCATGATTTTTCTGTTATTGGGCGAGATTCATGTTTTTTCAGCAATTCTTTGACGAAATTCGTGTTTTTTCAGCGATCCTTTGAAGAATTTCGCATTTTTCTCGCGATCCTTAACGAAATTCGCATTTTCCAGCGATTCTTTGATAAAATACATTTTATTCTGCAATTTTTAGACGAAATTTAGTAAAGCGTGATCTTTTGGTAAAATTTCCTTTTTTGCGATTCTTTGACAAAATTTGCTTATCTTTCACGATCCTTTTGCATAATTCACGTTTTTTCTGTGGTCTTTTAATGAAAGTCATGTTTTCCCATGATCCTTTGATGAAATTAGCGTTTTTTTCTCAATCATTTGACGAAATCTGTGATTTTTTCAAAACGCGAAGATTGGTTAGATGTTTTTAGTCTGCAGGTGCCCTAAAAAGTCTGATGCCCGTTGCTGCATCGCACACATTCTTCCATGGGGCATCGAACGAAGGAAATTCATCCTAAAGAATCATTGTTTCATTCCTGACATTTCTAGAAAGAAACAACGTTCAATTTATTGGCTGAATTGTAAAGGGCGAAATGGTGTCAGACATTAGCGGAAATAAAGTGCGCAATTTGTTCATTTATGGAAAGAATTGGGAAATTCGTTAATCGATAAATTGCGAAATTTGTCAATCGATAGAGGAAAAATCACAAAATTCATTAATCGACGGAAAATTCATCAACTGTTTTGAAATTTGTCGAGCGACAGCAGAGAGAAAAATCTTTTTCCATTCAGTCAATTATATATTGCAATTGGATATATTGCAATTGGTGAGTGTGACTATTATGTTTGACCAGTGGTGGCAATAAAGTCCATTGCAAAATTTTCAGTATTACTCGCTGTTTGGCAAGTGCTAATTTTGTCCTATACTTCAAAACCCTTTTGATCATCACATCAGTGTGCAGGACAGTTTTTTTAGGTAGACCATTTGATGAATTTCGTGATTTTTCCGTTATCAATTGACCAATTTTGCTGCTATTGATTGTTGAATTTTATAATTTATCAACTATTGATTAGCGAATTTCATGATTTTTTCCATGAACGTTTGACGAATTACACAAAAAAATTAAGAATATCGTTAAATTGTCTTGGGTAAAAAAAATTTACTATTGTCAAATGCCTTCGAGAAAAAAGTTGCAAGTTGAAACGCCTGTGACCTTTTTTTCATGTTATGCATTTCTGGGAGTCCATCCCCCCACTCCCCCCAAGTGGGACACTTTTCTAAATTTTGCACACACCCCTCATGTGATACAGCGCTGGAAAAGTCTTTGACCGCTTATTCATGTTATGCATCTCCGGGGTCCATCCCGCCACTCCCCCCCCTAAGGGGGGCACTTTTCTAAATTTTGTTGACACCCCTCATGTCATATATTGTTGGAAAGGTCTGTGACAGCTTAATCATATTATGCATCTCTGATGTCCATCTCCCCACTTTGCCCCCCTCCTCCCAAGGGATACTTTCTGAATTTTGTTGACACCCCTCATGTCGTATATTGTTGGAAAGGTCCGTGACTGCTTAATCATATTATGCATCTCCGATGTTCATCTCCCCACTTTGCCCCCCCCCCCCCCAACGTACTTTCTAAATTTTGCACACAACCCTCATGTTATATATCATTGGAAAGGTCTGTGACCACTTAATCATATTATGCATCTCTGATGTCCTTCGCCCCACTTTGCCACCCCCCCTCAAAGGCTACTTTCTAAATTTTGCGCACAACCCTCATGTTATATATCTTTGGAAAGGTCTGTGACCACTTAATCATATTATGCATCTCCGATGTCCATCTCCCCACTTTGCCCCCCTCCTCCCAAGGGATACTTTCTGAATTTTGTTGACACCCCTCATGTCGTATATTGTTGGAAAGGTCCGTGACTGCTTAATCATATTATGCATCTCCGATGTCCATCTCCCCACTTTGCCCTCCCCCCCAAGGGATACTTTCTGAATTTTGCACACAACCCTCATGTTATCTATCATTGGAAACGTCTGTGACCACTTAATCATATTATGCATCTCCCCACTTTGCCCCCCCCCCCCCCAAGGGATACTTTCTAAATTTTGTTGACACCCCTCATGTCGTATATTGTTGGAAAGGTCCGGGACTGCTTAATCATATTATGCATCTCCGATGTTCATCTCCCCACTTTGCACCCCCCCCCCCCCAACGTACTTTCTAAATTTTGCACACAACCTTCATGTTATATATCATTTGAAAGGTCTGTGACCACTTAATCATATTATGCATCTCCAATGTCAATCTGCCCACTTTGCCCCCCCCCCCCCCCCCCAAGGCATACTTTCTAAATTTTGTTGACACCCCTCATGTCACATATTGTTGGAAAGGTCTGTTACTGCTTAATCCTATTATGCATCTCCGATGTCCATCTCCCCACTTTTTGCCCCCCCCCCAAGGGATACTTTCTAAATTTTGTTGACACCCCTCATGTCATATATTGTTGGAAAGGTCCGTGAATGCTTAATCATATTATGCATCATCTCCAATGTCAATCTGCCCACTTTGCCCCCCCCCCCCCAAGGGATACTTTCTAAATTTTGTTGACACCCCTCATGTCACATATTGTTGGAAAGGTCTGTTACTGCTTAATCATATTATGCATCTCCGATGTCCATCTCCCCACTTTGCCCCCCCCCCCCACAAGGGGTACTTTTCTAAATTTTGTTGACACCCCTCATGTCATATTGTTGGAAAGGTCTGTGACTGCTTAATCATATGCATCTTCGGGGTCCATCCCGCCACTCCCCCCCCCCCCCCCCCCCCTTAAGGGGGGCACTTTTCTAAATTTTGGACACAACCCTCATGTGATATATCGATGGAAAGATCTGTGACCACTTAATCATATTATGCATCTCCAATGCCCATCTCCCCACTTTGCCCCTCCCCCCAAGAGGTACTTTCTAAATTTTGCACACAACCTCATGTGATATATCGATGGAAAGGTCTGTGATCGCTTAATCATATTATGCTCCCCACTATGAAATTTGTCAAATTAAAGCAACTATAAAATTTAATTTTATGGTACTATCAAGTTGTTTGCCGTCAAATTTTGACGGGTTCCATCTAGTTGTATATAATTTAATTATATAAACTTAGTTACTGAATACATTAAACAAAATTTGCATAATTTTCCTTTTGCATTGTAATTTTTGTGTAGTATGTTTAAAAAAATAAAAAATAATCAATAAAATTTTCATTGTATACCCTCAGTACTCCCTCAAATCTGTAACCCTGAAATCCACACATTGTTTCCGATGTAAACAATGAAATTTACAGTTAAGATGTAGGTCTAAAATTAAAGTTTTTTTATATAATTCTGTACACACTTTAATATGCAATTCTGGTTAATATGATTCAACTCATGTTTTCTCATGAAGGAAGTATAAATTTATTTTTGAAAAAAATTCAAGATAGTTCTGATATCAGTGGCAATTGTAATATTTTTACCAAATAATTTATGTATAAATCAAGCTTTTTTGGTTATTAAGTATGGCTAAACATGAAATAAAACTTTGTTATTTTAAAGATTTTGATGTGAATTATTAATGTACATTTTATAAGGAGAGTTTCACTGAATAATTTAAGAAATTATCTCATTAGGCATATTTAGTTATGAATAATTATTTACTTGATCTTTAATTTTAATATTTTAAATGTTTTTTAAAAAAATTCTTAATTTTTATTATTTTACTTTATTGTAAGCATTCATTATAATTTAGAGTGCATTATTAAATTCAAATTATTGTTAAAAAAAACGTAAACAAAACTGTGACCAGAAATTTGCAAAATTCTAAAATCCGCACCACCTCTGGTTTTAAGCTATGCAGATTTAACCCTATCATTATGTCCTGGGGTCCACGAGGACCCCAGCATTTTCAACAAGTTGTCAAAAAAATCTATCACTCGCTGAGTAGTTTCAGCCAGTGACATCTCATATCATAGTGTTTGTAACACACAGTAAAAATTAAACTGTACAAATATAAGTGGTACTTGTTTTAATTTGAAAAATAGATAGCATATTTGTCCTGGGCAACAACAGGGCATGTTTCGGTAGGTCATAGTGATAGGGTTGGTTAAGGGAGTCTACTGTAATTTTTCTTTATAATAAATGTTAACTTTGTTATTAAATATAATGAACCAATTTTGCATTATATTTTCCTTTACTATTGCAATTTTTGTGCAATTGTTCTTAATTTATAGTCACTTAAAAAATAAAAAAAGTAAACAAAGGTATGTAAATCTATAATTCACAAAACGTGTGTGTGTGTTTGTCTCTCTAAGAAAGACAGTATGAAATGATACTATACAAAATTAAACTAAACTCGTATACACACAGTATAACATCTTTAATCTGGACATTTTGGAACATTTATTCTTTGGTTTTCTATTTTCCATTAAAGATCATCACTAATTCATAAAGCAATTTTGTCCACTAAGGGTCTACGCACACATAAGCAATTACAAACTAAACAATGGGCATTTAAAAATCTGCACTTCAAACAGCCTGGGAAAGAGTTGCTTATATTTTCTGTAAGTTATTTTATGTTTCAGTTGTTCACCTAGTAATTTATTTTTTACCTATTTACAAAATTTTCATATTTTGAAAATTTTTTCTTAATGCATTTTTCAGTTTTCTTCTCTTATATTATATTTTTTAGAGAAAAAGAAAAGCAGACCAGATTCTGTTGACTGTACTCCTCCTGATTATATTTTGCCTGGTTCTAATGAGTTTCCTTTAACACCTCTGCAACCACTTTCTAAAGATCCAAAAGTGTGTTTTCTTATTTTTAAGTATTGTGACATTTTTTTTTTTTCTAAATTTATTAAGTCAATGATTTAATATTAAGTTCAGCTCTAAAATTTTGTAAGTTGAGTGTGTTTGTATTAAATTTTGTATCTAAATTAACTTGAACTTTTGGTGTGCCTTTAAACTATTTCTACTGGCTCTTTCTCTTTGGACTTTCTTGGATCAATCTTGACTATTTCATAGTTCTGTTTTAATGCAATTGATTATTTGCTGCACAAAATAGAAAATTGTTTGCATTTCAGTTATTAAAGATAACTTGGCAAATATTATGAATGTACCTCAGATTTAAAATTAGCTTTCCTCCAGTTACAAAATTTATTCCAGTGACAAAATATATTACTTTATACAAAATAATTAATTTTTCTGTTTTTTTTCTACATAGATGAATATTGTATTAAAATATCTCTAGAATTATAGATTTATCGTATGTATAGAATTTGAATTTCTCAATCACTGATGTCTTTTTTCATGTTTGTCTTTAGTCCTCATCTCGCACATATTTTTAGCATGTTTAAACAATGTTTTTTTTGTTTTTTTTTAAAGATTCAAGGAGTTTGATATTTTTATTTATACATCCAATATTAAAGTCTGGTCATACTCGTAACTTTTTAAAATAATTCAAACTTTAACTGTTAGCATTATTCAAAAACATAAATGATCTTAAAAAAAAAAAAAAACTTTTTTCTAAAGACATCTTAAAAGAAATGCTTATGTAAAGTTTCCTTTTAGATTCCTGCTGGACTAAAGGTTCTAAACATTAGTGGGTGGAATCCACCTCCAGGTTATAGAAAGCTTAAAGGTAACTATATTAACTCTATAATTTTAAGTTCCCTGCTATAGAACTTCTTTAATTTCAGTTTCTTTGCTTTTTTTAATCAAATGAAAGCATTGCGGTTATGCCTCGGATGGTGTAAGGAAAAGCTGGGTTAGGAGATAAAGCAAACAGAGATTCTTAAAATGCCTAAATTAAGACAGAAAATTAGAATAAATGTTTACTCTAAATCCCACTCCAACTCCTCAATACAGGTCGCGCGTATAGTGGAAGCACCAAATACGATGTTAAACCTAGCACTAAGAAAATTTAATGAAAACTCTAAAAATTATAATTTATCTGAAAATTGAAGAATTTGAAAATTTACTTCAATGTAAAATATGAATTACATTTGCTAATTAAAAGATACTTATTTTCATAATAATCTTAACTTTACGATGAGATGAAAATATCTGAAAAATAAATAGAAAAGATACAACTCACCCACAGAATGAAGATAACCGAAGTTATAGTAAATGAATCATTTTATTTCAAACAACATATTTAATTCACTTTCACCATATATATACCACTTCATAGATGTTAATTAATTACTCAATTACCGATATATGTATATTTATCCATCAGGATTTCAGTTCAAATCTACATCGTTTTTGAATCTTAAATGAATATTCACTAAATTAAAATAATCCTTATCTTATTAATATTTCACCAATATTTTATACTTCTAACTTGAGGAAAAAGGTCTCTTAAATAAAACAGGCTGTTTTGAGATTACAAGTTATCTTTTTAATTGTTCTATTGTCTTAAAATAGTTCATAAGATTATATATTTATTCTTGCTGTATTCGTTGGAACTTGAATTATCTAATGAGGAACACGAATGGAGAAATTGTAGATGAATCTTTGTCATTCACACCAAGATGAAGAATCGATAAGGTTGTAGATAGTGTGCGATGCTGTATATCTATATATATATTATGATGTGCAGATTATCTCTTATGTTACCGAGAGAATATTTATTCCCGCTGGAACTTAGACTTTATGAAATGAGGAGGGACATGGATGTAAAGTTGACAAGAACAGGCATTTATGTAGGGATGACAAATTGATGAGATGGACGACAATATGGTATATTAGCTTCATAGCAAAATGATGTTGTTTCTATTATATGCAGTGCAGATTGGATCCAAAGGTGCCGAAATAATATTTAAAACTTCATCTTCAAACTTGCGATCAAAACTTCATGAACTATAATAACTAGATTAAATATTAACAGTACATTCACTGAATTATACACAAAAATTTTGACATAATGTCAGGCCTTACGGCCCTGCCATGGCGTTTTTCTCTCTCAACTACATCTTCATTCTAGTAAAGCCAAGCAACAGACTCACTCAATTTTTTTTTTTACTCCACCAAGTCAACTCACGCACACGCCAAAACTATCCAATCAGAAGAGTCGAAAAATTCCTCTTTTCGTACGGCTTAACTCTCAACCGTAACTGCTAAAAAGCATTAGTGCTACAACTCAACTCCACACGCGAACGATACTGGCGAAAGGAATTAAGATCTTTCGTTCGCGAATGTTCCAGAAAGAATTTGAATTCCCCTTTTTCCCCACTGAAAAATGCACCCCCTAACCTTGGAATGACCACTTGAACGACCCCTATACCAAAATGGGTGACAATTACCTCTTAAGTTGTTGTTTTTTGAACGCACGAAGATGCGATTCAAAATGGCCAGGCATCACAGTGAAAGCAAAAGAAGTAAACATTGAAATTAGAGAAAATGTTTAAAAAATCATATCTGCCACGATTTACGTTGAATCTTGCTCGGATTTTGGCAGACTGCATAATTAATTATGTTTAATCTTTTGAATCAATTTTAAAACAAAATAATTAATATTTAAAAAGTAGAAATTATATATTTTAACTTAGAAGAAAAATTGCGGTACTTTACCGGAATCGATGTCAACAAACGGAAATCTTTAATTCTCTATCCAGAGATTTAAATGCATGATTATAATTTAATTTACAAGTGATTATTGATATTGATTTTTAAAAAGTGATTTAATTATAGAAGTTATTTTTAATTAATAATAATATCTTAGAAGAAAAGTTAAAAAGATTAATTTTAAAAAGATAGAAATTATTGACTGTCTAAATAATAACGATTAAATAATTAATTTAAATGTTGATTAATATGAAAACTTTTAATTAATGATTAATAAGGATTAAATATTTAATTTAAGTAAAATAATTAATGAAAACTATTGAATTTAAAAGTCAAAATGGAATGTATCATAACAGATGGTATCAGATGTTCATATCGAAATATTAATGCAGCAAACTCTCATATTTAACGGTCTCAGTGATTCCTTTTGTTACCCTTAAGTTTTTAATGACAAAGAAATCATTCACACACTAGGAGGCAGGTGGGGAGAGGAGGTATTCAGGTCTCTGGTAATATTAGATTCTTTTGCATTTCAGCAGATTTCAGCTCTTTAAAAAAATTATTTAAATCTTTCCTGAATTTTTTTTTTTGTTTTGCTACCCAAAAAATTTAACTTTTATTTTTTTTTTAATTTTCTGGAATATTTATTACTTTGCTGTAACATTAAACAATCATTTAAATTACCTATTCCGCTGAAATTTCAGTTCCTTCCTTTTCCAAGCATGCAAATTTTAAAAATCTTTAAAACTTCATTTAAAATTTACTCTTATTTGGTCCATTTTTATTGGAGTTCAGATCATTTTAATTTTCCAATTTTTAAATATTTTCACTTCAAGGGAAAATTTTTAGGTATTAAATCTCTTTAGTCCCAATCTGCTTACTTGCATAACACTTTCGAATATAAATGCAAGTATTAATTACTTGGCATATAAAAATGTCGACAAAATATAGAAAATTTAAGAAAGGAATGTAAAATTAATGCAGATCAAAATTTAGTTTTACAGTTATGCAAATAAAGAAATATTATTGTTAAAACTAAGAAAATGCTATGATTTTGGATAAAGAAACAATTTGTAGAAACAGAAAATACAATAAATGAAATTGTTATGCAAATAAAGAAATATTATTGTTAAAACTAAGAAAATGCTATGATTTTGGATAAAGAAACAATTTGTAGAAACAGAAAATACAATAAATGAAATTAAAAAATATTTTAATAAAATTTCTCACAAATTGTGATGCAAAGAGACATTGTTCTAAATTTTCAGGAGATAGGGCATTTTTTTTACTATTGTAGATTTGGCCTGCCTCAGGACAAATGCATTCACTGTAAGTATTGCTTAACATTGTGATAATATTAATAATTATTTAGTGTCAGGTTGCTATTTTAATAATTTGTTTAAAATGAGAAAGGGCTAAGATCATTAGTGCTCTACTATGTTGTTATAGAATCAAGCACAATAACCTATGCAACAAAGTTGCATTTCTTAAGGTCTGATTAAAATGAAGAGAGAATAAAAAAAAATGAAGTAGATCTTTATTGTTCTTGACACAGAAAAATGAAGGTAGGAAATGATAACTTTAATTGCAATAATGATAACTTTAATTGCAATAATAACTTTAATTGCAATAATGATAACTTTAATTGCATTTTTATTAATCGATGTAGGGAAGGGTTTCAATGTATCTCTTTCTTGGTCACTGCATTCAGTTCCCCCCCCCCCCCCCCCCAAAAAAAAATAAAAAAATAAAAATAAAATCTTATTGAAGATTCCATAGAACATCTTTGATGGTTGACATATGATGAGAATAAAGTCTTGAAAATATCGAATAATATGAAATAATTACTGCATCACATCATGAAATGTTATCTTTTCACCTGATTTTAAGAAGTGATTTTAATATTTGCATCTTAATACAAGCTCCAATGGAGACTATCACCAAAAAATTAAACACATACAGCAAAGTGCTACATTGTCATATTCATTTTTTTCTGACTAAATTATGTTACATTCGTATAAATATGAATGAAATGGGTTATTAAAGTCAATGAGTGGAAAATTTTGAAGTGATTAGTTAATGATGAAAATATCTATAAACAAATCAATGAATTTTAGAAAAATAAAACTAATTTCATACGATCAGTAATCATAAAACATCTGTCTCCAAAGACAAGCAAAAGCTGTAAGCAAAAATCAAACATTCTGAGTTGACAAAACATGGTACATGTGCAAATCAAAAGAATAACTATTGTACAGATTTGATGCACAAATGCCTAATGCTTAAGCCTACCAGGAGAAATAGAGATATCAAATGGAGACACAGACTTTGCAAAGGGGTGAAATGCAGATAGATCGTTCTTGCTAAAAACAGCACAAAATGACAAATTACATGCGCCAAAATGAAACTAATGAGTTTTCTCACAAACGGTGCACATAATTTTCTTGCAAGCTTGCACATAATGGGATAAATTTTACTAAATTTTTTTCACCTTGCAAATAGTGTCTGTTTTACTCACTCTTTTACTATTTCTTCATATTCAATTTCTGATCTAGTGCAGTGTCATAATTATTCGGTTTGTTTACAGTTTCATCAAAACATTGCCAAAAAATAGACTAACTTTTCCTTGATGTCTTCTCTTTTGGATCATCTACATTTGACATCAGTAGTAGTGTTTTCATACTGTATTTTCTTTCTGTAGGTAGATTTTGAATTTCAGATTGATCTTCATTCATCAGTTCTAGACCTTTTTTTTATTTTTAAGCATTTTTTAATTCCACATTTGTATTTTTAGTGAAAAATGACAATTTAATTAGAGGATCAATAGTGGTTGCTATAAAATAGTGATGAAAATGTTCTCGGATTTCATTTTCAATAATATCCTGTTGATTCACATTTGTAGTTTTCACAAATGTGAATCTCTTTTTTTTCCAATTCACTTTTTAGTGTCTCTTTCATTGTAACACAACCAAAGTAATAGTTACACTTTTTTTAAAAAGAAGTTTCAAGGTTTTAATTGATGGTATTGTGATATGATTGATTCATTGAACTCATCAATGCTGTGATTTCTTGGAATGGTGATTAGTTTCACTACAAATTCCAACAATTTTTGCTTTTAGCAGCATAAAGCAAGGAGTGTAAGTGTCATGATTTCAATAATTTTAATTCGGACCGCCAAATTCGCAGAGGAGGCGGCACATGACCCTCCAACGTCCCTACGCCCTTTCTCGACACTTGACCATACAATTGCGTCAAAATAACACAATTGTTTTTGAAATTTAAATTTCACAAGTTCAAAAATTATGACTAAAAAACTTTAATTCATGCAATCTTTTAACATATAATAGACTGAGTTCCATTTTGTGGAGATATCCTGGATTAATTTTTTTGGAATAATAGACAAATCCAATTGAATAGTTATATCTTCAATACTCTAAAATATCTAGTTAAATATTTTTAAACGAAAATAATTTAAGTTGTAATTTAATAGTATAAATTAATAAAATGTACATATGTTGAATATGTATAATGTAGTATTTTTAATTATTTACCTATCGTAAAATTATTCTAATTTTTTTTTCTCTTAATTTTACTAAATTTCATCTTTAAAAATACTTATTCAGTTTCTCCTTTCACAAAACCTAAACATTTTCAATGCATCATACTTTATTTCTTTTACCTTTGCAAAATTTTTGTTTTCAGTGACTTCAATTTTTTCCTCACGATGCTTTCACTGCATTCGATTAAAAACATCTTATTTGGACCAAGCCTTCTGGAAATTTATAAAAGCTTTATTCCTGCTTTTTGAGAACCACTTTACTATTTGAATCTGCAATCTTTTCAAGAATGAATGAGGATTTTTCAAATGTTTGGGACTCAATTTGCATAATGCATTTTGTAGACTTGCATGTTGCCTTTAAATTATTTTGCGTGAGTCTCTGAGCTCAGATTTTTATGGTTCATCTGCTAAAAATCTAAAAGACATCTGCGAAGCATTTGTCTTATAATCCGTAAAGGATTTAACTAATTCATTGCTTCAGGACAAATGTAAAGCTCAAAAGTTTTGTTTTAATGCTTTCTACGGAGATATTCTGAAATTTTCTAGTTGTTGGAGTTAGACTATTATGACAGTAGAAAAGAGTTCTCCATAAATGTGTGTAAAGTGACTTCAAGAGTAAACGAATTTGATACTTTTTGTTTATTTCTGTGAAAATTCCTTGAAACTGAGCCATCATACTGCAACAATATCATTTGAAACTCTTTGTTATTTTACGTTATGAAGATAATTTTTTGGACAGGTATGTAGTGAATTTAACCTTTATTCTCCAATATTTGTGCCATTTTACACTAGGGTCATTCTTCGATGTATTTAAAACTTCCTAGTAGTAACATGAAAGTTACTACCACACCTAAAACGCAGAAGTTTTTGTCAACAATAGTGACTAAGTAAGAATTAGTTGCCATGTCTATGATAATGTTTCATATATATATATATATATATCAGATGAACCAAAAGTTTGTTAAAACTTTAAAAATTCATAAAAAAGGAAAAAATTATGATTTAAAGAAAATGCTCACAAGGTAGTCCTTTTTTAGCAGCAAAACAATTTTTAGTTAAAGTCCCCTGTAGATGGTGCTAACATGTGGCAGAATTATGCAAATTAATCCTGCAATAAAAGATTAAGATACACGAGGATTGCTCATTCACTTTCAGAATGTTATCAGTTATGATCGAGCGTTCTATCAAGATTTTATTTGTCATGAAGTTTCTGCAAGTTATTCTGACATGTTGCATTCAGCTGTAACGGGCGTTGTGAGTCATCTTAATTGTGTCGTATAATGTTCTGGAGGTCATGTTGAACAATTGTTATTGCAAGAATAAATGGATGGAGCGTACTGTTGTCCTGTTCATTGTGTTTTGGGTCGTCAGTGCCTTCTACGACATTTTTAACTAAATTTTTTTTTTTTTTTTTTGCTGTAAAAAAAAAAAAAAAAAAAAAAATCTGACTACTTTGTGAGCCCTTTCTTGCACACAGATTTCTTGCACACTGAAAAATTTTTTAAAGTATATTTTATTGTTTTAAAGTTTTTGTAGTCATTGTTTTCTTAAAAAGATAGTTATTCTAGTTCATTTTTAAACATGTATTCTTTTATGTTTTAATTAATTTTGCATTTTAAAGGCTCTCCTTTTTATTTTATAATTTGGGTAAATGTTATTTATAGGTGACTTGCTATATGTTTATGTGGTTACACCTGAAGATAAAAGGCTTCATATTACAGCTTCTACTAGAGGATTTTATATAAATGAGTAAGTTAATTGAATTTTTATAATTTGACTTCTTATTTTGGGACAAAATAAACTATTGTTGGGCATCTCTGACAATTATTTAACTTCCTTCAAATGTTTATAGTATAATTTAAAATATGCAAATGAAGATTTTAAATAATATATAATGAATCTTTGGATGACTATTTCTATAAGAATAATATGAATAAAACTTCATTTTCTTTTTATGTAATATACAGAATTTCTTTCATTGATCCGGGGGGGGGGGGGAGAGAGAATGTTCATTAGAAATTATCTGGAGAGCTCCAGGATTGAATTTATTCGGGAAAAAAGCAATACAGTTGCTTTGAGACTTATCTTTGAAGATTACCGTATATACTGGTGTATAAGTCAACCCTCCCAATTCTTATGCAAAATTTAAAAAAAAAAAATTTATTTTCGTGTATAAGTCGAACCATATTTTGGGTAGTATGTTAAAAAATATGTAATCTAGGTTTAAAAAAAAAAAAATAAAAAAATAAAATAAACATTTTTTTGTTTCTAATCACATTTTTTTTTTTTTTTTTTTTTTTTTTTAATTCAATGTTTTAAAACTGTGTAATTATGTAAAACTGAAGAAGCTTAAACTATTTTGAAACCTATTCATATCAATTTAATGATACTTAAACAGAAAAAAATTCTTTTGAAAAATCTATTCACGTCTTATTTACAAGGTTTAAACAACTTTTTAGACTGCTAAAATATAGTACTTCTTTGTATTGTAGAACTTTTAGGATAGAAATCTAGAAGCATTCTCAAGTTGAACTCTTTTTAAAAAGGGATTAAATTGTTGAAAGGTATGTATCGAAAATACCTTGTATCGAAAATAATTTTATCTCAAAAGAATATGGGTGCAGAACAATTACAGGGACATCATTGTTGAGCTTTTTTTGTCAATCTCAGCGAAATGACCACTGTCTGCTTTTCTCTCTCTCCAACCTACACCCGGTATTTCTTTTTTTACTAACTCTTATATAAGTCGACCCCCCCTCCCTCCCCTACCCCACCATTTTCAACTCCTTAAATTTTGTCTAAAATTCTTCGACTTATACACGAGTATATACGGTATATATTTTTCCATTCATAAAAAAATACCTTTTAAGAAAGATAGAATTGGACTAGTTGTGGTTAAAAAAAAATTGTTTCTTGTAGTTTGCATTATATGATCAGAGGTGTGATCTGTTGGATGGTGGTGATATTTGAATATGTGTAAAAATGTAAATAAATTTATGTATCGTTACAGGACTACAGATGAAGAGTTTAATCCTAAACCTGCAAATCCTAAACTCATATTCCATTCTCTTGCAGATTTACTTAGTCAGGTATATATATTCTGATTTAAAAAAAAAACTCATATGTAGGTAAAATGTTTGAATCTTTGTATGTAGATTTGTGCAACTTGGGTCCATGATATGTTTCTGTTGTGCACATAAATTTAATGAAATATTGATTTTATATAGAATTTCATAACAATAAATTAAATTTTAATATTGCAGTGTTAATAAATCCTTTTGTTAAAATTTTAATAGTTTAAAAAATTTTGATTAAATATTTAAAGGTTTTGCTTGAATGTTAAGTTCTTTAATATCTCTTCATGACGGAAGGCTTGTTTTCTATATAAAGCATTGTCTTTTTACATGCAGAATTTTGAGTTTGCCTAAGATCTTTCTTTGTATAGTGTTGAACTTTGTATTTTAAAATTTATTTAAGAAGTATAATTCTCTATTAATGTAAAATGCATGCTATCTTAATACTTTGTATAATGAAATTTCGTGATAAGACAGAATATATTTAAATTTAAGTAAAAGATGAATCACCAGTGACCTGCACCAGAGTGATTCAGAAAACCTAAAAAAATTTTGACAAATATCTATTTCATCCCAAAATCTCACTATATAGCCAGACGTATAAATTGGCTTGTACATTGTACCAAAGTTGAATTTAATTTAAAGATATTTAATGATTTAATTAAAATATTATAATGTGATAAGTGATGTAAAATCCTTATTTTGAATCTATTCTGCAAAATAAAGTCACTCACCCAAATTTGAAGAAACAAACAGATGAACTTTATTAGAACACAATATTCACAACAAACCTTTTTGAAGCTTCAAAATACTTTGATACACACGAAATTATTTTACATCAAATGTTTATATATATATATATATATATATATATGAAAGGATAAAAGCTAAGCCCCTTTTTGCCCCTTTTTAAAATTTGAAATTAGTTTTAAAAAATAAAAATTTAAATTAAAACTCTTTGTAAATGCTTTAGTAATTGTGTCTCAATTGATTGAAATTGCCGTCGCCCCTGTTAAATTAGTTTCCCTGCATCGCATCTTATAACTTTCAAAGATAGTTTTCTCACTCTTCATAAGAATATTTTTGCTGACAGTAGCGCAACTTTAAAGTCTCGCTGCATCCCATCGGCCGATTTGAGCAAACGCCTTTGTCCTGCACAATCAATCAATCATTCAGCTCGCGGCCAATTAAAAATAGAAATACGCCTCTTTTGACTTCGACGACCTCTAGCAGAAATAATGTAAAAACCTCATATTTATACCGTTGCACGGCTTTCAGGAGGGAAGTTTTCCGATCTCAACCATGCCCTGACTTCATGCCAATATGCTCTCCAGGGGTTGCCGTGCCGCGTAACTAAATCCCGATGTCCAGAAAGATTTAACTTAGCAGCTCTCACGCCAGTGTGGGCCTGGTTTAAAAGGACTTATGTAATAAAAAGAAATAAACCAGGTTCCATAATAGATGTCTTCCTTTAAACAAAAATACATTCACACGGACTTTAACTGAATCCTGGATAGCGCTCACGGCCCATGACTACAGGAATATGCAAGGAAATCGGAGTGAGCGGTCACACATAAGTACGGACTTGTCATCGGTCTGCGCGGCAGCCTCCACTGGCCCGACACCCATCGAAACAGCGATCGAGGACCCACCGAAGGAGCCACGCTTCTTTACAGAAGTCGCGTAGGACGGTTCATCTCAACGGGAAAATCCCAAAAACTAAACAGTCACGTAATCGGTACGCACGAGAATCCCAGCAAAATACCTCTGTGAAAAATTCTATTAGCGTGTGCATACCATGAAAGACTTACGAAATTTTCCTCTTCTATCTATGCGTTATCGAGAGAGAAGAAAAACTAAACAAACTTTAATTAAAACAAGGTAATCTCCCTTCGTAAAATATATTTGAATGCTACGTTCCTGATCATCTACCAAGAATTTTTTTTTTTTAATTTCCTCTCTATTATCGTCAAAAGGAAAGTGAATCATTAACTTTTTTTCATTCTCAATCTGAAAGTGCAATATTTCATTCTGCCTGTAAGAATCCAAAGTCCAAACAAGTGTTTTATCAGCAGTGCTGGAATGACTCATACAATTCAGTGATCATGAAAAGTTTTCAGCGTTAATTTTGCTTGTATTTTGAAAGAAAAAATATGTAGGTCAACAAGACAGCTTTTCAAAATCGCGCTGATAAAGAACTGAACTCAAGTGACTTATTCCGCTTGAGATGTTTGAGTTTCGGTTTCTGTACTAGAGAAAAAGGAAAAATAAATCATTCGGTTAATGAACAGCGAAATCTTTATGTGAAAGTTATTTATTTTTTTTATTGTTTCGCGTCGCGGTGGTGAGGAAAGTAAAAGGTAAATTTTTATTTTTTTTGTGTCCGGTGTTCTATTTATGGATTTATTTAAAGTAAAGATTACAGGTATGTAATGTATTTTTGATAGTAACCGTAAAGAAGAAAATATATTTTTTTTTTTGAAGACTTTTTTAGTGAGAGACAGTGGTTCTCAAACTTTTTATTTAATTTTTTTATGCATACCAAAAATAAATTAAAGATATTTTGTATCTAAAGAGGATTATTTTTATTATGCTATTATTTGTTTGAAAATTTTAATGATTTTTTAAATCTGCTATTTAAGTTGAAATATATAATTGTTTATGTATTGTGTTTAACGTAATTTTAAAGAGATAAAAGGGTAAAAATGGTGATTTTTATGAAAATTCTTTATTTGTGTTGAACTGATAACTACAATTTTAATGAAAACTAACGTTAAATAAATCTTGTATTAAAATCATTTTTCTAGACAGTTTGAAAATATTTTAGCTGAAGTGAAAATTTTATTATTATATTTTTATTATTAGGTGTTAAACTTTTTAAAGGTGATTTATATGCAACTTAAGGTATAGTTAGTGAGGTTATTTAAATTTTTTTTTTTATTGAATTCAAGTTATTGGGGAGAAAAAAAAATTATTAAATTGGATTTTAACTTTGAAGAGATGATTTTAACAGATTTTTACAAATATAGTTTTACAAATTTTAAATAGTTTTGAAAGATTTTTTCATTTTTATTCTTATGTGCTTTAATTGTGTATTATATTTCTGTGTAGTTCGGTGATATTTTGTATTTATATCCATCATGAGTATCCCAACCCCTTCCAAAGAAGTAACTGACTTAGCAGACAAATCAGGTGACCCTGAAAAAGAAAAAAATCAGATTCCGAGCAACGAGGGTAATCCCGTTAATAATCCTGAAGAGAAAGATAATCAGAGGTCTAGTCAGGAAGCTAACGAACAAAATAAAGTGCAGACCCCCACAAGTTTAACTAGTTATGCCACCAGTGCTGAAAATAAAACATTCGCCGGTAGCTAAAATGCTTTGGGCCCCTTGGCATAGTTATTTTGAAGCAGTTTGTGTGAATGAACACAAAGATGATGTCTGGAAAATTAGAAATATTCAAAAATATTTGAAAGATAGTGCCTTTACTTTGTATATCAATAATTGTTTGAATGTATTGCACTGGGCTGAATTTGTGGCCTTGTTTTCCTAAAATTTTTCTACCCCAGATACATTGTCGTTAAGTGATTTCTCCAATATTCGATATAAAACTGGAGAAGATCTTAATACGTATTATCAAAATAAAACAAAAATGGGACGCACCTTAGGCCTTGACAATAGATTCATTCTAGAAGGATTAACCTAAGGTTTACCTTTAGATATGCAGAAACTTACTGTCACAAATGCCTCCAAAAGTGCAACCGAATGGAGGGAATTAGTTTTTAAGCTTAACAAATTACAGGCCGCAGGAAAAAGTAAAGAAAATACATTTCTAAGCCCTCCACAAAACCAATTTAGACAATGGCGGCCATTCCGACCAAATGTTAATGACCAGGATTTTCAAATGAGACCATGGAATTATCGATATCCGTACCAAAACCCACAGAATCGACAGGTTACGCCTAACCCACAAAGAAGTTTTCAAAGCAATTATAGGCCTTTCCAACCCTCTTCACAAAGACCAACTTCGAATGTTCAACCACGACCGAATGTACACCACCAGACCACTTTGCCGCCCTCTGCATGCAAAGTTTGTCTTAATATCTGAATACCAAATGCGTATCATTGGGTGGGAAACTGCCCTTTTCGACAAGTTTTAGCAGTACCAACCCCTAGTCATAATATGACTTTGCCGAACCCCAACCAAGATCATAGCGCTAATGAGTCATCCTGAAATACATCTAGTAATCAATGACAATTTCTTATGTCCGGACATATACAAAAAGAAAAAGCTAGCTATAAAAAATCAAATAGAGATTGTCATAAAGTTACTTATGTAAAAAATGAAGACTCACTACCTTGTTTGATCGATACTGGGAGTTCAATTAGTGTTATTCCTTGTCATTTAGCCCATAAACTTAACCTAAAAATATGTAAAGTTCAGCAGAGTATACCAGTCACCCAAACGCAAGGTGTTCTTGCTTTGAAAGAAAAATGCCTTGTTAGTTTGCAATTAGGACGTATCTCTAAGAGAATTTAACTTTTTATAATTAACAATCGGTTACCTTATGCTTTGATTGGGCTAACCCATTGCAAACTATTTAAATTAAATATTGACTGTGTTAAAATGCAAATAACTCAAGATAATAAGAAAGTACCTCTCATGGACCATATTTCATCAAATGCATCTTACCATACTTTACATTTATCAGAAGTATATACTAGCCAGCCAGCAATTGAAAATGCAGAGATATTCGAAGAAAATTTTGAGCCGGAGTTGTTAGAGACCACTGACCATGTACAAAATGTTCAGTCTGTCAAAGAACAATTACCTGCTCTTCTAGCCAAATATGTCTGTATTTTCGCCAAAGATAAATATGATATAGGCTGTGTAACCATGGAACCCCAGAGAATATAGTTAACATCAGATCTCCCCGTTTCTTTAAGAGCATATCTCACTTCCCCTAAGGAAGAAGAGGAAATTAAAGAACAAATTCAAAATTTATTGCGAGCCGGTATCATTAAAGAAAGCTATTCCCCTTATTCATCACCCGTAACTTTGGTGTATAAACGTGAAGAAGGGAAGAAAACCCGGTTATGTATTGACTTCAGAAAATTAAATGCCATTACAAAAACAGATGCAGAACCCTTACCTCGAATCGACACCCTGTTAGATAAATTGGCACATGCTAAAATTTTTTCCACTCTTGACTTGGCTAGTGGATATTGGCATATTCCTATCCACCCTCGAGACACTGAGAAGCTGGCATTTGCTACCACCTTTGGATTATATGAGTGGAATCGTTTACCATTTGGATGGAAAAACGCACCTGCTTGGTTCAACCGTACCCTCCGAAGAATTCTTAATAAATACAAAATTGACTTTGCCTGTAGTTACTTTGATGTTATTGTATTCTCCCAAAATGAAGAGGAACGTTTATGTCATTTAGAGACATTATTTAATATCTGCGTTCAAGAAAACTTTAAACTCAAAGTGTAATTTTGTGAAATCCAAAATTAATTTTCTAGGATATGAAGTCTCGAACGGTTGTATCACACCTGACAACCCTAATATAGAGACGATTAAGAAATTAACACCACCGACGAATGTAAAAGAATTACGTTTTTTGGGATCTATAAATGTTTATCACAAATTTATTCCAAAGTATGCTAACATTCGATACCCTCTCAACAATTTGTTGAAGAAAAATGTCCCTTATGTGTGGGACCAAAATTGTCAAAATTCTTTTGAAAAATTGAAAAATGCTTTAATTGAAAAACCAATCTTAAAGTTGTTTGATCCCAAAACATCTTGTCATTTGTTTGTAGACACATCAAGTCATGGAGTGGGATGTGTTGTGAAACAAGTTGATGAAAAAGGAACATTACATCCTATAGCATATCACTCTAGAAATCTTCGCAATTATGAAAAAAATTATGCAATTACTGAGTTAGAATGTTTGGCGATTGTGGATGCTTTAGATAAATTTTATCATTATTTACACTGTCAAAAATTTGTCATACATACAGATCATGCAGCACTTACCTGGCTCAAAAGTGTTAAAAATTTAAGAGGACGTCTTTTCCGCTGGTCCCTAAAACTTAGTATGTTTGACTATGAAATTAAATACCAGAAAGGCTCCACTAATGTTGAAGCTGATATGCTATCTAGACAACCTCTTTCAGAAAATTTACCTCATATTATTGTTGACAAAAAAGCCGCCTCTGCTCTGCACTGTAGGTTACGCGTGCTAATACTTAGATAAATAAACATATATCATTCTGGCCATGAAAACACAATTAATATAATAATATAGGTAATTTCTTACCTTTATCTTTCTTCAGCAGCAGTATTCCTCGTACTTCAGGTTGGTGCACATTTTTAACTGCGGTAATCCATTAGTTACGGAGCTAAAGTGTTGAAAACATAAATGTTGGTTAATGAATTATATTATTTATATTGAGTCCACACTTGAGACTGATCACTTTTGTTATAGATAACTATATTAAAATTTTGACTTAATAATTTCAAGTAACATTTTACATACAGCTGCCTTTTTGCAGCAACAGATTAAAATTATTACATCTTTCTCTATTGAGATAAAAAGGGCAACTAAGCTTAATAATAAAGTTTTTTTGAGTCTGTGTTCTTTTGATGACGTCAGACGGCTGCAGCATGCGTGGGTTGATATTAAAACTAATTTCGCGAACATATTTCACATATTAATATCATTGTTTATCTTGAGTAGGATGATTTGGCTAAAATAGAAAAGTTTGTTCATTATAAAATGATTTATTGTCACTTAATGTATTTATTTATGTGTTCAAATGTTTGTGTCCTTGAACTGCTTCCTGTTTTGAAATCAGTTAATGATATCTGAGATGGTTATAAATCCATCAATTATACATCTCCTTGACTTGAATGAAGTAAGAGACAATCCGGGAAAAAAGAAAATGTAACAATTGATGGTAAAAAGTACACTGAGATAAATGATGTTGTTGTGATTAAAAAGAATAGTTTGTATAAGATTGTGGTCCCCATGTCTTTACGTTTACCCCTATTAGGAAAAACCCACACACAATTTGGCCACCCTGGAATTTATAAAATGATAAATTTAATCTCCGCAATATTATTGGCCTAACTTTAATCAGGACATTGAAAATTTTGTAAAACACTGCCACACTTGTCAGATAAACAAAAAAGTAGACAAAAAAGATTTGGCTTATTGCAATTAATGCCCCCAACAGAGATACCTTTTGAATGTTTGGCAGTAGACTCTGTTGGTAGATTTAATTATTACAATTCTAAAAAAAAAATTTGCATTTAGTCGTTGACCATGCAACTCGCTATGTGTGGGGTTTTCCGTCAAAAAGTGTAACTACCGAAACTTATACAAACATTTTGAAACAATTATTTCAGATACAAGTACCAGATTGTTAACTGACAGAAATGGAGCATTTACAGCGTCCAGGTTTAGGAGATTTCTTCGTAATTACAATATAAAACACAGATTGACGAGCAGCCATCACCCGGAAACGAATGGGAAAATTGAACGATTTAAATCAAACTATTGTCACTAGATTAAAATGTAAAGTCAATTCCACATCCAAGAAAATACCCTGGACTAAGCTTTTAGATGAAGTCTTATATGAATATAATAATACCCCTCATTCTGTAACCCAATTCACCCAATTCATTCAATTTTGGAAATTTTGCTTTAGAATGGATAATTTTAAGATAGCAGTTATTAAGGAAGTAAGTGAGATTAGATTAATATTAGATATTTTTGAAGTTATGTTTATTGAAAGTTAAGAAAAAGTAAATTTTGGAATGTTAATTTAAAATGAAAATAATTTGGAAAATATGTGAAATGGAAAGAAATTGATAATAAATTTATTTAGCACTAAAAGTTATCATTTTAAAATAAATGTTTGATTTAAAAGTATTAATTGATTAAGCATTATTTAAATAAATTTATGAACTATTTTAAATAAATGATTAAATTAAAGTTAAATATTTAAAGGAATGAATAAATTATGGGTGAATATTTTAAATCATAAAATTTTTTCTTGCAATAAGTTAGTTCCTTTTGAAAGTACTAGTTTAATTTTTTAATATCTTAATTTTCTGTTAATGTTTTGCCTGACCATTTTAAATTTAAGTATTAAAATGCTTTATACTACTAAAATAATTTAATGCTTGCACAAATGAAACTTTTGACAGTTTGTTTTCATCTCATTAATTTATGCATAAAGATATGAAAGACTGAAATTATAAGTGCTAGCAATATCTCATTTCAGAGTTATTTTCAAAACTATTTTGCATAACATCAGGAGTATCTTGTTTCTTAACTGAGTGAAAAATTCTAGAAACTCTTTCAAATTTGGGAAAAAAGCTTTCCATAAAATAACTAAATTTTGTTAATATTGTCAAAATTGAATTTGTATTTGGATTTTTAATTGAAATTATCAGTTTGAAATTGAGAGAGTTCTACTGTGTTTTTTTTATATTTGCAAAATCTGAATGTTTGTGATAGTAATATAAATAATACTAAAAATGTAAAATGATTTTTTTGTCGTCCAAAAAAAAAAAAAAAAAAAAGTTTTTTCTATTTTATTCAACAGTTGACTTGCTTTATTTTCATAATCTTACTTATAATAAAATCCAAAGGCGAGAATCTGTCTGTAACAGTACCGGGCTGTACCACTCTGGTCTGAGAGTCGACCGTAGTTAAACGCCATGTTAGGCTTACTGAAAAAGATATGCTAACACATAACCATTAAATGATAATTTCTTCTACTTGAAATAATGTCTGTTCAGCATATTTTCGTATAAAACATGTATATCATATCCAGTTATAATGTTTTAAATTAAAAATAACCGATTAAACATCCGATTACCTGATGTAAACAAACAAATAATGTTGCCATTCAAAAACACAAATTCCATATCTATTCCATGAATGACTCTTTGAACGTTTCATTAAAAAATCAGATTATGCTCTTAAAATATTCGTAAAAGCATATTAAAGTCTTTAAATAATTTAAAGGATTTTTTAAATTTATTTCTGTAAGCATTTTATTCCTCCAAGTACTTTTTCAGAAATAGCGATGATACCTTTCGAGGCTTTGCGATGATCTACCGGTATTTTACATATATTTCTTAAATACTGTTCTGGCGCCACCTATTGACAATAAATACAAATTATACCTTTGGAAAAAAAAAATTAATAATACAACTTTATTATAATTTACATAATAATAAAGTTGTAAAATAATATAAAATGTACATAAGCATATTTTTAAAATAAAAAAATTCCGGATGTATTGATTTATTACAAGATCAACTTTTTTTTAATGATTTAAATTATTTTTATTATTAATTTTGAAAGGGAAATATTTGACTTTGTGTAAAAATTAATGCATTCTTTTAGATTATGAATAAACTAAAAGATCATTTTCGTATTATTGAGAGCGAAAATTAATACCTATAATTTACTTACCATAATTAATGATTGAGACCTTAATTAATTATTGAGATCGTTATTAGGATTAAGCTTTTATTTATTCAGAAAAATATTTGGAAATTTTGAGTAGTAAATCAAAAATAAAGGAAAAGATTACGTTTCGTAAAATTTACCATTAACATAAGGTATGTACATTCAGGATGTATTGAATTATTACAAGATCAACTTTTTTTAATGATTTAAATTATTTTTATTATTAATTTTGAAAGGGAAATATTTGACTTTGTGTAAAAATTAATGCATTCTTTTAGATTATGAAGAAACTAAAAGATCGTTTTCGTATTATTGAGAGTGAAAATTAATACCTATAATTTTTACTTGCCATAGTTAATTATTGAGACCTTAATTAATTATTGAGTTCGTTATTAGGATTAAAATTTTAATTATTCAGAAAAATATTTGGAAATTTTGAGTTGAAAAACAAAGATAAATAAAAATATTACGTTTCGTAAAATTTACCATTAACATAACTACCATTAACAGTAATATTTACCATTAACCCTGAACTTAACGGTTCAGGTCAGTTTTCCTTATTGTCAATAAACAGTATATGAATATTTTTATCAATTATTTAAAATTTTAACTGAAAACCCCAATTTCTACCCACCGTCCTAGGACGGGCATTTACACTAGTTCATATTATGAGTTGCAAATTCTTTGGATGAGTTTATGAAATTTTCTTTGTGAAACTCTATATTTATAGCTGTACTTTTTTAGTGTTTATCCCTTTTTTTTTTAGGTTCGTAATTATATAAATATGTAGCACCTATAGTCGTCTCGTCTGGTCTGTCCATCTGTCTGCATATAACAGAGCAAAAACTACCCAACCGAATATTTTGAAATTTAATATTATATAATTGTTGCAGAATTTTGTCGTCGGTTAAAATTTTATGAAACTCTAATCAAAACTTAAATATATATTAAGTTTTCTGCATTCTATTAAACCCTATCGCACATAATCTGTATAATAAACGTGCAAGACATGCGACTGAGGAAAACAAGTATGGGCTAACCAATTCTTTTTTTCATATGCCAAGTGGCCCTTTTTATTCAAAATTATTTTTTCGAATAAAAAATTGCTTAAAAGTTAAGATTTTTATAAAGATTGTTCAAAAAAATTGTTGAGAGATGAGTTACATTAAAAAATGTATGGATTCTGAGAACTTCAGTGGAAATAAGGTTAACCGAATATATCTCAATCATTAAAGTAAATAAACTCAAGAGATTTGCTTATCGCGAGTCATAGAAATATTAAACCAAGGAGGTAATCATTCGCAAAGCAAGATCTTTATGGTGAATTTTGCAGTGCTGTCTAGTGTCGGAAAAAATTCACATCTGTAAACGTGGCATACGTAATAATTTAAAAAAAAAAAAAAAAAAAAAAAAGGCATTCTCATTTTGCTCATAACAGACTATATAATTCATTTCATTGAAATAACAACGATAATTTTTGTGTATTGTAAAACTAGTTATAGTACGAATGCACCTTATTTGTCACATGTAACGTACAATTTCCAACTAATTTTCTTTTTTTTTAAACTTATATTTGTGTAAACTTTTTTTAATTTGTTTATCAACAAAACATATTGGCTCCATATTTGGTGAATTAGTGTTTTCTTATGTTTGTTTAGTTTGAGACTTAAAACTTTCATTGCTTATCAAAAATTCTAAATGTATTGCATTTTCAGTATTTTTATATTTCATCTTTATTTTTCCGCAAGGACTATTTCACAGATTATGTGGTATAGTGAAACTATATACTTTTCTTATAAAACATTGAAGCTATTTTTTTTAGGTGAGCCCTATCTTTAAAAAAAGTTTCAATCTAATCCAGAAAAAACGTACTCAAAGGCATCCATTTGAAAGAGTTGCTACTCCTTATCAAGTATATACTTGGACTGCCCCTAATTTGGAACATACAATTGATTCCATTAGAGCAGAAGATGGTAAGCTTTTTTTCTTTGAATATCGTTGAAACATAATTTTTTTGTATTTATAATTCTTGTTATGAAAGTTGTACATGTAACTCGACTTATTAACACTTTCCCCAACGTAGTTGAAAAGTGTTTATGAATTCAGTTTGCCCATCTGGCCATGCTCTAACGTGCATAAATATACTCAGATTGGTATGTAATTAATATACATTATTGAGGTTTATCATAGCATGTCCAGTATTGAAAATGAAGTGTGTAGCTTTTATTATTAATTTACAGGGGCACTCAAAAGTATTCCTTTACATCAGGGTTAATGGGAGAAAAATAATTCATGTTGTATTTTAGTAGTGTTTAATGAAATTTATATATATATTATTGAGGTAAACTAAAAGAAAGTTACTACAGAATACGTTATGTGTAGCACTTAGAGTATGTTTACAGGCGAGCTCAAAAGTATTCAGTTATATTATGCCACAATTTTTTTCCCATAGACCATATTTTAGTGATGTTACTGTTTCGGTTGTAAAAACAAGCCTCCAGTTAATAGTTTGTCTTGCTGCCTCATATACACTTTTAACACATGCATTCTTTATCTTTCATCTTTATTTACAGTCATTAAGTCACAGTATAAATTTCATAAACATTGCATTTTATTAGTATACATTTATCATGAAAACGTAATTTCGGTAATTTATATATGCTTAACTTACCCATACTTTGTTAATTCTTCGTTTAGTACTTCTATTTTATTCATTAGAAACAGTAAATTTCACTTTACAATAGTTTTTATTTTCAATTTACTTTACAAACACTTAAACGTCACCCTGCTGTTTTCCCAGTCAACACACACAGCGATATTCGATTAATCCTAGAATCGAATATTCGATTAGCGAGTTCGCTGGTTCTACGATAGATGGCGACAGAGGAGTTACTTTCTGATTCGCCGTTTCATTAATTATTCATGCCGTAGGCCACGCGTCACTTCCGTGACGATTCTAGAACTTCATTGTCATTGGGAGATGAGCTGTTGGACAGGTATTTATACGCTGTACTTCGCTTTCATCGCCACTTCGGTTTATTGTTTTTCGATCTTCACGTAAGCGGTCGAGCCTAAGTTCAGCTCCGGCCGTTGTGATGGAATGGTGTTGTGTCTTAAAGAATTAAGTGTCGCTATTCACCCTTGCAGCTCTTTACTCATAGTGAATAAGTATGATTTATCTTTTAGTTACCTGTTGTGATTCATGTTTAATATGTGTTGTCTATACCATAGTAGTATTCAAGATTATCTAACCGTTTATTATGCTAAAGTATCGAACTGGACTTTGTTAATATTATCTTCTGTTGAACTTTTACTTTTAATAAACTGAGCTGGATTAGAAAACTTGCCTATTTAATGAAGTGACATCTTTACACATCTTTGTTTTCCTTTTGCTTTATTCACCAAACATTCAACTACGCTTCTACCTCGCTTTATGAGTTAATCCATTTCAAATAAATTCCATTAGCGTTATTTGCTTGTTTAAATTAAGTGTTATGAG
This sequence comes from Maratus michaelseni, assembly GCA_963931845.1. Lineage (NCBI taxonomy): Eukaryota > Metazoa > Arthropoda > Arachnida > Araneae > Salticidae > Maratus > Maratus michaelseni. The sequence goes on from OZ007591.1 coordinate 255,486,831, forward strand.
AAAATCGGCTTTAACTAAATGCCATTTCTCAACAGTTTCAAACATAATAAAATTGATATGAATTTCTGAGTAGCACTAAATCATGCTTTCTGTAAAATATGAGGTGCAAAGCATTTATCATTCATTTACAGGGTCAGACAAGAGTTTGGTTATATAATGGTCTACAGAGAAACTTTTTGCAGCGTATTTTGGTTTAATCCTATTTCAAGGCACCATTTGGCGCTTTTTAAAAATGATGCCACATTGGCGATTTCTAAATTGTTTACTTACATTTATCATATTGTAACCCACAATAAGCAAGTGGTAAAATGTTGCCATTCTTAATTTTTAAATAGTTATACATAGGAAAAGTCATAGATTTAGTGATAAAAACGTAACTGAAAAATAGATTGTATTTATACGAGAGTAACAATGTAACGAATGTAAATTTTATTCGTTCAAAACAATTTGGACAAAAGAATGATAATTTAAATACAGAATTATTAAATTAAACCATACACAGTTGATTTTTCTTAGATACTGCATTTATGAGTGAAATAAAATATTTTATTTGACAAATTTAATAAGATACATATGAAAAAGATAATATGAGCAGTAAAAAACATTTTTATACACATTTCATCGATATTGCATAAAAGTTAATGATTAATGTGAAGTTGAAAAAATGAAAATACACTAAATTCGTTAATGCCGCGACCATTGTACCGCACGTATGATCGCTTCACGAACACGAAACCGAAAAAAAAATCACTGGATACAGCAACCTCATCGTATCGGAATCCCAAGAAATACAAGAAATTCATTAATGCCGTGATCACTGTACCGCACGTATGATCGCTTTGCGAACATGAAACCGTAAAAAAACATCACTGGATACAGCAACCTCGTATCGGAATCCCCCCAAAATACACGAAATTCTTTAATGCCGCGATCACTGTACCGCACGTATGATCGCTTCGCGAACATGAAACCGAAAAAAAAACATCACTGGATACAGCAACCTCGTCGTATCGAAATCCCAAAAAATATATGAAATTCGTTTATGCAGAGATCACTGTACCGCACGTATGATCGCTTCGCGAACATGAAACCGAAAAAAGACATCTCTGGATGCAGCAACCTCGTTGTATAGCGTTCACAAAAAATGCACAAAATTTGTAAATGCGGCGATCACTATACCACATGTAAGATTGCTTCGTGAACATGAGACTTCCATAAAAACTGCAGTCAATTAAATTTTATACTGTTCTAAAGTAACAAGAGTAACCACTCACAAACATAAAAAAAAGAAGAAAAAATCAAGCTTTAAATAAACAAGCAGATGATGATGAAATTTTTTCAATGCTTTTTTTCTTTTAATATCATACATATCCATTTAATGACGTAAGTGTTATTTAATTATATTGAAAAAATGTTTTAAATAAATAAATCATTAAACATCATTAAAACACAAATAAACATTGAATAAAGAATCACTTGATGACGTAACAAATACGTCATACGTAACAAACGCGTCATCACAAAAAATATAATAGCTCAGCCTTTCCAACAATAAAAGAGCTACATCTGGCTGACTATCGACGATTTGGCAAGATTTTGCCAAATGGTGCCCTCAAATAGGAACTAACCGCGGATTTTAATTGTGTTGCACTATTTAAAACATGATGAAATTGATATGCATTACTTGGGTTTACTACAAGATGCTTTTCAGTTATGTTATGTGTTTTTAAGTTTAACTAAATTTTGTATACTACATGGTGTGTATAAATTCTATAGCTAGATCATATACTGGGTACAGAAACAAATTAGTAAGCATTACTGGGGATGAGTATAAATTGCTTAGTTTTTTTTTTAAATTTGAGTTATGCATTTTCAAGACATTTAGTATGTTAAAAGATGTTTGTAAAAAATAAATAAATCATATTCAGGGCCTCACAAAGAACTGGACACGCGACAGCTTATGGATAATTTCTGAAAGTGAGATTTCAGTAGTTTTAAGTGTGTTTTTGCATGAAATAAATTTAAGCTTAATATGTGGCATATATGAAAATATGTAGGTAATATACAGGGTTGTACAAAAGAATTCAAATAAATTTCTCCGTATTGGTAGAAATGGCTGAAGGTGAATTTTCAACTGTGTTATGCATTTTCTTTCAAATTTTAGCATACTATGTAGAATATATACATATCTATAGATCATATACAGAGCTGCACAAAAAAATTTATAGTACTTTTACGTCTGTGGGCGGTAATTGCTGAAATCTGCTTTTCAAATGTGTTATGCATTATCTAAATTGTTTAACGCAAAAGTGAAGTCAAAACAATTAAAATAAAGATATCCAGCAAAAAGAGAAATGTTATTAATTACTTATTATTAAATATAAAAAGCCAGATATATGTATATACATATGTATTTATATATGTACATATATCACTGGCGCCCGGCTAACCGAAAAGTACCAAAAAGCCTAATAATTTAAATTTTAATTGCTTAAAAGGCATATAGCCAACATAGTGAAAAAGTACCCAATCCGGGACTCGAACCCGGGTCATCAGTATAGCACACTGACGTTCTACCAACTGAACCACTTGGGAACGGTACTCAGCCTGGCACTTTCTTGCTACAACATGTTGGGAAGGCTACAAACACAGCACAAGATGGAATATCTTTCGTGAGCCACCAACCTTAGGGCAAACACGAAACCAAAAAAAATCCAGCACCGTTGCTGGATTTTCTTTGGTTTCATGTTAATTTACTTGTTGACATGTTATAGTGAGAAAGTGCCAGGCTGAGTATAGTTCCCAAGTGGTTCAGTTGGTAGAACGCCAGTGCGCTATACTGATGTCCCGGGTTAGAGTCCCCGGCTTGGGTACTTTTTCACTATGTTGGCTATATGCCTTTTTAAGCAATTAAAATTATTATGAATGCAAGGCAGATGAAATTTTCTATGGGAAAAAAAATTTCAAGTACAGATTTATAAAAAGCCTATTTCAACAAAAGGAGAAAGGATAAAAACAGAACATATCATTAGCTGGCATTAAATGAAAGATTTAAAAGCTTCTTAAAATATAATGGACGATGTTAAACATTTAACCAGCAAGGAAACTTCCTTAAAAACAAACACCATTAATCCACAGATGAACAGCTTTCCATTATGTATAATCCAGACTGCAGCATCATAGTTAAAACAACTCTTTAAAAACTAGCACAGGAATTCATATTTAAAAGATAGCTTCTTATAAAAACATCGCTGACATCAGGGTCGTACTGGCCCACCGGGCAACGAGGCAAATGCCCGGTGCGCCCTCGTCACTTTTTTTTTTTTTTTTTTTTTTTGGAAGCACGTTTAAAGTTGTACATTCTGAAAGGCATAAAATTTCAAAGATTTTCATATGGCAAATTAAAAAGTAATACTTTTTATTTTTAAAAGTATAGCATAAGCAAACTGTGCGGGATGAAAGACAATTAGATAACCCAATTTCGAGATAACATAAATTATCGACAATCAGATGTGCTATTGTTACACATGTTATCCAGAAACATCGTGTTTTTGTAATCCTGGCGCCCTTGGTCAGATTTTTTTCAACGCCTCTGCAAAAATAGCTTTCAAAAAACTAATATCGTGTTCGTGTTTTTGTTATTATGGCGCCCATGGTACAGATTTTTTTTCAGCACCTCTGTAAAAATAACTTTCAAAAAACTAATATCGTGTTCGTGTTTTTGTTATTATGGCGCCCTTGGTCAGACTTTTTCAGCGCCTTTGTAAAAATAACTTTAAAAAAAACTAACATTGTGTTTTTGTAATCCTGGTGCCCTTGGTCAGATTTTTTTTCAACGCCTCTGCAAAAATAGCTTTCAAAAAACTAATATCGTGTTCGTGTTTTTGTTATGGCGCCCATGGTCAGATTTTTTCCAGAGCCTCTGTAAAAAAAAAAACTTTAAAAAAACTAATATCGTATTTATGTTTTTGTTATTATGGCGCTCTTAGTCAGACTTTTTCAACGTCTTTCTAAAAATAACTTTAAAAAAAATTAACTTTTCTGTCAAATATTTAGTGCCCTGGGTGATCAAATATTTCTGCTTTTTGTAAAAGTACAAACGACGAAAAAAGAAAAAAAAAATGGAATGCAATTTAAGAGAAGACATTTCATTTTAATTGGTCCCATTTTTAGAGGCGGCTTTGGTAATCATGTCGCCCCTAGTCTGATTTTTTTCAGCGCCTCTGTAAAAAAAAAAAAAAAAAAAAAAAAAAAAAAAAAAAAAAACTAATACCGTGTTTTTGTAATCCTAGCGGCCTTGGTCAGTATTTTTCAGCGCCTCTGTAAAAATAGCTATTTAAAAATTAATTTCGTGTTTTTGTAATTATGGCACCCTTGGTCAGATTTCTTTCGGCGTCTCTGTAAAAATAAGTTTTAAAAAACTGATATCGTGTTCGTGTTTTTGTAATTATGGCGCCCTTGGTCAGATTATTTTTCAGCGCCTCTGTAAAAATAACTTTCAAAAATCTAATATCGTGTTTTCGTAATCCTGGCGCCCTTAGTTAGATTTTTCCAGGGCCTGTTTAAAAATAACTCTAAAAAAACTAATATCGTGTATTTGTAATCATAATAGCGCCCTATGTCACATTTTTTTCAGCGCCACTGTAAAAATAACTTTCAACAAATTAATATAGTGTTTTTGTAATTACGGCACCCTTGGTCAGATTTTTCAGCGTCTGAGTAAAAATAACTGTAAAAAACTATTATCGTGTTTTTGTAATAGCTCTTCCCCCACCTACCCACCCACTACACGTACACTCCCCACAAGCACACACACACAGTTGAATTCAGACACTTTTCTCCGGGAGGTACTTCTGTGGCTCCGGGAGGGAGGGGGGGGGATTTTTGAGTTCAGGGGTGGATATTGTACTTTTTGACCATTCACAACACAAAATCTCACATTTTCCGCAAGGGACATTTTATTGCTTGGAGGGGGGGGGGGATGTCCCCCCTGGGTCACCGCCTGAATTCAACATTGCACACACATAAATCGATGCTCTTAGTTCTAATAAACTGGAACATTCCATAATTTCTTAATGATAATATAGGTTACACCGCCAAGACTAATTTTTCACAAGTTTTTGGGCAATGGAAACTTATGTAAATTTTGCTTTTCAAAGAATAAAAGGTTAATTTTTCATATCTATTTGAAAAATTTTTACAATTTTTTAGCATTTGAAAATGCCAATAGTATCTAAAAATCTTTTTTTTAAAACTGTATCTGCTTAACGACTCTAAACTTCAAACACCACCCCGATTTACAAATTGAAAAATACACATGACATGTAATCGAAATAAATATATAAACCACTGAAACCTGTAAAAGTCGTTCCACAAAAGAATGGATGAAAGAGAAGCGCAGATGTGTATTTGTTTAGTTTTCAGTGCAGTTAGTGGGAGTTCCTAAGAAGACAAATTCCCTAAGAAGACATTTCGGTGGAGTTTCACCTTAGATATCCAGTGGTATCTGTAGCAAAACCAGATGTGACACTTTTTATTGATTATACCATATTGTGGGATTTTTGGATCGCTGTAACTTTCTGAAGAAAATAGAAACCGGATGTGGAGGTATTTTTCCATGAAATACTAATTAACACACGCTCGGCGTACAGACATCAGCAAAGAAAGAAACTTTAAAAACGAAAAAATAAAATATCTAATTAAGTAACTGTTATAGGAGTTTTATAATGTTTTGAGTAATAACATAAGCTGTCCAAAACTTTTTGACGATATTATTAAACAATTTTCATTGATACATACTTTAAATTTTTAGATATTCCCATTAAGGTGAAAACGAAAAATAACTTTGCCAATAAACCTTATCATTTTTAGATACTTTTTTTTTCAAGATTTCGAGTAAGAAATAGATGCAAAATAATGAACACATATAAGCTTATTGCGGTAAAAAAAAAAAGTGTTATTATTCTTCTTTTCTATATTTTATCCCCATTACGCAATTAAGTATTTCTATTTTCTTTGACTTTGTCTTTTGTTCTGCAATACAATTCTTAAATATAATTTTGATAGTACATATTATTTTTTAAAAATGTAAATATATTTGAAGCGATTGCTGCTCTTCTGGTGCATTTCTTTCTTTATTTTTTGTCTGTGTGTGTGAGTTGCGGCGACCATTAAAATTAAATTTGACTTCTTTAATTAAAATAAACAGCAATTTAAAATTAAATATGATTTATTTTAGTGACTAGGTGAGATAAAAGGTGGAAATTACGGAAAGATTTTTTTTTTTTCTTTTTTTTTAAATGCCGATTGTTTTGAAGAGATTATTCAACTTTTATCGAAGAAAAATGAGGAATTTTGATGATAAAAAAATCCTCAGTGCTCTGCATAATTATATAAGAAAAAAAGCTGACAAAATTAGAAGTAAAATAATTCGGTATTATTAAAGTAATCGTGTCGTGGTCATATATTTAAAAATGTAATTTTGAGAAAAACTAGTTTCAATTTTAATTTTATTGTAGAATGCTTATTATATATATATATATATATATATATATATATATATAGAATCGTCTATTCCAGATTCTGGCCACATAAAAAAGTCTTGATTCCGTTGATAAAGCCGCTAAAATAAAAACTCAATTTTCCGAAATTTATAAATTATGATTACGTGCAAATCCTTAAGGCGATTTTCGAAAAAATATTTTTTAACGTTCAGTAATGCAAAAATTTCTGCTCATTTACAAACATAAAAATAATGTTCGACAGGAACCGAATTTCGGTTACCTTTCTAGTTTCGACAGAAAACGAAAACGAAATTATCTTAAAAATATATTCAAAGTAATTAACATAAACATGCATGTTATCTGAATAATGTTTTGCGTAGAAACGGAAGTACATAATTATTAACTAAAAATTAATTTTATTGAAATAAAATGAATTAAATATAAGGTGCTATAAACATAAAAAACGATTCAAAAATAATTTAATTTAAAAATAACGAATTTAATCAATATTATTAATACCTTTTTAGATTAATCCCCTTTTATGTAAATACATAGTATGTGCGGCTCTTTGGATGGCAGTGGCGTTTGGGAGAGGATAGGGAGGGGCAGTTATAGTAATACCGATTATTCGGCAGTATTTTCGCCGAAACTAAGATTTTGCACTGAAAACGAAAATGAAACCGAATATTCGGCCAAACTCTACATAAATGAATGAGAATTGCAGGCTTGGTCATTGAAATAATTTGTAATACAACAGATTCTTTTCTTTAAATTAATCACATCTTGAGTTAAAATTGATTGTTGTCTTGTGACAGCAGTTTTTATCCTCTTCCCGCACTGTCGCGTCCGGAAATTAGGTTCAAAACGGCACCTTTGACAGCATTTTCTGAAATATCTTTTGCTTTTCCTAAAAAATATAAAAGGCAGTTCTATTACAAAGTGTCTGATGGGCAATAAAAAAATAGCTGGTTTTTTCGGCCATACTTAAAGCAATCAGCAGTTGTAATGAAATTTAATGAAAACATTTCAAACAAAATTATCATGCAATACAATTCAAGTAATACTTTGCAAAGTAGCCCCCCCCCTGCCCTGCGTATACACATGAATTGCAGTACAAAAGAACAAGATCTTTGAAAAACAGAAACAACCCCAGTAGCCCAATAGCTTTTGTAAATGTAAGTTTGCTCATTTGAAAGGAAACCTAAATACATTATGTCCGGGAAAAGAGAGTACCGAAATCAGCCACATGTTGTCCACCCCACAGAAACTGGAAATGCATGTGTTTCTAATTTTCAACCGATAATCGGTATAAAGTGCTCTTGATGTGAAATCTGCTTTGTTTGTCTCGTTCTATCTAGTGTCAAAGAACTACTCAGTCTTTATATTATTTGCCGGTGACCTGAGTTATTTACTTATTTTAGTGTAATCTTAAACATTTTTTCTTATAATAAGATTGTACTTCAACCTTTTAAAAAAAAATAGTGTACAGTGTTATAAAATATCATCACCACTGCTCAGATATGCTGATGTTGCATTTTGCATAACAAGAACTGTGACTTGTCCATGGAAAAACAATATAAGGTATAAAACTACAAATTAATTTTTTTGATTGTATCTCTTTCACAAGAATGTTTATTAGTTTGAATTTTTGCGAAATCTGCAAAATTTGCCTAATGTATTTCTTTATTTTCCCTTTGTAACTGTGGCGAGAAAAAAAAAAAAATCCCTGCCGGCTCGGCCTACAGGCGGGGTTAGATTTTGAAGTTAGCTACTAATTTCACCAATAAAAACTTAAATCAAGATTAGAGATAAACCCAGTTCTTCACTAAGAATGAGCTCTAGAGACCTAAAATTTCTTAAGAAGTTTGTTTTGTTTATACTGTCTTTATACCTCACATTTTCAAGAAATTTATGAACCTATTGTCGTTTTTGTTATTTTTGAAGAATTCTAGTTCGATTATAAAAACAAAATTCCTAGCTTGAAAACAATGTCCTGACGTATTCAACACTTGAAAGAGGGGGGTTAATTTTCGTACTTTTCGAAACAGATTGATAAGTTAGAAAGCATAAAGAACTTAGATGGGATTTGGTGTTTTCCGTTTCGGTCTCGACCGGTTCAGCCGATGCATGTTTTAAAGACGGGCTAAAAAAAAGTCGCTTTCGGCTTGTATCTGCCTCCACACTTTGGAACGTGGTTTCTGGCACTCGTCGGTGCAACATTTTTCGGTCAACCTTTTAACCCCTTCGCGACGAGAGCACTTTCCTTAATTTTTAATCTTTTACCACCGGTTTTTCACAACAGAAAATTTTCTGTAATTGAATCGCGAAAATGCTCTGACTAAGTAAGGTAAACTTTACAATAAAAAATAACTGAGAAGAATAATGAAGGATTCTGAGCACTTTAAGTGGCACGTATACCGGTCGCTCGTCTCCAAGGGGTTAAATTGCGGGGTTTAATTAATATCTCTGCCAATTATATAAAAAAAACAACAAAATTGAAACTCAGGTGTATTAAGACCTGCCTTGGACTATTCTCATCCAAATTTACAGACCTTTCGCGCAGTAAATTTTCCTAGCCATTTCTTTCTTTTTTTTCCGCACACACAAACACATATATACTCAGAGAGAGAAACACCTTTCTTTTATTATAGATATCCTTCAAATAAATTACAATAACAAACTTATTTCTGACAGAATTGTGATACATATGGCTATATAAAGTTGTAGTTGGCAATAAAAAAGAAAAAAAAAATCTGTTAAGGGAACTCGGTACCCTTGATTCAGCGAAAAATGACATAAAAATATCGATTTTCTTATTTTTTGCTTAAATTATACTTTAGTACCCTTAGTACATTCTCATGAAGTTTTGTAAAGATTCGATTATTATAAGTACAGTTTAAAGCGAGAGTGGCCGAGAGGTTGTACCCTCGAAGCAGGTAGAAGGTGCTGTGGGTACGAACTCAATTGCGCCCGTCGGATTAATCGTTGGGAGTTTTCCGTGGTTTTCTTCCAACCTTTGATTTCCTTGCATAATTACGTGTTAGGTTCCCTTAGAAAGTCCCCCCCCCCATGGAGGGCACCCCCCCTTTAGGGTCTATATCCCCCTTGTTGATAATTGGTCGTCATGAACACAATCAACCAACCTTTTATGGTCTGTTTGATAAAACTAAGTATCAGATTTAGAAGAAAGTAAAAAGTTTTTTTTTTTTTTTTTTTTTCACATAAAAATGTAAAATAAATTCAGTTTTTCAATGAAATTTTACAGCTACTAGCACATTTTATTTTTTTTCACCCAAACTAATTAACTTAGGAAAAATCCGATACTTAAAATTGTAGAGCACACTTCTACGAATACTTTTTAAAAAAATAGCTGAAAATGTTCAAAATTGTAGGAGAAGATACATTTTAAAATTAACTTAAAATTGCCAAAAAAAAAATAAAAAAATAAATAATTCGAAAGTTGCCTGGAAAATTGAATAATTTCTTATTAAAATCATTTTCCTTCATTGAGTCCTTTATTATTATGCCAAAAATGTACCTTAAAATACTTAAATAAAAAAAATGTTCAAAAGGTACCTAGTCCCCTTAAAATGAAATTTATGGCCAACCTTCTTGGGACTTAAATTACATATGAAAGGAAGGGGGGGGGATTAAAAGTTATTTCACAGCGAAACTGACAGTTCCATAAGTCCTACTCCATTTAAGTTGGATTTCTAATGCATTTAATCTCCAAATAAAGGACACTCCATTGAAGAATAGGAATTATCTCATTCAAAATATATAAAATAATCCTGTAGTCGTTACGTATGTTAACTTTTCAAAAAATTTGTTTTAGATACTTTTAAATAGTAGTTGGCGCCCTTTTGATTAGAATTTGGCGCCCTTTTTTATCAAAGTTGCCACCGCCCTTTTTGTCATGCCAGTACGACGCTGGCTGACATTGACAAAAACACCACTAGACCACACGCGAGACAACAAACAATACGAATCTACTGAATGAGCGGTGAGTCACTATAAATACACCCTGCTTCGTGACAGCTATTATTATGCAATCTTCCATCCCGCTGCAAAAACACCACTACCAGCATCGGGGAAAGTTCAGTGATGATCTGTCACTGAGAAAAATGCAGGTGAAGACAGATTACCAACGGCATCTGCTGTCAGCTGCTGTATTCTCACTCGATCTGTGATGCAACAGTTAGACTGGTGCTCTGGGATGGAGAGCTAGCAAAATGTAAACAAGCTGATATGATTCCCATGTAAGTAAAATGTGATGCGATGGAAAGGAAAGTAGAAAAGCCTGGAGATTAAAACATTTAATATGGCCGGGTAGTAAGTGAAAATAAAGACATACAATTTAAAATATATTCAAATACTTTAAATAAATATACAGCCATAAGTAAAACTTAAGTTATTGTACTGAAAGTTTAACAATTGTAAATAAATATGTGACTGAAATGATATATACTTATCTATGAATGTAAATGAATGAAATTAAAAGTAAACAGGTTGAAAGGTTGAATGAACTGAATAAGTTAAATGAGTGATAAGAATACTTGGAATTACAGTTGAGGAAAATTTCTGTTTTTTCCCAACAATAAGTACAGAATTGCGCTGAGCTGAAATAAAAGTAATTAAAAATAAAGAATGTGGCATCTTTATCACAATACCCCCATTCACCGAAAAATTTTTGGATTACCAGAAGGAGAAAAAGATAAAGAAATTTCCACCAAGGGGAAGAAAAAAATTTAAATGCCAAAGTAAAAATGACAATTGCTTACATTTTTAAATTTAGAGAAATGAAAAAAAAAAAATAAATAATAATAAATGATGTGCAGTGACCAAAAAGTAAAAGAGAAAAAGAATATACATAATTTGTATTACATTTAAAAATTCTCATAAAGTATACAAGATGTTATAATACATTATACATCAATAATAAAGTATACACAATAATGTAGTATACATAAGCCCAATTGCATTTTGAAGAAAAGAAAGCAAACCTTCCATTAATATTGATCTAAAAACTATTATCAGTAAGTAAAAAGCTAATTTACTGTAAATTAGCAAAGGGATCATATAAAAATTTAAAGAAGTTGCAACAATAAAGCAACATAAAAAAAAGTTATTTATTCATTCTGACCTGTCTAGACATAAATTCAAATTATAATAAGTTTAATTTATAAAGCAACAAAAAGTCAGTAATTTTTTTAAATTGTGACTGCCTAGGACTTTAAAAATATAGAGCATATAAAAATTTACTCTAAATAAAATATTAATTATAAAATAATCCATTGTAAGGATTTAAAATTCATAAGACCCAAATATTTACATAAAAGTAAGTAGTCAACATAATTTCTTGTTGTCATATCTTAAGAGAAATTGAGTAAACATTAATTTTCTTTTTAAATTTTACTACATACATTATTCAACTATAAATATTTGTTCCAATAATGCAATTTTATAGAATGCTTTTTTTTTTTCTGTTGCTATATTTAAAAAGGAACTGAATGATTCTTTTTTTAAAAAAATCACTAGTTTGTGCTTTCTACCAAGCATAAATAAAAGCAGTAAATTTTTCTATAATCGGAGCCCATACAGATTCACATATTGTAACATTTTCCATATTTGCTTTCAGAATTTGACTTTAAATTTTAATGTTTATTTTTAATACTGAAAATCGTTTACTATTGACTAGTTGAGTTGTATAAGATTATTTTAGAATGTTAATGTATTTTTCAGAAGTTAATATACAAATTGATTTTGCAATAAAACTGATAAATCAGAAACAATTATGTTTGAAATAGTTTAAATTGTAAATTAAGTAATGCATATATTGGTTAAGTGCAAAATTTTAAAGAAGGAAAAACCCTTATGACTTGTTATATTTTGTATTTGTATTTTTACTATTTTTAATTTTTAAGTAGTATCGAGCAGAAGCAATATTCCTAAATTGTCTTTCTATAAAAATTTAATTTATTAGCCACTTCAAAAATTTTTAAAATTTATATTGAGTTATTTTAAAATTTTATTAACGTTTAAGTAATTACTGTGTAGTGTTATGTTTATGTGTACAGAATACTTCCTTCTATATCTTGCCATAATTTTGAATCTTAACTAGTAGTTCTTATGATATTCAGATTTTTTTTTTTTTTTAAATTATTTCACTTTAGCTTTTTCTGCTAGACTTGGTTATGAAGAACATATCCCTGGTCAAACTAGAGACTGGAATGAAGAACTGCAGACTACTCGAGAATTACCCCGAAAAACATTGCCGGAGCGTCTAATTCGTGAAAGAGCAATTTTCAAGGTTCATAGTGACTTTGTTACAGCTGCAACAAGAGGTGCAATGGCTGTTGTTGATGGAAATGTTATGGCTCTTAATCCTGGAGAAGAAACAAAGTAATCCTTTTGTGACATTATTTTATTGTTTGTTGGGTTATGGCATGATCGTATGTGAAATATTCTTGCATTGTGAAACTTTATTTCTTTTTTAAATTTTATAATAGAGACTCAATAACCCCTTAAATTATCAAATTACTCTTTTAATATCAAAGAAAGGAGAAAATGTAAAAAGAAATCTCTCCAAAATGCAGCATGTTGAGATGGAAGCAATGATCACAAAATATCTTAAAAAATCCATCTTTATTCATAATGCATGGAAGAGTAAAAAGAAATTCCTTTTTGGCTAATAACAATATTTAAAATATCTCTTAATCAAGTAAGGATGCACCATATTAATCATTTAAGAAATCATCAAAGAATTATATTCGAAAAACATCTTATTTAAAAAAAAAAAAAAAAAAAAAAAAAAAAAGGCAAGGCAATATAAAATTTCTAAAAAAATCAGAATGACCATACTTGCGATCTCCCATCAGAAAAACTAACTGTCAAAGTATTTATACGATAAATATGGAAAAGGCTAAAGTGAAAACACGGGCTGTTTAATTGATTATAATTTAAAGCCAACAGCAATTAAACAAATGAATGGGGAGTGCAAAGCGAAACAAACTATTCCTATATATATTTGTCAATGATACCTATACATAATAAAACTCTTTTTATTACTGTCTGACTACATCTTCTGTTTTTCACTCTTCCTGTTTTTATTCAACCTTTATTTGGAGAATAACTATTTAATATATATTACAGTCCACTTACCTTACTATTAAAATATCCTTTTTTTTTTTTTTTTTTTAATACCCTTTAAAGTTTATTTCGTTTAGTTTCTGTTGTTACCTATACATATCCTTTAAATCACTTTCCTTTATTTACTTCCTGTCAAACTCCTATTAATGTTTTCCAGCCATGCACGAGCTGGTTCTCTTTTGCCACAAGATGGTGGCGTTTGATCGAGATCATTATGTTCAGCTTACGCGTTGACGTCATGCTCTTGCTTCTTCTGCTTCATGCTCCCTTGACTATTGTAATGAGTTATTTTTAGAACAGTTGAATAGTGTACAGCGGACTCCTGTTCAGATTCAGTTCGCCTTGCCTTCTATGAACAAGTTGATGAGAATATAGCTTAGTGTCTCTCATCGCCTCTTACACCTACCCACTTGCTTCAATTATAACTTAGTCATACTCACTGATATCATCCACTCATATCTTTGTTAAACAGACGTTATATACCTATCAATATAACACTTTTTCATATCAAATAGTTTATAATTACTTTGAACCTTTACAGTATAATATAAACTTACATACTTTAAACTCTCTTTAATTTGTTCAGTTTTTATTTAAAGTTCCTTTCTAGTTTTGACATTGTTAAATATCAGCGTTCTGTCAGCTTTGTTTTTCCGGTAAGCTCATGCATCCTACTCTCATTAAAACAGACTGTAATGACAATCCCTTTTTCAAAATAATTTCCCTTCCGCTAGATGATACCTTACTTTAATCGATTGATTAGATTCTTATCTTTTTGCATAGTTTCCAATGCTGCTGTCTGATTGGTCCAATTGGTAGGTGTTGTTCATTAACACATTTTTGGATCAAATGATGTGACGATGATAGCACAATGTTATCACGATGTTAGCAGTCATTTAACAAACTTCTTATTCTACCCTAATAGAGAAGATATCAAGAAATCTGGATACGGCTGGTCCATATCCTGGATGTTTAAGCATTTGTTTTCATTTATACAATGTTTTTATTTAAAGCTGGATGTGTGAGCATAATTTTAATATACTTTTAAACTTGTATTTCTGTCAACTTATTGCTATGATATTTGTCTTACCTCCTTGGTTATATGAATGTTAAAGAAACTGTTTTCCATGCAAGAAGCTTATGCAAGTTGCATCTTTTGTACGTCTTTTATTTTAATGATCGTCAGTGAATAAACATTAGACTTTGCCTGAAAAACTGAACTTGTCTCTGAATTTCCAAACACTATTGACACTATGCTATTCTGAAGATTTGAATATTTAAATTTTCCGGTTAGAACTTCACCAGAACTTCACCTTCCACATACTGTGCATTTCAAGCTATTCATATTTCAAACTCTGCAACCATTTAATCCAATAAATTTACATAATTATATCAAGTTATGTTCATGTGGATGTTTTAACCTTTTTTATGGAGTAGTGAAGCTTTCAAATCACTATGGCATTTTTAAACTTAAGTTCATTTTCCTGTTTTTACAATCTTGTTTCATAACGATGTTTTTACTTTCACTAAAAATGTGTCAACGATTACGCTTTTTTAGTCTGCTTTGATTTTAATTGTTTATTGTGAAATTCAAAGATGTCTACTCACTCATTTTGAATTACAGCTGATGTTTTAAGAGCTTTGTATCATGAGCAGTGGAGTTGATTCGGGATTAGCGCAATAAACTTTTATCAGCGATGTATTATGAACATTTGGTGTTCCTGTCATGCTTTGAATCCACGTAATCAGAACTTAGAAGCTTTGCATTTATAAAAAACTTGTTCCATATTTAATCATTACGTATCGCTGGTTTTATCTGAAGATGTTTTCCTGATAATATTTACATAAGTGAAAGCTAGCTCTTGATATCTTATCCTGTTTATCTAAAACTGTCAACTCTGTGTGGTCATGAAATCCAAGGGGGAGATTTATTAAAGTATAGTTAAGTGCTTTTTGTTATTTCTTTATTAAATATGTTAACCTGTTTTTCCATTAAATATCTTTTATATTTTTGTTACTTTTATATAATTAATGTTCCTTTTTAATAAATATAATTTGTTTTTAAATTTACTTGTTCTTATTTATCACCCCACGTTTTATTTCATTTGTTTATAGCTTAATAATTATTTTTCATGTTTACTTTTAGCTTAATTGAAATTGAACTTCGATAAATTTTACTTAACTTTATTTTTAACAAGTCAAGTAACTTAAGCTACGATTTCACTGTCTTTAACTCTGCTAAATACTTAATTATCATTAATTTATATTTTACCACATCAGTCAACACAACCATCATGCAGACAATTTTGAAAGTCGTAGGTATGCAGAAAATGAAAGTTCAAAAGACTGTTCAAAATGATGCAGAGAGATTATTTCAAGGACAGTGCTGTAGATACCAAGCATGCATGGGCAAGGCACTGAGATGCGAAGAAGAGAGATGAAACTTGGAGAACCAATGATGTGCGTGTAACAACAGGCGGTAAAAACTGTCAATACGATGAAAGGCAAAAAAAAATGCGCATACAAACCTCCATGTGAGCAAAAGGCCGAATAAAGTGACAGCTGATTTTTAATTTAAAAAGAGCTTGCAGAAAAATGAAATGGCGAAGCATACTGAACGAAAACGTCTATTAAAAATAAATAAAAAGCACAGCAAAACAATGTGAGAACTCATCTTTCACCTTTTTATTGTGCTGTTTTAAAGTTTCTCAGAAATTGTATAATTTTAAGATTTACTTTATTTTTGTGCATATCAACATTTGCATACTTAGATTACAGTTAATTTCTTGTTTCATTAATTTTAAGTTTTATTAAGCATTGCTTGTTTTTATAAAATTATCGGAAATCAATGTTATGTAGATACAGAATAATACATTGTAAAGTATATATTAGTGCTGATACAGGGAGTTTCACGAACCTATAAAAACTTAACATGGATATTGTACTCATTCCTGAAAAAAAAAAAAAAAATAGATTATATTGATACAAAACATTTCATAAAACTAAAACATCTGGCATGGATATAGAGTGATGGTATAAAGATAAGTTGTACATTATATTTTTGAGGTTTCTAAATCTTCATTATTATTTAAACGTACTATTCTGCAAAATACTTATATTTATGCATAGTAGAATAAAAAAATAAAAAAAACGGTTATTGCCTACAGATAGTAATGAGAGTTCTTTCATGTGTCCTTGTAAATGAACAAATACTGTGCATCATATCCTATAGGAAACATATTTTAATGCATATCAATTTCATGTTTGAAATAGTACAGGGTGGTTGTAACATAAGTATCTCTATTTGGAGTTGTCTGTAGCTGGAAGAAATAATCAGAGAAAGTAGAAGAATAATTCAAGAAATTGAAAAAAGAATAGAGCAATAAGAAAAAATAGTTGTAATAATCACCAACAGATGGCACTATGGGGCCTGTCAGTGCAAACACCATTGTGTACTGTGAAGGTGTCTCAAACCTCAATGACTTAAAAGATTTCATATCCTAACATGTGGGAAACATCACTCCTGTTGTTACATTCCGCAGTTGAGCACTGCCTGGTTTGTGTCCTCCAGCACAATGGCCATGTGGAACCTGAACTTAATAGGTACCGCCATGCGAAAGTGTAACCACATTCACTCAGACACTTTCTAATATATTAGGTATTTCATCTGGTTTTATGCTTTCTTTGTTCTTGTATTACACATTACATTTCACACTCAAAAGCGCCATCTGTCGGCGATTATTGCAATTTTTTTTTTTTGTCCTTCTTTCCTCTTCTTGAATAGTAAGTGTACTGATTTTGGTTTATTCAGGTTATTCCTACTCTAAATTGAGATACTTATATTATAACCACACGCTACAACATTGTAAAAATGCATTTCAAACAGCTATCCCCCATAGATCATGATGTATCCAAATTCTTTAGAGTTTCCTTATAAACAAACTATAAGTGCTACACACTTCATTTTCAGTATAGAACATGCCATAGTAAACTTTGAAATATATCATTTATGTGGCAATCCTACTGTATTTGCAGAAGCAAGACATGCAGACAGATGTCTCGACCGATAAACAGAAGTCATAAGCACTTTCCAACCATGCTTGAAAGTGTTAAAAATGATTACAAGATGTATCTTGTAAAATGATCTGTTCTAGCGTATAGTTACAATCTAGGAATTTTTTTTTTTTTTTAATTTAAATGGCAGGTTTACTTGTTTTCTTCCCCCCTTTTTTTCATTGAAAAATTGTATCTGTTATCTATCTTTTTAAATATCTGAGAATTGTGACAGTCTGCTTTTCAATGTTTCACCTTTTTAGCACTTTCCAACCTAGTTGAAAAGTGCTTATGACTTCGGTTTGTCTGGCCGTCTGCCGTCTGTCCGTGCTCTAACTCCCGTAAATATGCTCGGATTGCTCTGCAATTTTTATATGTTATTGTTGTTATCTATAGCATGTTCCCTATTTCAACGGAAGTATGTAGCACTTATAGTTTTTTTACAGGGACACTCAAAAGAATTCCGTTACATTGTGGTCTATGGGGAAAAATCATTTGCGGTTTATTTAAATAATGTTTCACTATTTTAAATGCATTGTAATTTATATATATTACTAAGGTGCATTAGAAGAAGCTTAATATGGAACAGGGTGTGCATAGCACTTATAGTTACTTTACAGGGACAGTAAAAATAATTCCGTTACATTACGTCTATGGAGAAAAATCGTCTGCGGTTTATTTAAATAATATTTCACTATTTTAAACTCATTGAAATGTATATAGATCACTAAGGTGCATTACAAGAGACTTACTACGGAATATTTGTGTGTATAGCAGTCATCGTTCATTTACAGGGACACGCAAAAGAATTATCTACTGTCTGTTAACAATAATTCCTGGAAGTGCGTTTTAAGTTATTGAACGCGATTTTAATTTTAACTTGCTTTTTGTCTATTACGTGGTGTGTATAAATTCTGTAGATCCTATACAGGGCAGCATAAAAGTTCGCGAACACATTTCTGTTTATTGACAAACTCCAGACGGAGAATTTTAAACTGTGCTATGCGTTTCCTAACTGAACTAAAATTATCATCCTATGTAGTATATATACAAATCTATAGATCCTATACAGGGCTGAATAAAAGTATTCGGATATTTTTCCGAATATTGTATATGTTGGAAATTCCTGAAATTATGTTTTTAAATATGTTATGCGTTTTCTAAATTGTTTACTTAGATGTTAGCTTTTAGCTTATTAAACGGTATGATTTGTAAAATTATTTTGGAAGCGTTGGAAAGTGCTATATAATCTATGCTTGACGCTTGATTTTTCGTTCTTGTTTTGTTCTGTTCAAAATATTGAGTGCATTATTTCAAGCTACTGATGAGTTTTACATGCTTTTGATTTCTGTAGGATGCAAATGTTTATTTGGAACAATATATTCTTTAGTCTTGGATTTGATGTTCGTGATCACTATAAAGATGTTGGTGGTGATGCTGCTGCATTTTCTGCTCCGGTAGGTTCAGCTAACTGTTTATTTTATTAAAATTTGCATGCATGTCTAACACTTTTTTTAGATTGACTGCATCTGAATAATTTGCTTAATGTCTTTTCCTATTCTGACATATTTGAATCTTTTTCTCTTTGCTTTAATGTAGAATTTTATAGTTGAAAATATGCATTTTTATACAGTTTGATATAGTTCTATAACATGATTATCTAACTAAACTATTTATTCAACTAACTATATATAAAACTGGTATTTCTTGTTAGAAAGATAATGATCTCAAAGTTAAAAAAATTTTCAAATTTGAATTAACCCTTTATGTACCAAAATGAAATAATGAAAATTTAGTCTTCCAAAGCATTTTTTCTGAATATTTAAAAATGTTAATAGATTTCTGCAATCATTAAATTTTAGAAATTTTTCATTTTTTAAAATGTAATTAACTAAATCGGTATTTACAGGAATTTTGTAGACTATTTACAATCCTACTCAAATAGTTTCTTCAGGATATTGTTTTTAGAAAATTATAGAATTAAGAAATATACAATATACAAGTAATGGCCTTGCATATAAACACAAATTTTTCACAACTGAAACTTTCAACTGAATGACTTTCAGCATAAAAAAAAAAGATCAGCAGTTACAATTAGAAAAAGAAAATATCCAATTAAAAATATTTTTGCTTTGTACAGTTGTTATGATTTAAAAATTTAACTCTTAATTTTTTCAGTATTTTTTACATTTAACTTTAATTTATTCATCAATTTAATTAAACTCATTAAATTCATTTAAATTAATTAAGCTAAATTTCATTTTGGCATTTTAAATCAAACATTCCTTTTTAATTGTTTACTTTTGGTGAGAATATAAATTAATTTCAGAATCTTTCCATTACATATGTTTTAGGATATTTTTTCATTCCAAATTTAATTTACATTTCATTCACTTTACAATATTAATTAAACTTCATTTCAAATTATCTAAAAACAAAATATTTATAACTTACTTTTTCTAACTTTTAAATAATATACAGTCTAAAATAAATTATTCTAAAATATAGTATATTTCCCTTTTAATAATATTGATTAAAAAATTGATTAATTGTTAATTTTATTCTTTTCAGAAAGTTCAAATTCATTTATTTTAATTCAGGCAAATTCTTTCAGAATAACGAACTTTTCCATATATCATTTCAAAATTTCTAAGTCCAATAATCATTTTTCAAAATTTCTTAATTTAAATATTTTACTTTCAAAAAACATATCTGGTGGAAAGAAAATTTAATTTAGTTTAGATTGCTAAAATTTCATTTATTTTCATCCATTAGCTTGGCAGTTATCGATTTTTAATTACTTTCGTTTATTCTGTTTTGAAGTTCGTCGAGATTCGCTAGGAGACGCCATTGACACAATTTAGGATGACTTCAAGTAAACAAGAACCTTTTTTCCCGCGAATTTTGAACAAGGTCGTTTTGACAGCACTCCAAGGTCGCGATCGAATGTTCTAAATACTATTTAATGCTGTTGCTAGGGGTAAACGTGTCAGTGAGAATTCTAGCTGTAACTTTGACTACGGTCTGTTGGGGCTTGTTCAGTAACATTCATCCGGTTCCTATTTTCTCATTGGTTATTCCGTAACCACCGGGAATTTTCACCTGAGTGGGAAAGTCTAGAGAGTATTCAGTTCTACAAAAAAATCTACGAGATGTAGTCGTAACTGTATATCCTTATGAGGGCTTTTGCCATCTCATAGGCGAAAATAAGGATTCAAGATGGATATATACGTGACAGTTGTTAGCACTACAATACATTTAAATTTCCAATAATCCTTTTTAATAAATAAAATAAATAAATAAGCTAATATTAAATTTAAATTACTAAGGATACCTTCCTGATATTTGACATTTAAAAGTGATGAAGATGGGAGACGCTGGATTTCGGAGAAATGTCTTGACAACATCTTTATTTTATATGCCTGTGGCTTGATGTTATGGATGAATCAGCAATGTGATCTCCTTCAAGAGATGCTCCATCTACAATACTGATTCGTGATCTTCAAATTCATCGTATTTGGCTGTTTGATTTGTGCTCGTCTGTGATTGTGATAGCAGTTATAACCACCTCATTGATACTAATCTGCCTACCTACTTTGCGGTTCACTTACTAAAACTTTTATTCTCTTTTCCTGAGCAATAATTTTTAAACTTTAGAATTCCAGTATCGTACTTAAAGAACTGTCGACGATAGCTAAAATATAGTAGTTTCCATTGGAATGAGCCAGCAACAATATTGCCATATAACTTTATTATCTTCACTAAGAACTGTGATTTTCAGTTAAAGAGAATGTAATATAGTATTGTGATAAAAAGTGAAATTTAATATTTGAAATAATTTATACCAAAGATTTAAGTCTACATTATTAGTGATTTTATAATCCATTTCATCCGTAATGCATTAATATTATTAGTAGAGCTCATGTTTGTACATATGCAATTTAAGATCGTAGTGTTAATATTTTGAAGAGATTTATTTATTAATTATTGGTGCACTGATTTTCTAATAAATACCTATTAAACTACAATTGGGTGAGTTTGTCTTTTCTTTTTATTTATAATATTATTTATTAATTTCATATATAAGATATATTATCAAACTTATAATTTTTACTTAAACTTTAAATTTTATGGCTTCGCTTTATATACTACTACTTACGTTCACGCCTATAATGGTGTTTGGGGAAAGTGTTGAATATATGTTTTGTCAAAATTATTTTAGGTATTCGGAATCACTCCGGTGCTAGTCGCTGGTGATTCACCCCTTTTATTAATCTTTCTTTTATATTCATCACGATCCCCGAATACCGTTATAACAGTGAATAATGCTTTTTGAAGATGATAAAGTAAAGTGTTCAGAACTCCTGCTAATTTGCATTACTGATAATAGATGTATTAACTAAAATTTAAAACAAGTTTCTTTTAATGGTACTTTAAAGTACCGTTGGTAGTTAAAGGGTTAAGCGATCTTTTGAGTGAATGCGATAATGTAATTTTGTGATATGGAGGAGCATTTGGATTAAAAGAAATAGAGAACTGAGATTTTGTTTTTCTTTTTAAAACCTTGTTTCCTGCATTCACATTGTTTTTACTATAAGCAACATATTAATTGCTACTTAATTTGCCACAGTTATGAAGAATTATTCCTATTGAAGCTGGGGATAAAGATAAACACTAGTTTATTGTGATGATTAGGGGGAGGGAAACAGAAAAAAAACATTCCCAGTGTTATATTAATATTTAAAGAACTTCATGTTAATATTTAAAGGTCTATGTTTAAGAATATTTTTTTTTATGTTAACTTAAAATACCGAGTTATAGAAATATTTTTAAAATGAGAAAATCCTGTTTTCTTTTAAAAGCACAACGCATAAATGCAATTATTTTTCTGTTTTTAAACGGGATTGAGTTTTAGAACAAGCACCAAAATCTGATTTAAGCGGTCAAAAACCAAGGATGAAGCTGAGAAAATCTCAAGAGTGGGAAACTATGTATAATTTTTTAGCATTTAATTTTAAATTGTATTAAACAGATAATTAACATTAATTGCATTTAAATCTAGAAATTATATAGTCTTTCTCTCCCAATGTATCCACATGTGGATACATGCTCTGTAGAGTTATTCTATCAAAGAGTGAAGGTGTTAACTTTGATTTCAATAACATTGCTTTATTTTTAATCATTGATACCTTTTTATAAATTTATTAAAACAAGTTCTGAAATTCGTTAATTTTTTAAACTAAAATAAGTAAAACTTTTTTTTTAACTAATCTTAAACTCTGCACTAATTTTACTGTAAATTATACTGTAAGTATACTACACATAAAAAAGGTACGCAAACTAGTGCGATACATGTAAGAATAAATATCTGAATATTTTGCACATTGTTTGTTGCAGACACATATGGCACTACTTAATTTCGTTACACATGTAGATTTTTTTTTTTTTTCTACAAATAAGCCTTCTTTTTTTAAATAACAATAGCTTTGTTATTTCACAACAGCAAAACTTCCAAATAATTTATTGTTAGTGTGTCAGATTATTATATTTAGGACTTTTAGAGGTAGTGGAAGAAATTTGGACATACTCCAATTCTTATGCATGTTGGTTATTTAGAATTCAAACATTATCTAATCAAGAATAAAGATATAAAGCTTTAAAAAAATGTTTAATTTTTAAGCTAATTGAATAATAAAATTGGTATTTATAAAAATATCAATTTTATTATCACATGGGCATAAGGATAGAACCTTTTTTTCAGGACAGCATATTTCTTAGCAAATTTTTTACAGTATTAATTAAAAATAAGTTTGACACTTTTTGACATCTTAAACAATGTATGCTAATTAGGAAAAAAAGGAGGGGGGCGGGGGGAGATGAGGGAATATCGGGATTTTTTTAAATTTTTAATATGGCAGTTTAAACTATGGTTAAAACTGTTGTCTTAAAATCCTGCCAATCCTGCATTTAAAGAATAGATCATTAATTGTATCAAAAATTGATAACTTACTCCTACAAAAAGTTGATCAATTTTAGAAACCTTGTAATATGAATCTTCTTAATACCTGTGTTTCTGCAAATTAAATATTATAAGGAATGTCTGTATTCATAAATTTTATAAGCGATATGACCTACTGTTCAAATTAATTTGGTGATTTATGGCTCAATGTGTCAAAATCAAAGTGTTAATCTGTTAAAGTGAAAATGTCCACAATATTATTCATAATTTCTAGCTTTCCCCCCCTCCCCCCCTCCTCAATTTAAATAATAGACATGAGCGAAGAACCATATAAACTCTAAAACATTGTACATTTGGTACAAATGTTGAAGATCCTACTAGAGGTGAACAGCGACTTTTGCTGATGTTATTAAATTCATAAGATTAAAAAAAATAATAGTACAGGTAACATTGCATGCTGGTTCAATAAAATGAAGACATGTGAAAGTTTTGTTTTATTTCCTTTGACTTTTAATGTAGGATCTTTTCTTCTATTGTGACAGATCTGATTTTTAATGTTTCTGTTTAAAACATTTAATTAATTCCTGGTCTTTGTTTTTGATTAAAATTTGAATTTATACAATGGAATAAAATTTTTTTCAATTAACCAATATGTACTTAAGAATTTTTAAAAGGTTTTATATTATCTTGTATAGCTTAAAAAGGCATGCATTTCATGACTTTGATAATTTCTGTATAATTTAAACAAAGTTAATTTCTGTATTTCAATTAATTTTTGGTTAATCTTTACTTTTTATAAAGCTTATTAAATTATAAATAAATGTTGTGATATTATTTTTAATTATGTGACATTGAGCTATGTATTAAACATATATTTATTTTATTAGAATAATGATCTTCAAGGTGTAAAAGCTTATAATGCTATTGATGTTGATGGCCTATATACTCTTGGAACTGTTGTAATTGACTATCGTGGGTTTAGAGTAACAGCCCAATCAATTATTCCAGGTAATTTTTAAACTGGTACTTTATATAAAAAATATTTTGTAACTGTGCACTAAGAAATTTATCCAATGCATAAGATACACATCATTGTATTTTTTTTCAGCAAAGCTCATTCTTTTCACACGAATGTGTTAAATTCTATGTTTGGCTTTAAATTTTAAATGTTCAATTTCTTAAATTTTTTAACTTTAGATTGTATTTAGTAATACATTTTACTGTTCAGAATGAAACAAACTTTTAATATACAAACAATACGAACACTGCCACCAACCCTTCTTCTCGAAGAAAATGAATTATCCAATTATAAGAGAAGATTGATGGCAATTGATGAACTCTCATGTTGCAGGAAGAAGTAAGCTCGTCCAGGAAGAATCCTTAATGGTGACAATCGCCAGCAATGCCGTAGTTAGGCTTATACCTGGTTCAGATCGGATATTTAAGATATCTTAGACCGCTGAACTCACTGAGGGAGTTCCAGAAACTCTCTTTCTATTGCTAGATACAGCCAGTATCCCTCACTCTGATTAGCTCTGGAGGCCAATTGGCTGTTGAAGTTGCCTTTAACAAATGCGCATGCGCACATGCTATGTTTGTTCAGATCTCAGACACAGTGATATTCAGCGAGTTATTTTAGATGAGTTTTGCGGTGTGGACAGGTATTGAATTCCAGGAGGGTACCACCTCAAAAATGACGGTCTAAGATATCTTAAATGTCCGATGTGAACAGGGTATTAGAATTTAGAACTTAGGAAGCGAAAGCAGAGAATTACAGAATCGTGCGAAGTTACAAAGCATTGTGAAAATTCTCTCCTGTACATTAAGGAGGTGTGGGACATAAAATCTATTTTTTTTTTTTTTTTTTTTTATTTATAAATATTTTCAAATGAAATTTTTTTGTTAAATATGTGTTATATCATGAACATATTGCATGTGAAAAAATATTGAAAACTTTAAAAACATTTTTTTTAAATAAATTTAAATTTAAACATATGTAATTTTTGATATAACTCTTGAACCACTGGTATGATTTGCATAATTTTTTGCACTGTTGTGTACAGAAAATGTGTAATTTTAATTTACCTTCAGGATTTTTAAAAATAGTAACCTCTTGACATCCAGAATGTACATTGCTATACCTCCTGATTTTATCATAGGCGACTACCAGATGTACAGCGCATACGTCCTGTTTATTCACATTTCAGCTGTCATTTTTCATTTTCTCATAAGGTTCTCCCTTCTCCAAAGGGACATCTGGTTATGTTAGACCTGTCACCCACTTTTCATCTCATAATGCCGATCAAGTGAGGAGGTGTGGCCAGTCAGAACGTAGGTGTTACGCTCACTTGTGAAGTAGGGTGTTTTGTTTTCTTTGTATGAAAATTTCAACGCGTTTTGTAATACATGAAAGTTTTTTTATTGTGTTTATTATTTTATCAAGCTGGAATGGGAGAGTCGAGATTGACAATACTGATGATTACAGTTATGAGCCAGAAGAGGAGGATGAAGATTAAAGTGATACGGGTTTGTCAGACATTTCTGATGAAGAAGTAAAAGCAAGGTGTGTAAATGCATGGACGTATATTACTGATCCATTTTCTGATCATTGCAAAACACCAATTTCAGGGAGGTGTCAAAATTAGTCCAGCAGTTCTATTATTGAATGCCAAATCTCCTGTTGATTATTTTGAAATATTTTTTGAAAAAGTTGTTCCTTGTTTATGTGAATGGATAAATGAAACAGCTAACAATTATTTTGATGACATTCTGAAATAAAACAATGCTGTATGGGCTAAAATGACATCCTCTAGAACTGGATGAGATGTATTTTTCTCATGTGTTTTTGATGGGATTATTAAAACTTCCCGAACTTGTAGACTATTGTCAAGCAATATATTTTGATGCGGCCCAAAAATTTTCAGCTCTCAAATAATGAGCAGATTTTCTTTTTGAAATTCTTGTGATTTTCCAGTCCTAAAGTCTGCAGGAAGAGAAATCCCCTCACTAGACTGGCTCAATATTTTGCCGATTTGTGTGAAATCTGTCAGGTCATTGTTGATCCTAGAGAACATCTGGCAATAGATTAATGCTTCATGTTATATAAAGGGCGTCTGCATTTCTGCCAATATATAAAGGATTAAAGGTCCAGATTTGGACTAAAATTGTTTAGTGTATGTCCAAGTGATTAACAGTTTCAAGGATACACGTGGAATTTTTCCCTGTACATTGGAAAGGACATTTCCAATGTATGTGGAATATCATATATATATATGATATTCCATTGTACTCAGACAGTTCAAGTTTACCTGTTTCTGAGCGAATAGTAGTGTTTTTGGCACAAAACTTGCTTGGCGAAGGAAGGCCTAGTATTTATCAATTGCCTGGCTTAGTACCTTTTGCAGTACAAGACATACATTACTGGCACATTGCGTACTAACAGAAGGATTCCTTAGCATCTTATTGATGAAGATTTGAACAAAGAATCGTCCATATTTATTCGAAATGTGGATATGTTACTAGTTCATTTTTCAGATAAGTGTTTCAGTTCTAACTTCTCATTACGAGGCTTCACTGTGTGAAAAGAAAAGATATTTAGTTGGAGGTCAATCAAAATTTTATTACAAGCCCTATCATATTAAAATGTATAATCAAATGATGGGATCAGTTGATAAAACTGATTAAATTTTACAGCCTTACAATTTAACTCTGAAATCTTACTCAGGGTTAAAAAAAGTTGGTATTCATGTTGCATCAAGAATGCTTTTGAATGCATTCATCCTGCATACAAATTATAATGGTGAAATCGCTAGGTTCAAAGATTTCATATCCTGCTGCCGAGAAATGCTTCAGAAACAGTGTGGGTTGCAGGAAGCATTTTGAAAAAAAACACAGCAGAAGAAAGTAAAACTTGAACTCATTCAAGTCTCCATCAGGTAGTGAAAATTCCATCCAAAAAAAAAAAAAAAAAAAAAAAAAGCCACCGAAAATTTTTTGTGTCTGCTCTAAAGAAGGTAAAAGGAAAGATGCTCGCCTAATGTGTTCTGGATGCATCGAATTACCTGGATTATGTTCCGCAGATCATTTCAACACATACCATGATAATTTGTAATTTTCAAGAATTGAAGTTTTTTTTCCCCCTTGCTTGATTATAAATAAATAGCAAACAACAATATTCTCGGTTCATTTCATGAGAGATATGAAAATACAAATTTATACTAAACACTGGTATATACGTCCATACTTCAAAAAAGTGGTCTGGCTGTCAAGGGGTTAATTATAAAGTTCATAATAAATTTTAAAGTGATGTAATGTTTTTCATGAGTGACTTTTGCATTAATTAGTATATTTTCACAATTCTCACTCAACAACAAAAATTCTGAAGACAATTTATTAGAAATATAGTACAAAAACTCTGTTGAATTCCATTCATATAACTTATAAGGAAATTTTGATATCCTTTCAAAGTTGACAAATCATTAAAAAAATTCATTCTGAGATAAATTAAAGTTCCTGTCGGAGGGCAGGTCATGCACGGCATCTCAATACAAAAAAATGTAATCTCCGAATCTAATCTTCATAAGAGAGTGCGGTTTGTGGTATTTAACTCTAAAAACTCTACATTAAAAAAAAAATTTTTTTTAATAAGAATTTTCTGTCTTTGACCGCTTTAAGACTTATCCTAATAAAATCAGAGTAACACTCTGCTGTATATATACTTCAATCTTGAAACAGCATGATTACTGACAATTTTATACATATATCTAATCAACAAGGGTTCAGAGGGATAGGGTCCTACTGATGAAATGTACAAATTATGAAATACCACCAATAGGCAGTTGAAGAACATGATGACATAGAACAGTGTTTAATGTAAGTTTTTAAGTTTAGATTTTCTGAATTTTAAACCTTTAACTATTTTAATAAGGCTATAAGCCATTGGTAGAACTTTAATTGCTGCTGATACAGATTTCTGTGATGGTGACAAAGGAATGATTTATTTCATAGCCAAGAACTTCTTAATGTATTTAAAATACTTAAGTTTAAAGGATGTTTTTGCATGAAAATTTTATTTAAAATAGTTCTTGAAGTATTTCTGGATATAATTTTGGTAGCTGTTTCTTTTTATCTTCAAATTTCATAGAACATTATTTCGAATCCCTTCTAGGAATCTTAGAGAGGGACCAAGAACATTCTGTTGTATATGGATCGGTTGATTTTGGGAAGACTGTTCTTTCTCATCCAAAGTATCTTGAAATGGTGTGTTAATTTTTTATCATAATTTCCTATAATTGCTTTGGTATTGTTTTTAAAATTAACACTAAAAATTTAAAAATAGAACTTCATAGCATTTTCAAATTTGTTTAAAGTCTAAGTTTTGAACAAAACTTAAATTCTTGATTGTCACAAGACATCTTATTTTCATATTTGAGTGATGGAATTTTAAAGTTAGGATATTTGTCATGCACATTATTATAAAACTAGCTGGCTTCGCCCGCCAGCGGGCCCCTAATTTACATCGATGCCTCGAAACTTTTGTATTCTCCGGCTCGCATCCCCCTCGAACCGAACGAACCTCCGACCCGGGTCCCCGCTGCCTTCGGCACCGTACACCGGTCCTGCTACGCACGCACCGGATAATCCCATAATTTGCATAATCCCTTAATTTGTACATCGAATAGTATAAACCTCTAACTGAACTAATCTCCGACCCTGGTCCCCGCTGCCTTCGGCACCGTATACCGGTCGTGCTACGCACGCACCGGATAATCCCTTAAATTTCACATAGAATAGTATAAACCTGTCACTGAACGAACCTCCGGCTCGGACCTCACGGGTGGCTGTCCACAAGTGGGTGATTTCGGTCCCCGCTGCCTGCGGCACCGTATAGCAGTCGTTCCGACCCTGGTCCCCGCTGCCTTCGGCATCGTATACTGGTCGTGCTATGCACGCACCGGATAATCCCTTAAATTGCACATAGAATAGTATAAACCTCGAATAAGATAAACCTCGAACTGAACGAATCTCTAGAACCCCACAGCTAAGATAAAAAACTTGAAGGGGGGGGGGGAGGACACTGCTTTTCCTTAAACAACTGAATTAGACTGCCGGAAAAAAAAAAAAAATCTGATGTCAAACAACTTATTTAGACTACCGGACTTCTTGTTCAAAGACAGGGACCTGTAGGAAAACTTAAAACTGAAAAAAAAAAAAAAAAAAAAAAAAAAAAAATCGATAACGGGCGAAGCCCGCTTTTCCCTATCATAATATCTGGTTGCCACTCTAAAACAAAAACTTAAGATACTCGTTATGGCAGTTTTTAGACGCGGCCTACTTCTTAAAATCGTAATATCTAGCCGGCACTGTCATAGAAATCTTTCTTTTGCTTTAATTATACAAATAACGATGATTAATTATACAATAAAATAATATATCGGCTCCTAATGAAGATATGAGAATAATTTTTAGATATTCTGAAAGCAGAATCCATTTTGAGTTGCCCTGTCAAAGTTTGGAATTAATGCACCCCTTAGATTCGGAAATGGGCCCCCCCCCCCCCCCTCTGAAAAAACGCAGTTGAAAGTCACGTGACTATTTTATCTCTTTCAGAAATGACTTATCCACAGACGATTTGTCTCCGTTGAATGTTGAAATAAAAAAGCTGTCTCTTCGGAATAGAAATAAATTCATTTGCCGTGTCATTAATGAGTTTTAATTGATATCTTCAAAAATTACTGGTCTATTTTTACGAATTTTTTTGTTGAATTCGCGATTTTTTTATACACGTGTTAGCAAATTTTCGCGAATGTAGAGTCATTATTTCCACTTGTTTCAAAAAGGAATGGGGCGATTCGATCTCGGATCTGTCGACCCTGCATTCTTTATGGCAACCTTTTCTTACGTCTGGGGTCGATGTTGGATGTCTGGTCAGTTTTTGGCCGAAATAAAGAAAAGTTATGGTCCGAATTTCAAAAAATTTGACATTTTGGAACGACAAAAATCTGCCGCGTGTGTACCCCGATTTTCGGATCGATACCTCCGGTACATTTTTTTAAATTTGATGATGCGTTAAAAAGCGACGATTTGGATGTCTGCGATTATCAAAACAGAAATTTTTTTTCAATTCTTTTTCCAGTTCGGTTTCGGTCGGTAATTAAAACACCTTCGTTCATTAATAACTCCCCGGGTCCGGGTCGGAATCCCGACCCGATCGAAACTTGAGCGTCGCGCCTTTTTTGCGAAGTTTTCGGTCCGCGTCCGCCATCCGTGCGTCGCCTGGTCCCGGAGCCTTTGCGTGTACAAAGGTGGAGTGCACAGACAGACAGAAAGAAAGAAAGAAACACACACAGACGTTTACCGTTCTTAATATTAGGGACATTATTATAAAACATTACTTTCTGTTAACATTTATCTATTAAGAATTATTTTTTATGTGGGTATATTAGAGATAGGAAATAGTTACTTTTTGTTAATAGGTTATATTGTTTCACAGTAGCACTTGTATTGCGTTCCAAAAACCTGTTAGTTTTTGCAACATAAAACCAATCACCAAGTATGTTACTGGCTGATGCAAAGTGTTATGGGGGTAGAAGCAATGTAACAGGAAGGACAAAACCTTTACTAACCTCCAGGCGAATTTATATTTGCCAGGAGAAAATCTAAATCTGGACTAGGTTTCTGGAATTGGCCCTTTTTTATATGTTCCAGAGAATCGTCCATTGAACTTTCTGTCTCCTGGTATTGCATGAGCCTTGCCTTACTTTCTTTTCATCGGCCATTTGGTCTGTCAACGAAGTCATGAGTAACTAATTATGTTTAGATAATCATCACCACTCAGGTTATAATTAACCTTGTTGTTCTCCAACTCAGAGAAGCCTTGTTTGCCACCAGTCTCTCCAAATTATATTTCTTTTGGACCGTGCATTGTTTAAATTTAAAGCTATGTTATTTTCATTTTGAGGGAGGTTTAGCAGGGGTTGCGACCCTCTGTAAGCAAGGGCTTAGCTACCGTGTAGCAGATGGAGCAAACTGCTCCAGGCGCATGAATCCTAAGGGCAAAAAATTAGAAAGGACAAAATTAAATATTTGCATATTTTCTTTCATTATTAATATGATATGTATGGATTAGAACTGTGATATGGTATTTTACTTTATTTAAACCTCAATTACTTTAACTTAAACATTATTTTCTACTCAATTAAAAGAAATTACTTCTATTCAAAGTTTAAATTTTATTTCATACCATACCTCAAGTAATTTTTTTTAACACTATTGCAGCTTTCCTGTTTTTTTTTACTTTGCCATTGAGAACAATTGAAGCTTTTCAAATCTTAAAGTAATCAAAATTTATTTATAGGGCTCTTAGCGGTCACTTTATTGGCTATCACTATTTCCAAACAATAACTTTCCTGCCATATTTTTATTTCAAATGTTGTAGAAATCTACCATGATTACTGTTTGAAAATATCCAAAAGAGTGAAAATTGAGATCTGTATTTAAGAAGCAAGGCGTAACAACATTGCCGCAGCTCAGCTTTGGACATGTAACAAAATCCCCATTTTTCGTCCTTGGGATTAATGTGCCTGGATCTGGAGCAGTTTTCTCAAACTGCTCCACGGTAGCTACGCACCTGTTGGTTACAGTTTTATTCACCTTTCACGAGAAGAGACCTGTCAATCATCTATGACGTAGCGGCAGATGATCTTATTACCTCCAAATAGGGATAGAGAATAAATGGAAAGGTTGCCATATTTTCCAGCTTTGCAACATTTTGGCGTCATTTATGTATTATTTATTGTTAACTAGGGGAATTTAGTTTTAAGATGACTAAGATGTAACACAAATTATGTTACATTGTTTTAAATTATTATGATAATGACTATAATTATTTTTAAGTAGACTTTATTACAAACTTCGTTAAAAAAATACTATTTTTTTTTGTTTTTTGTTTTTTATTTTTTTTCACTTCTAAATTTTTAAGCACTGTCTTATATGTTACAGTTAAGTAAAGCTGGTCAGCCCTTGAAGATTCTACCTCATTCGTAAGTCATTGTATAACATTTAATTGTTTCATACAACTTTTTATAATCTGTTAATAAAATATTTACAATCATTCATTTAAAAACTTTTAGGGTCTTAAATGAAAAAGATGAAGAAATTGAACTGTGTTCATCTGTTGAGTGCAAGGTAATTTTAAATTCTTGTTATATTTTTTTTTCCTTTGATTTCATTTATAACCAATTTTAGTTCTTATATTTTTGTTATTGAATTGTAATTTGCCAATATTGTTATTGACATAAGTGTTTTCTGTAAAATGATCTAAAAAATGTAGGCTTTTAAAGAAAATTGTATGATAATGATAGCTTTTGAGAACATGGAACTTGTCTGAAATTTAAAACAATATCATATTTAATAAAATGTCTTTAGTGAAAGTTGAATGGTACTCTATTGAAATCTAACAAAACATGATGTTTAATTACCACATTGTTGTATAGCAGTGTACTGTTAAATTAAAAAATTAAGTGTTTAAATGTACATGATTAAGTTTAGGAATTTTCTCCATATTGATATAGAAACAAAATTTAAAGTTTTCAATGTGAACACTTAACTTTGGTATCACGTAAACAATCTAGACACAAAAGAAGATCTAAATATAAATTTTCATGAAGTTTTTAAAAATCATTGTAGAATTATTCAAAATCTAACTAATTGAATGAATTCTGTTACTGTAAAGTTCATATTTAATACAGATTTTAGTAATACTTTTCAATAGAGAAATGTCATTTGGGATTTGAAGAAATTCCCAAAATTTACTAAATCATTTTAATATTCGCTACTTGTGTATTATATGTGCTTAGTCAGATTAGCAGTGCCAACAATCGTTCCGGAAATAATTACAGTAAGCCTTATTTTTTTTTTTTTTTGCTTTTTTCATTGTAACTGCATAGTTAATATTATATATTTGCTATGTTAAAAGCAGTGGCAAAAGTATTTATATACATATAACTATGTAATGTTATATTCCATAGATATAACACTCATTAATATAGTATATTCATATTTAAGAATATTTAGACTATTCATTCTGGTGGGCATAACAATCCACCAGAATTAAAAACTACCATTGTTAATATAATTTATTGCTAAAAGCCATCACTTTGTTGCATATTTAAAAATTGTATACTAAATTACTGTTTTTTATATTGTTTTAGTTTGCCTTATATCTTATTTTTAACAGTGTTATGTATTTATTAAATGCACATTGAATTACAGTTTTGAACACAATTGGTGATTGACAATCTATCAATCTTGTTTGCACGGATTATATCGAAGCTAAAAATATCTAGTCAAATCATCGATCACTGTTTCATTTAAGTTTTTATGAAGTTAATTATTTTTTAAACTAGCCGCCTCTGACGACCAGTTTGGTCTCACTTAAATCTATGCTAAGCATTGCACAATGTTACATTTATTCATAATATAATTTACTTGCTTAATCCTTAGTCAAATCGGAAGATTCTTATAGAGAAATCAAGAACTCTTTGTGACTATAGCAGCATTTTGTATTTTTTTATGTATTTAATCTTTCTTGACGGAGCTTGACTCATTTCCTGACTTAAGTCATTTATATTTCATGTCAGTTTATAATACATCCATAATTGGGTCCACTGCCAATTGGCACATTTTAGCTAATAAGATTTGGTGCAATGAAATATTTTATTCTGATAACCCTTAAATGGTATCGACATTTACATTAAACAATATTTTTGCTAGGTTTTTTTGGCTGTACACTAACCTTGGCTGTAGACTCGATTACGGAAGATTAGAAAATCTATCATTCTCATTTAATAGTCTTGGAAAATGTGTCATCGGCTGCATACTTATTCACATTTTTTGCAGAAATATTTATAACTATAATATAGATATGTACATTATATTTGGAACAGATGTCTCAGACGCACTGGGGTTTGTGCGATTTTTGTTTTTGAGTAATTTTGGTAGTTAAAACCCCGTTTTTGAATACATGTTAGAGCCACGCCATGCAAAAATCTCCATTTTGGTGCCAAAAAGAAATCCCGGTATGTCTGCATGTACCTTATAGTAATAGATACAGCATGTGGTTAGAATATATGTTCAGATACTTTTCCAGTATAGAGGCCTTGACTTTTTAAAAAATGAACTTGCTGCAATTCGAATTCGGGCTTCATAATATGAAATTTGTTGCCAAATGTCATAAACAGCTAAGTAAAGAATCTTTAACTTTTATGTTTGTTTATATATGTATTTATATACATATAAACATTTTATTTATATGTATATTATTGCTTTTTTATGTACAATTTACTTCTGTTAGTATATAAAAGCAGATATTTAGCTTATTTATATTAAATTGTGTATAAATATGGCAAAAAATGTTTATGAAGCAGTGAATAGGTTGCCAGAAAATTAGAATGAAAAATTTCCTTCTCTCGCCAAGCTCATTATTTTCTTTATCTTACCAAGGTCCCCATACTGGGAAAGTGTGTGTGTGTATGTATATATATATATATATATATATATATATATATTGAAAATTTAAAGTTTAAAATCCCCAAAACATTTTTTCTAACTATAAATCCATACTTGAATCTAATTTGCCCCTGTTATCTTGGTTTCCTAGCCTCACAATTATTACTTTCATCCATCCATTTCGATCTCTCTTCAAGAATAAAAAGTGCTGAGTATTCTGCTTTTTATAGTCGCTTGCAGTTTTCAATCAGGTTCTGCAGGATTTGGTGTTGTCGGAAACCTGGGCAACATGCAAGAGCTAATTAACCAATTAACTGTTTTTCTCCTCACATTCTCGCCGAAATTATTGGAACCAAGCCTTAACAAAAAGCTGGAGCACACATTTTTGCGTGGCCTTTCTCAGTCTTCCACCTGCTAAGAATACCTGTGGGTCGCACCCAGTCTGGCTGCGCCCCGAAAATGCTGTCTTCAAAGGACTAGACTCAATATTCTAAAATATGAGCCTTTAACATCAATCAGCTCTCAAACCATCATGGGTCTGACTTGCAAAAGAATCATGTAATTAAAAAGGATCCCTGGAACAAACTGTCTTTATTTATCTGCAATGACTACACCTTATCAGAAACCTAAAAGAACTGGTATGACGAAAAGAGAATGTGTGAATCTACATATTCTTACATATATATATACGATTCATTCTAAAGGGTATAACATACAGCCAAAAATAAAACTGATTGTAAATATCATAGTAAAAGAGGCCAATCTGATGTTATGTGTTTAAAAAATGTATACTAAATTAATCTTGGGTATTATTTTAGATTGCTTCTATATTATAAAAAAATTTTAATGTTATGTATATTTAATAAATTTTCTTTTTGAATTACTGTTCTGAGCGAGATGGGCCATTTACAATGATATGTATGATTAGCGATTCAACCATTTTTGATGATCTATCTTCCTGTCACAAATAATACCAAGCACTAAATTAACTGACAATTCATTTTGAAATATGATTCACTAAATATTATTACATGAGTTGGCTTTGTTTACACTTAACTTATGTCAAGAAAAGATTGCGAAGGAAGTTGAGCTGTACAGTACTTCACCTAACAGAATTATTCTAAGCTTTGATTGGCTTATAGGCCAAACTATCTTTGGGGCGTCGATTATTGGCTCAAAAGAAAAAACTGTCTTTGAGGTGTGAATTATTTTTTTGAAAATTGATAGCAAAATGCATCTTTTTAAGAACTTTCTTTACGAATGATTATCGTCAACTTCATGGTTTAATATTTTTATTGCTTATGTTGAATGAATCTCTTGTGTTTATTTTGATGGAATGAGATATTGGGCTGTTAACCTAATTTCATCTGAAGTTATCTCAGAATATATACATATTTGAATGTAACTCATCACTCAAACATTTTTTTTCTTTTAACAATCTTCTAAAACTAACTTTTATGCAGTTTTATTCAAAAAAATTTTTGAGTAAAGATGGCTGCCTGGCATATGAAAAGTGAAGTGGTGTCAGCCCGTAACCGTTTCCCTCAGACACATGACTTGTGCTTTTATTATATGGATGATTATGTTCCTCCAAACGGTTGTGAAGATTTAAGCAGAGCTCAAAAACTACTTGGAAATATGAGCTGAATATTTTGTATACAGACATTAGAAGCCTCTAGAAATAGATTTGTTAAAATATTTGTTATTGTGTCTATCTGAAATGGTTTTCCACTAGTTATTGAATTTCCAATGCTGTGCAATGTTTAATTAAAACTGAGTAAACTTTGAGAATTGCATTATATTTTCAAATTCATCCCCTCCCAAAATAGTATGTTAATATTTAAATTGTTTATTTTTTTTCTTTTGCAATGCTATTACAAATTCAAAATATTTCATAAACAATAAGATGTCACAGAAGAGCAACTATACATATCAGTAGTAAAAACTGATGTGTTTTTTTTATGCCATTTGTGAAAGCTGTGTAAGGAAAATCCTTTTTGTTGTTGTAAAATTTGACACTGTGTTCACTGAAGGTTAACAAAACATTAATTTGAAGAACTGTAGTGCATGATCAGTTGTTTTCTTGTGACACATCAAACACAAAAAATATTGCATATTTTTAAGTTCTGTTTTCCCACAATGAGCAGATACATTTGGTAGGTAAGTTAAAGTTTGGTGTAGTTTCTAGTGTTAACAGAAATATTTCCTCATGAATTGTTTCATCTCAATGAGTCTGTTCTATGATCCTTGTAAGAAATAGCATGAGAAGGAGCTTTCATATATTAATGAAAGTGTTTTATGATGTCTGGATGATGAATTAATTATTTTGTACTTTTAGGTGTTATATTTAAAAGTAATCTTGCTCTTTAAAGAATTCAAAAAGCTTTTTGGGAAAAAAAAATCCAAGGAACATTAATTGCATTTTTTTTGTTTTTTATTTACTTGTTTCTTTAATTGGAGTTGAAGAGATTTAAATCATTCTTTTTATATATTTTATTTTTGTGTATAACTTCATTTGTATTTACATTGTAGCTTTTATTTATTATACATGTTAGTTTGTTGGTGAAGAGGTATCTGTTCCGGTAAAATTTTTGCCAGATAATTTTTAATTTTGTTTATGGGACAACTTTAAAATGGCTTGAATTAAATATTCTTGCAATGGTTTGCTTTGGATCCAGTTTTTTCTGTTTAAAATAACTATTTATTCTGCATCAAAGTTTTAATTTGTTTCATTAATATAATGCACTGTTAATTTGAATTAAGATTTACATTATGCCAGTATTTTTCTATGTAACATAGGATCTTTTTTCTTCCTTACCAGATTATCTCAACTAGTTTTTATTAATTTCAAGGAAAAAAAAAAATCTCATTCTATGCATTTTTCATCTTTTTTGTTAATTTTTTATTCCTATGTAAAGAAGCAATACAACTTTTTAATTATATTATGAAATATCTAGTCATATTACTGGTGTTTCATGTAAATATCATGTAAAACATGCAATCATGTAAATATGATTGCATCTACAGTTTTAATTGCATTGTTAAATATTGCAAACTGTAGTGTTTTGCATATCCAGTAAATTAAATTGTGAATATAAATGATTTTATTAAATTACTCTAGTATAGGGTAGGGGTCTAGAATAGGCATGTCAAACTCGTTTACCACCAAGGGCCAAATTGAACAGATTATGCAGAGCTGCAGGCCACATTACAAAAATAAAATAATAAAAAGAAAAAGAAAGAAAATTTTCAAAGCTATCCACCGAAACAATAAAAACGCACACCAGAAAATTTTAAAAAGAATATTTAGTAAAATACATTCATTTTAAAATTTCTTACCTTTTTTTATTTTGTAAAATTGAAAACAGTGAGGATGTTGATTCTGCAAAATTGAAAACAGTGAGGGTGTTGTATAAAGTGCATTGCCGAACATAGTTAAAAATAAAGATCTTTAAGCACAGATGTTTAAAAATTTAAATCCCAATCAGAATGAGACACAATTTATTTATTAAGTGTATTACCTTGATCTTTAAAATTTTTCTAATTTTGTAATTGCTTTTTTTATTAAACCAATCATGGCAGTAGCATTATTATTTGCAGTATAAACTTATTTCTTAAATGACAAACTTTATTCAGTCACGATTTTCATAATTGAGTAAAACATATCAGCTATGGTGGTGGTTATACTGAGCATGTGAGCAATTTCCGAAAGATTCTCACTTATTACTTACCCATCATACGTAGTATAGGGTAAGTCTTGTAATAGTTTTGAAAATCGGAAAAATTTTTTTGACGGATTTACACGTTTCAGACACTGGAGATTCCGAAAAACATATTTTTAGAAAAAAAAATTTTGCCGTCCGTCTGTGTGTCTGTAAACGCTCTATCTCCCGAAAAAATTGAGATAGAGACTTGCAATTTGGTATGTACTTAATATGTAATAATGGAAAGAAGACTATTTCATTTCAATAACCTCGATTAACCGGAACTATTTTTTTCGGACTCTCGAAATATTCGCTCTGATGAAAGGTATATAAAAATTTTCGAAATTGGTTATTTGAAGAAATTAATATAAAAGACAATAAAAAAACATAAATTTTGCATACAGCATGAAGTTGATCGGATAATGAGTTGCCGAGATATTTGTAATCCTATTTTCCACACTCTTCGATTTTCCATGACCCTGTATTTCATCCAAATTTCACTTCAAAGATATATTTTAATTGGAAATTTGACGCTTAATCAGATGCAATAAACCGTTAGTTAATAGGATTATTATTTTTGGAGTTATAAGGAAAAACCTCTTTGAAGCAATTCAGTAATCGAGCCTTTAAAGTTTATGATGTCATCAAGCCACGATTTTATTTGAATTGCAATGCATTTTATAAGTAGTTTACACATTTTTATTTTAATATTTTACATTATGCATATCCATGATGGGTAAGTATTACGGTGGCCCCCAACGACTAGTTTTTAAGTACACATCATGTCTGAGAATAAAAACTATCAGCTGAATGGATTTTCATGCATCTGTATTTTCATGAAGTTTAAGCAACAAACTTTATTCAGTCAAAAATTTAATAACTGAATCAAATATCAGCTATGGCGGTTGTACAGAGCATATGAATTGAGACATTAGATTATGAGCCCAGACGCTTCTCACCTATTTTGAAGTATGTCATGTCTGTGAATTAAAAATGCTAACTTGATGGAATTTCGTGTATCTGGTCCTTTCATGAATTCAATGTATTTAATGTGAATAGGTAACAAATATTGAAGTTATAGATTTAATTTGATCATTGAAATTTTCTGGCTGTATCATTTTTCTTCATTCATTATCAATTTTTCTAGCAATGAAACATATATTTTATCTTATTATTTTTAAATTTCTTTAACTGTTCTTGACATCATTTCTTCAACTTCGTAGTGATTGATTTCTACTTGCATGCTATTAAATATAATAGCTTTTACTAAAAGTAGATACTTTATCTGTTAGTAGTCTTCATGAATACACCTTTTTAGGGTTTCGTTCATCTCACAAAACCCTATTCGTCCCACTACGTTGTCTGTCCGTCACAGAGCCGGTTCTCAGAAACTATATTACACAAAATTTCAAGTCTGCAAGTACTTATAGCTGAATACCTACTATGAAGCTGAAAATCATAAAATTAAAAAAAATCCTATTTTAATATAGACGGATTAAAAAAAACTAAAAATAAAACAGCCTTTTCCTATTAAATTTAAACATTTTTCGTTATAGCAGTTGCCAACAATTAAAAATCCACAATAAAATTCTTTCTACAATAAATTTCTATTGAAAGATTTACACGTGAAAAATTAAAATTAAATAAAAAGTTTCACCAATTTTGAAAAAAAAAAAAAGATTACGTCATATTGGTAATAAAACAGAAATTTTCAAACATTTCTCAGTAATACAAGGAGTATGTGTAAGTACAGAAAGCAGCTTAATGTGATGTCATTAGAGAATTAAAAAGAAAATTAATATGACGTTGTATTGGAAGTTTTAACAGACTTTTTCAAATGTTTGAGAATAATACAAAGAGTATTAATATGAGTAATAGAGAAAGCAAGTAGATATGACGTCAGTAAGTGATTATAACGTCATGAGTTTGAGGAATGTATTGAATCATTATAAAAACCAGATTACGGAAATATTGGCATATTTTAACATTTTGAAGGTCTCTATATAACATGTTTAATTTTGAAATTGATTTTTTTAATATCACATTTAGTCCACGTGACAGATATTATGACAGAGTATAATAGCGGACTTTGCCCGCTATCGGACTGGTTCAGATTTTAAAAAAAAGAAAAGAAAAATAGACCGGTAAATTTTTACTTAATAAAAAAAAAGACCTTTTTGAAAAATGAAATTTGTTTGGATTTATTAAAGAAAAGATAGTGTTTTGAAAGGAATATTAAATGAAACCCTTTGTGCGATCTTCAATCACACTTACCTACTTGTTTTAATGAAGTTTCAGTTTCAAATATAACAATTTATCTTTCTTAAGGTTTACTAGATATTTGTGAGTACATTTCTTCTGAACTCAACAGAATTTCTACATATCACACATAAAATTCCAGTTTGTATTTGAATATAAAACTGTTGTAATTTGATTTTTGTCAAACTGTAATGTGTATCTTCAATTGTGTTTATTCACTCTGCTAAAGACCTTTTAACATAATTTTTAAAATTTCTAAATTGCATGGGAGTACCAAAATGTCTGTTAAAAGGAAATAAAAAGAAGAAAGATAAACATTACATACGGCTCATTAACAATGATCGGTTTACTAACCTAAAAAATGAAAATAATTATTGCGCTGTAATTGAGCTAAAATTCTCATGCTTGAGTCGTGCCCAAAGTGAAGAACATTGTAAAATATTTAGTATCCCCCTCCCCTTTTCCACAAAAACAAATCTCTAATTCGTGTCACTTTCAAAGCTACTCTTTTAAGAGCTGTTTATTAATTAAAAATTTTAATTATTGTAATTATTGTCTTATTTTAATAGTTTTTCTGATACATTTTCTATTTTCTAATGATGACTGTGCGATATTTTGTAATGTGATGTAAATCGAAGAGAGCAGTAAATAAATTATTAGTTTCACAATATAAAACTCATAACAATTTACATAAAAATTGGATAAAATTTTTATAAACTCTTAAATTTTCAGATTCAAGATCTGCTCTTTGCAGGTTTCCAATTGGTTATTTCTGCATGCACAATCTCTTGGAGCTGAAATTTTAAAATGAGTTGGATCTGACCATATACATGTACTATACTTTCTGATGATTGCCAGCTGTAACGCCACGGCTGTGTTAATAGATTGTGGAGTTTTTTTTTTCAAAATAGCTACCATTTTTTTTGCTAGTAATCTTCTCTTTATTTAATCACAGAATGTTTGTCATTAATTAAAGCAAATTTTGAAAAAGTGGTGGATATTTTGAATAAAAAAATTCTGCAGTTTGGCAACACTGCATCCATGGTAAATGCAAGTGTGTTCGTGCAAAGTGTATTTTCTGGGTCAAACATGAACTGAATGAAATATGGGGAAAAATGTCAAAGGCTTGGCGGGTCACAGATAAGGTGTCGGTGGGTTGGAGATGGGGTTTGACATGCCTGGTCTAGAGTATAGCTAACAGAAAGTTTTTGAAAATCTTTAATGGGTATGCATATGAACATTAAATTCAACCATAAGTCAATTAAAATGTATGCTTATTTTTCCAGGGAATAATCGGAAATGATGGAAGATATTACATACTTGATCTTTTGAGGACTTTTCCTCCCGATGTAAATTTCTTGATTTGTAAGTATCCCATTTGCTAATACGTTTTTGATTTTTAATGTTTTTTAATTGTACAACTTAATTTTTTTGTTAGTGGAAAATGAAGAACCTTCAAAAGAAGCTAAGGAAAGGGGATTTCCAAGAAATCATAGGCATAAATTGTGTTGTTTGAGGCAAGAATTAGTTGATGCTTTTGTTGAGTAAGTATTTTTTATAATAGATCTTGGTAAATGAACATTGGAATTATTTGAATTTTATCTCATGTTTTACTTTTTTCTTTCTAGTGCTCGTTACATGATGTTCATAAAGTATGCAGCTTACCATTTGCAACAAATTGGTTTGAAAAACTTTGTTAAAGAAAAGGTAATTATTCATTAAACTTTTAATAAATGAAAATTGTTATTCTGTTATAGTTAAATTTTATTTTTTTGTCATAGATAACTGAAAAAAGTACCCAAATATTTGATTTATCTGTTGTAATGCTGAAAATGTATTTTGTCTTTTACATTTTTAGATTTTATCTTATCTCTATTTAATAAAATGTTCAGATATATTAAATACTTCTCTAAAGTTGGGCAGTTTAATACATTATTGGCCTTAAAGTGCATATTGAAATCATGTGTCCCTTTTTAACATGTTGGATATCTTTTAAAATCCATTCAGAAAAAAAAAGCTTTTATTAGTATTTTATCACATTGACTTTCACTGTAAGCTGATATTCATCAGAAATTTTCCTGAAATAAAACTTTTCCTAATATTTAGTCTTGTTTAAAATTTTGAAGTGCACCTAAATTTAAAACATTTTATTTCGCTTAAACAAATTTTTAAGTGCCTAACATTGTATATAAGTAAAAAAGTATATTATACTTTTTTTGTCTCTTTTATAAGCCCCAATTTCAAAAAGCTGTTTTAATAGCACCAGCTTTCAGAGATCCAGCAAGTGTTTCCACATTTATGATTTTAATGAAAAAAAAAAATCTCCAGAGAAAAATTAAAATGCATTGTTATTTATGTTGGGGGGGGGGGGGAATATCTCTTATTTGCAGATATATCACCTGATAAATTCAATAAAGATGATTAACGAAGAAAGGTTATATATTATTAGAGGAACTACTAAATACTATTAGAGAATTTACTAAAGGTTAATACTGTAAGAGAATATACATTTTTTGAAGAAATTTTTCATTTAATCCACCAAGTGTTATAGATTTATGTGATTTTGGTATTTAGAAAAACGATTTCAAGCGGATTAAGGAAATTTCGTGATATTGTGAAAAAATTCTTTTCTTAAGACCGTTACTGGTAAAACAAATGTCTTTTCTTATTGATCTTTTTAGTATTGTTCTATAATTTTATATATTAAAACAAAAAGGGATTTTCATTAAATCCACTTTTCACATGAAAATGACCCATTTGCACATACGTAAAATTAAATCTAGAACCTAACCAGTTTTAGAGTGGACTCGAGCGAGAAAGGTATGGCTGAGTGGTATAAGGTGTGGTGCTTCTGTGATCCAATCATCATGTTGGTTCGAGACCCACTCCAGACAGAATGATTATTTTATTGACAATAATTCATTTTAATAATGCCATATTTAATTCAGAAGGAAAAATTGTATAGTTTGTATTTTTTTTATTATTCGAATGCTTTATAATTTAGTAAAATTTAACACCCAAGAATATTTTTGTTTTAATTACTAAATTTATATTAGAAGTATTTATTTAAATTAAAAGATTGTGCATGTAATTATCGAATAAATAAATTGAACTGGGCTACAATTTTTATTTAGTATGACCATTATCAAAATGTCATATATATATAAAAGATAACTATGTGATTATTTTTAAAAAAGGAAAAATAAAAGAGAGAAAAAGAAGAAAAATATTCGTACAGGAATTCTAAATTATCTTGATATCCATGATTTAACAATTAAATGTATGAAAATGAAAAATATATAAATTTAAGTAATTAAAAAATATATATTATAAATTGTTAGCTGCAAACAGCAAAGTTTTAATTCAGGGTTTTAGA
Organism: Maratus michaelseni; assembly: GCA_963931845.1. Lineage (NCBI taxonomy): Eukaryota > Metazoa > Arthropoda > Arachnida > Araneae > Salticidae > Maratus > Maratus michaelseni. The sequence continues at coordinate 255,531,342 of OZ007591.1, forward strand.
ATCGGACTGATAAAAATTAATTTAATGAAAAATCTTAAAGGTTGTGTAGTTAAAAAAAAAAAATCTGAAACACTAAGTATTATTTTTTCAAAATATTGGGACTGTGGTAAATAAATTTTAACAACCGACAATATTTTTTTAATTACTTATTTTATATTATAAATATTTAAATTAAAAGATTTTGCATGTAATTGTCGACTAAATAAAGTGATCTAAACTTTTATCTATATTTTGTATGACCATTATCAATAAGTGTTAGATGTCTCTGTTTTAAGAAAATAACACCAGATGGCAGCACCAAACAATGCTTTAAAAAATACAATCTGAACTCAGAAACCTTTTTTTAATTGCAAAATGTAAGATGTTGCAAGCACAATGCCGGCTAGGATTAAAAATCCTGTTTAATACCACTTTATTCCAAAGGAATAAACATTTAAAAACTCCAACAAAGTAAGTTTAAAATAATTTAAAGTATTTCTTCATATTTCTGTTTTTGTAAATAGTTAATTATTTTGTTATTGATCCTATCCTTCAAGTATTTATCAAAGTTCTATATTCCATGTATATTTTTATCTAATAAATGTGTTTTGTTCACCTTAAGAAGAATATATTCCTAACAAATAATTCATAAGACATAAAGGTAAAATTTTTAACTTTTTTTATTTGCTATTTGAAGAATCATTTACTTATGCCTTAATATGGAATAACATTTCAACAATAAGATATATTTGTATAACTAAGAAAAGTATATGATGATTATTCTTTAAAAAAAAAATAAAGAGAAAGAAAGAAGCCAAAATATCCATATAAGAATTATAAAAGAAATCATCTTGATATCCATAGTTTATCTGGGTTTGAGTCAGGCTGATAAAAATAAATTAATGAAAATTTTTAAAGGTCTCATAATTAAAAGGAAAAAAGAAAATACTAAATATTATTGTATATTTTTTAAATTTTGAGACTAGTAAGTAAAAATCATTCAATTAATATTTTTAGTTAAATTCTTGTTGAATTAATTCAAGTATAATAGGATATAAATTGCAAGCTTAAAATTATTTCACTTCATTAGTTGAGTAGGCTGGACTGACTACACAATCTGTCATTTTATATCTATAGAAATCACTTACACAATAAAACAATTCTTAATTTTCAATACTTAATTAATTTAAAAGCAGCTAATTAAAAATAAAAGCATATTTCTAAAGGAACTTTCAAGTTATTTACCGTGAAATTTTAATGGGTACTATCTGCAATTTTTAATATCAGTTTTAAATGTATTTTTAGTGCTTTTGCGTGATTTTTCCACAAGAGCGAAAAGAATCCTGTTTGTATCTTCTAGCCGAATATAGTAAATTTTGTTTTTGTTTTAATGAGTATTATTTGGCATTCATCATATTAAAACTCTAATTTTTATCAATTTTTTGAAAGATTATTTGCTTTTATAGGAAGATGCAAAACTATTTGATTTCTTGCTATCTAATCTGAATGAGAATTTCTGTAAATTTTATGCCTTTAAGAATGAAAAGGACTTCATGAAAATGCTAGAAATTAATTCAAGTTGACGAACAAGCATAAAGAAAGCTAATTTTTTTAAACTAAAGACTGGATGTTTCTTAAGGTGGTTCTCAAATGACCTGCTCAACAACGTGAAACTGTCTGGCACATTTTCTGACTCATTTTTAAATGCAAAGGCCTAAAATGGGCAGTCCTGACTCTTGAAGCGATTTAGAATCGAAATTAGTTTTCCATTTTTTAATATATAAATTAGTTATCGAGTTCGTGTGACACCTTTTTCCCTCTTTCTCGAGCTGCGACGTTGGAAATTCTGTTCAAAACGTTGGCTTTGACAATTTTCTGAAAGATCTTCTGCCTTGATCAAAAAATGGAAAACTTCTTTCAATTAAAGTTTCTGAATAAGCACACCTACAAATTTCATGCGTTTCCGAACAAAAATACTTTAAAAAATATGTCAATGTAGCCAGTTTGGATTTGAGAACAGCCTTAAGGGTACGAAAATCCATAAATGTATAAATATTTTCTAAATTGAATATTCTACAAAGAAAAAGCATTGTTTGAAGTACATGTTTTAGTGTAATTTTTAGACTTTGGTAAGGCTGTGTCCTTAAAAGGGCTGTTATGTTATCAATCTAATGGCTCGATTCCGCTAAGGCTTCCACATCTGCGTGATGCTCAGAATCGTCAGATGAGTCACCAACGGTGAAACTGACTTTTTCAATTAATTGTTCTTCAATATCGTCTTTATTTCCACATGTTTGTTTCTACAATTTAAAATATTTTTAAATATTCTAATTATATTCTTACAAATTTTATTCCAATTTCAGATTCTGTATAAATTTTTATCCCAAGAATTATAATATCACTTTTCAAAATTGGACTATCAAAATAAAATATAAAACAATTTTTTTTTCTCACTATATTCTTAAAGCTGTTCTCAAATCCAAAGCAGCTACTTTCTGACACAATTTTGAATTCATTTTTATTCGAAAACAGATGGAATTGGCATGTGTTCTTATTCAGCAACTGTGCCATTGAAATGTCTTTTCCATTTTTTGGTCAAGGCAAAAGATCTTTCAGAAAATACTGTCAAAGTCGGAGTTTGAACCAAATTACCAGAGGGAGAAATAGTGTCGTCACGTGACACGAATCGCTTATAACTCTACAAGAATTTATTTGTCCGAAAAGGGAAAACCCATTTCGATTCAAAATTGCTTTCCCACTGCTTTGTTCAAATAGCCAAATTTTCACCAGAAACTAAAAAATGCAAAGAGATGTGTGTTCACGAATATTACAAGCATTTTTCATAAAAATTGCTATACATTAAGCTAAACCAATTTTGTTTAATCAGTTAATCGTTTTTCAATTGAAAAATATCAAAAAATCTGATTTAAAGTGCTTTTTCTTTCAAATTCAGTAAAGAAGTATTTCTTCTTGCTGACATTTTTCTCTAGCATAATGTCCATTGACAAGTTAGCTCTCCCCCCCCCCCCCCACTTTAGTTTCTAGCAGAGAGCAATCAAGCTAACCTTTTGCTATTTTGAGGTGTTAGGTTTAATCCTCGCCTATGCTGCTTGTATTTCAATCACATATGTTTTTTTTAAAAGAGGATTCAACTAGTATTATGGATTAGAAACTCATTGTTGTGGGTCTATGGAATAGTATGAAATCGTTACTCTTGAAATCATTTTCATTTGTGAAAAATAATTTCAAAAGTGTATTTTCTGAAATGGTGAAGAGATTAAAAAATAAGTGATGGAAAGATTTATAGGAATAATCTTACAAAAATATTTTTATTACGGAATTGAATATTAGTCTAAAAATTATTTAATGAAAACTGTCAGAACTTATTTGGCTCTGGGCTCTGATGCTTGTATGACAAGTATGTATGTAATTTTACATAGCAAAAGAAAAAAAAGCTTTATAATAAAACACTTTTTGAAAGAAAATGTAAAAAGAAAATGTCATTTGGGAAAGAAAAAAGCAATGTTTTTAAGTATTGCTTTTTTCTTTCCCAAATTCTAACTTTATCTTTCCACATTCTCTAATTTTTCTGATTTAAGTGAGTGCATGAAATTTCAAGTTTAAAAGCAGCTAGGCTAAAATACTGGTCACTGTAATTTTATACCAGGTGAAAATCCTTTATTCATCCTCTGAAGATATAACCTCTTTATTTTTCATTTATTGAAGTTTACTTGTCAATAATACTTATGGGGTTTGTATAAAAAAAATAAAAAAAAAAAAAATCTATTATTGGTAAAAATTATTAAAGTTGTATCTATGATTTGCTAAAAAAGTTATCAGTATAAAATATTCATAAAAAGGGCTGAGTTCTCTAAACAACAGAAGTCTTTGAAATCTAAATTGATGCCAAGTTCTTTTTCTGATTTCAACTTTGAATCCAGTATTTCATAGGCAAATGGAGAAAATGTATTGGAAGAAATTACTCAGATTTGAACTTTGTATGTTTTTTCTCCTAAAAGGGGAATTAATATGTGATCTTATTTTCTGTAATAAGGTTCACTAATAAAATATGTATTTTAACAAGTCTCATTTGGCCGAATAGTGTTTTATATGAAAACACTTTAATAGTATCCATATTAACTTTAAACCCCATTGCAGATGTTGTGAGATGAATTCTCACATTGTTTTTGCTGTTCCTTTATTTTAGTGGCATTTGTTTTTTGGCATTTGCACATGCAATCTGTTGCTGATGTCTTGCCCAAGTGTGCTTAATTTGATGTCTTAGACTAATATTTATTTTTTTAAACTATTTTCTGTTTTTGTGTATAAAAATGGATAAATTGTTGAAAGTTGGAATACTTAAAAGAGCTGTAAGTGTTCTTAGTAAATAACATAAAAACATTGCTAAGGAGAAAAAATAAATATTTTTGTTACTGGGTTTATTCGAGAAGGGGGTACGCATATATCAAATGCCTAAGAAAGGGATATGTGCGAGAGGAAAGTTTGGGAACTGCTGCCATTGATAGTAATGCTAGTAAATGTTGAGAGTTTTGGCAACAAAAAAAATGAATTAGAACTTTTGAATTTTACAAGCAAAGTAAATTTTCAGAATTTTTGAATTTTTTTCTTCAGTTACATGAAAAACTATGTACTGCATTTCACTTTTCTAAGTACACCAAAAGTAGCTGATCAATTTTGATGACATAGTATGTGATCATGCAGTGAAGAAGTTCCAAAACATAAATTCCAAGGCTCTACCACTGAGCAATGAGATTGATACCAAACTTGGTATCTCTCACGTACATATGTCTGACAAGCTGCAACCACAGCACAAGATGGAAATGTCATCATGAGCACACAAACCCTGTGGCAAATTTGAGACGACATAAAGACACAAAGTCCAGCATATAACATACATATAAGTAAATTGCAATTTATTTTTCAATTTTTAGGAGTGAAATTCGCCCAAAACTAATGAATAATAAACATGTGAATTTTTAAATTGCTAAACTGGGCATAAAAACGGACAGTGTGAAAAATGTCCAAGCTGGGAATCAAACCCGGGCCCTTGGAATAATGCTCTTACTTAAGCTCTACCACTGAGCTATGAGGACAATACCCAAACTCCTGCCTGATTTTCACTCCTGAAAATTAATTGAAAAATTAATTGTAATTTACTTATATGTATTGTTATATGCTGGACTTTGTGTTTCTTTGTATGTCGTCTGAAGTTTGCCACAGGGCTTGTGTGCTCATGATGACATTTCCATCTTGCACTGTGGTTGCAGCTTGTCCAACATATGTAAGTGATAGATGCCAAATTGGGTATCGTCCTCGTAGCTCAATGGTAGAGCCTTGGAGCATTATTCCAAGGGCCCGGGTTCGATTCCCGCGTTGGACAGTTTTCACTTTGTTTTACACCCAGTTTAGCAATGTAAAAATTCACATTTTTATTATTCATTAGTTTCAAGTGAATTTCACTCCTAAGAATGAATTGAAAAATTTACTGTAATTTACTTGCATAAATAGAAGTAAATTACAATAAATTTTTAAATTAATTTTCAGGAGTTAAATTCACCTGAAACTAATGAATTTTTACATTGCTAAAAATTCACTCCTTTCCTCAGAGATGAAATTTTTGAGGAGTGTGAAAGGATATTCGATAATTTGCAAAATAAGGAATGTCTACATTAGAAGAGAGCTTGAGGTTATGCCAATATTGAATAAAATAGAAAATTACAGAAGGAAATGGAAGGACTACATGGAAAAGATGGATTCTGATTGCATACCAAAAGTAGCCTTTAATTATAATAAACAAAGGGGAAAAAGAGACAGAGGAAGGCCATAAAAGAGATGGAATGAGGTCAGAACAGGCTTATAGCCTTAAACCATGTTTTGGGGTTGATGACTTACATAAATAGAATTATGATAAACATGAAATGACAGCAAAATGCTGAAAAAAAAACATGCAGGCAGCGAGGTGTGCTCCATTATGGAAAGTCGATAGAAATAGTATTGAATTTAAACTAGCATTTCATTCTAAAAAGTTCAATTTTAATATATTTAGAGATAGAATCTCTTACGTTTAGGTAATCATAGGGTAAATTGCAGAGTTAAAAGGTAGTAAATACAATTTGTTTTCCCAAGAAAAGTAGAAAAAGTGAATTTAAACTAACATTTCATCTTAATATTAAACAGTTTTAATATTTAGAGATTAGGCAATCATAGGGTAAATTACAGAATTACGAGATAGTAAATACCCTTTTCAGTTTGATTTAGAATGAATCGAGCCCTAAGCTAAAAATTTTTTGGTCGCCTCCTTTTGGAATAAAGCTCTTCATACAAGTTCATAATTAAATATAACCCAAATTTGAGAGATTTTCCTGACCCCCAACCTATACTTTACAAAGCCTATTTGTAAATCCTGCTGTGATGACATTTCTTTGAAACTTAAAATGCCTGTGAAATTTCATACTAATAATTCTTCCCTTAATTTACCTCATTAGCTAACAGAACAAGAAGCTGTTGAATCTGCAAATGAATTGAAACCTGAAGAAACACTTGAAAAAGATGAAACTGAAAAATCTGACCAAATCGAGGCTACCAATAAAAAGGTTAATGAAGCTGAAGAATATAAGAAAATTGTTGAATCGATAACAAGTAAAGATAAAAATGAAGGTAACAATTTTAACGTTTTTTTAAAATTTATGTTCAGTACTTTAGTTATGATGTAATTTTTTTAAAGTAATTTATTAGAAAATTTTTGATTTGTTAAAGTTTAGATATTTTTTGAAAATTAAGAAATATATACAAAGATCTTGCAATTTTTATTTTTTTGAAATATCAGTTTTTTAATACAATCTTCTGCAGGTACAAAAGTGATAATAGGAATTTTAGTAAGAACAAATACAAATGTTATGTTAACTAAATAAAACTGTACTAGGGGGTTCTGCTCGCTAATGCTCCCAACTCCCCGTTAATTGCTATGCAATTCACATTGGGAATGCTACGCTGTCCCAGCTCGCTTCACTCGCTCGTCACTTTCTGCAGCATCTCTACCCAGAAAGAGTACTATCATAAATCATTTTCACATATAAAATTTGCAAATTATTTTAATGTAAAAAAAAACTATTGAAAACAGAATTAAAAAAAAAGGTATTTAGTTGGTGGTATCAATGGCCATATATCATTTCAGCATTGTAAAATTTTTAAAATTTTAAAATAATTCACAAAAAAATTACCTTGGAGGCACAATTAATTAAAAACTTTGTTCATTGAGTCTGTAATTGTGCACAGCATAGCTTTAAATTTATTTTTTAAAACTCTTAAAACACTACGGGATAGCAAGATAGTTCAATATAAATCAGCAATCATCGTCTAAAGTTTGTTCGACGTAAACAATAGAATCTCTCAGACACTTGGCAAGTTAAAAAAATGTAAACATGTTTTCTGCTGTATTTAAAAGAAACTCTTAATGAAAAAGCTGTTTTGCTGAATGCATCACGTGACCATAAAACGAACCAATGACCATTGCTGTTCATACATCGGCCGGAAGATCATTCTGTGTTTTAAAATAGCTCCTGCTCTGAATTTGGATTTGCTGATTTAAAACTAAAGGCCAGTGAATATGTCATATTGACAATCGTATACTAAAATATTTTAGTTTTATATACTCTAAAGATCATGAAGTCATTGGGAGTTCCTAACAAACTGTTGCTATGTATTTCCTGGCTGTTGCTATGCTTTTCTTGCAGGTAACTCCTTCACACATTGGAAAGCCTACCCAGAAATCTGTTGTTTGTTTGAAACAATTCTAATGTGTGCCATCACACTTCTGGAGTCTATATGAGAATGCACCCTTTCTTTCAAATCTGCCATTCATCCCTGCTGAGATTAGAGCATCGTTTAAGAAATTGTTTTGAAAGCCTAAGTTTTCATTAAATATTTATTATGATTGGAAATTATATAATTTTCAGAAATATTTTATTTGCATACCAAGGATCTTTAAATAAGAGTTCAGTCTATTTAGATGCAGGAATAAGCATTAGTAAATATGACGTCATCACTGAAAAAGTTATAGTAAAATATATTCATGTATGAAAATAAATCTTTGTTTTTTGAATGATCATTTTCATCATCAGAAACATTTCTCTTTACGTATTACTTACTATGATAGATTATTTACTGTTATTCTATTTACACAGATTACTTAATATTTCTCAATAAATAATCTGTGTTCTGTTCGTCCACGATTACTGCATAATTAAACGGGATCATTTTAATGTTTACATTTTATGGAAACCATTGAAATTTTTCTTTTTAAATATGACACAAGTTTCAGTGGTGAAATCTCACTTCTGATTGGTGGAATGTAATAAAGCAAATTAATTTAATGTTACTATGGTTATTGCCACACATCAAGCTTACAAATTCAGCCTTATTTTTGCGCTACATAAGAGAAATATATATTTAATATAGATTCTGTTATGTTTTATATGTTAATTTTGTTTTGACTGTGGTTGAACTTTAAGATATGGGTTATATTAAAGGTAAAATTTTAATCTTAAATATACTTCAATTTGAGTTTAAACTTGTTCTTACTAAAACAATTTAAACCTAGTGTTTCTTATATTTATTGTTCATTAGGGAATTGAATTCTGGTTATTACATTTTATCAATTACTAGCTGATCTACCCAGCATTGCTCAGTAACATAACCTTAAATAAACCTCAAAATTGTATGATTTTCTATATTTAACCTGTATTTGTACGAATTTATATTTTGAAATTTTTGAAAAAATACTGATATTTAGTGGTAAAAGTGCTGATAAGGAGATATTTTCTTGTTTTTTCCTGTAGAGTTGTTTCATAGTTTTAAAAAAGTGGTCCTAGTTGTCTGAACTCTTGAAATTTTTATTGATTATAAGTATCACTGTTTTGCAGACCATGTAAAAATGTTGTGAAAAAATATTGATATCTAGTTGTAAAAGAAATATTTTCTTTGTTATATTAGAAGGACCCACTGGAAAAAAAAAAAGTTCTAAACTCTCTGATTTTTATTCATTATAAATATAACTGTTCCAGAGCCCTGGTAAACATTTTGTGAAAAGCATGCATGTTTAGTCTTGAACACATGAGCCTAAGCTGAGCGAGACTGCACTGAAGCAGCCCATGTTTTACCATATATATATATATATATATATATATATATAAATCTACTCATTTGAATGTTTAGAAGTTTTTATAGGAGATGTAAAT